>CM070561.1:29391837-30085170 GCA_036346405.1 Phyllostachys edulis | reverse complement strand
TCCGCTTCCAACGGGTCTTGAGAGCTGGAGAATACTGGCGGGTTAGTCCGCTGAAAATCAGCAAGGCTTCCCTGTCCATGCTAACCTCCTGTCCTGCCAGCTAGCGTGGGAATGGAAGAAGTGTTACGCGCAATTTGTTCCAGAATGCGCGCTTGGTCCATCTCTGCGCCTATCTCGCATGAGCACATCAGCCATAGTGGGCGGTGGAGGAAGCTCCTCTTCCTGACGACCACCATGCGGACCATGAGAACCAGAGGGTTCAACCTGCTCCCCCTGAGAGTAGGGAACAGGGGTTGAGAACCTCTCCTCTTGTTGTGCTCACGCACGAGTAGTAGGTCCTGTCATCCTGTTGCCATATAATGGTTAACAACATCACAAAGATATACTCGAGCGAACACACACAAGATTCTAGATAGAAAAGAAGGTAGTACTACACTTAATCATGCATCATGTTATGATATGCAGCCAAATTAACACCAAAAACCATAAAATACACGAGTACAACAAAAGGTTCGGCCCCAACTTTTCATTATAAGTCGGCTGACAACAACATTAAGTCCAAAAACCCAAAAGTCGGGCATACAATATTTTTACAAAATATAAGCTATTCTATTACACAATACTTAAGGAACAGCTACTAGCCTATTACACATCTAACGCATAACGCACCATCCAGTCCCTACGTATAATCATTACGGTTAAAATTCACCGGAAACTCATTTAACAAATGAGCCTCAGGTGAACCCATATCTATGGGGTTCAATGGACTGATGAGACGCGTAGGAGAACCCAACAACAAATGATGGCCTCCAGAAGGTGCAGGTCGCTGTGTGCGAGGAAAGCCGACAGACATCTGGGCTTGGCGACACTGTCCAAGGATAGGAACAAGTCCAACCACTTTTGGGAATCGAAATCCCGGTGGTGTAGTAGCAGCTGGAGGGATCTCATTGTTACCATAAAGCACGTTACGGGGAACGCGGTTCATGGCAACACCAAGTCTCAAATACTCCTGAGCTTCATGCAGACGACGGCGGGTCTCCCACAACTCATACACCAAGCAAATGATGGATTTGGTCCATAATACTGAACCAACCTCGCTAACTCACGTACGATGGGTCCTCTCCAAACTGAATCTCATCGAACGTGCTCACATCTGCTCTAGGGCCTTGTTTTGGGAAGTGAACATAGGGTGGTTGAGACAACTCCGTCAAATCATGACGAAGGAGGCTCATCATCCTACGAGCGGCTTCCTGAACGGCCATAGACTCAGAGGTGGCACGTACATGGATACAGTATGGAACACTACCCACCACTTGTCTGGCAATCACATTAATGATAACTTGGTACTCCTCCATCCCGGGTCCTCGATCACGACGATAGATGGCATACTCCGGTTGATAAGTGAAATTGGCTCGCCACATCATATCCGCAAAGAAAGCCGAAACCCATCCACATCTTCGCCGAGTCTCCTTAACCAAGTACCAGCCACTCATCTAATGACAAAAAGACAAGGTAAGTAAGAAACTTATCTTGGAAAATCAACAGGAAGTTGGGTAAGAATTGATACTAAGGAAGATAAGAAGTAAAAGATAGCATACTTAGATCTTTAGAAATTAATTATGTTAAAATAATTTCACGTAAACTCACTAAGGATAACGACCATGCTAATTCTAACCTACAGCAAATGCATGCTCGATACCAACGTTGTCAGACTCTCAAATATTGAATGTGTCAATTAAAATTATCTTTGGTAGCATAATTCTTAATTAAGGAACAGTTCAATTCCTCATTAAAAATCATACTAGAAGCATAATAATAACAAGTAACAATTCCAATATGCACGGTGTTCCTTGATATATGATTCACAATAGTTCCTGTGATTTAAGACTATTGCACATATATCCTTAAACAACATTGCATCATACATACAAGGCATTCATTTACATAATTATACATAGCATGTTACAATTCGGTTTGGAAATCTACAACACCAAGTGACCTTGGGCCACGACAAAAGTTAGCGAAACCAAAACAAAAAAACAAAGAAAAGACCACCAATGGCCCCATCACCCGCAGGCTATTGCGTGGAGACTAGAACTAGCTTCACTCGTTAGCGTCACCCGGATCGGCGCTAACAGGCATCTCATACAGATAACCATCCTCACCTGCAACAAGAGGTCATAACCCCTGAGTACGGAAGGTACTCAGCAAGACTTACACAAACTAATAAAAGAAAGTGTTTGATAGAACCTATACAAAGGAATGGAAATTTTACATGCATAAGGTTAACATCGGAAGGGTTATAATGGTTCTATTTTGCAGAAAGCAATACATCTTAACCTATAATTGCTAAGTTTTGAAAAAGCGATTTTATAAATCAATTTGGACTAAAACAGTAAGTAAATGAGAGCATAATCATAAACAATAACAATAATAAAGTGACTGATTACCATCAAACATTGCATGACACCAATCATGCGAATTAATACCCATAACCGGATTTAGTTCAAAGTCTATACAGTGACATCAATCCAAGTGTTGTCCGTGAATCGTGACACGGCTATTCAATAGTTTTAACCTGCAGGTGTACACTTTACCCACACGACTTAGTTAGCCCGTAGCCTCCTAATAATAGCACACTACCTTTGGTATGCCGTACGTAAACTAAGATTTGGTATTTTTCAACAAGTTGACACTATTGAGTTGAATTACCCATGTGTATCTGATCCCGCTTAAATCAAGTTTCTGATAGAACTTGGTAACCGGGGTACACATGTTACGTTGAGAACACCGATTCAACCATAACAAAATAAAATTGTACTCACCCGTACATATAAGATTGAAATCGGCTCTATGAACACGTAACCTTTACAAATGCCCTCGCCCTAAGAACATATGATACGGATACGAAATCCTACACATATGCACTTATCCACCTGTTTTTTAACTCAATAACATCAACCCTTTACTTAACCAAACAGCGCCCATACACCGCGTGTGGAAGTACGTTGGGGCTTGAATTGGGCCGTCAGAGTTCAGTCCTTAATCAACCCAGACAAGACATCCACATTTCCCAATTCTCGTGCACAAAGGCACCATCACTAGCATTCACTTGTCCAGATTTGAAATCAGTTTATCAAACAAGATTTAAATTCATTTCTGATTTAAATAAACCGAACAAAGAATCAAAATAAATAAAATTCATTTGTTGTTCCCATGTTTGACAAGATAAGCTTGCCAAACACTACCGTTCTATGGACTGCATAGCTAAGCATATTTCTACCCTAACTATTTTAATACAACAATACCTTAGGTTGTGTGTATGATCAAATTTAAGGTAAGCCACAAAGATTGGGTTGTAACTACCTAGAGACAGATCACAAATAATTTTTAGAAAATTTGCATGCACAGTATCACTGTATTTTGTAAATCTACAGTTCCAAAAATTGGGATCAACATGGTGCAGAGAGGATGCTTGCCTTGGTAATAATAAATAATTTCTTGTTCAGGTTCTTGTTGCTCAGGGATGGAATCAAATACTTCAGAAGAACCAGAATCTAAAAGTCAAATAAAATCCAATGAATAGTAAGAAAATGGCAGAGAACAGAACATAGAGAAAGAATGCATGATCAATAGCTTAATGCATACTTATCAACATGCTTAAGCTACATCTAATCTAAGTAAGGATAATAGCCTACAAATAACTTCTGCTAATACTAATTATCAAAATTAGAGTTTAACAAGGACTGCAGCTTCAGATTTTTACAACTGAAACATGACATATTACAAAAGAATGGTTGGCTAATTTAAACATGTATTAAGTAAATTGCTTTTCTTAGACTAAGAGTATTCAAAACTGATACTGCGATTTAACTCATCATTTAATAGCACAAAGTGACAAAAGTAAGAGACTAAGGAGCTGGTTGTGCTTGTTGTCGGGCTGACCAACAGCAAAACAGCAAAGATACAAACTGCCTATTTTGGTGAATTTGGATATGCACCAAGCAAGAATTTTGAATGGAAGTTAAAGCTGATCTAAGGAGTAGATAATACCCTAGGCCAACTCTTACTAACCTTAATCGACCAGATTACAGAAAGACAAGAAGAATGTGACTCTTGTCGGTTTTGCCTGACAATAACCAACAGAGAAGGAATTTGCATCAGTAAACAAGTTGGTAATATTGAGAAATAAAAGAAAAACTGCTTATGATACTAGGGTTTAGCTAAGACCTAAATAAGCTGATATACTAGCAAGAGAAACCCTAGATCTTGAAAACGATATGAAAGATCGAAAAGTTATAAAAACAACTTTTCAGTTTAAAGAAGGTTTGAGTATTATAGGAACAAGTGGATGGCTCATGCGAGACAACGACATCCTTAAGTGCTCAAGGTGACAAGAATTAAAGTCTTAGCTTACGGTTGGAGTGGATGAAGTCAAGTTCTTGATCAAAACAAGAAGGATCCAAAGTCCTCTTCACACGGTCTCGACCAAACGAGAACAATGAAAGACTTAGGCTCTCTGAGACCACCCTACACGCTCCTTGCAGAAGGAATGGAGTCTAACTCACCGGAGCAAGACTTCACCGAGATGGTGCTCCAACTGGCTTAAGACAACAGAGAGCAAACCTTTGTCCAACCCTATAATGGATGCCCGAAATCCACATTAATATGAGATTTAGGCATGCTTATAGCTGAACAAGGGTAAGAGCAAGGAAGCTTCACTGGGAAGGAAGGAAGAACTTGAGAAGCTCTTTTTGGTCAACAATGGCAGAGCTCCAACAGTTCGGGTTTATATAGGGCTTGATGTCCTGGAGCAAGCGAGAACTCTCCAGAACTGATGAGGTGGCAGCTTGATGCCAAATTCCAAAAGGATATTCGCCCAATTACTGTGCAATACCACCGCTCCGGCGATGAAGTCGGCGACAGCACACAGGCGAGAGGAGGAAGAGAGAGAGAGACGTCGCTGACGAGTGGGTCCCAAAGTCAGTCACAGCAACGCACACAACATCGCAATCGTCAAGGAACAACAGTCGTTTGATTAGAAACGAGCGGCTACGATAGATCAGGGCGTTGAGAAGTTCTAACCAGCCCCCTTTTCATATGGGCCGTGCGATTACAATAAACGGCTGAGATTGATTATGAGGATCGGGAGGTCCAAACGTCACAATCCATAAGGGCCATTCGATCATAATCTAACAGTGGTGCAAAGATAAGGCCTTAAGAGCACACGCTTGAAGCGGCACTGTAGGATTTAAATCCAACGGCCAAAACTTAATGCGCGCCTGCGAGTTTCAATCCCAAAAAAGGAAGACACGGTTGGATCTGATATCAACGGCAGAGATTGCAGCGAGGTCCGGGCGGTCCGAACGTCACCACCTCCCTCGATGGCCCGATCAAGATCCAACGGCTCAGATGCATTGTGCGTCCGGACTGTCCGAACGGCCCACTAGATCTGGTTCGTTCGAGAAAATCTAACGGCTGAGATTTGGAGATGCGCTAGGGTCATTGGAGGTAAGGCTGGGCGCTGTTGGATGGAAATCGAACGGTGGAAATCGCCCGCGAGATTGGATGACCCGCACGGCGCCGCAGATCTTGTCCGTTAATCAAAGAAATCGACAGCTCATACTCATCCGAGGTTCAAGCTGCTACTTAACGTGATGAGGAGCTAGACCACGCTACCGGGTTGGATCCAACCTAGATGGACTTAGGTCGCTACAGTGCCAGGGACAAGATTTAGGCCAGAAGAGTTGACCAAGCCTAATTCAAATCTTCAAGAGTTTGACCGGGACTTAATAAATAGCAAATAAATTTGTAAAAATATGAAATTTTGCAGAATTGCTACTGGGATGATATATTCCCCAAATAAATTTTGAAACCACTATTTCTCATTTCGAAATACATAAATAATTCATTTAAACCGAATAGGTTTATTTAAAGACAATTATTTTTATCAAAGTCAAGATAATCTTTAAAAATTTAACAAAAATTATTTTTGGCCAAGATAATCCATTTAATCTTTATTAAAAATACTTTCCGGTCTTAATACCAACATTGATTGGTATTTTCTTTTGAAGCTTCAAACAAGTTTTGGATTTTTGGCTAGAAAATTGGGGAAGTTAGATTGTGACATAATGCCTAGTTAGCCAAAATGAACAGTGATGCTATGAACAACATCTTATTACTGTTTATTAAAGCTGAGGCTGTTACACCAAGGAAAGGCTTGAGGGGCTTAAATAGCGAAGAGGGCGAAGGAGGAAACGGGTGGATGCTCGCGAGTGCTCCACGGTCCACCGTGGTGCACGCGAGCTCTGAGCGACGGGAGCAGGTGAGCCAGGCGACTTTGAGGGCGGGGCACTGACGCGCATTCAATGCTCCGACCCATTGCGGCCTGCGCTCTAAGGACACGACGCTGCGCTCGCCCCACACGTGCTCTGCCATGGCGACCGCGCATGCGCAGGTGTGAGGAAGGAGACGACGCGCCAGCCGTCTGATTTTGATCCGACAGTCAGCGCGAGATCGAGGTCGCACCGCTCCGCGCAAACATCAATCGCCCGATGGAGATCCAACGGTCCACAACGCACGCGCCAACGCGACCGAGCCCGGTACAGTTAGTTGACTCGACCGAGTCAAGTGACTCGAGCCAGGCTTGGGTCCGAGCCCGAGGAACAGTGCCAACCATTTAGGGTTTAAATTTGAAAGCTGAGTTTGGAAGAATTTTTAGAGGTAGCAAACTAACTCCAAAAATTATGAAATTTTGACTGGAGCTTCCTCACTCCAGGCTTAACCTTACATAAAATTTATAAAGGAAAGAGGATCAATTTAACATTTATAAAATGGTGAGGAAAGAATTTCTATGAAGAAGCTATAGATAGATGACCAAGATGAGGAGAGAACAAATTATTTTTCTTGTCAAGTAAAATAAGTTTTGAAGTTTTTCAACTAACGACCATTTTAACTAGGCTACGACCTACAATCGATATGGCTCTGATACCACTTTTGTTAGACCCGGGAACGAAAGATCCGGAACCCTCTGTGTTCATACACCAGTCCAGGATTTCCGGTGTACACAGTTACAAAATTCATAACATAACCATCTCTCGCATTGCATTAATAGTAAATTAGAGTTTAATACAATTGGGCATGAAGCCAAATAAAAGATTAAACAACACAGCGGAAGTAAAAACAGTAGTAGTAGGCCAGAACGATCCGCCACAGGCAATCGTCTGGAGGCGTAGCCTAGGCGTCGGTGTCCTCACCGTCGTGATAGTAGTCTTCATCTGAATAAAGATATTCAGCAAGCATGAGCACTACTACCGTGTTGACAAGTTACACCCAATATGGAATTGTAATGCATGCATAAAGTAGACAAAGGACATTGGTAGGGTTATTTTGCGTAAAGCAGCAGTTTTAGTTTAAATAATCATATTAGATTGTAAGGCCATTTTCATACAGTATGTAAAATCATATTTTAAATGACAATTGTATAATGTGGATAACCTCCAAGAAAGGTGATGGATATCCCCCTATCACAATGGCTAACCGCCCAATTTTCCCACAGGACTAACCATCCTGAAAACAGCTGTTGAAATCATTTTTAAAACCAAAAACAAGTCTAACTCAAAGTGGCTTTGCTAGCATGTCCATGACTGTAACGTCCCAAAATTTGGCTTTTCAAAAATCTTTTAAGTAGTTTAGGTCCCCAGAAAATTTCACCAATTTTATTGGAATTTAATAAAGCTTAATTGGGACTTTCACAAATCAAAAACAATTTAATATGATTAATCTCAACATCAACTATTATCAAAACTATTTTATTTGGATTCTATGTGCTTGGATATATTTTCCAAATTTTTTTCTAGAATTTTTCCGAGTGCATTTGCCATTTTCCAATTGCCCTTTTTTGTGCTTTCTGCTATTTTCAAAATAGAAAATCTATTAGGAAATCTCAGTTAATCTTAATTTGGCTTCAGCCCACTTCTCTTCCTCTCTCCTCTGGCCCGTTTCACCCCCACCTTGGCCCAGCCGCCGCTTAACCCTAGCGGTCAGGTTCGAAATCGTCGCTCATGAAGGGTCTCCAATCGCCGCTGCCGAGGTCGTCTTCTCCAAGCTCGGCGCCGGCCTTCGTCGCATGCTCCCCCGGGTCGTGCCTCGTCGATCCGCCACGCCCTCGTCCCGCCGCCGCCAAGTCATCGCCATGGCCGTCTTCTCTGAGCTCCGACGCCGCACCCTTCCTCGCCGCAGCCGCGTCACGGTGGTCGCCACACCGTCCTCCTCTGCGCGCTGCCTCCTGTTCGATCTGCTATCTGGTGAGACCTTTGTTCACTCCCTCCATTCTCCAACCTCGTCAGTTTCCTTTTTGCCCAACTCGTCGGAGCCGCGCGGACGTCCCGTCCTGATCCGAATAGTCTCTGCCCCGGTTCGTTGCGCCGTCCTCACGCCTGTCGGTGCCGCGCTCGACCTCACTCAACCTCGCCGCCGCCGCCGTCGAACTCGCTGGTGCTTCGCCACCGCCGGCCATCACCGGAGATCCCCGTGCGCCACTGTTCATGTATGTTGTGTATGTATATGTTCCAGGAGATGTGTTCGGTCCTCTGTTACTTCTAAACCAACACATGTGTTTTTGTTTCCCTAATACATGCTCCCTGTTAATTCGTTGGTTAAACCTTGCTTGCCATGTCAATTACCATCAAGCCATGGCAGCAGCGTGCCCCCTCTGTGTGCCTTCCATGCGGGCCCTGCCCCCTCTCTCTCCATCTCTAGGATAGCATCCTCACCCCGTTTTCATCCTCACTGGAGTCCAGCCGGTCGCCGCTCGTCGCCGTTGACGCTGACCCAAGAAGGCCATGGCTGCCCACTGTGATGTCTCTCTTGCGTGCGGGCCCCTCACTCTGTTGTCCCTACGACGAATGGGACCCACGTTCTAAATCCTAATCAGGACCATGCATGTTTCAATGCCATGCCACATTGGCATGCCACTCATGCACGCCATCCATCGCTGACAGGAATCACCCGAGGACTCCTTGGCTGTCACGCGCTCCCTCTGTGTCCCTTCCATGGGGGCCGTCCAGCTCTCCCTCTCTCTTTAGTCTCTATGGTGAGCTGTCCCGCACGTTAGATCAGTGCCTGTGCCGCAGACGCCTATCATGCGCCTAGTTATCGCCTTTTCAGCAGCCATCAAGGTCCTTGTGCTTGTGCGTCGTCCTTTGTGGCATCGCCGTCATCTCTTGCCACCCGACACCTCAAAGACAAACCGCCAACCGCTAATCAAATGCCACATCGCTGTTCCATCCTCGCCACCTCAGCGTCTGTGCACATGTGGCATGCACCGTCATCACCAGCGTGGCCTACACCTAACCAAATCCTAAAGGCCAGAGCAGTATAGACGTGGTTCACTATGAACCTAGTCTATGACCTGCAGGGCCTTTCGTCAGTCAATGCCAGTCAAACCTTAGCTTTGGACCAATCGCCTTTGAACCTAAACCCTAGATCATGGACTTGGTTTATGGACCAATAGTCCACATGTCATCCTCTCAATCAAAAACCCTAGATCACTTCTCTCTCTTACATGCGGGTCCCGCATGTCAGTCAAACCCTTTGTCAACCGTAGCCATTAGCTTGGTCCACCGTGGACTAGCAAGTCTCCGTGGACCTGATCCTTAGACCAATGGCCCACCTGTTATCCACTGTTCCTTTTACAGAAATTAATTTAATTTCTAAAATCCAATTGGTCCCACATGTCATTCTCTACTTTTGTTCTCTCTAGCTTACCAGTGGACCCCACTTGTAAGCCTCCAACTCATTCTATTTAATCTGAAGGAATATTCTTTGAATATCCTTTTCTCTCTCGACTTCATCATTTCTTGTGATCCTTTCGAGAGTCATATCCTTTCAATCCGAACTCCGATCGAGTTCATCCAAATTCCTAAATTCATGTAAATTCTAGATCCATTTATCTGAGATTATTATTTAATTTTTGGAGTTTGTTTGTTCTCTGTTAGTTATTTATTTGGTTTATTTGCTTGTTGCGAGTAGACGTTGCTACTGCGAGAAGTGCTGATCAAGAAGGAGCAGAAGATCAAGGAAGTAGAAGATTAAAGTTAAATAAGATCATCATAGCTAGCAAGGCAAGTTGTACCTTTGATCATATTGAATCCTAGTTTTCTAAAATTACTTTGATTCAAAGTATTGCATTTACTTTAAGTATTTATTTAAATGCTTTTGGGTTTAGTTAATAATCCAAATTGTTATAACATCCTTGTCTAATTGATATGCCATAATCTTTTGTCACCCTAGCTTGGTTATTTAATAGTTGGTATTATTGTAGCACCAACGTGGGTTGGTTAGATGCGATTAGATTGCTTAGCCATGCCACGAATCACCTTTTCATGTAAAGTTGCAATTATCAACTTGACTAAGTGACTATGGAACTATGTGATAAAACTGTGTGTACTGTGTGCTATTATGGCATGTGTTGCACTTAACCAACTGGGTGGGAAAGGATTTAGACTAAGGCAAGTGATGGAAACTATGTGACATGGTGGCTGTGTGAATTGGAAATATGAATCTGTGTGTCAAAATAATCTGTGTGTTGTAGTTAGAAATTGGAAGTCTTGCCTTAAGGACTGAACTTTGTGCACCATTGAACTGGGCCTCTCGTACAACCACATGCCTGTTATGGGACGGGCCTAACTTAGTAAGTTATGGATTCTTGACATTGATTACTCAGGTAGTAGGTTAGGCTGTGTGAATGGGTGGAGGTGTGTTCTACCAAGTAGTCACATTGCGGGACGGTTCGCCGCTTCCCTGTCCAACAGTGTGTGTCGTACCATTCACTGTGTATAGTTTGGTATGACGGTTCGTAAGCACACTGTGAGTGTCAATATTGAGATGAAGTTTCTGAAAGGTCTTGTTGTGATCAGCTCCGTACAAGTTGATTGCATCGTGTGGGTAAAGTGTACAAACTCTGCAGAGTGTTAAACAATCTATTCAATAGCTGGCGTCATGGTCATGGACATGCTCGGGATTTCACACGAGGGTAGATTTTCATAAACGTGTGGGAAGGAGCCGTGTGATCTAAATCATATGGCTATGTGAATAATCTGTTTAGGCTGTGTGTCTTTGTGAAATCAAACTGTTAAAAATTAAATATTGTTTATTTGTTTTACTGTATGCTTTCAATCTATTATTTGTATTCAATTGCAAACGTTACATTTCTACAAAATAACCACAGAATGTCATTCCTTTGGAATAAGCCTGCATGTATAATTGCATTTCTATGGTATGACTTGCGAGTATGGTTGTGTACTCATGCTTGCTTTGACGAATCAAGCAGAAGTGAAGGAATCACCAGTCAACAAGGTCTACTTCAAGGATCGTGGAGAACTAGGTTGCGCACCCCAGCCGATTGCCTGTGGGCGTATGGATGGGCTTCACTGGAGTTATCCCGTTTCGTTCCGCTGCAGCTTCATTGAGCTTTTTGCCTTCTGAGGCATTAATTGTAAGCTTTGACCTTAAGGTCTTTACTCTGATATTTATTGTATTTGCCTATTAATTAGTTATCTTTGTTTATGGAATTGATATTTCACTGATATTGTCACTGTGTGCACTAGCGTGATCCTGGACTAGTGCAGTATACACAGAGGGTCCATAATTGAAATTTTGGGTCCCAACAATGACCGCGGACGCGGCTATTCGAATAGTTTCTACTCTGTAGAGTTTGTACAGCTTTACCCACACGAGATAATTTGCTCTTTAAGTCGGCCACTCCAAGCTTCCTAAGGCATGTGACAAAGCAATTATCACAAGGCTGTTACAATGATCTACCTCAAAGTACTCATGCCCGCTAAGGTTTCGCTTCCATTGGACTAACCATCCTCCAGGAGGCCCCTCTTGCGCGAGGTGGGACTACTGTCTAACCAACACCCACTCATACAATATGGCATGAATATCTACGAGGTAACCCAAATTATTAAGCCAGGTCTTGCCCAGACAAGACGTGTGGTGGTACGGTAAGGCAGAGCAGGATGCGGCTTAAAGACCGGTCCTTAATCGACTTGGGCGTCTTTCAAATCAAACCCTGGGCTTTAATCCTAACCAGATTAAACCCGTACATAAACCTGCACCCACCATTCATCCGTTTCGCCCAAGTCCAAACCATTTTTAATTTTATTTAGTAAAACCACCTTTAATAAGCCTCTATGGTAAGACAATACCATAGATTCAAATTTTAAATCAATTTGAAATGGTTTGGCTAAATTCCCCAAAATTCGTAAACATGGTCTAAGCATTTGCTAAGCATGTGAGTTATTACCATACTAGTTTATCTATTGGTGACAAAGGAATGACATATCAATATTCAAGATTGGCCACACAATGATAGCTGGAATATCTAATTATTTAAACAGGAATTTGAAATACTTGAATGGAAGTACGCATGCATTTAATAATTTGAAAACTGAATTTAAATAACTTTAAAATAGTAGGGGAAAAATGGTCAAAGTGTAACTTGCCTTCGCTGAAGTCTTGAAATTCTAAATCTTCGGAAGAATCAAATTCCCTAATCGTCAGTAGTCTAAACGTGAAAATACGACAAATCAATTGAAATTCAAATAAATTCAAAAATACAAATTAAACTAAGTCCAAACGAAATAATTTTATTTTATTTAGCTATATAATAATTTTCTAAGATTTTAGCAATTTGAATAACCCAATTTGGAGTTGGGATGAAAAAGATATGGATTTTACAAGTTTTAACCTAAATCTGGAATTTAAATGGATTTGCCGAATTAATTTTCTGAAGGAAAATCCACTTATTGCGCAAGGCTGATGTCAGCCCTGAGATTTTTGGGAATTAAAGAATTTTAAAATAATTTCTGATAGGTGGGCCCCATGTGTCATAGACACGGTCCACGTGAACTGAGTCCACGGGACTTTTGGCTCAGGGGGCTACGAAGATGTGGCTGTGCGAGGGTGACGTGGCGCCACGCAGGCAACCACGTCAGACCCGATGCTGGTGTGGCATCTCGGTGGCGCCGAGGTGGCCAAGCCACGTAGGAACATGGCCGGCGGCGGCTCGGGTCTATACGGCGCCGGCAAACGGCGGCCCGATGAAGGCCGGCGAGGGCACGAGAAGAAAGAGGGAGGCGAGGCGAGTATGGTGAGCTCACCCAATCGTTAAGAGGAGAACGAAGGTGGCCGGCGGCGAAGAGAAGGCGGCGGCGCGTGCGGGGTTGACGGCGGCGACGAGCTCCGGCGGGTCTCCAGCGAAGATGACGAGCGCACTGGGTAGGCGTGGCCGAGGCGATGCCATTGGTGACGACGAGGGCGGTGGAGCTCCTTCGACGGTGGCGCTAGAGGTGGCGGAGGCGCACGGTGGCCGGCGGCGAAGATTGTGAAATTCAGCCAAAATAAGAGGGGAGAGGAAGAATGGGTGATGGGAATGAGATGAGTGTGGAAGAGGGCTCCCGGGGCTCCCTTTTATAGGGGCCGAGGAGGTTTGAGCAAGGAGATCGTGGGCACAGAGGAGTGGCGGCGGCGGTTGTGGCGCGCGGGTGAACCGGCACACGGGGAGAGGGAAAGGTGGGCGGGGTGGTGGCGGTTGAGGTCGTGGGGGTTGACACGCACGCGTGCGCGGGACAAGGGGGAGGAGGTCGTGGCCGTTAGCGAGCTCGGCGTGGGTGGAAATGGCAAAGTGTCGGCGTGGGGAAGAAAGCGGAGGAGGAAGAAGGGGCGGGCCCACGCTGGATGGTGTGGCTGCTAGGCCAAGTGAGCCTGCATGGCGCGTGAGAGGGAGGAGGGGAGGCGGGTCAGTGAAGGCGGTTTAAATGGCTGTGGTTGCAGGCCGTGGGTGCAGTAAAGGAGAGGTGGGCCGGCGAGGTTTCGGCCCAAAAGGCATTTCCGGAATTTAATTTATTTAGTAAATTAAACAATTCGGTTAATTCATTTTGGCTTTAGAAAATAGCAAAATAAATCCAAAAATGCTAGAAAAATTCACAGAAATTCCTAGATTTATTTTGGACTTAATAAAATTATTTCCAACTTAAAGTTGGCTTTTAATTTTGCAAATAAATTATTTTGGCTTTAAAATAGTTAGGAAAAAGCTTTTAAAAATTCGAGAAAATTCTATAAATTAATTTAATTTTTGTTTTTCAACTTAAACTCAAATAAAACTTCACAAATTTTAATAAAATTTATTTTTGACTTTTAAAACTTTGGAAATTCAAATAAACCAATCAAACTCTTTCAAATTTCGTAAAGTCCAACAAAATAATAACTTTAATTAATTTTAAATTAGTAATGTAACTTTGGGTCATTACACAAATCCTCTTGGACATCGAGAGTTTCCAACGAGCTTCCTCGCTTGGAACACGGAGGCACTTCTTCAATCGGGACACATGGAACACATCATGTACCCCTCAAGTCAAAGAGTAAATCCAACTTATAGGCAACAACTCCTTTCTTCTCGATGATGCGGTAGGGACCCACATACCGAGGAGCTAGCTTGCCATTGACGCCGAAACGTTGATGGCCCTTCAAAGGAGAGACTTTAAGATAAACAAAGTCATTAGGCTCAAAACTCAACTCACGATTTACGGCGATCCGCATAGCTCTTCTACGGATTGAGCTGCGTGCGAGACGCCACGAATAAGTTGGACTTGACTCTCAAATTTCATTGATCGAGTCCGGACCAAAGAAAGGTCTCTCGCCGGTCTCAGACCAATACAACGGGGTTCTACACTTCCTCCCGTATAAGGCCTCGAAAGGAGTCATGCCGAGACTAGCCTGAAAGCTGTTATTGTAAGAAAACTCAGCGAATGGCAAGCATTTCTCCCAATGCTTCGCATAGGTAAGAACACAAGCACGGAGCATGTCTTCCAAAACTTGGTTGACCCTTTCGGTCTGACCATCAGTTTGGGGGATGATAAGCTGAGCTGAAAGCAAGACGAGTTCCCATAGCCTCTTGCAAACTATGCCAAAAACGAGATGTGAATAGAGATCCACGATCCGACACAATCGTCTTCGGCACCCCATGCAAACTCACGATGCGGGCTATGTAGAGATCCGCCAAAAGACCTACCCGAAGGTCAGTCTTGACAGGAAGGAAATGCGCCACCTTAGTCAAACGATCGATGACGACCCAAATGGCATCATTCTTCCTCGGGGACGTGGGTAGATCGGTGACGAAATCCATTCCGATGGAATCCCACTTCCACTCCGGCACTGGCAACGGCTGAAGCAAACCGGCTGGACGCTAATGTTCGGCCTTCACATGACAACACACGTCGCACTTGGCAACGAACCTCGCAATCTCCCTCTTCATGCGGGTCCACCAAAATCTCTGACGGAGATCCTGATACATCTTCGTGGCCCCAGGATGAATGAACAAAGGAGAATCATGGGCTTCGCAGAGGATCAAGTCCCGCAAATCCATGTCCTTTGGAACCACAAGGCGCTGTCCGAACCTCACAACACCAAGTTCATCCTCTGAGAAGCACTTGGCTGTTCCGCTCTTAACATTCTGCCTGATTCGGGTCACTCCAGCATCCGATTGCTGAGCGGCCTTGATCCGATCCACCAAGGTTGGTTGCACAACCAAGGTAGTGAGGAATCCATGCTCAACTACCTCCAAGTTGAGACGCTGAAATTCTTCAAGAAGAGAGGGCTACTGCTCCTTGAGCAACAAGGCATTACAATGCGCTTTACGGCTAAGCGCATTGGCAACGACATTCGCCTTGCCCGGATGATAGTGAATACCCATGTCGTAGTCCTTGATCAACTCCAACCACCTTCTTTGCCTAAGGTTCAGATCGGGTTGGGTGAACAAATACTTCAAGCTCTTGTGATCCGAATACACCTCACAACGATTACCGATTAGGTAATGTCGCCAAATCTTGAGTGCATGAATCACAGCAGCTAGCTCCAGATCATGGGTTGGATAGTTGAGTTCATGAGGTCTCAACTGCCTCGATGCATAGGCCACTACCTTTCCTTCTTGCATCAAGACACACCCGAGTCCTCGACGAGAAGCATCGCAATAAATATCGAAGCTCCGACGGATATCGGGTAGAATGAGAACAGGAGCTATGGTCAAACGCGCATTGAGTTCTTGAAAACTCTTCTCGCAAGCATCGGACCACAGAAACTTCCTCTCCTTCTTGAGCAACTCAGTCATCGGCTTCGTGATCTTGGAGAAGTTCTCGATAAAGCGACGGTAATAACCGGCTAAACCGAGAAAACTCTCAGACTCTACATCGATTCTTGGTCGACTCCAAGAGAGCACATCGCTGACCTTGCTAGGGTCTACAGCTACACCTCCTACTGAAAGAACATGGCCCAAGAATGCCACTTCCTTCAACCAGAATGCACACTTGCTGAACTTCGCATACAGCTGGTGCTCACGTAGCTTTCCCAACACAAGCTTCAAGTGCTCGGAGTGTTCTTCATCGTCCTTGGAATAGATAATAATATCATCGATGAAGACCACCACAAACTTATCCAAATACTCCATGAACACCGAATTCATGAGATTCATGAACATGGCAGGAGCATTGGTTAAGCCGAAAGACATGACGGTGTACCCGTACAGACCGTAACGAGTAGAGAAAACCGTCTTGGGAATATCCTCAGGTCTAATCCGGACTTGATGATATCCCACTCTCAAGTCAATCTTAGAGAAGACTCAAGCTCCGGTCAACTGATCGAAGAGATCATCGATACGGGGCAAATGATACTTGTTCTTTACCGTCACCTCATTAAGCGGACGGTAATCGATGCACATGCGCAAAGTATTGTCCTTCTTCTTTACGAACATTGCCGGACAACCCTAAGGAGATGAGCTAGGGCGGATGAAACCCTTCTCTAGCAACTCACCAATTTTCTTCTTCAACTCCACCAACTCGTTCGGAGGCATCTGGTATGGCCTTCTAGAAATAGGGGCAGTACCGGGTGCTAACTCAATGACGAACTCAAGATCTCGAACCGGTGGCATCCCTGGAAGATCTTCGGGAAAGGCATCAATGAAGTCACACACCGTTGGGACTTCACTAATATCTAGAGCTGGCTTCGCTTCGAGCGCGAAGAGATGCGGTCCAAGCAGCTTCGGCGAAAAAGAAACCTGCACACCTTAGGGACTAGACAAAGAGATGGATTTCTTGGCGCAATTGATTTGCCCCAAATGACGAGACAACCAATCCATACCAAGAATCACATCCAAACTCACAGAATTGAGGAGGATAAGATTTGCTACAAATCCAACCCCCTCAATCTCGACAGGAACATCCCTACACTCTAATTCCGCTCTCAACTCCGAACCAGGAGAGCTAATGAGCAACGGGACCAACAGAGTAGCAAAAAGAAGCTCACCAACAGCAGCAAAAGACTGAGATACAAAAGAATGCGATGCTCCTGAATCGAATAAAACAGTAACAGGATGAGAGTTGACAAGAAGCGTACCTAACACGACGTCAGACACCTCTATGCCTCCTCAGCATAGATGAGGTTGATGCGACCGCTGCCCACGCCTTGAGTGGCAGGGACAACCTTCTGATCCTGGGAAGGTCCACCTCCTTGCCGGCGTCCTCCATTAGGACGAGGGCGCCCAAGCTCTTAGGACAAGCATTAGCGTAGTGGCCCTTCCGGGTCAGAAAAAACAAGTGACCGGCGGTTGGGCGGAGGCCACTGGCCGACTCGCAGTGCACGGATCGGGCACGACTTATGAGGACGAGGTGCAACAAGAAGTGCCCTCGAAGGTGAAGAAAACTGAGGACGGGGCAACTGAGCTTGCCCAAAGTGGGGACGGTTGGCCCTGGCGGCCTTCTGAGACTCCCACTTGCGCTATGGAATCTACCACGCTTCGCCCTTGTGCTCAAACGATGGCCTTGTCCACCAAGGCCCGGAAATCGAGGAAGTCAACGATGGAGAGCTTGTCCGAAGCTCCTCGCATAAGCCATCCATGAACTTCTCTCCGCCATTCTGTTGGGATCTGGGTAGGCTACGATAGCAACAAATCAAAATTTCTACCACGTAAACCAGAAGCCAAGCAAGAAGATGATCACAGATCGTTACCACTAGACGCCAGCAGAGCGGCGAAAGAAGTGTCTGAGCGTACCGTCCGACGAAGAGCGCCGATGTATTTGGTCGTAGTCGATCGTCCAGCGTCCTCGTTGGTTGATCGCTCCTTCAAAGACTCTCAGCAGTTCCTTCGAAGATCGCGGATCGCCCTTAAGTGCAACAACGAGAAGCGCCTCTATGGTATCCACACGCCGGGGAAGGAACAACCGTGACGCGGTGTGCTAGCACCAAATCGCACGGGGAGGCTTTCAAGAAGATGGCGGCTAGGGTTTGAGAGGGCAACTCACGCCCGCACCCATGACCTCATGCATCTCCTTATATAGGCCCGTGACGGATCCTATCCAAACACGCCATCGAATCAGATTACATCTTGGTTTGTTCCAACCCGTTAAGTGTGTGACCCGTTAGGTTCATGTGTAGTTCGGTTGTGACTGGAAACCCTTTCCGCCACGTAGTCGAAGCGGTTCCTAGCAGGACATAACGATTCCCGAATACACACAAATTATATCGGACGAACCTTAATGCAATATGATCTACGACCAGGTCCTATCTCTATAATGCACCAGCCAGATTTGATCACGACCAACTCAGAACTCCTCACGACTTGGTTTCACCACTCTGTGATTACGCTCGACCGATCACGACTTGCTTGTATCTCCATACGACAAATTCAGAATCGGTCGAACTAAGCGACCTACTCATGTATTCTCTCTTTGCCTCACGATATCCGGTTGAACTCTGTGAGATGTTGTGTCATCCATGGACTGCTCAATGCTTTTCGATCGAGTATCGGATAACCTTATGTGGTCGAACTCTTCGACCACCAAAGGGCATGGCCATGCACTTTCTTTATCCGACCACTTCGAGGGGCCCGTAGATATCTCTCTGTTATGTTAGGAGGGCAAATCCCATATCCGACCAGTCACATCCTCTCGCATATTTCATAGCATACCCAAAGCTACCTTTATAACTACCCGCCATTTAGTAGCGTTTGGCAACCCCTAAGAGTGCTATTACATATGTAGGAAACCATCTTGATCTCGTGTCTAAGGATTATACATCATCATTGCTTGAGACCAACTAACGACACATAGAATCATAACAATATCAATAGTGTCTCAAGGTGGGTCTTATCCAACACCACGTGCTCTAACACGTGTCCACATTATTGATTCGATATCCTTATATCCATGACCGTGAAACATGGTCATCAATCAATGCATGTGTTAGTCGAGAGTCACTAGTGTTCCACCAAAGGACTTTCACCGAGGATACTTTTAGAACGACATCATCATAAGTTAAAAAGAGCTTCACCAACAAGTCACATACTCGTTAATCTTCATGACTGATGATTCATTCAAGGAACATATTATCAAATATTGTGAACATAATGAAATATAATCATCTCTATGATTGCCTCTAGGGCATATTTCCAACATGGCCTCATCAGTGGCCACCTCTACTGGAGCATAACGAGCCAAATGGTTAAACTCGTATAAATACTCGACTGGGACTGTGCCCTTGCTTGAGCGCAAGAAACTCCTTCTTCTTGAGCTTCATCAAGCGGTGGGGATGTGAGCCCGACTAAAAGCACCCGTAACTCATCCCAAGAGATCACATGGTCTGCAGTCGCATGGCGAGGAAATTCTCCCACCATGAGAGAGCTGCGCCTTCCGGTGATGGGAGGCGAAGAGTGCCTTCTCCCGATCCCGCATCGAGCAATATTGAGCTTCGCTCAACTAGACGCAGTGGTCCGTCTCTAGTGGGTCCTCGACACGGAGAACGTGGGCGGTCGGGTGCGGGAACTCCGAGAGTCCCCACGAGGCCGATGACTGATGACCACCACCACCTCCCCGATCCAGATGCACAGAGAGAGTGGAGGTGTTGCACTGTCGCCTCCGAATCCTAGTTCGATCCATACGGTTTCGCTCGATTCGAGCGAGAACCTCAGCCATGGTCGGAGGAGGTGGAAGCTCCTCATTCGGACCAGCTGGCTGACCCTGACCACTTCTAGTCCTTCCAGCCATCCTGTTTCAGATAGAAGGGTTAGCAACAAACTTAAAGAAGGCAAAAGGAAAAGCTAACGACTAGGGGAATGGGCATCACCCTACCCGAAATCCAACAAGAAAGCAATTAAAAGAACTCTGCAAGCTTACTAGAAGGATCAAGAACCGCAAAGAAACATAAGACTTACATCCAACTTCCTGACGCGACTAACCCGTATTAAATGAATGAGTAATCGGTTGAGAAGATAACATTCCGAACACAACTCCAAATCTAACACTTCTATAAGCAAGGTAGAACTAGCAAAATAGGTGTTAGATACTTAGTCAACTAATATCACATCTTACCCTTTTATTCCCACAAGTTTTAGTTGAATTATCCTCTCATTATCTATTCTAATTAGAAATATTTGAGACTGCTGTCTAGAAATTTGATGCTTGCTGTCCAGATTCTGCATCCAAGCTCCTCGTCGAATCACCGACTCCAGAACTTCAAGACCTTGTAACGGGCAGCTAACACTTCAATTTGCCACTCTCATTGGTTCCCCAAAACCCAATTAACCGATAACACTATCTTTTTAGAGGAGGAGAGGAAAACAATTTTTAAAACTCAAATTAGAGTGAGATGAGATAAGAAAGCTAAGATAGGTAAGGAGTAAACTTAGAGAATTTACTTAACCTTTCGTAAACCATTTGATATTTTGAAAATAAGTTTTTCAAAACATCCTAAAGACGATCAAGCTAGGGTTTCTATGGTCAGTACGGCTCTGATACCAACTTTGTGAGGACCCCGGCTTATTTGGCCTGTAATGCTTAGTCATCCATTGACCCTAGCATCACAAATAAAATAACCCGTGTCTTCGAGATATGTATACTTCCCAGAAATGCAGTATACACACCCCTTTTACAAAATCATGCATCAATTCCATTCAAGACATAGAACCAAAGCACAAACTAGCTTAATTAAAAGACATACAAAAAGAGAGAGAGATTTATTACAAAAGAGCCGACCGACTAAATACAACTAAGAGTTAAACAAAAGCGGAAGCCAAAGCCATAAGATGGCAATAAACAAAATAAAGCTATATGGTTTGCCTTTAGCCCACAAGGCAACCAACCAAGCCACCAACCTAGTCGTCCCATCCACCGCACATCTCACAAAAGTAGGGCCCTTGGGGCTCAACTTCTTCCTCTACAACAATTACAGTTAAGCAAAGCAAATGAGTACAAAAATGTACTCGCAAGACTGACGTGTAAGAGTAACAGCCTATAATTAGCTACATGCAAGCTTTATTTAAGTGGAAGGCTTTAGGCTCATTTTAGCATAAATAAAGTTTTCATTTGCAATAATCTAATAGATTTAAAGCAATTTGACAAAACATTTTTAATTGTTGAAGTAACAATGATACAAATAATAATAATCAATAGTAAAGACAACCTGGAAGTGACTAACCCAATAGTCACCACAACAATAGCATGAATTACCCAATTCATACCACCCAACAAGTTTTAATTAAATGGTTTAGTCTAGTTCTTGAGTGACCTTGCCAAGCATGTCCATAACCTAGGATGAGGCTATTCGAATAGTTTTATCCCTACAGGGGTGTACCAATGTACCCACACGTCAGACCTCCTTTTCGCCAAGCTATTAGCACACTTCCTTTGGTATGCCGGCACGGCTAAGTCCTACGAGACATTTCCAATGGATGATGCTAATTAAGAGCCGCAACCCAACAAAGAGAAGGACACATCAGCCAGCTCAAGCCGAATTACAAATGTTCCCCTCATATTATAATAACAATTTTCTTTTAACACCACCAACCAGCTCATAATTAACACCCCCCAAAGTACTTAGCCAAGAGGGGTTCCCAATACCCTCGTGTGGTTAGCATGCAATATTGCTCAGTTTAGTGGCCCAAGTAACTCGGTCCTTAGGGACCTAGGCACCATTCCATCACACCATGAGAACACACCAACATCCATTGAGCCCAAGTTAATAACAATTTTGTTTTCATTTTTATTTCTTTACAAAGTAACAAAGCACAAGTGCTGGACATAATGGAATAATAATTTTTGTGTGATCAAGGTTATCGACATAAGTCGACAACTGCCCATTTCTACCAATATCTAAGCATTATCAACGTAAACTACTAAGTGATAAGAGTCCATCCATCGAACTCTAAATCACAGCAAGATAATCCTAGGCTTAGTAGTAGAGAATGAACATTTACCTACAGAGTATGCATCTATAGGGTCAACTAATCCATAATTTAACACAAAGTAAGCATGCATACATACAAGTTAAACAAAGAATTAAACTTTAAAATAATGGGATTGATTGGATATGATCAAACTGCTTGCCTTGCTGGATATGCTCAGATTGCTGCAGGGGAACACTCTCGTTATCAATGCACTCGTCGGCACCTAACGAAAAAGCGAAAAGAACCGATAAGAACGAAGAAAATTCGAAAAGACTCCACAGAAAAATTTCTCCAAATGCTTTGAAATTTTTACAGAAGCTAGAGCATGATTTTTAAAGAATTTAGCAATAATAACCAATTGATTTGGATTCTCAATGCAACAGTTATGGCCAAAACAATTTTGCTCAGCCTGGAAAATGCTGGAAAATAGAAATCGGTTACTGTTCATCCGAATTAAATTCTCTAGCACAATTTTCCAAAGAGGTGTTGCACCTGGGATTTTTATGGTAAATGAAGCACCTCATGAGATGAATAACACAATTGAGTTCACCTCATTTGGAGGTACGATGCATGTTTTATGATTTTTTTTCAAAGACATGCAAAAGAGCACAAATAAAATGCACCCACAATTCTTTTAAAAAGAGTGACATGCCTAAATCCTATTCTACCATTTAGTACACCAATAGAGGAAGCCAACACAATTGGATTCACTCAGAAAGGATCTATAGAGAATTACTTATGCAATTTACAAGTTAAATGCAATTTTTAGAGCAACATTTAAAGTCTATTTCTAAACCAATTTTCAAATTCATTTTCTGGAGCCGAACTAAGCTTACAACCATTTTTAGATTAAAGCTCAGTTCAAACTAGAGCTAACAAAATTTGAATCAAAACGAATTAGTTATGCATTTTTGAAGTTTATTACCTTTTTCAGTTCACAAATAAACCTCTCGGGAATTTCCTAAAATCGAATCGACGTGGAAATTTGTGGGTCGTTGATCTTGAATCGGATGGCCCAACAACTGGATGCATGCACGCTCGCGCCTGCGCGAGGCCAACGAACATGGACCATTGATCTTGGATCCAACGGCTTACGACCAATTAACGCGACGACGCGCGCGCGAAAAACCCTGGTCGTAGACCGTCGAGATCAAATCCAACGGTCTAGATTGAAATGACCGTGGCTGCATTTGGAACTCGCGCGCGCGAGCACCTGCGCGAATCACAGATGGACAGCCCTACGACTGATACAGTTGTCGTCTCCGTTCGACAACGAAACCGACGGCGTTCCACGGCGAATCGCCGGCGACTCAGGCCACAGCGGCGCAAACCAAGAGTGGTCTGAGGTCCGCAATAGCCTTGCGCACCTGCTGGCACCACACACTGCGGCTGAGCCGACCTAGAACGGCGACGAGCCGGCGAGGAGCGGCGGTGCCATGCACGGCCAAAAGACAAGCAGCAATAGAGCTCCGCAGCGGTTCAACCAAGCAGTGCATGAGCATCTAGGGGCTACCAGGGAGCTACCTAGATGACGCAGAGGGACAGGGAAGGACAGAGCAGCTCCGGTGATGAAGACCCGCACCGGCGCTGGAGACGACAACGAGGAGACGACGGCCTGGGCGAAATGAGTGAGACCGGGTCATCACATTAGCTTCAATAGGGCTCAAGGATGGTCCATGAGCAAGGAATTGAAGAGAGGAGGAGCTTCACAAGTAGGGTGGAAATGATGATCCACGGCCGAAAAGGGGATACTCCAAAATTAGCTGCCCCCTGTTGAAGCAAACCAAAATTGGATTAGGGGAAATGTTTAAGGTGGAGAGGGGCACGAATGACGCGAGTGGAATCGCAATGAACCCCTGGAGCACCGGCGATGAAGAGGGAGCTCCACGGTTGACAATGGCGGTGTGGGGATTTGGTGGATTGAGCTCAACCAAGCAACGAGGGTGCTAGGCAAAGCTCAAGGGTGTTGAAAGGAAGCCAAGGAAAGGCTTGAGGGGCTTAAATAGCGGATAGGGCGAAGGAGGAAATGGGCGAATGCTCGCGAGTGCTCCACGGTCCACCGCGGTGCACACGAACTCTGAGCGACAGGATCAAGTGAGCCAGGCGACTTTGAGGGCGGGGCACTGACGCGCATTTAATGCTCCGACCCGTTGCGGCCTACGATGAAAGGACGCGACGCTGCGCTCGCCCCACGTGTGCTCTACCATGGCGGCCACGCGTGCGCAGGCGCGAGGAAGGAGACGACGCGCCAGCCGTCCGATTTTGATCCGACGGTCAGCGCGAGATCGAGGTCGCGCCGCTCCGCGCAAACATCGACCGCCCGATGGAGATCCAACGGTCCACAATGCGCGCACCAACGCGACCGAGCCCGGTACAGTTAGTTGACTCGACCGAGTCAAGTGGCTCGAGCCAGGATTGGGTCCGAGCTCGAGGAACAGTGCCAACCATTTAGGGTTTAAATTGTCACACATCATCCCTAGAACCAAAGAAAAATATTTCCAAAGTTTGGCACAAGGTTTGTGACCAAGTGGAATAAGGGTTTGACTTTAGTCAACAGGAGATTTGTGTTTTTAATTCCACAACTCTTGACAAGAATTATAGAAAAGTTCAAGAGTTTCAAGATGTGAGAAAAGTTTTAATTTCTACTCATTTAATTATATTTGAAACAAACACCCATTTTAGTTACATTTGAAACACACATCTAGATTTGATTACATTTGAAATACAAACCTAGATTTGGTTCCATTTGTACATTTGGGATGTTACACATCCTATGTAGGTCGTCCTCCTTTCCGGGGCGGTGGTAGGTGCCCTGGAAATTAGCCAGCAAGAGATCGCATAGATGTTGCCACAAGTAGATCGACTCGACTGGTTGGTTTAACAACTACGATCGAGCAGACCCTTCGAGCACAGTCGGAAGGTAATTCACCATGACACGCTCTCCTCCTCCTGCTGCTCAGATAGCGGTCGTATAAATTTGAAGTAATTCGATGGGATTTTGAGACCCATCAAATTTCTCCATGTTCCCTGGTCTAAACCGCGCGGGCCAGTGAACTGCTCGGAGGTCAGGCGAGAATGCCCGACATCTGGTAATTACGTCGTAACGCCTCCTTTGTAGAAAAGAAGGGTTGATGTCGCCAGGTGATCGGACTCGACGTTACCCAGCAACAGGTGAATCTGACTTATGGTAAGTTTCAATCCTACGAGGGTAATACTCCTCGTACCTTGTCCGCTGTTGCAGACCTCTCGGTCGGAGTGGTGAATGATCACCTCTCCTAGGAGCTTTATGATCGTCAGGCATTCGAGGAACTCTTTTCCGGTTTGGGGAATGATGCAACTTGTGGCGACCCCCATGCGGTGAGTTATTCAAACGACTGGAAGCTGACGAAGTCGTACTGCCATGACTTCCAGCATGATGTCGGCGGGGTCGTTCGAGCTTGCTCATCGTGCTCCGTAGCCTTCGTGCAATCTCTTCAGCAAAGAGGTCGTAGCCAGGTGCTCGGGCAAGTTCTCGAGATGGGTTCTCGAGCAGATCGTTGATATGCTGAAGTTCATGAGCTTCTTTCAACTGGTATTGGGTGCACCCAGGCAATTTTCTCTGAACCGCAACTCGTTTCCATCGGATTGTTTCAGAATCATCCATACCTGATCCTTGAGCTTGCCTTAGTGAAGTGCGATGATCTCGAGAATTTTCCGCACGCTCATCAGAGTATTGACTCTGTTCATTGCCGGAGGTGTCCTTATCATTGCTACGAGCGGTCGTAGGGTGTGATCTTCGGGGAGCGTCTTCAGCCCTATCTCTAGGAGAGTTATTGCTACTTGAGTGCAGGACGAAGACCCCCCATTGATGATCTCCACTTGCGCTAGAGGCCTCCTCGCTTGAGGAGTCGTCGAATGACACCATCTGGCGACTTGGAGCAAACCCCTCTAGGAAGTGGAATTCCGGGTTATAGCCGTCTCCGTCCGCAAGTGAGCCCTGCGTTGGGATGGTCGAACTCGTAGGAAGAGCATGTTCAAACGCATCCTTGGCTAGGCTAACAAGAGGGAGAGAACCACCAAGTGCTGATGAAGATCCGAAATTATGACTTCCAGGAGTTGTCGTGGCAGGTCGGACTGTCTCAAGTGGACTTGAACATTTGGAGAGGGAACCATCGCTATGCCCTGAGTCTGCCTTGGGACAGCCTTCGTTGTGGTCAGATTGACCCTTGCCCTCTGAGGAAGCTGGTTCCCCATCTGGACGTATCGTTGTGGGGGATAAGGATCCCTCCTCAACTCCGTCGGTGGCAAAGTCTCCTGGAGAAAGATCTCAGCGGGCGACATCACCATCGGATGATGCATCACTCGGCTCGTAGTCGAAACCGGCATCCATGTCGATATCTGCGTAATCGGCCAAGTCGAACCAGCTCTCCTCGTTCCACTCTCCTGCCATGAGAGCATGAGAATTGGAAAAACAAAGGAAAGCTGATGACTCGAAGATCCTCACGGTCGGCACCAACTGTCGGTGTTTTAGGACCGAACTTTCGTAAAGATTATTTGATTCCGAGGTTCCTCTATGCTCAAAATCACACAGAGATGGAGACACGGGGATTTTTATACAGGTTCGGGCTTTCTTCTGGGAGAATAACAACCCTACTCCTGTGTATGTATTGAGTGTGCTGAATTACAAGATGGAGCCAAAGACTTGATTATTGTGTTTCTGATCATCTCTCGATCACCCCGATTGTCTTGATGATTCTGCCTACCGTCGCAACTCCAGTGTAAAGACTGCCTTAATGTCCCAGATTATTGAGCCGTTACTGGAGGTTATTATGAGAGTAGTAATGTTCCCATGCTGCCAGACAATTATCACCATAACAAAGGAGTTAAAATCGTGCCATTATTCTAGAGAATAACCGCGTAATTTACTGCCCATATTTTGAATATGGTGCGGAAGATTCCCTGATCGACTAGGCCCACATGTCTGTAAGCCCTGTCGATTAGGGACTGGTCGTAGAAGAGCTTACAACCAGGTGGTGATCGTAGAAGATCTTACAACCACAGACTGATCGTAGAAGAACTTACGATCATAGGATAGTCGTAGAAGGGCTTACGACTACTAGGTGGTCGTAGAAGACCTTACGACTACTAGGTGGTCGTAGAAGAACTTACGACCTCCAGCTTCTCCCTTATGGCTATTAAGGGGGTATACTCAAGAGTTACATGATGTCATTATTATCCATAATATGAATTAAAGATATATAATAAAATGAGGATTGTTATATCCTCGTCAGACCGGGAAGAGTCCTGGATTGTCTTTTCTTAGGGTATGGTGTTGTGAGGTATATGTCAAATGTTTGACGTCTGATAAACTCACACCCAAGTACAATAAGTGCTTCTTTGTGGGGTATCCTAAGGAAACTAAAGGATATGACATTTATAATCGGGTTGATAACAAAGTGTTTGTTGCCCATAATGATGTCTTCTTGGAGAAAGAATTTCTTTCCAAAGGAGTCAGTGGGAGCAAGGTGCAACTCGAAGAAATTCGGGAACCATATGAAAATATTTCAACTCCTACTGAACCTCTATAGGATGAATAAAATGTTGTGGAACCTGTAGATGAGGCATCAGCCCCACGTAGATCTAAAATGCCATGTCAATTGCCTAAAAGGTATGGGCATGACATATTATTATTGAATAATGATGAGGCTAAAACTTATGCGGAAGCGATGGTGGACCTAGACTCTGAGTCATGGCTTGAGGCTATGAGATCTGAGATAAGATCCATGTATGATAATCAAGTTTGGAACTTGGTTGATGTACCTGATAGTGTTAAAACCATTGAATGCAAGTGGATTTTTTTTAAGAGAAAGATAGACATGGATGGAAATGTTCACATTCATAAGGCACGACTGGTTGCAAAGGGTTTCAAACAAATTTAAGGAGTTGATTATGATGAAACATTCTCTCCTGTCGCTATGCTTAAGTCTATCCAGATCATTGTAGCTAATGCTGCATATTTTGATTATGAGATATGGCAAATGGATGTTAAAACGGCTTTTCTAAATGGAAACCCAAGTGAGGATGTGTACATGACACAGCCTAAAGGTTTTATCGATCCAAAAGAAGCTAGAAAGGTATGCAAGCTTAAGAAATCCATCTATGGATTAAAGCGAGCATCTCGGAGTTGGAACATTCGTTTTGATGAAGTGGTCAAAGGGTTTGACTTCATCGAGAATGAAGAAGAATCTTGTGTTTACAAGAAGGTTAGTGGGAGCAAGTTGTGTTTCTGATCTTGTATGTGGATGACATACTACTGGTCGAAAATGATATTTTAATGCTTGAATATGTTAAAACTTCATTAAGAAATAGTTTATCAATAAAAGATTTAGGAGATGCAGCATATATTCTTGGTATAAGGATCTATAGAGATAGATCTAAAAGGTTAATTGGGTTAAGCCAGGATATGTACATAGACAAAGTGTTGAAGCGGTTCAACATGCATGATTCCAAGAAAGTTTTTTTTGCCCATGGCATATGGCATTAGTCTCAGCAAGAGTCAGTGTCCTACGACCACTGACGAGTGAGACAAAATGAGTAGAACCTCATATGCTTCAGCTATAGGATCTATCATGTATGCCATGTTATGTACACGACCAGATGTGTCGTATGCTCTAAGTGTTACGAGTAGATATCAGTCGGATCTAGGTGAAGGTCACTAGATAGCAGTCAAGAATATCCTTAAGTACTTGAGAAGAACTAAGGATGCATTCCTTGTTTATGGAGATGAGGAAGAGCTGGTTGTAAATGGTTACACCGATGCTAGCTTCCAAACCGACAAGGATGATTTCAAATCGCAATCTGGGTTTGCGTTTTGTCTTAACGGAGGAGCAGTAAGCTGGAAAAGTTCGAAGCAAGGAACAGTTACTGATTCTACAATAGAGGCTGAGTACATTGCTGCTTCGAAAGCTGCAAAAGAAGCCGTTTGGATAAGGAAGTTCATTTGTGAGCTGGGTGTTGTTTCTAGTGCTTCTAGTCCAATGGATCTCTATTGTGATAATAGTGGAGCTATTGCATAAGCTAAGGAGCCTAGATCGTATCAAAAATCCAAGCACATACTTCGACGATGTCACATCATTCGTGAGATCGTTGAGAGAGGTGATGTGAAGATATGCAAAGTGCACATGGATTTGAATATTTTTGATCCATTGACAAAGCCTCTCTCGCAACATAAGCTTAAGGCGCACACAAGAGCAATAGGTATAAGATACCTATATGATTAACTCTAGTGCAAGTGTGAGACCGTTGGTGATATGCCCTAGAGGCAATCATGGAGATGATTGTATTACGTCTATGTTTATGAGTTATTGAATAAATGTTATTCTGTTCCATGAATGAATCATAGGTTATAAAGATTAACATGTAACTTGTTGGTGAAGCTCTTTTAACTTATTCGATGTCATTCTAAAAGTATCCATGGTCGGATGTTACTGGTTGGAACACTAATGACTTATCGACCAGCACATGTATTGATTCATGATCATGTTTCACCGGTCATATATATAGGGATATCAAATCAATAATATGAACACATGTAAGAGAACATTGGATTGACCCACCTTAAGACACTGTTGATATTGTTATGATTTTATGTGTCGTTAGTTGATCTCAAGGAATGATGATGTATAATCCTTAGACCTGAGATCAGTATGGTTTCCTACATGTGTAATAGTATACTTAGGGGCTTCCAAACACTACTCCGTAATTGGGTAGTTATAAAGGTAGTTTTCGAGTATACTATGAAACATGCAGAGGAATATGACTGGTCAGATATGAGATTTGCCCCTTCTAACATAGTAGGAGAGATATCCCTAGGCCCCACGATGTAGTCGGATAAAGAAAGTGCATGGCCATGCCACACGTGGTCAAAGTGTTCGACCACGTGAAGTTATCCGACACTTGATCGAGAAAGTATTGAACAGTCCATGGATGACATAAATCTCACCTGGAGTTCAACCAGATATCGTGAGGCAAAGGGAGAATGCACGAGCAAGTCTTTCAGTTTGATCAGATATGGACAAGTTGTATGGAGATATGAGCTGGTCGTAGGCTGGTCGAACATAATCACTTACTGATCGTGAAATGGTCATAAGGAGTTACGGACTGGTCATGACAATATATGAACTGGTTGTATAGGGATACGAGCTGGTCGTAAGTGATAAGAACCTACTTGTAGATCATATTGAAGTAAGGTTCGTCCGATATAATTCGTGTGTATTTGGGAATCGTTATGTCCTGCTAGGAGCTGCTAACGACTCGTGATCGGAAAGGAGTTTCCGAGTTATAACCGATTACGCATGAACCTAACGGATCACACACTTAACGGGTTGGAACAAACGTGTTCGGACAGGATCCGTCATGGGCACTATATAAGGAGATGCTTGAGGCTATTGGGAAGACGATACACGTGAGTTGCTTCACCAATACCCTAACCGCCATATTCTTGAGAGAGCCTTCCTGTGCGACTTGGTGCTAGTACACCTGCATTCGGTGTTCCTTCCCTGGATATGTGGATACCGTGGAGGCGTTACTGCAGTTGTTGTTGTGCTTGAGGACGATCCACTACTTTTTAAGGAAAGCGATTGGTTGTTGGAGGGGATGATCGACTACGACCACTATATCGACGCGCTCTACGTTGGATTAGGCTGCTCCAACTCTTTTTCGGCTGCAATGCGTGCCTAGTTGTAATGATCTATGGTCTTCTACTTGCTTGGCTTCTGGTTTACGTGGTAGAACTTTTTTGAATTGCCAGCTAGTGTAGTCTACCCGTATCCCTTCACTGAACTCCCTGATGACTTAAGAGCGATCCGTAGTGATAATGGCACGGAGTTCAAGAATTCTTCTTTTGCCTCTTTCTGTGTTGAGTAGGGTATTGAGCATCCTCTCTCCTCATGTCCCTCTCCAAAATGGTGTGGTGGAAAGGAAGAACATAACCCTAGTTGAGATGGCCAGAACGATGCTAGATGAATACAACACTCCGAGGAGATATTGGGTTGAAGCTATTGCTACAACATGTCATGTTGCCAATCGTTTCTTCTTGAAACCTTCTTTGGGCATGACATTTTATGAGCTTCGTTTTGGAAGAAAGCTCTTTGTCTCTTATTTTAGAGTTTTTTTTTGTGTTGAGTGCTTTATTCTCAAGATAGAAAACCTAGATAAATTTAAGTCTAGAACTTTTGATGGCATGTTTCTAGGTTATTCTGCACATTCGAGAGGCTTTTGGATTCTTAATCTCGAAACTAACATGATCATGGAAACTTGCAATGTCACCTTTGATGAGACAGGCTCAGGAGCTAGATCAGATATTCCAGGTGACTCACAGGTGATTGGGAGCATCTTTATAGAGGAAGATGAAGACTTGGATGATGATTGCCTTCCACATGTCGGCATTGTTCCTATTCTAGCTGAAGAATCTGCTTTCACTACTTCACCTTCAATTGAGGCTCCTGTTGCTTCTACATCGACATCAGCAGTACATGTGGAGCTCGAAGATGTGATGTCTCCTCTGGGCGCTTCACTTCTCATTCAGAGAAGACATCCACCAGATCAAATGATTGGACATTTTTATGAGCAAGTCACTCGCTCCTGGTTTCATGATTCTAATATCTACTCTCATTCTGCATTTCTAGCATCTTTTGAGTCCCGAGAAGTGTTCCATGCTTTATTTGATGCTAGTTAGGTCAATGTCAAGCATGACGAGTTAGAGAACTGAGAGAACAAGGTGTGGAATCTTGTAGAGCCTCCTTGTGATCATAATGTGATAGGAACCCGATGAATGTTTAAGAACAAATAATGTAAGGATGACTTTGTGATTATAAACATGGCTAGATTAGTGGCTTAGGGTTTTAGCCAAGTAGAGAGATTAGATTTTGATGTGACATTCGCTCCCGTAGCTAGATTAGAAGCTTTCCATATATTGTTTGCATTTGTTGCATCTAAAGATTTTAGATTGTTTCAAATGGATGTCAAGAGTGCTTTTCTTAATGATTATATAGAGGAGGAAGTGTATGTTAGACAAACCTAGACACTGAGAGTCCTAAGTACTCTGACCATGAGTTCAAGCTATCTAAAGCCTTCTATGGGATTAAGAAAGCTCCTAGAGCATGGTATGAGAGGCTTAAAACCTTATTTCTTAAGAACGATTTTGAGATGGCAAAGTAGATAGGACTATTTTCATTCTCAAGCATTACAATGATTTTTTTCTTGCACAAATATATGTGGACGATATTATCTTCGATGGTTCCTCTAATGTTCTTGTTTCCAGAGACTGTCCAGGGAAATTGAGATGAGCATGATGGGGGAGCTAAATTATTTTCTTGGGCTCCAAAACAAACAATGCAAGGAAGGAACTTTCATCCATCAGACGAAGTACACCAAGAATCTATTGAAGAGGTTTGATATGGGTGACTACAAGCCAATTGCCACACCAATGGCTACTTCAACTGCTTTGGATCTAGATGAGGATGGTGAAGCCGTGGATCAACATGAGTACCCCAACATGATCGGCTCCCTCCTCTATCTAACGGCTTAGAGGCCAAAAATCCACTTCTTGGTGTACCTCTACGAGATTTTAAGCGTCTCCGAGGTCTTCTCATCGTCAAGTTGTCAAGCGCATCTTCAGGTACCTCCAGTCAACCCTTCAATATGACATTTGGTATTCCTGTTCATCATCTCTGTCTATTCTTGGGTTTTTGGATTCTGACTTTGCTAGCTATAGACTTGATAGGAAGAGCACTCCAGGGACTTGTTATTTCTTAGGTATTTCTCTTGTTTCTTGTCCACTGCTGAGGCTGAGTATGTAGCTGATGCTAGCTGCTACAACCAGATCTTGTGGATGGTCTCCACTCTTAAGGACTATGGGTTAAACCTTGATAGTGTGTCAATTTTGTGTGACAACACTAATGCTATCAACAATGCTAAAACCCGGTGCAACACTCTAGGATCAAGCACAATTATATTAGATATCACTTCCATATAGAACATGTGGAGAAGGGAGACATTGTGTAGAATGTGTGGAGTCTGAAGCTCAATTAGCTGATATCCTCAAAAAAACCCTTAGATCCTACTAGGTTTGCCACCTTGAGGAGTGAGTTAGGGGTAGTTTACCCTTATGCGTTGTTTTGAGGAGTGAATCTTTGTTTTATCTTTTCTTCTAGTGGTCTTCTTTTGATCTTTCTTTGGCTTTTGATGTTTTTTACATCTGATTGTACCATATTGTGGATGTTATGTGGATATGCTCTTAATCTTAGTGTGTTGAACAATTAGCGTTTGGCGAAACCCTCGCTTTGGGCAAAGTTTTAGACTCTGTTAGGCCGTAGGAGGTTAGACCGGCATTGGTGGCAGTTTGACCGGCCTATGCTGGTGGTCTGACTAGCCATGGGTGGAACATCAGAACGGTCGGTGGCTTGGCGCTCTGATCGGCCAAAGTCCAAAATGTGAATTTTGAAAATCGGCCAAAAATCATGTATGGTAGTAGGCGAGAGGATGTGTTTGCACTTGGTCTCATTGGAATTGGAGTTTCGAGCCAAAACTATATAAAAGTTTGAAAATTCCATAGAGGAGTGCGGATTTTTAGGACTGAAAAACCAGTTGTCCTTGGGCGATCTGACGGGTGGCCAGACTGACTGACTAGGATGGCGGTTAGACTGGCCATGGGCAATGGTCTTACCGGCCAGCTCTGGTTCAGGCACCGAGAAGGCGGTGAACTTCGTGGGTAAGGCCAAAGTCATGGGATTCAATACATATGTGTTGCATGATACATGTTTTGGCTAACGTGGGTCAAGTTGTGAAGAACTAGTGTCCATAATCGATTTCTTGGTCTATTACTGTGCATGTGGCTTTGAGTCAATGACAGTCAAAGGTTAGGATGATCGGGACTAGGCTAAGAGAGGTGAGGTCCAGAACTATCAAGCGTGTCAAGTGAAGTGGTTGGACTCATGCATGACTCAGGATGGATAATAACAACCGAACGGGAGATTCGATGCGACGAGTTGCATCAAGTGTCTTGGGGTCAGTGCAAGTGCCAAGGTGGCTCTGGTCGGAACTAGATGAGAGAGACTTGCCAACAAGAAGAGAGTCATTGATCAACCTACATGTAACGGAGCATGTGATTGCTTCACGATGATTGGACTCTGTCTATGGAGAAGAATCGAGAAAGGTATTTTGGTATCTTTGTTAAAATACCGAGTGGTGACCTTGGAGAAACCGCGGCACAAGAGGGCATAAGGAGTGGTGGTTTATGTCAACAAAAGGTGAAGATCACAAAGAGATGGATTCGGGAGACCCGGTTTGTCATCCGCTTTGAGAAGCGTGCACAAATACGCCCGATAAGGTTCTATCTCTAGACCTAACCTCCACTATAAAAAAGAAGAGTGCAGGATTTGCACTCAACCCTTGCAAGAAAAGGAAACCCTAATTTGTGATCTGGGAAAAGTGAAAATAGATAATGCTAGGGTTTAAGGGAGGTGAATTAATTGAGTGCTCAAGCGTTAAACTTTTGTCTTCTATGGTGGAGTAGCTGTAAACCAACAATCTCCTGATTAATCCAAGCAAGGTTTGCCCCGAGATGAGTTATATCTTGTTCTTGCTCTCTCTTTGATGTCTTTGCGATTTGGTGTGTTCCTTTGGTTTTCCTTTGGTCTTTTGTTGTAACCTAGCTTGCTAAGATCTTTGGGAATCTATCTAAGTTCATCTTTACCATCTTCCACCCACAAGCAATTTCTTGGATCAAAATTTGAATTTCCTCGGTTTTTGAGCCTTCTTGACCTCGATCAAGAAATTCGTAGAACCTTGGTTTCACTCTTTCCGATCGTCGATTGGAATAGATTCATAGCCTTCTTGATGAGCTATGGTTGAAATCTTGAGGGATTTGGAGCTAGGAATCAAAAGTTATGTCGTTTTGAAATCACCGCAGGCTGCTGTTCTTTCAACGGGCAGTCAGACCGCACCTTAGGCGATCAAACCTACCGTAGGCGGTCAGACCAGTCAGTGCTTGGCGGTTAGACAGGTCAGGAGGGTTTTGTCTTGGGGTTTCCGATTTCAACACATGACTTCCGTTGTGTTGTGTTTTTTTTTATCTTCATAACTCATTGCTACTAAAGTGAAGAAGTTTAATGGAAAAGAGTAGCTCATATTCACCTTTTATCGCCTTTTCCATCCAACAATTTACTAAGACGATCAACAATTCTCTAAACTTCATGCAACGGTTTCGACTAAACGAGGCTAATTAACCATCGAGCTCCCAATCGGTTGCCGCACTCACACACGTCACAGTCAATAGTACTAGCTTATGGACATTAGTGACAATTGGGTGTACGCGACGGCCGCCTGGGAGCGGCTCGCGAAGTGGCAGTCACCGTCAATCGATTTTAACTACCGGTCGGGCCGTCTCCTTTGACGCCCCTCCGAGCTGTCGGCCTATCATCCGAGCCACCCTGGGCCACATGGGTCCCATCCAATTCTAACAACTTGTACTTGCCTCTTGCATTACTTGCCTTCTTTGCCAGATACTGGTTTAAACTTTATCAGAGACTTGTATATATGCAGGTTACTATACTGATCCGAAATCGATACGGCTTGCTGATTAGTGAAAGTACAAAATTTAATCCTAATAATATCTTAGCCTAAATGATTGGTGGCTCTGTGCTACTTCATGATTTAGCAATGGATCTTCAGAAACGCATTTCATTTGCTTGATGCTGAAATCTTCAGGATTCTCGGCTTTAACGAAAAGAGAGAAAGAAAAGCACGCAACTTGTACTTGCTCGTCCAGGGATCGAGTAGCAACTTGCAATTGTGTAATTAACCAATAAGGACCTGCCTACCACGCTGTATAAATTCATGGGATGAGGTATAACTGTTCATAGTCTCCATACATATGCCTATATTCCTTCGACTGTGATAGATATACCCTAAAAAGACAACCATATCTTACCTACGATTAAAACTTTTAACAAATATTCTCATCTGGTCGTATCATATCATATATGCGAAGGAACATAGAACTGGAACAAGGAAGAAGGCATAAAGCTGTAGTAGAATCATTGCAATAGTGAGATTTTTTCTCCACTCACAAGATATGATTAACTGAATTTAACCATGAAATTCCTCCAAGACGGGGATTTGCACTTTGCGCTGTGTAACGCATAAGGAAAAGAACAGAGCGAAGATGAATATGATACTCTGTTTATTATCCTTTTGTTCCCATTTTTTTTGTTTACTTTTCATTTCAATCCTACCTCGTTTTGTTTCCTTGTGTCGTAATCAGTGAGGGTTCCTTTTGGACCCAATTCTGCTGGTCTTTTTAATAGTCTGTTTCTGTCATGACAAGCTGTGCTTCTTCTTCTTCTTTTGCGTTGCAATACTAGCTGGTAATTTGCATTTGGAGGTAAGTTATTTTCTTAATCCCAATGTCCAGTATGAGCTTGCTGCTTATCTCGTCTGTTCTTTTATTGACTTCTTTTGTATAGCTCTACTGTTGTAATAGTGACTAGTGACTCTTAAGTTGAAAAATGGTTTTCTTTGCATGCATGCTGTAAAATCTCAAATTTGGAATATTTTTGAAGCTTTTAAAAATAAAAATAACCAATTGAATTTTCTTCGTTAAGTTCCAGCTTAATTTAAATTTTTAGAAACCAAAACAATTTAATTAGAATAATTTAAACTTTAATTAAATTAAAAGTCATTTTATTTGGGTTCCCTTAGTTCCATGGAATTTTCTAGAAATTTTTGCAGTTTATTTGCTATATCTTTGAGCTATGTTTTATTTAATCTAATTTCTAAAAATCGGAAATCCTTTTTAATTCCAATTTTCTTCTTTGGCTTAATCTCTTTTTCCTGGCCCAAATTTTTTCCGCCTCGGCCCATTCCTTTTCCTTTTTCCCAGGCCTTTTTCTTCCAACCCTCAGCCCACTCTGTTTTCCTTATCGGCACGCCTCCTCGCTCGGCCCAAGCCGCATGAGCCAGTACCAGGCCAAGCCAACTCGCCTCCTCCTCTCTCTGTCGGGTAGCCTCGCGCTGTCAGCCAGCAGCAGCTTTCATCCTCTTTGCACACAAGTCCCTATCGTGTCCATGCCGAACACGAGTCGGCGGCGGCCTTAATGCAAACACTCCTCTCTGGTTCTTTTATATGATGCCCGCCCACGTCAGTTTTTGTGCACTGACCTTCTAAAGGCCCTAGCCTTTGGCCTCAATCGCGTCCTTGCCTGGCCGCAATCTGCCGAGACGTCGTTGCAGCCGCAAGCCCTTCACCACCATGTTCCGTCGCCGTTGAAGCTCCTTCGTTCTCACCGTCTTCACCTATGAGTTCGCACCGTCGCATTCCACATGGTGCTTTCGTCCGCTTCGCCCACACCTAGTCGGACCGTCGCTGCCCTTCTTTCCCCAAAACTGGCCATGCCACCCTCCGTTTGATCTCCTTGACGGTGATCTTCCTTGCCCTCCCGTGCGTGTCACCTCACGTTCCAGCTCTTCCTCTCTTTACTCCCCACCTCGATTCTGCCTTCGCGCCATCACAGTAAGCCGCCAATGCTGCCCTTCTTCTCCGTCTTTGGCCACTGTTGTTCTGCCACCTCGGCCACCCTCTTTCTTCCCCAAGTGCCCCAGTGGATTCCCCATGTCGGTGCTCGCGCTCCCTTCCACTGTACGTCGTTGAGCCGCCCACGCCACCGTGTGCCTGTGCACCACCGTCACCGCCACAGTGTCGTTGCGCCCACACCGCCACCTCTTGTAGCATCCCAAAGACCCTAACGACCCATTTTGCCCATCGGCCGAACCTCCCGTGCCCCGTTTGCCAGTGTCACCACCATCCCAAGCCACTGGCCATGCCTCTCCTATTTTCCTCTTCCTTTGTTTCCCTCTCACACTCAATGTCATGTGGGACCCCCTCGTCAGTTTCTCTCTTTCTTTGACATCCACTTTGGCCCCACATGTCAATCCCTCTTCTCTCTCTCTCTCTCTCTCTCTCTCTCTCTTTCACTTACAGGTGGACCCCACTTGTCAGTGTCCTTTTTATTTTCTTTTTCTTTTCAGCTGAAGGAATACTCCTTGAATATTCTTTCTTCTCTCTTTTTTTTCCTTTCTAACAAATCTTCTGAGAGTTCGTCCTCCTTTGTCCAAACTCTGATTCAATCCATTCAAATTCCTAAATTCATCTAAAATCGAGATATTTATTTTAGAGTTGGTTTTACTGTTTTTGGACTTTATTTTATTTCTTTTGGATTTATTTGTACTTCGTCTGTTGTTTTCTCTCTCGTTTAGACGATCTGTTTCAAGAAGTGGGAGCAGAAGCAAGTTTTGAAGATCCAAGTGTGGTAACTGAGCAAAGTCATGGCAAGTCGTAGTCCTTTGATCATATTGAACCTATGATTTCAAAATTATATTGTTTTCTATCAAATTGCATGCTATCTTTATATCACTGTTTTGGGAATAGTTAATCACTTATTTGTCACTATGCCTCCATTGATTACTTGAATATCATGAATCATTTGTCACCATTGGATGGTCATTATTAGTTGGACATATTTGTATCACCAACATGGGCATCGTAGAGATGCTTAGTCATGCTTAGTTACGATGGGCTCATGATCACATATTCAATAATGTTGAATTTGACTTAATGATATATGGAATTATGGTGTGATGCCATTGCTGTGCAACTGGGGTGTGATGCCATTGTTGTATCGACTGTGGTGTGATGCTGCTATTATAAAATTGTGTGCCATGATAGGGATTGTCATTGGTTTGGTGAACAAAATGATTTATGCTTAGGTGAGTGATCGTGCAGTAAAGGGGGTGCGTGAGACACATTGTTTTTTGTTGAGGTAGTCTCTCCTGAGTAACTTGTCAAGGACTTAATCTTATGCACCATTGAATTGGGTCATATCGTACAACCACATGTCTAGTATGGGATGAACCTGACTAATTAATTAGTAATGTCTCAGCTTAGTCTTGTTTTTTGGAGGCGTGAGTTACGGGATGGACGTATACTCACAATGGCGCAAGAAGGGGCCATGTCTGGTCGTGATGACATTTTGTGTTAAAACCTTAGCGGGCAGAACTGGGTTGAGGAGCTTTGTAAATGCCTTGTGATAATCACTTAGCTGCACGCCTTCGGAAGTGTGTCTTGGCCGGCATTATAAGTTGATTTGCCTCTTGTGAGTAAAGCTATACAACCTCTGTAGAGTAAAAATTGTTTAAACAGTTGTGTCCGCGGTCATGGATATGCTTGGGGATTTCACACGAGAGGTAGAGTTTTTATAAAAATGTGTTGGAGTGTGAATGAGAAGTTCACTTAGTGAATATGATGTTCACTTGGTGAATGGGGAATTCACTTGGTGGGTTGTGTCGAAAGATGAGTGGGAAGTTCACTTGGTGAATATAATGTGCACTTGGTGGATAAGATGTTCACTGGGTGGTTTGGTTAGCAAGTGAACGGGGAGTTCACTGGTTGTTTTCAAATAAATTGTTTACTTTATTTACTTATTGTCTTTTAAATTAAGCATTTCAATCTATTTATTGTATTTATTGTCAATATTTCTTTCTGCAAAAGAACCATACGGCTAATCTATTGTTCAAGATTTACATGAATATTAATTGCATACTGTTCCCTACGACTTGTTGAGTATTTTATGTGCTCATGGCTTTAAACTTTGCTGCTTAGTTGAAGAGTATCAAGCTGCTCAAGAGTTCTTCGAGAAAGAGTAGTACTATGAAGACTTTGCGAATTAGGATGTGTTCTCCACTCGATTGCCTGTGGGCATGATGAATGGCCTCTCCAAGTTTCTCGTTCCGCTGCAAGAGTTTATTTGTTTCTTTAGCCCTGCGTGGCAAGTTAAGTAAATGTTGACCACAAGGTCCAGTTACTATTACTATTTGTTATTTTGAGATCTTTTTAGTTAAATCGATAAATGGATGGTATTTCATCAATGTTTCCTATGTGAGCTAGCTACGGATTTGGGACTAGTTCAGAATTCACAGAGGGTTTCGGATGTGTAAATCCAGGTCCTGACACATGCACAATGTCAGACCAGGAAAATTTAATTTCCAAATGATATGTGATTGTTGTGCTAATCCCATGACCAGTGGCTAGCACACATATTTAACAACATTTATATCGCATCCACACATGCTTAAATAAAACAGAGTAGCACGATATAATGAAATAACCAAAATTAAGCCATACATGACTACATTTTACAACGTACGGGCTGATCGGCCAAATGGTTTATATAGCATAAAGTTTTTGGCTGAGTTAACAATAAAGAGGCATAAAAAACCCAGCAAGTATGTGTAACGTCCCAAAATTTGGCTTTTCAAAAATCTTTTAAGTAGTTTAGGTTCCTAGAAAATTTCACCAATTGGAAAACCCAGCAAGTATGTGTAACGTTTCAAAATTGGGACTTTCATAAACCAAAAACAATTTAATATGATTAATCTCAACATCAACTATTATAAAAACTATTTTATTTGGGTTCTATGTGTTTGGATATATTTTCTAGAATTTTCTAGAATTTTTCTGAGTGCATTTGCTATTTTCTTTTTGTCATTTGTCTTTTCGGCTATTTTCTAAAAAGGAAAACTATTTAAAATTTCAGTTTCCCTTGTTGGCCGAATCTTTGTTGGCCCACACTCCTTCCTCTTTCCTATCCGGCCCAACCCGCCAATCTTTCCTTCCCCACCAGCCCAAGCCGCTCCCGCTTCCCCTTTCTTGCGCGTGGCTTGCACCAGCCCGTTCCTCCCTCGGCTTTCCTTTTGTCGGTTTACCACCACGACCATCCTTTTTAGGCATGATAAAGCCCACCGAGCCGCAGCCATCTTTCACCCGCTCCTCTGCCCGGTGGCCCTTTCCCACTGTTCTTCTTCCTTCCTTTTTCTTTGCCCGAGTTAGAGTCCAGCTCCTTTCGGCCCGACTGCCTCCTAGCCGCCTCCTCCACTCGGCCTGTTTTGCTGTGCCGCCATCCATCGCCTCGCGAAACCCTATTCCTCCCCGAGCCCACTTGCCATCGGCCACCGCTACCCTAGCATGCCCGCGCCGCTCGCGCAATGCATGGCCACCGCTGCCTGGGCATCCGTGACGGCCCGCCTCCCGAGGCCGTATAAAGGCACTGCCTCCCGCACGTTCGCCTCGCCTCACGCCACCGCTGTTGTGCCCTAGCCGCTGCCGCTTGAGAGCCGCCAAGAACCGCCCCGACGCCTTCTTCTCCGAGCTCGACGCCGTACCTCTCCTCGCCATTCTCCACTGGTGGAGCCGCCCGAGCCGGCGCATCCACGTCATCTAGGTCGTGTCGTCATCCTTCTCCTTGGCCGCCGTCGTCGGAGCCGCATGGTCGTCCCTGTCTCTCTTCAACCGATGAGCCGCCGCCATTGATGCCGATTCGGTGCCCCCATCTACATCGATGCCATCACCTCGGTTCCCTCTGTCGCCCTCGCCCTTGATCCGCGCTCGCCATCTTCAGTACGCCACCAAAGCACCGTCCCTCTCCAACCCAAGTCGCCGCCACCATTGGGTCGCCCGAGCTCATCGTCGTTCCTGTCATCACCAGTGAGACCCCGTTCCCTCTTATTCCACATCGCCGGCTCTTACCGCCCTAGATCTCTTCGAAGCCGCGCTGCCATTCTCGTCCCCCGATTGAACCACCGTCGCATCGTCTGTCTTCGCCGCCCTCTTGCCTTGCGGAGCCATGCCCGTCCCTGCCTATCAGCGTTGAAGCCGCCGCGGTTAGCATCGCCGCCGTCAAGCTCACCGGAACTCCGTCACCCGCTAGCCATCCCGTGCACATGAATCAGCCGACCACTGTAGCATTGCATGTATTCTGTAACTTCGTTCTTGTGTTGTCCAGAGCATGGAATCAACATGGAACTTCCTTTCTTCCTTTCCTGTGAAGCCTCAAGTCCCTTTCTCTATTCCGTATTGATTGCTTTCTCATCCGATGCTAATTCTCGCGTTATCAACGGAAATATCATGATCATGCCATCAAGCGCCGTGATTGGGCTGAAGCTATGTGTCTATAGCATGTGTTCGGTCCCTATTAATGCGTTATGTGCGTGGGCTGCTCTCTGTTGCTTATTCCTTGTTCTCTTCCATGTGGGCCCTACTCACTTTCTCTCCTTTTTGTCTCTAAGGCGATCGGGTCCAGTCCCAGAACCGAATCTAGGCAGTGCATGTGCCCTTTGCTCAATGCCATGCCACACATGCCACATCAGCTTGCCACATATACACCATGTGTATACCACATAAGCGCCATCACATCCTAACCCTAAACCACACCATGTAGACTCGGTTCATCGTGAACCAAGCTTATGAACCATGGACCCACTTGCCAGTACACTGTTCCATGAACCTGTTGCACCATGCACCCTAAACCCTAGATCATGAACTTGGTCTATGGACCAATGGCCCACCTATCATCCTCCTTGTTCTTTTCAGAAATTCATTTAAATTCTAAAATCCAATTATCTAGTTGGTCCCACATGCCATCCGTTGATTTCATCTCTCTCTCACTTACCAGTGGACCCCACTTGTAAGTCTCCAATTCTACTTATTTATCTAATTCGAAGAGATATTCTCTGAATATTCTTTCCTCTCTCAATTTCATCATTTCATGTGATTCTTCCGAGAGTCATAGCTTTTGAATCCGAACTCCGATTGAGTCCATTCAAATTCCTGAATTCATCTAAATTCAAGATCTATTTATCTGAGATTATTATTTAATTTTTAGAGTTTGTTTGTTCTTAGTTATTTATTTACTTGGTCTATTCGCTTGTTTGCGAGTAGACGTTGATACTTCGAGAAGTGTTGATCAAGAAGGAACTGAAGATCAAGGAAGTACAAGATTAAAGATTAAATAAGATCATCATTGCTATAGCAAGGCAAGTTATACCTTTGATCATGTTGAATCCTAGTTTTCTAAAATTACTTTGATTCAAATTATTGTATTTATTTTAAGTATTTATTTAAATGCTTTTAGGTGTAGTTATTATCCCATTTGTTATATCCACATTGTCTATTTGTTATGTCATAATCTTTTGTCACCCTAGATTGGTTTATTTAGTTGGTATTATCGTAGCACCAACGTGGGTTGGTTAGATACGAGTAGATTGCTTAGCCATGCTACGAGTCATTATTTCATGTAAGTTGCAATTATCAACTTGACTAAGTGGTTATGAAACTATGTGATAAAAACTGTGTGTACTGTGTGCTATTACTTGTGATGGCATGTGTCGCACTTAACCAACAAGGTGGGAAAGGATTTAGACTGAGGCAAGTGGTGGATACTATGTGACATGGTGGCTGTGTGACATGGTGGCTGTGTGTATGGGAATATTAATCTATGTATCATATTAATCTGTGTGTCATAGTTAGGAATTGGAAGTCTTGTCTTGGTCAGTTAAGGACTTAACTTTGTGTGTCATTGAACTGAGCCTTACTGTACGACCACATGCCTGGTATGGGATGGGCCTAACTTAGTAAGTTATGGAGTCTTGACATTGATTATTCAGGTAGTAGGTTAGGCTGTGTGTAAAGGTGGAGGTGTGTGCTACCAAGTAGTCACATCGTGGGACGGTTCGCTGCTTCCCTGTCCAACGGTGTGTATCGGACTGACTTCCTGTGTGGGGTTGTCTAACGGTTTGTAAGCACACTGGGAGTGGCAATGTTGAGACAAAGTTTCTGAAAGGTTTTGTTGTGATCAGCTCTAATCCAGTTGATTGCATCTTGTGGGGAAAGTGTACAAACTCTACAGAGTGTTAAACAATCTATTCGAATAGCCACATCCGCGGTCATGGACATGCTCAGGGATTTCACACGAGGGGTAGATTTTTCATAAAAACCTTGGGAAGGGAGCTATGTGATTTAAGTCATATAGCTATGTGAATAACTTATTTAGGCTATGTGTCTTTGTGAAAACAACTGATAAATTATTATTGTCTATTTGTTTTGAATTATGCTTTCAATCTATTATTCATATTCGATTGCAAATGTTGCATTTCTGCAAAATAACCACAGAAGCCATTCCTTTGGAATAAGCCATCATGTATAATTGCATTTATATGGAATGACTTGCGAGTACGGTTGTGTACTCATGCTTGCTTTAATCAATCAAGCAGAGGTGAAGGAATCATCAGTCAACAGGGTCTACTTCAAGGATCGTGGAGAACTAGGTCGCGCTACCCCAGTCGATTGCCTGTGGGCATATGGATGGGCTTCACTGAAGTTATACATTACATTCATTGCTGACTTCATTGAGTTATTTGCCTTCTGAGGCATTAATTGTAAGCTTTGACCTTAAGGTCTTTACTCTGATATTTATTGTTATTTGCCTATTTATTTGTCATCTTTGTATATAGAAATGATATTTCATCGATGTTGCCACTGTGTGCACTAGCATGATTCTGGACTAGTGCAGTATACACAGAGGGTCCAGAATTGCATTTTTGGGTCCCGACAGTATGCCTCAACCAAACCACATGCAACTGCCTTGGTTAAACCCTAGAAACCGGTGTCATCATCGCCAAAACCCAAAGCGTAAAAGTGTCCGATCGACGGGTCGTCATCCACATCCTCTGAATATGTTCAACAAGCAATCATAAGTACAAAATTGTACTCCGTAAGACTTTATAGCAAAGACTATATAGTATGCAAGGCTATGTCAAGAGATGTGGCTATCCTGCTGAGTTTTCCCATTTTTGCATAAAGCAAGCTTTCATTTGCAATTATAAGTAATTGGTTGCAATCGGAAGTTGTAAAAGCATTTGACATTAATAAGCAATAAGTAATAATAAGGTATAAATAGCATAAATAACAAGTGACTTGCTGCCATAACATCAAAACAGCGGCAAACTCATTTTGCCGAACAAGCTATGCATGGATTCCCTATCCATACATCGCTCAAACCATTTTACAAAACATAAAACTACTTATTGTGGGATATAACCAAGTGATGTCCATAACTGGGGAAAAGTCTATTTGAATATATTAACACTCTCCAGAGGTTGTACAACTTTACCCACTCGAAATAAACATCGCACCATGTTATCCATGTCACACGATACCGAAGGTACCCGATTTGAGAGTTCATGAGAAAGATTTCACATTACCTATCCTAACAACAAACCACATTAGGATACTTTCCTAGGATATGGAGAGCTCTAAAAAATCCTAAGAACTCATATGTTGTGTTGGAAAACTTTGCGGTCCTCACAAAATCTCTACGAATATAGGGATCCTCCACCATGCTCGCACTAGCCCAATTGCATCTTGCAATCTACCACCTGCAGTTTGATTGCTAGAACACAATAATTTATCATTCTAAGGCCTCCCATAAGGCACATGTGGTTGTACGAATTTAATTGGGTCTATGGCACAGTAGATCGGTCCTTAGCGACTCAGACGAGACAACCACAAACTATAGTCTCATGCACCTGCACCGGTCTCATCATACACTCGCCCAAATCTAAACCAAGTTTTTGTTTTTCATTTTATAGACAAAATAATAGAGGTGCCAACCCTGAGCACTTATACAAGTGCTTCCCATGGTTGAATAATTTATCAATCTTTTCCAACCTAGCAAGACTAATATCGTTAAGCATGGCTAAGCAACAACCGATTTGTACCCACTAAAATTCCACAATAATTATACCAACAGTGGATAGCATTACTAAGGTGACAACAGAGAGGATGTCAATCTACCAAGGCAGGGTCAATGCAACAATAGGGTATAACTACCAACCTTACCAACATAGCGATTTTTACCACAATTACATGCATGCAAAATACTTTTGAACACAAGATACATAAAAGTGAAAATATGGGATCAATATGGTCAAAGTAGGGTGCTTGCCTTGCTCGTCGAACACATGGTCTTGCTTTGGATCAACTTCAAAGATTTCCAAAATGTCGGTATCTAATCAGTAAAAGCCAAATAAATTCTAGAAAATAGAAATTAAAATATTTTTGTATATTATGAAAGTGAATGATTTTATAAAAATTTAGAAACAAATTTCAATTTATTATGAGTTCATAAGCAAAAGTTATTAGCAATTCAATTTTGTTCGACAGGAAAATCTAGAAAAAGAAAAGAGAAATATTGTGCAATTAGGGTTTTGGATTTTCAAAATTAAATTCTATTTTTATTTCTAAAGGAAATTCCTGATTTATTCTATTGTTAGACTGACAGGTGGGGTCGGGTCTACGGTGAACCAAGTTCAAGGACACATCTATAGGGCAATAGGACCCACATATCAATGACTCATATTGTAAATCTTCTTTAAATTAAAATTTTGATTAATTAATTGAATGGTCCCACACGTAAGTGACTCATTAACTTAACTAATTGTTATTAACACTAATTTAATCCTAATGATGTGGCTAATCGCCTGACAATCGGGACCCACCAGTCAGTGGTACCGGACCAGAGGAGGCAACTGTGCCATGACCGGGTTGATTTGGCGAGCTCACCAGCAGCGAGACGGTGACGGTGCGAGTCCAGAACCTAGCAAAATGGAATGGCACATGATAGCAAAGCTGCCGGCAGTGACGGCAACCGAAATGGTGCACTAGAGTGACGACCTAGTGGTGGGAGGTGGCGACGGAGACCTCGGTCATGTCGTGCCGGTGACATGCACCCACGGTGGCACCATGGGTGACTACGGCAAGGCCTTGGCCATATAATCAAAGCTTAAAATCTAACTAGTGCATTAGCACTAGGAGGCTACTAGGAGCTCACCATGGTGGTCGACAACGACGGAGATGGCTGGAGGTGACGGGGCGATGGCGATGACTTCGTAGTGGCAGCAAACACGACGAGAGGACCACCTACAAGGACCACATTTAGAACTGACCAAATAGGCCATGCCTACTAGGTTGACCTGAGGCACGACACTGTAGGCCAGTCCCAGGCATGGCACTGTCCGCACTGTTCATGGGCACGGCTACCCGTGCCGTGCCAATCTGGCACGACTACCCGTGCCGTGCTTGGGCCGCTACCCTGGCACGGTGGGCTAGCCCAACACGGCACGAATAGTATCGGGCCGTGCTAGGCACGGCACAAGCCCAGCCAGCCCAACACGGCCCATCTGGCCCACTAGCATGAATTGATGAACATCAGGCCATCAGCTCAAAAGTCAGAGAAAACAATCAAACAAGCATGAATCATTTCATCACAAATCAAACTATCAAAGCATTCATCAAAATCAATCATAGTTCACAGTATCAACCATTCATTTATAGCACAAAATACACCATTCATTTACAACACAAAATATGTGATCATCAGAATCAATCAAGAACTAGAGAGGAAGAAGGGAGAGGAGGCGGCGCGGGCTACCGCTGAGGGAGGAGGAGGCACGGCCACAGGTGAAGGGGCACGAAGGGAGAGGGAGAGTCAGAGAGGAAGAGGGGAGGGCAGGTAGTGCGGGCCGATGCTAAGGGCGAGGAGGTGGCACGGGCTGGTGCTGAGGACGAGGAGGCGGCGTGGCGCGCTCTCCTGGAGTGGAGGAGGACAAGACAACGAGGATGAGGAGGCGGTGCCGGTGCGGCGCGGTCGGGTGGAGGTCGGTGGCTTGGGAGACGAAGGGAGAGTGGCAGGGATAGTGGCAGTGGCATGGTCGTGTGGGAGGTGAAGGGGCAGGCGGCGCGGGAGTGGGAAGAAGAAAGGGGGTAGGCTTAGCAGGGGCAGGTTGTAGGTCGGGTAGGGCTGGGCAGGGGTAGGTCGGGTAGGAGCGAGGCAAGCCTCGTGGGCTAAATGGGCAAGCCTTGGCCCGGCCAGACCAAGCAGCTCATCTTGGGCCGACGCAGCATGAATGGCGGTGGGCGTGCTGGCCCGGCACCACGACATGTGGGCCGGCACGGCTTGGGCCATCTAACAGTCGGGCCAGAACGAGCCGTGCCGAGATGGGCCGTCCTCTGTCGTGTCCGTGTCGTGCCGGGCCAGACCGCCCATTTGGCCAGGTCTGACCATGGTATTGGCTTCCACGAATGCAAGAGATTGTGAAAACAGACGAAGTCGACCAGCGACTCACTGGGATGATGGGGTCGATGGAAATGGCAGCGGCGACCGAAAATGAGAAGATGGTATGGACCCAACGGTTCCTTGTGGGGTTAACAAGCGAGGGATTTGCACAAGTGGATGATGGAACACAAAGTAACACAAATGGTTCGTGGCAAGACTCACCAAAGAGGTGGGAATGTGGCTTACTAGGATGGGTGTGCATGCCAGAGGGGAAGAAGATGATGTGGTCCCAACTTCCGATGGCTTCAACTGCAAGAACTCGCGCGGGAAGGCATCAGTGAAGCTCTAGGAGAGAAGTGAAGTGCATGTCGACGGTGGAAGCTCACTAGAGTGGCAATGGTACTGTGGCATGCTCACCGACACTTAAGAAGACGATGACGTTCCCAGCAAACTAGGAGACAAGGAGCTATGGTTGTTGGTTGAGGGGCTAGAAATGGAGAGCTAGAGGAGATGACGTGGTCAGGTCAGCTTAAAAAGGAAGGAGAAAAGCGGCAAGAGATCGTGAGATTTTGTGGGCGCGGTGAGAACTCAAGAGCTTTCTCCCTCTCCGCCCTCATGGGACAAATGAAGACAACAAGACAACTTGATGCGCATGCATCGACGGGACAGGGTGAGGTGGAAGTGACGGCTTACCAGACGAGGCGAAACGGTGGGAGGCGCGGTCGAAAATCATGGTTGCATGCATGAGCTGGCCACGGTGTGTGGTCAGGAGGGAGGTGGATGACGACTCCAGTGGCTAGGCCCTGGGTCCATCAGTCAGTTGTGTGGTGAGACGAGGGCAAGTGGAGCGGCTCTCCACGTTGACGCGCGCACACGCGAGGTGGCAAACGGACGGGCGCGTGGTGAAAGACGACGACTGACTTGTGGGCTCCACACGTCAGTGATTGCGGAGGGGACGGTGCACAGGCCATTGCTGGGCCGAAATAGTAATGGGTCAGGTTGAGGGGAAGGAAATCCAGATTTTATTATTTTTCCGATTTAAATAACTCCATAAATCAAGTTACAATTCTTGAAATTAGCAAACATAGTCTACAAATTATGAACATTTTTGGAGAGGCTCATGACACCATCTGTTATTTAGCAAAATTATTTCCAGGGTTGTACCAGCTTTTAAATTTTCATGAAAATTCTTTTGTTGATGTCTTTATTAGAAAAAGAGATAATTAAAATGCCAAAAAATGCAGAGAAATGCTCAAAATGCAGAATTTAACATGTTAAGCGTACATAACAAATAATACCAAATTTTGGGCTGTGACACACGGTGGTTTGATTTTTTTTGAGACCCCACGGTGGTTTGAATTGATCGATCCAGGCGATTTCCACTCTGTTGTTGCAATGGATATAATATATAAAAAGATTCAAAAAAATATTAAAAAATCCTCGTGGAAATGACCCCCAATAGAAAACATTATCCGGTGATGAATGGGGCCAGAAAACTACAAAAGCCTAGAGTAAGTCCTTTCGCTTTTGGATCAAGAAGAGATAACGAAACTACAAATATGGATTTGCAATTCCAAATGCACTTAACCTAATTAAGCTAAGATAAGATCTGGCGATCTACAAGGTGCATTCTAGTGCAATCTTAAACAAATGGACAGGTAATGAGTTGCACAATAGTATAATCAATATATTCCCCTCCATGATCTAGCAAGTTCCATTAAAGGCTCAAACAACTTATTTAAGATTGAGCGCACAAATGGAACGATAGAAAGGCCTTGCAATCCATGGTGCCAGATGGGCTACAGCCTAACCACCGGGCTCTCTTAAATGACAAAAATTCAAGAGAAAGCTGTTAAGAAATCGGGCTCAGGCCATGAATCCTGGTCTAGGTGGGCTCCTTATCCACCCAGTATTCTATATATAGGAGCGGGGACCCCTAAACATTGTAACGTTTCAGAAGAGCAATAAAGAGAAGTCGGAAGTCCCCTCATATCTCTGTGTTTAATCTATTATTCTGTTCTTATGTTCTTACATTGTTCTTACAATTCTGAGTTTGTCTACGAGGTAATCGATCGGACTGGATTCGCCAGCAACGATTCCTCAACACGTTATCAGCACAATCGACTCTCCTCGGATCGAAAGGTAACCGTCGAACAACGACAATCGTAGATCGGATTGTTTTTTTTCTAGATTGCTTTCAATTTTGCAAATTTGGCTTTCTAAATTGTAACCTACAGTGCAAATCTGCTCTAATCTACTGCAAGCCGACTTGAAGTCGTCGGCCAATACCGATCGGTAGATTGTATAGAAAAGTGGATGTCGATTGTACCGTCGATTGGAAATTGCAAATACGTTCTAATCTACCGTGAGCCGACTTGAAGTTGCCGGCTAAGCCGATCGGTAATTGCATGAGCGATAATTGCCAAGCTGATCGGTAAGCGCGCGTGAGCAGTGTTCTCGCATGAACAATACACAAAAAGAAAATTCCCGTGGAGCAATCGGCCCGGCCATCGACCACTGCGTCGGCCGGCCGCAGCGCCAAGACGCCGGCGCCACCGCTTGAAGCCGCCGCTGTGCACGGCGCCTCCCAGCCGCCCGTCGGCGCCGCCTCGTCGACGGGCACACATGGCCTCAAGACTGGCACCCGACCTCCCCGTCGCACAATGCCACCACCGGCTTGAAGCCGCCGGTTGCGCACCACCCAAATCAAGCAAAAGAAAAAAGAAGGCAGGGTGGGAAGAGCCGCCGCCGGCCGACCACCTCCTCGCGCTGCCGCACTGCCGCCGCACGGTAGCCTCCTTGCGCCTCCGCCACGCACAAGCGCTTGTAGCGCTACCACCGCCGTTGGAACCTGCTCGAGCTACACCGACCGCATCCTACCCCGCACGGCCAATGCGCCGCCGAACCCTTCGACAAGATGGCGCCTCGCATGTTGAACCGCCGCCATCGCGCCTCCTCGTGCCGCCGCTTTCAGCGGTGCCGCCTGCGCCCACCACACACTACGGAACCCCGCGGCGTGCGTAGCATGCCACCTGGCTGGCCGCCTGTGTGCCCGACGCGCCGCCGAAGCGCCCGTCGCCGGCGGCCTCCTCGTGAAGCTCCATGGAGCCATCGCCTTCTCATGGCACCCATGGAGCCACTACCGCCCTTTGGAATCGGGGTAGGGAAACCTACCCCCTCCTCCTCTGGAACCGGCTGCATGGGCCAGGGCCCAAATGAGCCGTAGTAGGCCGAAGAAGGGGCCCGGTGGAAAGGAAAAAAAAGAAAAAGAAAAAAACCGAAAAAAGGAGTTTTTGCAGAAAGGTTCCTCGGATTCTGAAAATTTCAGGGCTCTTTACGCGAATGAGGAAATTTTGCAAAATGGCCCTCAGAATTGCTCAAAATTGTGCGAACATTTTTCTCATAACTCAAATTTCGCGTTTTAACCCCTGGAAATAGCAGAATTCGCCAAAAAATCATGTTCCAACAGAAAAAGGGCTTGGGAATTCAAATTTTGAATCAATTTTTGCATTTGAAGCATGTTTAACTTTGTTATTGTTATTTCTATGAAATTTATTTATTGTATTTACTGTTTTTGATTATCTGTGATTATTTATATTGCTTTTAATCACTGAAAATAGTAGTAAATCATGAAAGATGCATAGAAAAATAAGGGATCTTGAACTGGGAGTTCGAAGAGTATTATAAGAATTTTGCAACTATTTTATGTAAATTACTAGTAGTAATCGTATGAACTCTTTGCATGAATATGGAAATAACTAGCATCACGAACCAGGAGTTCGAAGAACTGATCCAGCATGGCCAGAATTTGTACAAGTCTTCAACTCTGTGATAATGTAATCACGGATGAGCAGAAGATTGAGAAGAGTCTCTCTACCTTTCACCCAAATGAGGTGTAATCCGCACGCAACTATCGTCAAGACGGCTACAAGGAGTATGCCGCACTAATTGACACCATGCAAGTTGCGAAAGCTCACGATGATGTTCTCAGGAAGAACTAAATCTCACAGCCACCTAGTAGCAATGTTGGCCATGAAGCCAATGCTAGCAGCTACAAGATGATGAAGCCTCTCATGAACAAGAGGAGCAAGAAGGGTAAGGTTATGGGCTGCACGTTATTGATGCTTTCCAATCTAAGAAGGAAAAATGACAGCATGAGGCACACCTCACCATTGCAGGCACAGAGGGTCCATAGCCATTAGTTGCACTAATGGATGTGGACAGCCCAGTAGCAGCCCCCATCATCCCTCCTTTGGACATTGCAGCGGCCGCAGCCGTAGTTGCCCAAAAGGAGAAGATCGCTATGGAGCAGATTGAGGCAAAAGTTTCTGAATGCTTCGCCGATTCGATCTAGTGCACGCATTGCACTTGGACCTTTTATAGTAACTTGCAGTTTGTAATTGAAGCAGACCATTTTTTTTTTGAATAATGGTTGTAAGCTCTAGGAGAGCAAAGCAACAAATTCTTATGATAAGTCCTGCAAGACTTATTTTTGTATTTATAATAACAAGCTATGTTATGATATTTGAAGTATTTTATTTATGTGTTGCTTGCTTTCTGCTACATATTAATAAAGTACATTATATCAGAACACGTGTGGCGCCCTATGGAGGAAGTGTGCTTAGCAAGTAGCGGCACAACAAATACCATCTTGAGATAGACGAAAACCTTTCAGTTGATCATCAAGAATGTTGGTAGTCTTACGACAATCGCGGGCAGCGATACTAGTATAATAGGCTCAGGAAGAGCCACAATTATACTCCCGATGGGCACAACTTGTTAGGGACGCGGGGTAGGCTACGATAGCTACAAACAAAAATTTCTACCACGCAAAACCAGAAGCCAAGAAAGTAGATGATCATAGATCGTTACCACGACGCCAGCAGAGCAAAGCAGAAGAAGGGTTGAGCGACTGGTCCAACGCCGAAGCGTCGATGTAGTGGTCGTAGTCGATCGTCCAGCGTCCTCGCGAGTCGATTGTCTCCTCCAGCAACTTCTGCAGTTCCTTGTGAAGATCGCGGATCGTCCTCAAGCGCAACAGTCGCAGTAGCACCTCTACAGTATCCACACGTCCAGGGAAGGAAAAACCGTACGTCGGTGTACTAGCACCAAGTCGCACGGCAGAGCTCTCAGGAAGATGGCGGCTAGGGTTTCAGTGGTGATTCACGCGTTTTTCCCAACAGCCTCATGCATCTCCTTATATAGTGCTCGTGACGGATCCTGTCCGAACACGTTTGATGAATCGTATTCATACTGGTTTGTTCCAACCCGTTAAGTGTGTGACCCTGTAGGTTCATGCATAATCGGTTGTGACTCGGAAACCCTTTCCGATCACGAGTGGTAGAGGCTCCTAGCAGAACATAGCGATTCCCGAATACACACAAATTATATTGGACGAACCTTAATGCAATATGATCTACGATCAAGTCCTCATCACTTACGACCAGGTCCTATCTCTATACGACCAGTTCGTATTTGGTCACGACCAGTTCGTAAGTCCTTACGACCAAGTTACGACCACCCTATGACTACGTTCGACCAGTCTACGACCAGCTCGTATCTCCATCGACCAGTCCGTAACTGTTCGAACTAAGCGACCTACTCGTGTATACTCCCTTTGCCTCACGATGTCTAGTTGAACTCCAGGTGAGATGTTGTGTCATCCATGGACTATTCAATACTTTCTCGATCAAGTGTCGGGTAACTTCACATGGTCGAACACTTCGACAACTAGTGGCATGGCCATGCACTTTCTTTATCTGATCACAACGAGGGGCCCAGAGATATCTCTCCTGTTATGTTAGGAGGGGCAAATCCCATATCTGACCAGTCACATTCCTCTGCATGTTTCATAGCGTACCCGAAAGCTACCTTTATAACTACCCAGTTACGGAGTAGCATTTGGCAACCCCTAAGAGTGCTATTACACATGTAGGAAACCATGCTGATCTCAGGTCTAAAGATTATACATCATCATTGCTTGAGACTAACTAACAACACATAGAATCATATCAATCTCAATAGTGTCTCAAGGTGGGTCTAATCCAACATCATGTTCTCTAACATGTGTCCATATTATTGGTTTGATATCTCCATATCCATGACCCGTGAAACATAGTCATCAACCAATACATATGCTAGTCTATTCAAATGTGTCCTCATATGTTTTCGACTAGGGATCGTATAAGAATAATTGTCGCAGAAATATAGAGTTTCACAATCAAGTCACATACTTGATAATCAATATTTACAATATTATTCTTGGAACGAGATAACATTTTATCCAACATTATGAACATAAGGAAATATAATCATCTCTATGATTGCTCTAGGGCATATTTCCAACACAACTTTGGTCATTAAAGAAGCCTTGTTGTACCCAGAATCGACTAGAACTCTCAAAGATATTCGTGCTAACGGTTTCCACGTAGAGACTGAAGAAGAGTATGGTAAGGAATACCTGCTCATTACAAAGCATGAAGAAAGTAGAAAAATAGTATCAGAACGACTTCCTTCATTTGAAACTAGGCTATACTACACTAATATTAAGGTATCTGCAGCCTATACTGCCCTGAAAACCGTATTTAGAAACTCTGAACCTTTTCTATCTCTGGCATGATAGATAATGCCACTTAGGTCTTAGGACGATGAGAAATATAATTAACAATTCACAGGGACATAATCTCAATGTAAAGAATTTCCCGAATCAGGAAGATTTTGTGTGCCCCGCATGTGCCCCTTGGAATTTAATTACTAAACCTTCTGCTCTGAAAGCGAAGGATGAAGCCCCTGCATTCCTGGACCATATCCAAGGAGACATTTGTGGTCCTTTACCGCCCCTGTCAGGGCCATTTAGGTATTTTACAATGCTCTTCGATGCTTCCACAAAATGGTCGCATGTATGTTTATTGTCTACGATAAACTATGCTTTTGCAAAGCTAGTCTCGTAGATAATTAAAATTGAAGAATAATTTCCCTAATCATCATATGAAGTCCACCAGAATGGACAACGCTAGAGTATTTACTTAAAAGGCATTTGATGATTATTGTATGGGATGGGAACTAAAGTTGAGCATATCGTACCGCATGTCCACACCCAAAATGGACTAGCAGAGGCATTAATTAGAAGGATTAAATTTATTGTCCGACCACTTTTCAAGAATTGTAATTTACCAACTACATGTTGGGGACACGCAGTCCTGGTCGCAGCAACTCTCATCAATTTTAGACCATCGGCATATAACATCCATTCACCTATGCAACTAGTGCAAGGGTCAGCACCGAAAATTTCTTATCTTTGAAGATTTGATTGCAAGGTTTATATACCTATACCACCACTACAGCGAACTGCAATGGGCCTTCTCTAAAAGTCTGGGATATACGCTGGTTATGAGATAGCATCCATAATCAGGTATTTGGACCCTACGATAAGATATTTGCATTCTGCCCGATTCGTTGATAGTATATTAGATGAGGCTAGTTTCTTGTCATTAGGGGGAGGAAATCAACCCCTTGATAAAAATATCGGGAAATAGAGAAGTCCAAAAGATAATTGAAATCCATGCACATGACCCGCGCACTAGTGAAGCAAATAGAGAAGTCCAGAAGATAATTAAAATCTAGAAGACAATTGAAGTCTAGAAGACAATTGCAGTCCAGAAGATAATTAATTTGCAAGCATTAGCGAATCAACTGCCTGACCACTTTAGTGATTTGAAGAGCGTGACCAAGTCACATGTGTCTGTACACAATGCACCGGAGAGGGTTGAAATACCGATGAAAGCATCCCTAATCATGTCCTAAGGCCTCTGAAAGGATGAGAACTCCGGCCCCTCGAATCTGAAGTAACCTGGAACGCCTGGTGAAAAAGGATAAGAAGGACTTGACATATCTGATCACCAAAGTTCTCCAGAACTAGAAGGGGAGCCAATTGAGACCTGGTACTAGTATGACACCTTAAGAAAAGACATACCAGAATTGAACATCCCTATGAAGGGAGATACCAGCATGGATGTGTGCGCATATATCGGAGCTAGAAAACTAAAGGGACTTGTCCCCGTAATTGGAAGCAGCGGTGAGCAAGTAGAAGCATTAGAAGAATCGCCCCATGAAGAAATAGCTATAAACCATGTGACCACGGGAGAATCTATGAATAAGACAACAGCCAATGTCGATATTTATTTGCTAAGAAAATTACCACAATCATCGATCTTGATCCAGAGCCTGCATCGCTCGCTGAATGTAAGAAAAGATCAGACTGGGAAGATTGAAAGAAAGCAATAGAAACTGAATTATTATCTCTGAATAAAAGAGAGGTACTTGGGCCTGTAAGCCATATGTCTCCCTATGTGCACCCTGTAGGGCATAAGTGGGTATTTGTTCGAAAGAGAAATAAAAATAAGCAAGACTCATTGCACAAGGTTTCACTCAACGTCTAGGAGTTGTTTATGAAGAAACCTATTCCTCGGCCATGGGCGGAACCACCCTTTAGATATTTAATCTCAATGGCAGTAAACTTGAATTTAAAAGTGAAATTGATGGACGTGGTAATGGCATACCTTTATGAAAATTTGGATTTGGACATTTATATGAAGATACCTGAATGTATCCCTGTCCCGAACCAAGACAGAGAAAATAGAAATCTGTACAGTATGAAACTTAGAAAGTCACTGTACGAAGTTAGGCAATCAAGCAGGATGTGGTAGAATCGCTTGAAGCGACTTTCTATGCAAGAAAGGCTACACGAACAATGAGAATAATCCCTGTTTATTTATACGAAGATCCCAGGATGGATTTTTTATAATCTCAGTGTATGAAGATGATCTGAATATCATTGGAACCTTGGAAGGGATTAAGAAAGTAAGCTCTTACCTGGAGTCGGAGTTCGAAATAAAAGATTTGGGTAAAACCAAATATTGCCTAGGCTTGCAGCTTGAGCATGCCCCTAAAGGGATTTTAGTACATCAGTCAACCTACACTCAGAAAGTGTTAGAAAGGTTCGTCTTTGAAAAGGCATACCCTTCGAAAGTGCCAATAGTCGGGATATCTTTACAGTAATACAAGGATCCGTACAAACCTAAAGAAGACGGGGGAAGTCCTGAGACCGGAATTTCCATACTTAAGTTCAATAGAAGTACTCATGTATTTAGCAAAATGTACTAGATAGGGCATTGTATTTGCCATAAACCTACTAGCAATGTATAGTGAAGAACCTACCAAAGGCATTGGCAGGGAAAGAAGGACATCTTCAGATACCTCTAAGGAAGCAAAGAACTTGGTCTGTTCTACAGAAAGAACCAAGACCTAAATATGAACGGCTATGCAAATGCTGGGTACCTGTCGGACCCGCATACAGCCAAATCGCAAATAGGCTATGAACTCCTATGTGGTGGAACTGCAATTTCATGGAAATCGTCTAAGCAAAGTCTTGTATCGACATCGACGAACCACTCGGAAATAATAGCATTGTATGATGCCTCAAGAGAATGTGCTTGGCTTTGGCGGATGATTCACTACATCCAGCAGTCGTGTGGATTGAATGTCGCACAAATCCCCATGATTATCTATGAAGATAATGCAGCTTGTGTTGCACAAGTGCAGATGAAGAGTCCTCTCACAAAGCATATCAACCCCAAGTTCGTCTTTGCTCAAAGATGGACGAAATTAAAGTACTGCATACTAAGTCATGTGAAAATCTTGCAGATTTATTCACTAAGTCACTTCTAGCATCTAGCTTTGAAAGGTGCATACGTGGAATTGGAATGATGAGACTTAGAGAAGTGTAGAATTGAGGGGGAGAATTGTAACATCCCAATTTTTGGGAGTTTTTGAAATTTTCAAAATAAAAATAACCATTTGAATTTTCCTAAGTTGTTAAAGCTTAATTTGAATTTTCATAAATTTAAAACAATTTAATGTGATTAAATCAAACTTCGATTAAATAAAAATCATTTTATTTGATTTTCTAGTTTTATCTTGGAATTCCTTTATCCAAGACCCAGTTGTTTTTTCGTGGAGTTCTTTTTATTTCTTTTCAGCTTGCTTGTATTTCAGAGTTCTTTTAAAGCTTTAGAAATAAAACAAACCATTTGCATTTCATTGAATAAATGTAAAGATTAAATTGAAATTCCAAAGTGAAAAACATTTAAATAATTAAATCAAACCTTAATTAAATTCAAAATGAGTTTGTTGGATTTTCTAGGTTTTCTTGGATTTTATTCAAGTCGGTGTTGTTTCTTGCAACCCGGCCTATTTTAATTCTTTTTTGCCTTCCCAAAAATTATTTTATTTGTTGTAAAATTTAATTTATACTATTTAATTTAAATTTGGTGGTCTATTTTGAAGCTTTATCGGTTTAATTTAAAGCTTAAATTGAATTTCTAAAGGAAACATATTTTTATTGGCTAAAATAAACTTTAAAAAATCCAAAACTATTTTATATGATCTATTCAAGTTTTGAATTATTTTATAAAATCTTCTTGAAATTTTTGGATTTATTTATTTTTTGGATTTTCTTCATTCCCTCTCCTTTTCTTTTTCTCTCTTTTCGCGTTGCTGTTCATCTTCAAGCTCCGAATGAAAGCTTTCTTCTCTTTCTTTCTTTTTGGCAGTGCATTCCTTTGCCCATCTCCTGGCCACCCACACCTCCTGCTCCCACCAGCTCCCATCCCATCGGCCTGCCTCCCCCACGCCGCCCCATTCCCTACCGGTCGTCCTCACCATGCTGCCGCCTCCCGTGCTGCCCCATTCCCTACCGGCTGTCCTCACCACGCTGCCACCTCCCATGCCGAACCAGCAGCTCCCCACGTCGCCATTGCACTGCCCATGCCGCCTCCTTTTTCTTTCACCCATGCCCAAGCACATCCCCTACTGCCACCTCCCATGTTGCCCCTTACCCTCACCCTTGCCATGCCTCTTTGACCCTACCGCCCCTCACAGCCCTAGCTCCATGGCGCCCCATGCCGCTGCCTAGCTCCCTGCAGTTCCCTCCTTCCCCTCTCTATAAGAACCAGCAAGCACCTCCCCCTTGCTGCTTTCTCCCTTCCTCTCCCCAAACCGAGCAGCACAGCTCCTCTCCCCTTCTTCTCCTCCCCCATTCCTTTTCCCTGAGCACCGAGCTCCCTTTCACTACCGCCTGCCCTACAGCCAGTTCTTCCACATGCCCCTCCAATAGCCCGCACTACTGTGAGCTCCATTGCTCCAGTGCCCCATGCCACTAGCTCCTCCCAAGCTGCTCACTGCCTTTTTCTCCCAGTGCCCATGCGGCCATGCTTGCCCCTCCCCATGTCGCCAGCTCGTCCAGTCGGCTCCCCCTTCTAGTGCTGCTCCATCCTCCCTTCCTTCTCCAAAAACCGAGCAGCTCCCCATGCCGAGATCCCTCCTCCCTTCCTCTCTAGTGCTGACCACTAGCTCCCCCATGCAGCCCCCTCTTCTCCATTGCCATCACTGTGAGCTTCTTCTCCCCCAAGCTCTATCATTGAAAGCCCCCATGCTACTGCTGTACGCCGCATGCACCTGCTGTGCCATGCGCTAGCCCCAGCCTGCACATCAGCTCCCCTCCCCCTTGCTTCCAACATGTAAAACCAGCAAGCATCTCCTTCCCCTCTCTCCTCCCATTTCCCCACAACCGCAAGCACTGAAGGCCCCCCCTAGAGCTCTTCTCCAGCCGGCCACCCATCCTGCTGCGCTCAGTCCCCCCATGCTGCTCCTGCTCCTCACGTCACCCAGCCGGCCACCAACTCCCCCACTGCATGCGGCTCTCTCCATTCCTTCCCCCACTACTGAGCTCCCTCCTTCTTCTTTCACCTAAAACCGAAGCAGCCCCCACTGCATGCACTAACCCACTAACAAACCCCACTTCTAGTCATCTCCCAAGCTTTGTACATGTTCATCTCACCCTCCTTCTCTCTTTCAAATCTCCACCAAAAATAAAGAACCGAGATATGCATGTTACATAGTGGCGTTCATCGTCTCAAGAGCAAACCATTCATCCAATTAGTTCTTGCATGCATGACACAACTAGATACAAGTTTAAGATTATTTCCAACACTCCTCCCTCTTCTCCATTCTCCCTCCTCGATCACTCATTTCTTGAGCCGACCGCATCATGGTGAGCCCCTCGGCTTCCTCTTCCATTCCCCCGAATTCGCCCCACTCTCTTGCTTTCGTTTCTCCGCAATCGAAGTTTTACCGTCGCCGGCCAAACTGCCTTCCGTCGTCAATTTTGGTGCCGTCTTTGACCCCCCCCCAACGACATCGTCCACACCGTTGGCTTCGCCTCACAACGTTCTACGTTGTGCTTCCTTCCTTTTCTCTGAAGCATCACCAGTTCACCGGCGCCACTATTCCCCGTGCGTCTTTTTCCATGCCACCGCCGCACCGGACCTCCGCCGGCGACGTGACCACCACCATTGGGTCCGTCTCGCTCCTGGGATTCCATTTTGCTAGTTTGCCGGTCGCCCCTACCTTTCCCTCGTCGGCCCCATCATTTTTGCCCGAGCTTGCACTATTCATGTGTGCATTTTCTCTCTCCACAATTTCTATATTTCATGTGATTTTCGAACTTCCGGATGCTCGTTCTCATTCATATGAAGTCCGATTCCGCCGATTCTCATTCCTAAATTCATCTAAAGGTGCTATCTTTCTTTTGGTTCTAATCTCGTAATTATTTGGATTTGTTATATTTATTTGGCTCTTTTTCGCACGTGTAGATTTTAACGTTCCCGAAGAATTCCTAGAACCGTCTGCTGAAGCCATTCAAACCTTCGACGAAGACAAGTCGTAGACCTTTGATCATATTGAACCTATTTTATAAAATTATATTGTTTTATATCAACATGCATCGCTAAGTTTATAATAAATGCTTTCGAGAATAGTTAAACGCCTAATTGTCATTATGCCTCCGTGTATAATTGCTATTGACATGTACCCTTGAATGACATAAATCCTTGGACACCATAGGATGGTTAATTATTAGTTGGACATTATTGTGATACCAACATGGGTGCGTATTATGCTTAGTCATGCTTAGTCACGATGGGATTCATGATCACTTACTCAAAGAATGATAAATTTGACTTGATGATATATGGAATCGTGGTGGAGCCACTATTGATAAAATTTGTTGTGACATGGTAAGGGTTATTATTTGGCCGGGTTGAACGAAAATAATTTATGCTCGGGCGAGTGGGCGGTGGTGAAGGTGGGTGTGGAAGCACATTGGGATGCAGAAAGTTTTGTTTGAGCAACCACTAAGGACTTAACTTTGTGTGCCATTTATCTGGGCCATACCGTGCAACCACAAGTCCATCTATGGGGTGGACTGGGCTAACTAATTAGCAATGCTTTGAGTCGGTTCTGTTTGGGTTGATAAGTGGCGCAAGAGGGTGCCGGTACGGCGAATCCTTAGCGAGCAGAACCGAGTGAAAACAGAGCTTTGTAAAAGCCTTGTGATAATCACTTAGTCGCACACCTCGGAAGTGTGTTAAATAGACAGTATAAGATTATTATCTCTTGTGGGTCAAGCTGTACAATCTCTGTAGACTGTTAAAAATTATTCGAATAGCTGTGTCCCCGGTTATGGACAATGGCTGGTGATTTCATACGAGGGGTAGATTTTCATAAAATATTGGAATGGTTCGGTTGGGAAGCGATCTGGATGTTGGTTGATGGTTGGGAAGTGAACGGGGTGTTCACTAGCTGTTTCAAAGAAACTTGTTTACTTATGTATTAATCTTTTAAATTATGCTTTTCAATCTAATTACTGTATTTACTGTCAATACAGCTTTCTGCAAAATAGCCATAAAGCTATCCTTGTCAAGCCTTGCATGAATACTATTTCCATACATTTCCCTACGACTTGCTAAGTACTTTAAAATACTCACGGCATGCGCCATTGTTGAACAGTCACAGAGGAAGAACCAGGGAATATAGAGATTTTTTATGAATACCTTGAAGACTATGCGAACTAGGATGAGTTCTCCACTCAATTTCCTGTGGGCATGTCGGATGGCTACTACGAGTTTGTTTATTCTCCGCTACAAGTTTACTCTGTTATCTTTAGTCCTGCGTGGCAAACTCTGTAAAACTTGATCATAAGGTCCTTTGCTACTAAGTAATATTAATTTGTCTGCTTCATTAGCTATCTTGTTGTATGGATATGATTTCATCGATGTTGCAACTGTATGAGCTAGCTACTGATCATGAGACTAGTTCAGAATACATAGAGGGTCCCGAAGTTGTATATCGGGGGTCTTGACAAGAATCTTCATGAACTCATTGTTGAAACTTGATCACGAAGATCGAGTACTCAAAGAGGAAATCCTGGAGATCGAATGAAATTGGGTGGATTGTACTGTTTTTCCCTTGACGAGTTTTTCTGAAGTTTCTCAGCTAAGGTCTGACCACGGTATTGGCTTCCACGAATGCAAGAGATAGTGAAAACGGATGAAGTCGACCAGCGACTCAACGGGATGACAGGGTCTATGGAAATGGCGGCGGCGACCAAAAATGGGAAGATGGTATGGACCCAAGGGTTACTTGTGGGGTTAACAAGCTAGGGATTTGCACAAGTGGATGATGTAACACAAAGTAACACAAATGGTTTGTGGCAAGACTCACCAAAGATGTGGGAACGTGGCAGACTAGGATGGGTGCGTATGCCGGAGGGGAAGAAGACGATGTGGTCCCAACTTCCGATGGCTTCAACTGTAAGAACTCGCATGGGAAGGCATCAGTGAAGCTCTAGGTGAGAAGTGAAGTGTATGTCAACGGTGGAAGCTCACCAGAGCGGCAATGGTACTGTGGCGTGCTCGCCGACACTTAAGAAGATGATGATGTTCCCAGCAAACCAGGAGACAAGGAGCTCTAGCTGTTGGCTGAGGGGCTAGAAATGGAGAGCTGGAGGAGATGACGTGGTCAGGTCAGCTTAAAAAGGAAGGAGAAAAGCGGGAAGAGATGTGATATTTCGTGGGCGTGGCAAGAACTCGAGAGCTTTCTCCCTCTTCATCCTAATGGGACAAACGAAGACGACAAGGCAGCTTGATGCGCCTGCATCGACGGGGCAGGGTGAGGCGGAGGTGACAGCTTGCCAGACGAAGCGAAACGGTAGGAGGCGCGGTCGAAAATCATGAGCGCACGTGTGAGCTCGCCACGGTGCGCTTGTGGTCAGGAGGGAGGTGGATGACGACTCCAGTGGCTGGGCCCTGGGTCCATCAGTCAGTTGTGTGGTGAGACGAGGGCAAGTGGAGCGGCTCTCCATGCTGACGCGCGCCCACACGAGGTGGCAAACAAACGGGCGCGAGGTGGAAGACGACGACTGACGTGTGAGCTCCACACGTCAGCGATTGCGAAGGGGACGGTGCACGGGCCATTGCTGGGCCGAAATAGTAATGGGCCAGGTCGAGGGGAAGGAAATCCGGATTTTATTATTTTTCCGATTTAAATAACTCCATAAATCAAGTTACAATTTTTGAAATTAGCAAACCTACTCTACAAATTATGAACATTTTTGGAGAGGCTCCTGACACCATCTATTATTTAGCAAAATTATTTCCAGGGCTGTACCAGCTTTTAAATTTTCGTGAAAATTCTTTTGTTGACGTCTTTTTTAGAAAGAGAGTTAATTAAAATGCCAAAAAATGGAGAGAAATGCTCAAAATGTAGAATTTAACATGTTAAGCATACATAACAAATAATACCAATTTTTGGACTGTGACACACGGTGGTTTGGTTTTTTTTTTTTTGAGACCCCACGGTGGTTTGAATTGATCCAGGCGATTTCCACTGTGTTGTTGCAATGGATAAAATATATAAAAAGATTCAAAAAAGATATATTAAAAAATCCTCGTGGAAATGACTCCGAACAGAAAACATTATCCGGTGATGAATGGGGCCAGAAAACTACAAAAGCCTAGAGTAAAGTCCTTTCGCTTTTGGATCGAGAAGAGATAACGAAACTACAAATATGGATTTGCATGCCAAATGCACTTAACCTAATTAAGCTAAGATAAGATCTGGCGATCTACAAGGTGCATTCTAGTGCAATCTTAAACAAATGGACAGGTAATGAGTTGCACAATAGTATAATCAATATATTCCCCTCCATGATCGCAAGTTCCATTAAAGGCTCAAACTACCTATTTAAGATTGAGCGCACAAATGGAACGATAGAAAGGCCTTGCAAGCCACGGTGCCAGATGGGCTACAGACTAACCACCGGGCTCTCTTAAACGACAAAAATTCAAGAGAAAGCTTCCTATTCCTACGCGGCGAGAGCGGGATTGTCTTGTGAGACGGTCAGTGTGGTTGCGACTAAACTCTATTGTGCACATCAAATAGCTACATGTGCCTATCCATATATCACTCAAACTATTTTGTAAAACATAAAACTACTTATTATAGGATATAACCAAGTGATGTCTATAACTGAGGACACGTTTATTCGAATAGGTTTACACTCTGCAAAGGTTGTACAACTTTACCCACTCAAAATAAACATTGCACACTGGGGACACGTTGATTCGAATAGGTTTACACTCTGCAAAGATTGTACAACTTTACCCACTCAAAATAAACATTGCACCATGTCATCCATGTCACGCGATACCGAAGGTACCCGATATGAGAGTTCATGAGAAAGCTTTTACATTACCGGTCCTAACAACAAACCGCGCTATGATACTTTCCTAGGATATGGAGAGCTCTAAAAAATCCTTAGAACTGATACGTTGTATTGAAAAGCTTTGCGGTCCTCACAAAATCCCTACGAATATAGGGATCCTCCACCATGCTCGCACTAGCCCAATTGCATCTTGCAATCTGCAACATGTGGTTTGATTGCTAGAACACAATAACTTTTTATGCTAAGGCCTCTCATAAGGCATGTGTGGTTGTACTAATTTAATTGGGTCTATGGCACAATAGATCGGTCCTTAGCAACTCGGGCAAGACAACTACAAACCATAGTCTCATGCACTTGCACCGGTCTTATCATACACTCACCCAAATCTAAAAAAAAGTTTTCAGTTTTCATTTTATAGACAAAATAATAGAGGAACCTCCTCTGATCACTTATACAAGTGTTTCCCATGATTTAATAATTTATCAATCTTTTCCAACCTAGCAAGACTAATATCGTTAAGCATGGCTAAGCATCAACTGATTCTACCCACTAAAATTCCACAATAATTATACCAATAGTGGATAGAATTAGTAAGGTGACAATAGTAAGGATATCAATTTATCAAGGATGGATCATTGCAACGATAGGGAATAACTACCAACCTTACCGTAGTCACCCATGGCGCCACCGTGGGTGCATACATAGTTTTGAACACAACATACATAACAGTGAAAATATGGGATCAATATTGTCAAAGTAGGGCGCTTGCCTTGCTCGTCAAACACTTGGTCTTGCTTTGGATCAACTTTGAAGATTTCCAAAACATCGGTATCTAATAAGTAAAAGCCAAATAAATTATAGCCAAGAGAAAATTAAATTATTTTTGTATATTATGAAAGTGAATGATTTTATAAAAATTTATAAACTAATTTCAATTTATTATGAGTTCATATGCAAAAGTTATTAGCAATTCAATTTTGTTGACAGGAAAATACAGAAAAAGAAAAGAGAAAACAATGTGCTATTATGGTTTTAGATTTTGGATTTTTATTAAATTCTAAATAAAATTCCTGATTTATTGTGTCATTACACTAACAGGTGGGGTCGGGTCTAAGATGAACCGAGTTCACAGACACATCTACAGGGCAGTGGGACCCACATGACAATGACTCATATTTTAAATCTTCTTTTAAATTAAAATTTTGATTAATTAATCGAACTGTCCCACATGTAAGTGACTCGTTAACTTAACTAATCATTATTAATACTAATTTAATCCTAATGACGTGAATAATCGCCTGACAACCGGGACCCACCGGTTAGTGGTACCAGAGTAGAGGAGGAAACTGTGCCATGATCGAGATGGTTTGGCGAGCTCACTGGCGGCGAGACGATGACAGTGCAAGTCTAGAAACTAGCAAAATGACATGGCACACTACAGCGAAGTTGCCGGCAGTGACAGCAACCGAAATGGTGCACTGGAGCGGCAACCCGGTGGTGGGAAGTGGCGACTAAGGCTTCGGTCATGTCACACCGCCGACATGCACCCGTCGTGGCGCCATGGGTGACTATGGCAAGGCCTTGGCCATAGCAGTGATGTGAAAAATGGAATACTGTCGTTGGATGGACAAGGTATTGTCATGCGATTAATCAGAATACAGACGATTAATCGGAATTATGCTGGCAATTTGGTGTTCTGCTTATATATATACGTATGCATGTGATGATAATACTAGCTCTAAAGGTATTTAAACACATAATATTGCCATAATTACTAAACATACATGTACCACACTCTAGTTATGGCATGGTTTCATTCTGGAAATTCAAGTTTGTACTTGGCCTAGTTCTTCTTCTTCAGCAATGTAGGAAACTCAACAACAACAAAGTATCGATGTAAAGTCATAAAATTGTTGTGATGAAATAATTCAAGTACCTAATTTATTTAACTTTCTTGTTAAGGTACCAGAATCATCAAAGAAAAATCAATGTTAAGATACAACAAACTAAACTACTCAAGGATGTAGTTTGCATTTGCTTGAAATAAAGACTCATACCAGCACATCCAACAAAGAGAAGATGTCAATTTCGTCGTCTTGTTTAGAGAAGAGCTTCAAGTCTACATACCTTACTATTTGATGGAGAATGAACCCAAAATTGTAGTGATGAGAAGGCCAGATTATCAGTACATGTGCTCCCTTTTGGGCTGCTATATTGGGCCGCTGGACATACGGGCTAATGGGCTAACATGGCTAATTAAACGGATTATATGGCCGATTAGTCGGAAACAACCGATTAATCAGTATATGCGGCTGATTAAGGGCTCGCAAGCGTTAATAGCACTCCGTATCATCTAGTTGTGATGGATTGCTCACCGATTCTGTTTAGTCAGCCTTATAATCGACTGTTTTGACCGATTTTTACAACACTAGGCCATACACTCTAAGCTTAAAATCTAACTAGAGCATTAGCACTAGGAGGATACTAGGAGCTCACCACGGTGGTCGGCGACGACAGAGACGGCTGGACGTGATGGAGTGACGGAGAATAGGAGCGGCGGCGGTGACTTCGCGGTGGCAGCGAACACGACGAAAGGACAAGCTACAAGGACCACGGTATTATCTTCCACGAATGCAAGAGATGGTGAAGATGGACAGAATCGACCAGAGCCTCACTTGGATGGCGGGAATCTATGGAAATGGCGGCAGCGACCGAAAATGAGGAAGATGGTATAGACCCAAGGATTCCTTCTGGGGTTAATAAGCGAGGGATTTGCACAAGTGGATGATGGAACACAAAGTAACACGAATGTTAGTGGCAAGACTCACCAAATAGGTGGGAACGCAGCAGACTAGGATGGACGCGCACGTCGGAGGGGAAGAAGACGATGTGGTCCCAACTTTCGACGGCTTCAACTGCAAGAACTCACACGGGAAGGCATTAGTGAAGCTCTAGGCGAGAAGTGAAGTGCATGTCGATGGTGGAAGCTCACCAGAATGGCAATGGCATGGTGGCGTGCTCGCCGGCACTGAAGAAGACGATGACGTTCCCAGCGAACCACAAGACAAGGAGCTCTGGCTGTTGGCTGAGGGGCTGGAAATGGAGAGCTGGAGGAGATGACACGGCCAGGTCGGCTTAAAAAGGAATGAGAAAAGCGGGAGGAGATCATGAGATTTTGTGAGCGCTTTCTCCCTGTTTGCCTTAGTGGGAAAAACGAAGATGACAAGGCGGCTTGATGTGCCTGCATTGACGGGATGTGGCGAGGTGGAGGTGAAGGCTTGCCAGATGAGGCGAAACGGTGGGCGGCGTGATCGAAAACTGTGGGTGCACGTGCGAGCTTGCTACGGTGCGCGTGCAGTCGGGCGGGAGGTGGACGACGACTCCTACGGCTGGGCCCTGGGTCCATCAATCAGTTGTGTGGTGAGACGAGGGCAAGCATTGCTGCTCTCCGCACTGACGTGCACGCACGCTTGGTGGCAAATGGGCTGCGTGAGGTGGAAGGCAAAGACTGATGTGTGGTCTCCACGTGTCAGCGATTGCAGAGGGGATGGTGCATGGGCTGTTGCTGGGCTGAAACAATAACGGGCCAGGTCAAGGGGGAGGAAATCCGGATTTTATTATTTTCTGATTTAAATAACTCCAAAAATCAAGTTACAATTTTTGAAATTAGCAAACCTACTCCGCAAATTATGAATATTTTTGGAAAGGCTCCTGACACCATCTATTATTTAGTAAAATTATTTCCAGGGCTGTACCAGTTTTTAATTTTTGCGAAAATTCTTTTGTTGATGTCTTTATTAGAAAAAATATATTTAATTAAAATGCCAGAGAAATTCTCAAAATGCATAATTTAACATTTTAAGCATAAATAACAAAGAATACCAACTTTTGGGTTGTGACACACGGTGGTTTGATTTTTTTTCCTTTTCTTTTTGAGACCCCACGGTGGTTTGAATTGATCTAGGTGATTTCCACTGTGTGGTAGCAATGGATATAATATATAAAAAGATTCAAAAAATATATTAAAAAATCCTGGTGGAAATGACTCCAAGTAGGAAACATTATCCGGTGATGAATGGGGCCAGAAAACTACAAAAGCCTAGAGTAAAGTCCTTTTCCTTTTGGATCAAGAAGAGATAACAACTACAAATATGGATTTGCGTGCCAAATGCAGTTAACCTAATTATGCTAAGCTAAGAGCTAGCCATCTACAAGGAGCATTCTAGTGCAATCTTAAACAAATGTACAGATAATGAGTTGCACAATAGTATAAGGATAATGCTACTGTTCGGGCGTACGACGGTAGAACAAAAAATCGGACGATTCATGTGCCTAACTTAGACATTGCTGGTTTTCATCCACACAACCACATCCAGGCCCCACACTTTTTGAGCCTCCTGCTTCCAGTCTATTCTCCAAAAGCTTATATATTCCCTGCCCCTCTCTCTCTCCCCTTCCATCTCTTTCACCATGGCTGCAGTTGGTAGAAGAAAGCTTATTTATTCCATGCCTCTCTCTCTCCTTCCATCTCTTTCACCAATCTCTTTGTAACACCCTGGCTATGCAGAAGCCAAGATATTACCTAGAAGTCTAGCATACATCAACAATACGGAATAATTTTAGCAATCTATATATCAACTAATAATATGTAAGAATCAACAAATGATAGAATGATCATAAGAATTGAATCAGAATTCAACAACACATCAAACTCTAATTACCTAATCATATTGAATCATCTATGATAAACCTATCAATAGACTATACGAAGATCTTAGGCAATTACTAACTCAACATATCATAATAGAAGAGGACATCAACCATCAAACTCCAATTATTACAATCCAACATTTATCCAATAGAAGTTAATGACAAGTTCATCTAATTAAAGGTGATTAAAGTAATGTGAATGAAGTGTTCCGTGACTATTCCCTCCCAAGCATGTCGTCCTCAATGTTTACTTAAAACAAATAAACACAGCAAGAATGAGTCCATGACTCAGCAAGTACAAAGGAATAATATGAACAACAATGAATAAGAACATGACAGTCACTTTATAGAATATGAACGTAGAATAGCAGAAATCACATGAATGAATGAAATGCATGAACTCCACTTCTTCTTATACCGGTATAGCCAGTGAACACCCGTTGGTGTTCACTCATGCCCGCATTATCAAAATACGGGGATCCAAGGCCCGTATGAAGAATATTTCATAACGTGGATCCCATCGGCCCACATTGGAATGGTGGGTCTTACATACCCATATTGGAATGATGGGTCTTTACATCCCACTCCCATGGGTGAATCATGAACAATGAATGAATGAATATATGATTTTGTCAAATGAAATCTCAAAAAGTATGGATTCTTATACATGGAACGAAACATAAATCATTGAAAACTACTCATAGACTATAGTAGTCAATCATGGCATGGACATCAAGTACTATGAACAAACAACAGCAATATATCACACACTATACTTGCCTTTTGAACTGCGATGCGTTAGGAGGCAAGGACGAAGCCACTAATTTTGAACCCTCTCCTCCTACACAATTGAATTACTTGAATAAGAACATCGTGAACATGACATTACTCGCAACGCTTAATCTCATCTTCCTAAACCCAAGGTTCATACAATTGTTCTATTCAATTTAGACGACAGTCTAGCAAGAGACTATACTGGACAGCGGTATTAAAACCTTCATAACTTTTTCTCTGAAACTCAAAAATGTGTGATCTTAGACTCTCTGGAAACATAATGAAATCCTCTACAATAACCTAGTTGGAGAGCCTTTCTAATTCGGCCAACTTCTGTGTATAATTATCAGATGAAAGTCTAAACCATAAACTGTCTGACATAATTAAACAGCAGTAGTAAATAATTCATAACTTTTGATTGGATTAACCAAAATTCAATATTGTTACCAATCTGGAAAGCTAATGAATTTACCTACGACAATCAAGTTGGGTGAAATCCCTGAATCAACTCCTAACATAATCATATTTTAATAAACAAAGTGACTGTTAATTCTCGTTAGACTTTTTGGACAGCAGAAAAGAATTCAATGTAACGTTTAGAGCACAACTCGAAATTGAGTGATCTTTGAATCTATTGAAAGCTGAGAACGAACCCCTCATATCTCTAGGAGATGAGATCCTCTAATTCGGACTCTAAATACATGAAAACAGACGCACAAGTAATTGGACAGAATCTGATCTAATCATAGTAGGATGTCGATCCCTTAAACATGGTCAATAACACATCTAATACGATCCAAACAGTGAGGAAAATCATTTGTTACCCTTGACGATCCACAAGATGTCACCAATCTAATCCCCATGAAGAAGCTCTCCTTCTACTCCCTCTTCCTTCCTCCCTTTAGGCCGGCAGTCCCACTGTCCTCCTTCTCCTTCCCTCGCATTGGCCAGTAGTCGAGTTGCAGCAACAGGAGGCAGGGAGGGACGGCTCCAATGGCAAGAGGGGAGGCGTCAAGAACAAGGGGAGGTGGAGGGTTTCGGCTAGGGTTTAAAGAGGAGGGGGCAGCTTGGGCTTTGGGCCTTAGGGGCGCCTCCCCTCTAATGGCCCACTTAATGGCCGGCCACATGCTGCCCTAACTTGGGCCAAAGGCCTAAGTTCCCAAATTCCTCCAAAACTTCTGAAATTATACTAATTTCCCTCTCCCGAACAAGTTTCTCTCTTACCGATATTATTCTCTCTAATTGAAATTTGGGGTATTACGTACACTCTTTCACCATGGCTACAGTTGGTAGGAGATCGCTTGCTCCTCCTTGTTCCTCTTCCTCTCTCCTCTCGCGACTCGCGGTCATGGTTGGAGCCCTACGTGAATGGCCTTCCCTTTTCGAGGATGCTATCACTTGTGCTCATGGGCGCCACCTAGGCCAGCCATGCTCCATCGTAGGCGAGCATGGACTCCATGAGCACTGTGACCATGGTTGATGAAAAAGAAAAGGTCATCACTCTACAGATATGTGAGATGTTGCAATAGGTTGTTCGAGTTATTGTAATAAGAATTGTGAGATGTTTCATCTATTTATTTTGATTGTTGCAACAAAAATTTTGAAATGTTGGGTTTAGGACTTCAAGATTTTTAGGGATGGATGTTTCCATTTTTCAAATATTGTAATGATGTTTTTGATTTGTTGCACAACTTTGTTGCAGCCCCTCCACTATTTGATTGTTGATTCATTGTTCCAAAAATACTGCAACAATTTTTTTTTGATGTTTCCATTGTTATTTTTAAATGTTGCAATATTGTGACATCACTTTTTGTTGTAGCCCTTCACCATTAGATTGTTGCATCATTGTTCAAAAAATGTTGTAACAATTAATTTCGAATGTTTCCATTGTTATTTTCAAATGTTGCAATGTTGTGTGTTTGTTTGGGCCATTGGGACGAATTTGGAGGAGAAATTTTGAATCCCATAAGCGAGTTTGAAGAACTCACCCAACGAACGAGATTGGGCCGAGGAGTTTTGGGCAGATTTTGTTGTGTCGGGGTGCGTGATGTTGCATTAGATTCCTTTTCGCTTGTTTCGGGTGGAAGGAAAAACATGTTGAGATCGCTTGTTTCGGGAGGAAGGAAAAATGCGTTAAGATCGGACAGCTAAATCCCATGGCGCCAGATCGAATGATTACGTGCAGCGTACGACGCTAGCGCTTAGATCGTATGTTCGAACGCTAGTCGCGTCCATAGTATAATCAATAGGAAGCTTCTTATTCCTACCCAGCGAGAGCGGGATTGTCCTGTGAGACGATCAAAGTGGTTGCGACTAAACTCTATTGTGCACATCAAATAGCTACATGTGCCTTCTCACCACTCCCCCTGGTGAGATGCCTCCTGTTGAATCATGCCAATCTGCTGCTAAAAGGTTTTGCCCACCAATAGAAGTGGAACTTTGAATGGATTATATATATATGGTTGGTGATCGAGCACAAACTTCACTTGCAAGTGGTGATCGAGGCTAGCTTATCCCTGCCGTTATATGCAATGGCCTACAAAGTAGGACTAGTACGAAGACTACCTGATCCACCTTAAAATCAACCTCTCTCTATCCTCTTTTCTGGAATCCTCTCACGCGCAACCGCGAGTGGATGGATGATAAAGCAATCTAAGCAAAGAATTTGCCAGAAAGGACATGAGCTTAGCCTAGCACAATGGACTTATCTAGCTCGCTGCTAGCTTTGGGGTTGCATGTGCATGCCCTTCTTGGATCTGTCCAAGTTGTCAAGCATTATGTTATGTGTGCGTGCGTGTTTGGTGAATTATTACGCTCACGCGCCAACACTTTACACCTCACATTCCAGCGGCTGGTGAACATATATGCTCCCTCGCTCCGAAGAAAATTCCATGGGCACTGGACATGCATTTTATTAAGAAAGTATATATAGAATGGCCTCTTCTAGCTTTTAGTACTAGTACTTTAGCTATACAGGACCAGAGGCTTCCATATCACTTTGTTCACTTTTAAGCTAGCCAAAGCAGTGCATCTGGGGTTATCATTGGTGATCCCAATTCCGACATGATTAGCCAGTGAAAAAGAACCATCTGTGATGCTCACTCTACTTCACTGTAGAGTTTTTGACTTAAATAGCACTGATACGTCCGTTTTTTTTACAGAAGTAGCAGCTATTGTGCTGTATTGTTGAAAATATCACCACAAACGTGCCAGTACCTAACATGTGTGCAATACCGGACCTCCCATGCACGAATTTAATCTCTGCCGCACTTTCCTAGCCCGGACGTCTAGACGTCCCTCGTGCGGATACGAGTCCGCCTCCGATCGCCTGTGGCTTGGACAAGTTTATCCGTGCGCCTCTCACCCAGACGCCGCCTTGTCCGCACACTCGTGCCCCTTGCCCGGACGCCGCCTTGTCTGCACGCCTTTGCCCCGGAAGCGCTGTGTGTCACTTGTCCGATCACCCGTGGCCTGAACGTCGCTTGCGTCGCCTCGTCCGTACGTCAGTGCCCCAGACGCGCCGTAGTCAACTGACACTTGATCTGTTGTTTACCGTACCAGTGTACATAGTTAACTAATTCTTGCAGGCTCTGTAGCTATTGTTCGATTTAACTATGTATATGTGCTCCTTCTGAGTTGCTGCAGTTGCTCACTTATTTGAAACAGGATTAGCGTTTTTGGGTGTTCTTTAAGCTCCGCACTTTTGACGAGACCACTATTTATGAGCACATTTGCTGGTTGCCTGATACCATCTGACTTGTCTAATTTCTTGTTCTCGATCAGTTCGTACTAAAATCAGAACTCAGAAGTTCTTGATACATAAACAATGTACTCAAAATTTATTATTACTTGTAAAATCTCGAGCAATTAGTTCTTAAAAATAACTCTTGAATAATTATGCAGCCGTATGTCATCATAAAGAACTGCTAGATTAGTTTCGTCACTGGGAAAACAAAACCTCCAGAAAGGAACCGGTTGGAATTATCGCTGATGACATGAACCGGTGCTCTTTCTAGTCACTGAGTTTTCGGTTTAAATGGTACTGTTGAGGACTTTTTTTTTTACAAAAGTAGCCATTTTCACACCGTATTGCTAAAAATAGCATCACGGACGTACCGATAGCCACACGTGTCCTAAACTATGAATCTGGCTCCTAGATTCAACCTCCACCGCATATCTGGCGCCCGGACCATCCCCCTCCCGCCACGTGGCCATCACCGCTCGCGTCTAGCCCGGACAGGCTTTGTCCGTGCGCACATGCTTCATCATCCTCCACGTAGCTCCAATGATTCCCCGTCAAGTCTCTCACCGTCCATTTGTAAATAATCTAAAGTTGATATTACAGTTATGAACCAAATTTTAGTGTAAGATCGACAAACTCGGCCTTAATAATGCATGAATAATGGGCATGAAAACTCTGAGCTAGATTGTCACTATCTGACCATTAAAATGTTTTAAGCTGGTACCAGCAATTGTCATTGATATGATAAGTTGCAGCCATACGTGGATTGGTATCCTATTGTTAACTGAAGTACTCATGGTGTTTATTTGCAGCATGCATACGTGGATTTTGTTTGATCTTTGCTTATCTTCTTGCTAAGCAGCTAGAGATACTTAAGTCCAGACGGGTATCGCAAAGAAGTGTATCGATGGTGACTAGCGAGTTTTTTTAGCTAAATGGCTCTGTTAGAGCCGTTTTTTTAAACAAAAGTAGCTCTTCTTATGCTGTATTGTTAAAAATAGAACCATAGATGTGCAGACGATCGACACGTGTTCTAAACCGTGCATCTAGTGTCCGGACCATCCTCCTACCGCAACATGGCCGCCACCGCTCCCCCTAGCCCGGATAGGCTTTGTCCATGCGCTGAACGCTCGGACGCGCGAAATCAGTGCACCCCTAGCCTGGATTTCATCTGCTGCTGAAACATGGCTCCATTGGTCGACACAAATTAAAAGTTAATGAGAATGAGGCAATGAGGAGAGGGAGAGGGCGGCGGCTCACTCTGGTGCCGGTGGTTCACCGGAGAAAGCAGGAGGAGTCGCAGGAAGAGGTGGAAGATCAACAAGAGAGAGATGAGGAGAGGAGACGGAGACACTACTACAAAACAGGCTATAGTAGACGCCCCATCACAGACGGTTCCTTTGGAACCGTCTGTGTTGGGTCAGTCCGGACCTGCGGGTGGCGCGGCCCGACTATCACAGACGGTATTTTGTAGAGCCGTCTGTGATAGTCATCTATCACAGACGGTTCATTAATAGAACCGTTTGTGAATTATCATAGACGGTTCTATTCACAAACCGTCTGTGATAATCCAGACCAATCACGAGCGGTTCTTAATAAGAACCGTGCAGGATATCTACGACGGTTCGAATAAGAACCGCTCAGTAATAATTAGTTATCACGAGCGGTTCTAATTAAGAACCGTTTGTGATATCTGAGAGGCACCGCCACGCCTCTGCCTTGCCGCGCCTGGAGGCCTGTGTCACGAGCGGTTCTTTAATAGAACCGCTCGTGAATGATCACAGACGGTGCTATCACGAGCGGTTCTTAACAAGAACCGTCTCTGATTGTTGGGCGGGAAACGAAAATTTAAACATAATGGGCGGGCTGCCGAAACTCGCTTTATATAACCTCCATCTCCTCCTCTGCGGTCTCTCCTCCTCACAGCTCATACCTCCATCTCCTCCTCTGCCGTTTCTCCTCCTCACACCGGCCTCCTCCACCTCGCCGCGACCTCGTCGTCTTTGGCCTCCTCCACTTCGTCGCCCCCGGCCTCCTCCACCTCGCGACCTCGTGCGTCTTGGCCTCCTCCACTTCGTTGCCCGGCCTCCTCCACCCGTCGCCTCGGCCTCCCACGACCTCACTCTCTACTCCCCATTTGCTTTGTGATGTGGATTCTTGAGTTGATGCTCTTGTGATGTGGGTGATGCTCTTGTGATGTGTGTAGTTCATGTTGAGTTATTTGGTTTGGGCAAAAATATAGATGGTAGATTGCGCATCGTTCGGTAAAATCATCATAACTTTTGCATACGAACTCCGATTGCGACGTTCTTTGGCTCGTTGGAAAGCTAACGAAAAGCTCAAGGTCAGATTCTCTTCGTGCGGTCTCAAAAAAGTGAAAATCCCAAAAAAGGTCGTTTAGGGCCTCTAAACAGCCTCCGAAGTTTTGGCAGCCGTTTTCGGTTTTTTGCGCAGAAAAGGCTATCACAGACGGTTCTAAACAAGAACCGTATGAAAACTCATCATAGACGGTTCGAACAAGAACCGCTCAGGAAAATGTCATCACGCACGGTTTGTAAATTAAACCGTCGGTGATATTCGGATCCTGACGGTTTTTATTAAAACCGCTCGTGATAATAGCCTTCATGCACGGTTTCAACAAAAACCGTGCAGTGATAGTGCGTATCACGAGCGGTTTTGAACCGCTCAGTGATAACTTACTCATATCACAGACCAACAAATATAGGCGGTTCGTAAACCGCTCGTGATGATGGTTCCGAACCGTCTGTGATGAGGCTTCCTGTAGTAGTGAGAGGTAGAGAAGATCTGCGGCAATATTTGGAGTTCATGAAGGCTGACTTGAAACCTTTGGTTTCGTCGGATCCGCAGTAGCAACTGCTCTGGTCTCAAGGATCGAAGGTGGTCGTCAAGGATGATGGTTGATCTCCAGCGTTGCTGCTAGGTCCTGAAATCGAAGAAGAGGCTAATCGTTGGACTTTGGTGCCTTCTGACTCTTCACGCATCTGCAACCCCGATCCTCTACATGACCGGAGAACCAGCGGATCCGAATCACGGTTTTGGGCTCTATCCGGGTACTCTGATTCCGACGAGGAGGTTCCGAAAGCAGACGTCTGGTCTCTTTTTTCTGAGAGTTTTCCGTGTTCTGCTCTAGGTGCAGGCTTTACAGTACAGGAGGTTCAGCAGGCAGAAGCTTCTCTGGATAACTCTGACGCGTGTGCAAAGGTCAGTGCCATTGCATTGCCGGAAATTGTCAATCCGAACGTCGCTCTTGCAAGGAAAATTGTTTTTGCAGTGGCTGAGCGCCATCATTCAAAGGTAGAACTATGGAAAGGACCTCTACCACCATGGCATCGTCCGCAACCTTTAACCCTAGGGGATGTGGCAGTGGTTGATCGTCGATCTTCGGTGGGTAGGCAGCAGTTGCGGCGGCAGGCAGATCATGGCTTACTGCCATAGGAGCTTTAGGGGCCGGAGGTTGTTGATGGAGTTCGATTTTCGAATTTTGAACCAAAGTCCAAGCCGAGATCTTTGGTCATTGACTACACCGGATCAGTGCCGTTAGTTTTGGTTCCGTGTGGACCTAGCCAAAGGCCCTTCCGGTGCATGTCCGCGCTGGGTCGGTTTTTCGCATGCACTGGTCATCTTCCTCGGCTCGATAGGGTTTCAGGTGGCGTGTCTCCTCTGAAGGCGGCAGCGACGTATTCACAAACTCGGCCATCCTACGCTGATGTGGTACGCAGAGGGATGGAGAATGGGCTAACCAAGGGGTAGGAGGCGCTGGTCATGGAGGAGGTCCGCATGGAGGTCATGGAGGTCGAGGTTCTGGCGCTCGGGGAGGCTTTGGTGGTAGTGGTTTCGGCTTCAATGGTGCCGGTGGTTTCTTCAATAACGGAGGCGACACCCATGGATACGGCGGAGGTGATGACTACGGTTTCAATCAAGACGGAGGTGATGGCTTTGGAGGCGGGGACGGCTATGGTGGTCATTCAGGGTTCTTCGCTGGGCAAGGTTTTAACCCTGGGTTCGGTGGATTCGAACCCGGACACGGCGGCGGTTGTCGCGGACTCTCCCACGGTCGTGGGCACCGGGGCTTCGCTCCTAGACGAGGCGGTGGCGCGCGGTACCAGGGCTGGGGCCAACAGTATGTCGGCTTTGTGAACCAAGGCTTCCCACCAAATGTGGTCTGCCGCCTTCATTGTCGCCGCTATGGCTCTGATTCGGTCGCGGGACCTCTTGAGCATCATCGATGGCAGCTCAGAGCGATACAACCAGCTCCAGCTCCTCAAGCCGTTTTGTTGACTGTAGGGCCGGTTGCTTTGGCAGGAGATAAAGCTCCTGAGGTGGCATCCATCTCGTTGGCAAAGATTCAGGAGGCACCGCAGAAGTCTATAAAAAGCTCCAGTGGTTTGTCGGCTAGGCTCGCTGTCTGGGAATGCGGCAATTCAAGGTGAAACTGAGGGTGGATCATCAAAGGCCAATGCAAAGAAGAAGTATTGTTGGCGTTGTGCAACTAAAGGTCATGCCACTTCTTCATGTAAGGCAGTGTTATCTTGTGATATTTGTGACAGTGATGAGCATGTAGCTTATAAGTGTCCCGTTCTTAAAGACCCTCACCCGGTGGCACACTCGGTGGGATATGCGGCGGAAGAGCTTGGTTTCTATCATATTTCGTACGCTCCCTTATCAGATGAGTCATCGGATCAGTCGACTGCTTTGGTCAAAGTAGTTGGGGGCTCTATCTCAATTGAACAGCTGACGGGTCACCTACACAAACTAGTACCAGGAGATTGGGTTTGGGTGGTGGAAGAATTGGACAATAACTCATATGTAGTCCTTTTTCCATCCCAAGCTGAGTTGCAGCGTACAATGGCTTATGGTGGTACGGTGATTAAAGAGCTTAGTGTGCAGTTGACTTTTGAAGAATATAAGGATGTCCAGTGTAGTATGCCTATGCCAAAATTTTGGATGTGAGTTAAAGGTCTTCCTAAAAAGTTACGTAAGTACCAAATTCTATGGGCATTAGGCTCTATGTTTGGGGCTACACAGAAGGTGGATATGAAGACTACGAAGCACAATAACTTTGGTCATTTCTTCGTCGCTATTCTTAATCCGGACTTAATTCCGAATCAGATGGATGTGGTTGTCGGCTATCTTTATTTTGAGCTGAAGTTCGTAGTAGAGCAAGACACTATGGTCAATGTTCCGGTTCAGATGGATATGGATGACAATGGTCAGGAGGATGATGGCAATGATCAAGACCGGAACCTGGGGAATAAATTCAGAGATTACAAGAGAGCCAAGAATGGGAAGGAAACTAAGGGAAATGATGCTTTTTCTAAAGATTCGGCCTCTGGAGATCAGGTGGTTCAGGGACAGGAGATGTCGTCGGCACAGGAGGGTATGGTGTCGCACTCCATAATGCTTAGTATGGTGGATAAAATCCTGGACTTAGCGGCTGATAAGATGCTGTTGGAATGTGTGGATGGGGTTTTGGCGGAAGAGGAGGATGGTGTAGTGATTGAAGATGTTCAATCGGTTGAAGAGGTCAAAAGGGGGGCGCTGGAGGCGGAGTAGTCTTTTCCTAATGATATTGTGTTGCAGGAATTATCAGGTACGGAAGCATCTCCAAGCTTTGAGGTTTCTGGGGGCTGGTGACTGCCCAAGGGGAGTCATAGGCTTTGGGCCTCGAAGGGGAGCAGGACCATGGGCTTCTGCTTGGCCTCGGCCCATATACGAGTGGGGCGAAGCAGAGTCGTCCCAGACATCAAGGGCCACCAATGGATGGGCAGTACAAGAAGCGCCAGGGAGCGATGGCGGCCCATGTGCTTGAGGTGGTAGCTCAATAGCCCGCTCATGAGTGTGATGTTCTTCAGCTGACGAAGGAGGCCCTCAAGCTAGCCTGCTTGCCAGCGCTACCTGGTGTGACTCCAGAGGGGGCGGCGGTCCCAGATGCTGGGCTGGACGATTGTGTAGTTGGGTTGGAGCCAGAACGTCCAAGATCCAATGCAGGCTGAAGGTCACGTAGGGGACATTATGCTCCCGTTAGTCTTGCTGGCCACGGGCCGAGTGCAACTCCGGCTAGACGCAGCAAGCGTTGAGCTGACTCGGTGGATGAAGACTCTGTGGAGCGTGCCGCCCGGCTGGTAGCTAAACGTAATCTGGAATTCAGTGATGCTACGATCTTTAATTCCATTCTTTCTTTTTCTAATAAGCGTATAACTGATAATATTGAAAACATTGGGGTGTTAATGGGCAACCATGTTGATGATTTAGTAGCGCTTATTAAAAAGGTAGAAATGGATAGGTTTGTATTAACACCAAATAATAAAGATGTGTCTTCTTTAGTAGATAAAGAGGTTGAGTCTAAAGTTGAGGATAATGGCATTGATAACTTAACTCTTGGTCACTTATGTGATGGCTTGACGGAGGAAGTTATGGATGACGTTATGGAGGGACAGAGTGGTTCCCCTCATGTAGCTCCTAAAAAAAAGAAGGTAGGGTACCAGTCCCGTGGGAGGCTTGCATCCAAAAAACAAATTTTGTTCTAAATGAAAGGAGTTTTTTGGAATAGCAGAGGTCTTCGAGACTTGGCTAAGTATAGGTTTTAATCTGAAATTTCTAAAGAAGAGAGTTTAGATTTTATTGCTTTGCTTGAAACTCGTAGGAGGCATTTATCAGATATTTGCCTGGATAGTTTTTGTGGTGGTAGACAGTTCTTTTGGCATTGGTCGGAGCCTCTTGGTCGTTCAGGAGGGATTTTGCTAGGTATTAATTTAGATGTTTTTGATATAGGGAGTGTGGTAGAAGGGGACATTTATATCAAGTTTACACTAAGGAATAAAGACGATGGCTTTCGATGGGTTTTGGTTGCTGTCTATGGTGCTGCGCAGCCAGAATACAAGGAGAGCTTTTTGTCTGAATTGGTGCATTCTTGTAGTATGGATCAATTACCTCTTCTAGTTGGTGGTGATTTTAATATCATTAGGAGTCCAAAAGAAAAGAATAACGACAAGTTTGATCATCGTTACCCTTTCTTATTCAATGCCATTATTAATGGTTTGAATTTGAGAGAGTTAGATTTAACGGGTCGTCAATTCACCTGGGCAAATTCTAATGTTATTCCTACTTTCGAAAAACTTGATCGCATTTTGATGAGTACCGAGTGGGAACAAAAATTTCCCTTGTCTATAGTGCAAGCTTTATCTAGAGATATTTCAGATCATACACCTTTGTTACTTAGTACGGGTGAAAGCTCTCCTAGTACAAATCAACCGTTGTTCATATTTGAATTAAGTTGGCTTACAATTGAGGGTTTTTACGACATGTTGGCTAGTGTATGGAGAAATGAAACTAGTGGAGACTCGCCTTTAGATAAATGGCAGGCTAAGATTAGGAGCTTAGGAAATATCTGAGAGGTTGGGTAAAGGATTATTTAGGTGCTTTTAGGAAAGAGAAGAAAGAGTTGTTATCCTTGTTAGATGACTTAGATGAAAAAGCGGAGTTTCAGCCTTTACAACCTCATGAATTAGATGTAAGGCATCATCTTAAAGACCGGCTAACCAAGTTGCTAAGGGAAGAGGAGATTAAATGGCTCCAACGTTCCAAAACAACTAATCTGCTCCAGGGTGATGATAACACTAAATTTTTTCATTTGGTTGCTAATGGGAGACATCGTAAGACACGTATTTTTAAATTGGAACAAGAGGATGGGGTGATAGAGGGTAATGACAACCTTAAAAGATATATCACTAAATATTATAAAGATCTTTTTGGGTCACCGGAGGAGAATCATTTTTCAATGGATGAATCTCGTCGGGATGATATTCCTCAAGTTTCCAATGCTGAAAATGAGTTGTTAACAGCATGTTTCTCAGATAAAGAGGTGAAAGAGGCGATCTTTCAAGTGGAATTAAACAAGTCGTCTAGCCCTAATGGTTTCCCAGCTGAGTTCTATCAGACTTTTCTGGAAAATCATTAAAAAAGACTTAATGAGTTTGTTTAATGATTTCCATAATAAGAGATTGCCTCTTTACAGTCTAAATTTTGGGATCATTACTTTACTACCTAAAAAACTGATGCTATTCATATTCAACAGTATAGGCCTATTTGTTTGTTAAACGTGAGTTTTAAGGTCTTCACTAAAGCTCTGACTAACAGATTATCTGTTATAGCTCAAAATGTGATTAGACCGACTCAAACTGTTTTTATGCCAGGACGCTATATTATGGAGGGGGTTGTTTTACATGAATCGATTCATAAGATGCATAGGAAAAAGGTAGATGGGGTAATTTTAAAATTGGATTTTGAGAAGGCGTACAATAAGGTGAAATGGTCCTTTTTACAGTAGACCCTTAGGATGAAAGGTTTTTCTCCGTTGTGGTGTGCTTGGATAGGTCAGGTAGTATCAAGAGGAAGTGTAGGTATTAATGTAAATGATGACATTGGTCATTTTTTTTCAGACGAAGAAGGGTCTTAGACAGGGAGACCCTCTATCCCCTATTTTGTTTAACATTGTTGCGGATATACTGGCCATCCTTTTCCAACGGGCCAAAGATGATGGGTAATTTAAAGGAGTTGTCCCTCACTTAGTTGATGATGGTTTGTCAATCTTACAATACGCTGGCGATACAATTCTTTTTCTGGATCATAATTTAGAACAAACCAACAATATGAAGCTCTTGCTATGTGTGTTTGAGCAACTATCTAGGCTGAAAATAAATTTCCATAAGAGTGAATTATTTTGTTATGGTAGAGCAAAGGATTTGGCAAACTCATATTCACAGATTTTTTGTTGTAGAAGGGGTAATCAGCCTTTTAGATACCTAGGTATTCCAAAGCATCATAAGAAGTTATTAAATAAGGATTTGCAAGTAGTTGAAGAGAGATTTTGAAAGAAACTAAGTTGTTGAAAGGGCAAACTTCTATCTTTTGGGGGTAGACTTGTTCTTATTAATTTTGTCCTTAGTAGTTTAGCCATGTTCATGCTCTCTTTTTTCGAAGTGCCCAAAGGAATTCTTAAAAAAATGGATTACTTTCGATCTCGATTTTTTTAGCAAAGCGATGGGCATAAGAAAAAGTATAGACTTACTAAGTGGAGCATTCTCTGCACTCCTAAAGATCAGGGTGGCATAGGTATACTGAATCTAGAATTGCAGAATAAGTGCTTACTTAGCAAGTGGCTTTACAGTCTAATTAATAAGGATGGAGTCTGGCAACAACTGCTACGAAATAAATATTTAAGGAACAAAACAATTGCACAAGTGGAATATAAACCAGGTGACTCTCAGTTTTGGGCAGGCGTTATGAAGGTTAAGAATGAATTTATGAGACTTGGCTCTTTCACCTTGCATAATGGTTCTCAAATCAGATTTTGGGAAGATGTTTGGTTGGGACAAACTAAGTTGAGTCAACTATATTCATCTTTATATAATATCGTCTATAGAAAGCATGCTACTATAGCGGAGGTTTTAGGTTCTGAACCTCTTCACATTTCTTTCCGTAGAGCTTTAGTTGGTGGTTAAGTTAGTTGCATGGAATGAGATGGTCCTAAGATTAGCTTCCATGCAATTAACAGAGGGCTAAGATACCTTTCAATGGTCTTTACATCAACATGGTAAAATTTCTGTCTATTCGATGTATAGAGCGTTGATTAATGGTATGGTAATTCCAACTAATCGCTACCTAAGGAAACTTAAGATCCCTCTAAAAATTAAGATCTTCTTATGGTTTCTGTTCAGTAGAGTAACCTTAACCAAGGATAATCTAGCAAAGAGACAATGGAATGGTAGTACCAAATGTTGTTTTTGTAATATGGATGAAACAATACAACATTTATTCTTTAATTGTCATTTTGCTAAGTTTATTTGGCGTGTGGTACATATTTCTAGTAGTATTAATCCGCCTTCAAATATTTCTCATATGTTTGGAAATTGGCTTGTGGGGATTAACCGTAAACTTATGTATCTTTTGTTGGTTGGGACAAGCGCTCTTTGTTGGGCCATATAGTTGAGCCGTAATGATGTGGTGTTTGACAAGGCACGAGTTTCTTCTATTCTGCAGGTTATCTTCAGAGGTACCTATTGGTTTCGCTTCTGGTCGCTGCTTCAGAGGGAGGAGGATCGTCCTATCCTTCAGGATATAGGCCGACGCCTGAAAACTTCTGTTATGAAGATTTTTGCCAACTATGGGTGGCAGTTTAGTAATAGGATCTGTCTTTAAAATTTTAAACTTGGCTTGGTCCTTTTTTTTTCCTTTCTTACCTGATCTGTCAGGTTTTCAGACGCTGGTTATAATAAGTTACTCTCGATTGTATCTTATGATGCTAACTAGCCGTATACACCCTGATATATAAAGACTGGAACAAGAACTATTCCCTTTTCTAAAAAAAACTGGTCGACACATGGCTCTATCGATCCCCAGCACGGGCAAGGGCTTGTCCGTGCGTCCCTACTCCAGACGCCCCCCGCATGTTCCTGCCGCGCCTAGTAACTACTCTTCTCGTCGTCTTAAGTACAGGGATCAATAGATTTTCTTATAGCAGAGCATAGAAGCATGACACCGTGCATATATTTCAAGGAATAATGATGCGCGCGCAAAAGAGAAACAAGCCAAAAATAAAAGGGAAATAGATGATATGATTCCTGAATCCTCAGTCCTGAGGAAAATAGTACCCAATCAGCTTTTGAAGGTAAAAACAACTAGGAGTTTTAATGCTAGAATCCATAGTACCGATCCTCTTGCCCTTGGTTGCATGATCCATTTGCGCTATAGCGTCGGGGTACGTGTGATGAAAGCTCCAGTTAAGGGTACCGGAGATGATTAGAGAGGCTAGCTCCACTTTATTATGTCTGCCATTACAAGCATACAGGTATATTGATGTAACAAGACTCCAGAGTTTGTCGTGATTGATCACATGGGGTGTCCGGGTAAGGACGCACGGACAAGGCTAGGGGCGACCTGTGGAGACACGTATGACAGCACATGAAATCTAGGCTAGGAGCACACTGATTTCTTGTGTCTCGGCGCTCAGCGTACGGACAAAGTCTATCCAAACTAGAGACGAGCGGTGACGGCCACTTGGCGAGAGGAGAATTGTTTGGACACCAGATACACGGTAGAAGTTGAATCTAGGAGTCAGATACACGTTTTAGACATGTCAGTAATCGGCATATCTATGATACCATTTTTAGTAATACGACGCGAGAAAGATTACTTTTATTATAAAAAAAAAAGTCTCAAACAGCACCATTTAGAACAAAAACTCGGTGACTAGCAAGAGCATCGGTTCATATCATCAACGATAATTCCAACTGGTTCTTTTATGGCGGTTTTGTTTTCCCAGTGACCAAACTAATCTTTTATGGCGGTTTTGTTTTCCCAGTGACCAAACTAATCTAACATTTCTTTATGATGAAATACGGCTGCATAATTATTCAAGAATTATTTTTTAGAACTAATTGCTCGAGATTTTACAAGTAATAAATTTTGAATGCATTGTTTATGTATCAAGAACTTCTGAGCAAATGTGCTCATAAATAGTGGTCTTGTCAAAAGTGCAGAGCTTAAAGAACACCCAAAAACGCTAACTAAAGCATATATACTAATATACATAGTTAAATCGAACAACAGCTGTAGAGCCTGCAAGAACTAGTTAACTACGTACGCTTGTATGATAAACAACAAATCAAGTGTCAGTTGACTACGGCGCATCCAGGGCACGGACGTGCGGACGAGGCTACGGCAACTGGATAAGCGACACATAGCACGTTTGGCACACAGGTGTGCGGACGAGGTGGCATCCAGGCGAGAGACTTATGGACAAGCTTGTTCAAGCCACAGACGATCGAAGACGGACATGTGTCTGCACGAGGGATGTCCGGGTTAGAGAGGTGCAGCGGAGATTAAATCCGGACGTGGGAGACTTGGTATTGCACACATATCGGGTATCGACATGTTCGTGATGATATTTTCGTCAATGAAACACGGCAGCTGCTACTTCTGCAAAAAACGGACGCAACTGTGTCATTTAGACCAAAATCTCCTTCTCTGCGCACAGTACTGCTGCTGATTCCAGGCATCCATGTCGTCACTAATGGGCAACCCCATGACTAGGCTTGAGGGCATCCAGTTGCTTCATCCAAATAGTTGGGACTTACTGTGGCGTGACCTGGTTTAATCTGAGCTAGTATACCTAGGTCTGGTAATAGGTTAGATTGGAACGGGCGAAACGAGTTGGTTTTCAATTCGGATTGGTCTTGGATGGATGGAAACGGGTTGAGACAGCTAATGGTTTGGCTTGAGTTAGGTTTTCACCAAAAACGGGTTGGGTGGTTTGGTTTGGTTTGAGTTTAAAAAATCTAGGTTCGTATGGTTTGATCTATGGTCTGGGCTGTCGGTGGGATGGAATGGGTGGAAGTGGAACTGCCCGCGAAGGCACCAGGGGGCGTGTCGACATCGAGCGCGCCCTCGGCGAGGGCACGCTCATGACATACGAGCAGGTGGCCAAGAAGCCGCCGCTGCAGGAGGAGGAGGAGCAGCAGGAGGAGTGCTGCGCCATTTGCCTGTCGGAGTACTCTAAGACCGACGAGCTCATGCCGGCCTGCGAGCACTTCTTCCACGCTGAGTGCGACGTCAACAGGTGGCTCCTGACGCCTTGGACATGCCCGCTCTGCTCGGGCAGGCTGTGCACGCCGATGCCGCCGCGAGCGAGCCTCACCGCAGTGGGCGTCGCCGTAGTTTAGTCCATTTTGTTTCTTTGGTCTGCTTCGATGGCTGCTTGCTAGGATTTGTAGAGTACACAGAGAGGAGATACATTGCATCTGAATTTGCAGGTGAAAATTGTGCATTTTTTCTTTATTTTGTTTCTTCCAAGGTATTTTTGTATTGCCATGTTGGCTTCGATGCAAATTTGTTGCATTGCATTACGGCAATGGCCAATACCCAATAGGTAACTGATTTTAAGATAACTGATGATGAACCATTGTACAAAAGATAGGCAGGTGAATGTGATGTTGAGAGGCAGATTAGAGAACAATCATAGATGGGGAATTAGGTGATGTTAAGAGGCCGTCTAGACCAAGTTGTTCTTCTGTAAACAAAGACCTATCCGTTGGCTACCATCACTAGCCAGAAAACCAATCAGAAGTTCAGAACATACAGCATTGACATCTATCTCAGAAACGAGCAGTGTGGACAGACTCGTCCTAGTCTTTGCGTGGACTTTGACACGTTCGTAGTTACAATTTTCTTATTGCTACTTGAAAACCACACAAAGACAACTCCAAGTCAATGCCATGTAGGCATGTACTTTTCCGTTTGGTGGAGATTTCTGCGTCTTTTCAAAATTGATATCGCAATGGAACACTAATCATATCCTATAATTGGTTTGAAAATGGGTTGGAATATGGGTTCAACCCATTTTTATGATTTGGGTTGGATGTGTTTGGATGGAAGTATTTTGTGGGTTCAGTTGGGCTGGTTTGTGAGATATATTATTTGGATTGGGTGGGGTTGGGTTTTCTTCATTTTCTTGTATGGATAGGATTAAGTTTAGATTGGATTCTCACTCATTAGCACCCTGTATACCTAACTAACTGAGAGGAGCCCACACAACAGGCCACAATTTGACAGAATTTCTGGTGCTAGGCCATGCAAGGTAGCACAAAAAAATTAGCAGAAATTGCGCTTTTTCCTACGAGATTCCCGCATCTCAAAACGGGCCTTATTTTTGCTCCGACACAAAGCAGGAAATGCAACTCTCCTTCGACGTGTTACCTATCGAAGTTGGCACGCTCGGCCCAAGTGCTCAGTTCAGCCTCTGTCAAACCGTCCAGCTTGAATAGACTCGGTCCAGGCCACTGGAATTCCCGTTCATCGGTCTATTTAACTTGGCCCGCAGATGGTTAGGCATCCTGATGCATTTCAAAAGCTCAGTATTTGAGCCCAGAAGATCAATTTAGAAGCCCAGCCAGCCCAAAACTCTGGGCAAATTCCATCACGCTTGATCATCGCCATCAAATGCTTAGTTAGTAGGGTTAATTCCTTATTTTCCATTGGAAGTTGGCTGGCTCCCTGAAATGTCATCGCCAAACTGATCTTCCCTCCGTTGTCACTCGATCTCAACTTCTCTTCCTCTTTTGGCACTCCCGTCAGCTGGTGTTAGGGCAACGCCGCTCGAACGTCCAAAACATGTACGGACATTTCCAAAATGGCCATCTTACCCTCGCAGCCTACTACAGTCGTTCCATTCCCCATTCCATTCCCCCATTCTCATCTCATCCTCACCCGAAACCCTAGATTCGGGCTGGCCCAAAATCCCACCCAAGCCGAAGCTTGAGGCTACCCAAATGGAGCCCTAGGAGAGGAATCCGAAGGTTGAGGCCACCCAATTGAAGCCCTAGGAGGGGAATCTGAAATGGCAGAAGCAGAAGGATTGGAGAAGATGGAAACGGTGGAAGCACAAGAATGGGAGAACACAGCAATGGCGGAAGCACAAGGAGGGGAGAGGACGACAATGGCGGAACTGGCACCATCCTCCATGAAATCTTGGCTTCCTACGGGGTATGTGCACTGAAACCTTTGAATGTGCCACTGGTGTAATTGGATTTCTCTATTTTTGTTGATTTTTGTCGAAAGGATGCGCTTAGATCCAGTTATTACTTTGTTCGTGCACAGGATGGAACCCCGAATAGCATATCTGCTGAAAATTAGATATGCTACTACACATGGGAAAAAGACTAGACATGTGTTCAGTTGCTTTAGCTTCAACAAAGTAGTGGATGCATTCATAGTCAACTTTGATAGATTAGTTGCTAAACTAGGGGAGAAATACGGGCCAAAACCAAACTATACAAATGCACTACTTTGATGTTGCATCCAAAAATTTAATTCCTGTGAGTTCAAACTGAGACTTGGAGTTAATGTTTGACAAGTTCATAGTTAGCCAGACTATTGAGGTATCAATTAGAATCCGTGATCCAAATGACATTTTGGCCGGTACTATTAGTCTGTTACAAAGTGGGGAGGCAGATGACACTCTTTGCACTGATGACGTACCATGCACTCCTGCCCTTCCAATCCCATGTCAAGTCGGTCCGCCAACCCAGCATGAGCACACATAATACTCCAAGTCATGCAAACCCTGATTCTCGTAATGTTACTAAGTTAGCCAACCCATTACCAGCTAATGAACATGTTGGTGTGGATGAAGAGGGTATGTACATAGATGGTAGTGACATAGAGGAGGGCAATGGTGCTACTGCTGCAGCTGGTAATGACCCTGATTATGTGCCTGGGGGTGAGGAGGAGGAGGAGGATGATGATGATGAGTTTGAGGAGGATAACTGGCTTGGAAAGGATCATGTGCCAGAAGCCATCCCTGACGTACATTACGATAGAGATGACCCTCCAATGTTAGTAGGCAGTATATACCCAAACATTCAACAGTTTAGGCTGGCTTTAGCTCATCATGCAATTAAACAAGAGTTTGAATATAACATACAGAAGAGTGATCTAGGGAGAGTGAGAGCTGTCTGTGCTGGTGAAGGGTGCACCTAGAGAATTCATGCTTCTGCAATGGAGGACAAAGTAACAATTCAGGTCAAGAAGAACCCTTTTAGCCATACTTGCTCCAGTACCAAAAGGAGTGAGAAAGTGAGGCCTACAAGCAGGAAGTGGATATGTGATAAGGTGATTGAATGGTTGAGGGAGGATGCTAGTGTTGGACCAAAGGAACTGCAAAGAAGGATCCTTTAGAAGTACAAGTCCTTGTGGACTACAAGAGGGTGTTTGCTGGTAAAGAACTTGCACTTACAAATTTGTATGGCAGTTGGAAAGACAATTTTGATCAATTGTTCAGTTTCAAGGTAGAAATTGAGATATTAAGCCCTGGTAGTTAGCTATATGCACTGTAGCATCCCGATTTTTCTGGTCTTCTTGAAATAATTTTTTCAAAATAAAAATAGCCATTTGGTTTTGTTAAAATGCTCAAGCTTAACTTGGAGAATTTGGAAAATTACAATGATTTAATATGAACTAATCAAACTTCAATTAATTCGAGTTTGTTTGCTTCGAGTTTGTTGGAGTTCTCTGGTGTTGTTTTCCCCTCCTCTGTTTGTTCCATTCTCCCCGCGCGGCTCAACTCCGCGCCTCCTTTGTCGCAGACCGTCCGATCTATGTTGGACGGCCCGATCCTGTTGGCACGTTCGGCCGGTCCAAACGTCCAATCCTTTTTGAACCGCCTGATCAAAATTGGATGACCCCGCTTTGCCACGTTTTTCTTCGCCTCGCTTCGCTGCGCTTCTCTTGTTTGGACCTCCCTTTTAGTCCAAGACCTCCGGGTGGTCCTAGCGACCTCCCCTTGGGCCGCGACCTCCCCTTGAGTCACGACCACCCGATGTGTCGAGACCACCCTCTTGGTCTTTTTACAAAGACTTCCCCTTTGGTCACGACCTCCCCTTGGTCACGTGACATCCCTTGGGTCACGACCTCCCCTTGATCACGTGACATCCCCTTTGGCCGCGACCTTCCCTTGGTCACGTGACATCCCTTGGGTCACGACCTCCCCTTTGGTCACGTCCTCCCCTTGGTCACATGACATCCCTTGGGTCACAACCTCCCCTTTGGTCACGACCTCCCCTTGGTCACGTGACATCCCCTTTGGTCACGACCTCCACTTTGATCGCGACCTCCCCTTTGATTTGACCACCCTCCCAAGTGTTGATTGGCCCCACCTATCAGCCCCTACTCACCTTCTCCTTTCTCCAGCCGCGTCACTGCTGACTCAATTGTCTCCTCGCATTAAATGCTGTTGTGTCGCATTAAATGTTATCGCTTCAGCAGTACCATGTTCCCCTCTCTTATCTTCTCCCCTACCTGCCTCTATCTCCTCCTTCACCTACCCTTGACCTCGTGTGCACCTCTCTTTGGCTTCCCTGGCTATAAAAGCCTGAACAACCCTTTCTCACCACCTTTTTCCGCACCCAATTCCCTTGACTTCCTCAGGACCTCCCTTGACCTCTCTCTCTCAGTTGGACCTCCTCCCGGCCTTGCTGATGGTTTTAGTTTGTCTTGTTTTGGAGTTCATTTGGATGTCTTATTTGTTCTTTATTTGATTTTGCTTCGTTCTCGCGTGTAGATTTCGACGTCTCAGGAGAGCCCGAGTACTTCGAAGAAGAAGACCCTCAAGCTTTCGAGTAAGGCAAGTTACACCCTTGATCATGTTGATCCCAATACATCAAATTATTTAAGTTCTATTTCAAATTATTATTGCATGCTTATTTGAATTTAAGTAATTTAAATCCCTGTTTTAACTTTATAGTTATTCTTAATGCCTTTGTACATCCGAACTTGATTATTGATTCGACCACCCCTTGTCACTATAGTAAAGCGCTAGTTGGTACATTAGTATGAACTAGCATGTTGTAAAATTCTATGCTTAGTCAAGTTTAGACCCAAAAATCTTGATTTGAGAGTTTTACTGCGGAAAGACCAATGTTGTCAAAATATTTTATCTATGACATTGGGTTGTCGTGGAAGTTTGCAAAACGTTTTGAAAAGCAAAGCAAATGAAAATTGGTTTGGACTTGGGCAAATTGGTTGTTTGGAAGGGTGCATGTTCATGCACGGGGTCAACTCGGGTTGGGTTGAGGCCCAGGGTTTTGTGGAAGTTGCCCAAGTCAGTTAAGGACCAGTCTTCGAGTGTATTTTGCTATGCCTCATCGTGCAACCACATGTTTTGTGTGGGCAGAACCTGGCTAACTAATTTGCAATATTCCACCGTGGTTGTTCCATCCAGTTGTGTGGATGTCTTGACGACCTACTTTTATGCATTCCCACCTAGTGCAAGAGGGGGCTTGAACCCGGCGGATGGTTAGTCCAAAGGGGGTGAAACCTTAGCGAGGGGGGACTGCGGTGGAATGGCGCATTGTAAAGGCCTTATCACGTGCTCTAAACCACTCACCTACGGTAGTGAGTGGTGGTATCGACGGATGCCAAACAAACTAGAGAAATCGTGTCTTGTGGGTAAAGCTGTACACCTCTACAGAGTGTAAAACTATTCGAATAGCCATGTCCACGGTCATGGACAAGCTAGCAAAGCTGCTCCAAGTTAGATCTTGGTTTTGTTTTCAAAAGATCTCTTTGAAATGGTTTTGGATGTCTATTCAATGAGAATTTTGGGTAGGGAGCCTTGTGATAAGAGGGTATCCTTCACCACTTGTTGATCAATGTTATCCAACTATAAAACTGAGATTTAGAAAAATAAATTTTAATTACTATATACCTGCTTTGGAACTTAGTATATGTATTTGGAAAGAAACTTGGCTTTATGTAAAGACAACCCTATAAGACCTCCTTGAGATATCCTTGTATGTATTGCATTCTGTTACTTAACGGGTGTGACTTGCGAGCACGGTTGTTGTGCTCACTCTGCTTGATTCTGTTGAGCAGGAGAGGACGTCTACGAGGAGGATGAGGACTAGGACGTCTAGGCTGCGACCTCCAGTCGATTGCCAGACCGTCTGTGAACTATCACAGACGGTTTGATTAAAAAATCGTCTGTGATAATCTCCAATATCACAGACGGTTGTCAACACAGACCGTCTGTGAACTATCACCGACGGTTGTCAACACAGACCGTCTGTGAATTATCACCGACGGTTGTATTGAAAAACCGTCGGTGATAGTTGTATATCACAGATGGTTCATAATAAGAACCGTTTGTGATATCCTCGTGCTATAAATTCCTGGACCAGACCCCCTGCCTATTCCCATTTGAGCCGCCACCCAGGTGTTTGCCCACTGCGCTGCCGACAGAGAGGGAAGGGAGGAGAAGGAGAGGAGAAGGAGAGGAGAAAGGGAGGAGAAGGGGAGGAGAAGGAGAGGATTCTCAAGAGGTTTGGTATTTTCGTGGTAACAATCTATAACCCTTTAGAGCATCTGCAATGTACGTGCTTAATTAGCCTATTCAAATGGCTAGATTTAATGCTAGGAACCGATTCCACACATTAGAAGCTGCCGATTCCAAAGCAAAATTCCAGTAATGGAGAGAGAGAGAGCGGTTGAGAGATATTTTATTTCTTTTCTGATTTTTTTAATAAGATGTCGGTCCCACTTAAGAGTAAGAATCGGATCAATACATTGGGGGGAAAATGACTAGTTCTTTGAATGCTTACATGGCATCTCTTTGAATCGGCATCGGTTCAATACACTGGAGATGCTCTTATGTTGCTATAAATTAATCGCTAATCAATTTAAGTATGTTTGGTAAATAGGAAGCCCATTGCGCCGCCGATAGAGAGGGAAGGGAGGAGAAGGCGAGGATTCTCGAGAGATATTAGGTATTTTCATCGTGAGCTCCGAGAGTAACGATCTATAACCCTTTATGTTTGCTATAAATTAATCGCTAATCAATTTAAGTATGTTTGGTAAATAGGAAGCCCATTGCGCTGCCGACAAAGAGGGAAGGGAGGAGAAGGAGAGGATTCTCAAGAGATTCGTGAGCTCCAAGGGTAACGATCTATAACCCTTTATGTTTGCTATAAATTAATCGCTAATCAATTTAAGTATGTTTGGTAAATAGGAAGAAATGCGTACTTGCGGTTTATTAATCTAATTTGACACTAATTTGTTACATGCGTGGCGTAGATGGACCGAAACTGGATGTACGGTGTGAACCGTGTGAGTCAAGAGTACATTAATGGCGTGGTTGCTTTTAGAAGAGCTGCCGAGTAGGATATGTTCAAGAAGGGGATAAATTTTATGTACTGTCCATGCATTGATTGCGGTAATCTGAAGATGTTTAACAACTCGGCGCAGATCGAAACGCACTTGATTCGAAGGAGTTTCAAAAAAGGGTATACATGTTGGACCAGTCACGGTGAAAAGCAGATTATATCAGAAGTTAATAATGATGACATTGCCGAGGAAATCAACGATGTGCCGGATGTGGACTGTGCTTTTGATGAGGATAGATCGCATGATGACAATCTGGATCAGATGCTATGCGATGCAGAATAGAACTACAATGGGAGAGAGTTTTGTAAATTCGAGGTTTTAATGGAGGACTCGGTGACACCTTTGTTCCCTGGCTGCAAGCTGGAATACACAAGGTTGTCAACCGTGATTGAACTGCTTAAATTGAAGGCAAGCAATGGTTGGTCCAACAAGAGTTTCACGGCGTTGTTAGGTCTCCTAGTGGACATCCTTCCGGAGGGAAACGTGTTGCCCAGCACCACCTACCAAGCAAAGAAGGTTCTTTGTCCATTGGGAATGGAAGTAGAAAGAATACATGCATGTTCGAACGATTGTATCCTCTATCGTAAAAAGTGTGCAGACATGCATGTATGTCCTGTGTGCAAAGCATCCCGATACAAACGTCATAATACTGCTAAGGTGAAGCAAGGACCTCCTGCAAAGATGTTGTGGTATCTGCCTGTGATCCCACGTTTGAAGCGTTTATTTGTGAGTCTAAAGGAGGTAAGATTGGTGCGTTGGCACTCGGAGGAGTGTAAGAAAGATGGAAAGCTAAGACACCCTACTGATTCGCCTAGTGGAGAAACTTCGATCGAAGCTTCGAAGAGTTCAGGGCGGAACTGAGGAACATAAGGTTAGGGTTGAGTACAGATGGAATGAATCCTTTCGGTAACATGAGCAGCCGACATAGCACTTGGCCCGTGAATCTATTATGTATAATCTTCCTCTTTGGCTGTGTATGAAGCGGAAGTATATTTTGATGTCACTACTTATCTAAGGGCCGAAGCAACCTGGGAATGATATTGATGTGTACCTAGCACCATTGCTGGAAGATCTTGTGATATTGTGGAACGAAGGGGTACAGGTATGGGATGCGTACAAACGAGAGAACTTCACTTTACGCGGCATGTTGTTATGCACCATCAATGATTTTCCTGCCCTTGGTAACCTGTCGGGCTTCAGTACAAAAGGAGCCAAAGCCTGTCTGCACTGCTTAGATGCTACGGAGAGTGTATGGCTGAACAACTCAAGTAAAACTATGTATATGCGTCACCGTAGGTTCCTTCCCAGGAGTCACCCATATCGTAAGATGAAGAAACAATTCGACGGAAATAAGGAGGACGGTTCAGCTCCAAGGGCTTTTAGAGGGAAAGAGGTCTATGATATGGTTAAGGATATCGATGTTGTGCTTGGGAAGAGATGTAAATTAAGAACCCGTCAGAAGAACATCTGGAAGAAGTGGTCATTTTTTTGGGGACTTGCCTTATTGGGAGCATTTAGAAGTTCGCCACCGCATCGACGTCATGCACGTGAGAAGAATGTATGTGATAGCTTGATTGGTCTCTTACTGAACATTAGTGGCAAAACAAAGGATGGTGTAAACGCATGGTGTGACTTGATTGATATGAACATAAGGACTGAGTTAGCACCGAAAGAGACTAATACAGGACAAACGTACCTTCTCCCAGCTTGCTACACTCTGTCCAAGGCCGAGAGAAATGAACTGTGCCAGAGCTTGCATAGTGTGAAAGTCCCGTCTGGTTACTCCGCTAACATTAAGAAACTTGTTTCTATGCAAGATTTAAAATTAATTGGTATGAAGTCTTATGATTGTCATGTGCTGATGACACAAATGCTTCCTGTTGCAATTAGAAGTATCTTGCCGAACAAGGTCCGAGTGGCAATCTTAAGGCTGTGTTATTTCTTCAACTCAATTGCTCAAAAGGTCATCGATCCCCAAGGACTAGATGCTCTGTAGGCCGAGGTCGTGACTACTCTATGTCATCTTGAGATGTATTTCCCTCCGTCATTTTTTGATATCATTGTCCATCTCATTGTTCACCTTGTGAAAGAGATAAAGATATGTGGCCCTGTGTTACTACGTCATATGTACCCGTTCGAGAGGTACATAGGAATTCTCAAGTCCTACGTACGGAATTGATCTCGACCGGAGGGCAGCATCATCGAAGGTTATGCAACCGAAGAGGTCATTGAGTTCTGTGTCGACTACATGGCTCAGGTGGAACCGATAGGTGTGCCTCTATCTCGCCATGAGGGGAGACTGGATGGTATCGGGACCATCGAAACGAAATCAATCACTCCCAATCTGGATGCGTACGCTCAAGCCCATTTCACAGTCTTGCAACACATGACCCAAGTGTCCTCGTACATCGACGAGCACAAAGATGTGGTAGGCCAACAGAATCCAGACCGGTCAGAGGTTTGGATCACGAGATAGCACAACCGTCGGTTCAACGAATGGTTAAAGGTGCGAATCACTGGGAGGTCATCATGTGATGATACGCTGCTATGGTTGGCACAAGGGCCACAATTTACAATTATCACATGGCAAGGATACGACATAAATGGGTACACATTTTATACGGCAACTTAGGATAAGAAGAGCACAGTCCAGAACAGCGGTGTCCGTATAGATGCATTCAGTACCGATGGGCTGAGGAGCTCTTACTATGGTCAAATAGAGGAGATATGGGAGCTCGACTACGTGCTTTTCAAGATCCCCCTATTTCGGTGACGTTGGATCCATCTCCCACAGGTGAAGGTCGACAAGTATGGCGTCACTACTGTGGACCTCGAACGTGTTGGATACAAAGACGAACCATTCGTACTCGCTAACCAAGTTGTTCAAACCTTCTATGTAACCGACCCGGCAAATAAGAAGTGTCACGTAGTTTTTCATGGAAAAAGGAGGATTATCGGAGTTGAGAATGTAGTGGACGAGGAAGAATACAATCAATTTGACGAGTTGCCTCCTTTCGGAAACGACATCAGGCTCGAGGAAGAACCCAGTGAGGAAGCTAGCTATATGCGCATCGATCATCATAAAGGGCTATATTTTAATTAAGAATTTACTCCATTGTAATTAATGTATTCCATAACATCATGTGTTATGGACTTGTAGTCTCTCATATATTTTGATGTCAACGTGAAATTTTCATGTGTTAATGTGTCCATATGTGGACGATCATTGTAATTTGGAGTTGAGTTGAATTAGATATGAATTTTTGAAGTCAAATGTGTTATGAACTTGTCATCATACTTGTCACCAGGTTCATATGGACTTGACAATCACTTGTCACCAGGTTTTGTCAGGATATCACAGATTGTCACCGTAAAGTTTTGAGGCTATCACAGAGGGTTCTATTATAGAACCGTGCGTGATAAAAATCTGACGGTTCTTAATAAGAACCGCTCGTGATCATATATCACGAGCGGTTCTTAAGAATAACCATCGTGATACATCCCATATCACGAGACGGTTCTTCTTAGGCATGCATGATTCCTATCCTGAGCGGTTCTATAATAGAACCGTCTGTGATAGGATTTTTATAAAGAGAGAACTGTTAGGGTTTTTGCTCTTGCTCGTCACTTCCACTACTCCCGCGCCCCTTAAGCTCTCACGCGCTTGTTCGCCTCCTCTAGGGCTCGCCTCCTCCCTGCTCCGACTCCAGCCCGACGACCGGTGGCCTCCCTGCTCCGACTCCAGCCCGACGACCGGCCGCCTCCCTACTCTGACTCCAGCCCGACGAGCGGCTGCCTCCCTCCTCCGACGTGCGGCCACCTCCAACTGTAGCCTGACGACCGGCCGCCTCCCTGCCCCGACTCTAGCCCAACGAGCATCACCATCCTCCTCTCCGGCCTGTCACCGGCTCCCTCCTCGCGCCGGCTCCAGCACCTCCTCCGGTACTCCCTCGCGCCTCCTCTAGTATACCACTCTAGTCGCTCTATCCCGCTCCCTCCCTTGCTCTGTGATGGGTTCTGTTGATGCCCTGTGATGATAGTCGAAATCTGAAATCAAATAGATAATTAGAAACAGACTTGAGCTTAATCATATTGTCATATTGCTTTATATGGTTAGTTATAATTAGTAGCCTTTATACTTTCATTTTTCGATTATAGTGAATTAAGATTACACTTGTATGTTACGTGATCGATTGATCTTCTATGAGATATTTGCATTTCTATTCTCAATCATCAATTAGGCTTATTGTTGATATAAATTTATGAATTATCTTGAAGGCATATGATCGATGTTACATTTCTGAGAATGCTTTATGTCTTTTTTTGTGATTTGATTTCACTAAGATAGTTAAATTGTGTCTGTTGACTAAAAGTTTAACTGCTACTCTGAGATAACTTGACATATGAGAAAGTTGTAGTTTGAACTCAAGATCTGTTTTGTAATTATCAAAATTGATTGGTGAAGAGATTTTGACAAGGATGAGATTGCAAAGACTATGTCTTATGCAATTAGTCAGCGAGAACAATTGAGCAATCTTATTTGCTTAGCTTCATCTTTGTTTTTAGTTGTTCTTATAATGAATATGTTGAGCATATTCTTCTTTTTAAATGGCATGGAGAAATTTCATATGTATATGATAATTTAGTCATTTAAATATGCTGGAATGTTATGAGTGTTAGAATAGGAGCTAGTTTCTATCTATACAAAGATCACAAGAGATTGTTATACATGTGATTGTTTTGTCAGTCTAGTTAAGCTTTGGATAGAGCTCAAAATCTAAATTTTAGTTTTCTTATCCAATTTATGAAGAGAATAGACCTTAGTCTTTGAGATGGACAAGTTTGTTTCTTGTGCAACTCGCCATATGAAACTCACATTAATTTCAAATTTTTGTGCTCAGTGCTAATTTCACTCATATACATGTAAATGCGTGTTTTGCATTTCAATCAATTTAAATGACTTGAATGATTTACATTTGATTATGTTAATTTGGTCTTTTCTCGTGCCTTATGCGGAATTAATTATGCAATTTCAATCATATACATGTGGCATATGTTTAGCAGTTTAAATGATATGGAGATACTTCATATGTATATGTTAATTTGGGACACTTGCAATCCATTTTATTGCATATGTAACTTATATAGATAGCAAGTAAGCGAGATGGCGAGAGGCTTAGTCTTCACCGCCATCACCGGCGCCTTGAGATGGTGAGGCGTCGGCAAGGCCGCCGTCATCGGCCAGAGTAGATGATCTGAGCGAGATGGCAGAGGACAATCGAAAATGCCTGTGGGCCGACTGGTCATCACGGAGGTCAGTGACTTTGGGGTCCCTCTGAGTCCCAAGAGATCAGCGGCGAGATTCCGAACCATCTGCGGGATACTTGCAAGGGAATGGGTCCACATCACCACACCAAGGTGGAAGGATCTGACGAAAGAAGCGAGAGGCGCGCTGTGGACAGAACTTTCAAGCAAGTTCACTATCCCAGAAGCAGACATGGCACGCGTGGAACAGACGGCGATGCTCACGATGGATAAATCGTGGAGGACCTTCAAGAGCACTCTTGTCACGAAGTACGTGAACATGGGTCAGACGCCCTTCGCGAAGTATGGGTTCTTGACGTGGGAAGCATGTGACGCCTTTGTGGCTATGAAGACGACAGCCGAATTTAAGGAGCAAAGTGCAGTGCACAAAGCTCTCGGACATCGAAACACTCACCATACAGACTCAACACCACTTTGGTGCGCGGGTAAATCGAGAATGGGCGGCATGAGGCGAACGCATAGCCGGCCATTCTTGGCGCCACGGACCGCGTTCCCAAAGCTAGTTACAAGTGAGGGCAAAAGTCTCGTCTTCGGGCAGCATCTCTTTCACAAACCCGGCAGACCAGGAAGTGTCTCAACGTGTGGTAAATATGTCGAACTACCTAGTTGTTAATAAGTCCATAACTTCATAGTGTCTAGAATAACATGATGACCTCTTGCAGCGTGAATTGACTACCCAAACTTCCCAAGACTCCTTCCAAGCAGACAGGGAGAAGGATATACTATCTACGGCCCTAGGAAACAAGGAGCACCCGGGTCACACGCGAGGCCTTGGGGTTAACATACCTTGGAGTTATGGATTCGCAGACGACTACTGCACGTATAGGAGTAGAAAGATATCCATGGCCGAGCATGAGGACCGGTTGGTACAGATGATTACTGAAAAATTTGAAGGAAAGCTAGCAGCATTGTAGGATCAAATGAATCAACTCCTGAGCCAGTCGCAAGCCGTCCCTGTTAATTTGGGAGCCAGTCCTGCTCGACATCGGAGTAGCATCGTGTCCACGCATAATTCTGAATATGACGACGTCCAATTACCGATAGACGACATCAAGGTAATGTACATCTATGGAATGCACCAAAGATAGACCTATAGGATGCCTTAGCTAATTGCGTATCGTTTTGTAGGGGCCGACGCCCTACAAGCTCCAAGTGAGGATGGATGGGTCCGTTTCTATTAAGGTTGCGCGGGGGATGGTGTATCCATACCAGGAAGGGGCAGTGCAGCACGGTGCCCAGCTGGCACAGGGTTACGCTAGGGTCGAGGTGGATATGGTACATGACAATTTCGTGGCCGTCCCGCTGAAGATTCACCCGAACGAAGACATCAGAACACTAGGGGATGTTGTACACACTTTTATCCAATGGCCCAAGAAGGACATCGCCTTGGACCCAGCAGTGCCACGATTTGGACACGACCATTCCTCTCCAATGGGACCCTCGATGACTCCACCTCATGTTTCTCCTCAGAAGGCTGTCTCATCGGTTCCCGTGGAGAAGACGCCGAAGGAACAACAAAAAGCGTGCCGCCGTATCGGTTCCCGAGTTGTCTCGCGGGAAGACGCTGCCAATCGTTAAGGTCAAATCGAAATCGATGAACGTCAAGGCGCCTCCCAAGTCCGAGAAGTCTGGGATGTCCAGGAACTACATCATCGGAAAACCGTTGTGCTCCCACGCAGTATTAATGCGCGCTGGATATGCTTGTCAGGCTTTGCATGCCTGGTACATGCAGAAGACCGCAAGGGGTGTGATACTGGAATCACCGTCAGATACAACGATGAGCATTTCTTCAACGGGACGAACCACTTCGTCGTGGGCTTCAATGACTTATATGACCTATTTAACCTTGTTGGCCTCGACGCCTCGCTTCTACGATGTTGGACACTATAAGTGCGTACAATCAAGTTCTACATTCACGTAATACCGATAAATATCAGAACTCATTGCTTGTGTATAGATACATGTGGAAAGAAGTCCGGGAATGGAAAGAATCGGTGGGTTTCCTCGACCCACACGTGGTATCTTTGCAAACCATCGAAGTAGACCCGTCCTTCATCGAGAAACACATAACAACGGTATTGCTTCATCAGGTAGACAAGAAGTATATAGTGGTGCCCTACAACGAGGGGTAAGTGTCACTACTTGCTATACAAATTTTATTTGTACTTTATACGCAGCACGAACTTAGGTTTAATGACTATAGCGACATACATGAGTAGGTACCACTGGATCCTTTTAGTCATTATACCAAAGAGGAACCATGTGATATACCTTGATTCCCTAATCCGCAACAACCACAAATTCAGCATTCTGAAAGGAATACTCGAGAGGTATACTCATTTCCTCCATACATAACTCTATTGTAGTCTTCATTCGTTTGAAATGGCCGGGGATAACTTTTTGGAATCATGTAGGTCGTTCATCGCCTATGTTGCCAATGAAGGAACATACAATGGAAGCAACGTCGATCTAACACACAGGATGAAATTTTCGGTACGCGCTACAACACGATAATCCTATATTATACTTCATAATAACGCGTCTCGAACTAACTATACCTATATATGTAATTCCATTTTTGCTGTGCCGCCAGCAAAAAAAATGATGAGTTATGTGCAATCTATGTTTGCTATCATATACAGCAAATCATTAAAGCTAGGAAGAAGGATCCCGAGTTTGTCAATCTCGAAATAATTATTTCGTAATTATAAATTTAAATATATATGCTTACAACTTTACTCTTGCTAGCGACAGGACTTGTTGATACATTTGGATGGAATCGTTGAGGATGAGATCACAGACATTCGAGGGAAGCTCTGCGCCTTTATCATGTCAGATATCGTTGACGATGACGGAGATTTTCACTCCATTGCCGACCCAAAGCATCACCCTGCCAACACCTCTCAACCACCTGCAAACAATTGACTCAATTGTAATCCAATTGTAACTATAGCGACAATACTTGAACAAATGCGATCTTTTGTAATTTATTTTGAGTAATGATCATTTTGAGTTTGTCAACAATTGATTATCTGTAATGTATCTGTTTTTGTGCATGCTTGTTTTTAGAGGGCATGGCTAGCAATTCCTGAGGCTAGCCAAAAAACAGCAAAAATGTAGTTAGGATGATGAACTATCATAGACGTTTTTTTTTGTTGAAACCATCTGTGAAGGCTAGTATCACAGACGGTTTCCATTAAGAACCGTCTACGATACGTAGCATATCACAGACGGTTCTATTTAAGAATCGTCTGTGATACAGAAATATCACAGACGGTTTACTTTACAAACCGTTATCACAGACCAACAAATATCACAAACCGTTATCACAGACCAACAAATACAGACGGTTCGGAAACCGTCTGTGATGACGGTTCCGAACCGTCTGTGATGGGGTGATCCGTAGTAGTGCTTGTTACTATGTGAGCTAGCCGCTGATCCTTGGGACTAGCCCGGTTGTGCACAGGGGACTTTGGGACCTCCCAGTTCCGGTCTCCAGGACCACCCGGTGGTCCTAGGAGACCTCTCGGGGAGGTCTGGTTCGTTGACATTCACTGATGCAGGCAAAGGGATAATAGTGTTGTCCAACAATGCTTTGGCTATGCAGAGCACAGACAGTGTATGTTGCATTTGGTCACCAACTTCAAGAAGATGTTTCATGGAAAGCTGTTTAATGACCACCTCTGGCCAACTGCATATGCATGGACAATTGACAGATTTGAGGCACACATTGTAGCAATGGAGGCAGCTAAACCAGATGCTATTGATTATCTAAGGAGGCACCATGTGAGGATATGGTCTAGGAGCCATTTCTTAATAGCAACAAATGTGGATTATGTGACCAACAATCTAGTAGAGAGCTTCAACCAATGGATTAAGGACTTCAAGGCCTTGCACCTAGTAGATTTGATGGACAAAATCAGACATCAGATAATGATCAAGTATGCCAAGAGGAAGAGGATGTCAAGAAGGCTACAAGGGGAAGTTTTACCTCATATCATCAAGGAATTGAACGAAAAGAGCAGAGGTTTGGAACTTGGGGCCACAAGGTCTAATGACTTGATTGTAGAGGTGGATGGAAGGGGTGATAGCAAGAGGTATGTTGTCAACCTTGAAGACAAGACATGCACATGCATGGAATGGCAGGTTACAGGGAAGCCATGCATACATGCCTTAGGTTTTATCACTTCACTTTGAGGCCCCACTATTGACCAGTATGTGGATTCATACTACTCAGTCAACAAATTTAGGGCTGCTTATGCCTCACATATCCCTGCATTGCCTGGCAGGTCTGAATGGCCCAAGTATGATAAAGACTTCTTTATGCATGCACTACTTTTGATTAAGGCAGCTGGCAGGCCAAGGAAGAAAAGATACCAAGGATGTACTGACAATTATAGGACTCAAGCAAAGAAAGTCCATATGTGCCCAATACGCAAAGGATATGGCCATCACTGGCATAATTGTAGGCTGGGTGATCCAGAAGACATAGCAGCTTATATGACAACTAGGTAAGACTCCTACTCTTGTTTAGGACCTATGTATTCTATTAGCTCAACTTGCTGTTAACACTTCTCCAACTACTTTGTGGATGTAGGCCAAAACCAGTGAAGAAACCAAGGGCAAAGAAGGCCTCAAAGGAAATGGTTATAAGCACAGCAAGCATAGAGCCTGCACCAACTGCCTTTTCAACTCCCACATGACATATCCACCAAGGTCTGCATTTGTCAGTTGTTGTTCTGCTGATTGTCTTAATCTGTTGTTTTGTTGTTAATATGCAATGTTGCTTTGTGATTTCCATGTAGCCAACACAATCAATCTAACTCTGTGACTGTTGTTTGTAAGAACAGAGCCACACTACAGCAAAACAAGCTGGTAGACACGGTTTGAATGAGACAACATAACAAACCGTCTCTAGGCAACGTCACCTAGTTCCCCAATTAAATTGTAGATGCGAATACAAGAGACGGATCAAAAAATTGTCTCTACCACTACAACAAAACAGCCAAAAGATATGACGTGAGATTAAAAATGCTCAAATTTGATTGCTAGTAATCAAAGTGAGACGGTTGAGAGACACGGATTCTGCACCCGTCTCAAGACGATTTTTCTAGCGCTCATCATTATATGAGGTGACACTGGCACCATTAGCCTGCTTTTTTATAACAAACCTTATCTCTTTAATTCGTTCCTTGTATGATTACGTGATGGCAGCTAACTTCAACCATGCACGTCTGATATTTCTGTGCTTATCCATGGATACAAAATCTACTTAATTAGTTGTCCCAATGAAATAGGGACTAACATCATGCACGAACGGTTCAATCAATCAGGTTGAACAACCATGGTGAGCTCTATAAAAAAATCATTGTGACACTCAACAAGCAACAAACTTAGCTACAAATTGAGCCCCAATTATATATTGATGTTTACTGTAGCAGTGAAGCCTACTACAAAATCACCCAACAGGCCAACACTCAACAAGCAACAAGCAGTAGCCGGCCCCATCCATCACAGCATTCACCAAAATCCCCCCTCACCATCACACAGCCAACACATACTCAACAAGCAACAAGCAGTAGCCGGCCCAATCCATCACAGCATTCACCGAAATCCCCCCTCACCATCAGATAATCACATCATTCACCAATCACCAGTCATCCAGTCGCACGGGGGAGGTGAGCAGGTGGGAGGGCCGAACCGGGCGACGCAGGGAGGAGGAGCAAGCCGTAGGTGGGCGGAGCCGCTGAGGGCGCATGGGCGCGAGGAGGCATGACCACGCGAGCACCAGGGGTGCGGGGCCGAGCCCGGTGGCATAGGCGGGCGGCGGCACCAGGGGAGCTGGGGAGGAGGCGGCGCTAGGGAGAGGAGCCGAGGCAAGACCAAAGAACAGAGGGAGCGGCATAGCGCATGGGTGCTGGCGGCACGGGCGAAGCGACGCAGGCGGACGCTGGACACGAAGCGCAAGGGAGTCAGCGACGGTGCCAATCGGCCATGGGGAGCCAAGGAAAGAGGACTGGAGGAGCGCCATGCCGCCAGATCTAGTCGCCACGCCCGCTTGGGGTTGGGGAGGGGATCAGGGGAACTTGGGAAGTTGGGATTGGGGAACAAAGAAGCAAACGAGAGGGCAGGCTGAGGCTCTTGGTGGCTCGGTGCTGGAGTTGGAGAGGCTGTTCAGTGACGAGGAGGCCCATGTTGCCCGGGCATTGGCAGGAGGTGTTGGTCTCGGGGAGTCGGGGGCCTCGGGGCTTTGACGCCCACTCGCCGGAAGCCCGGGCAACTGCCTCAGGTGCCTAATTTTTTTCCGCGCGCACTAATTCAGTCGTTCCCACCAAAACGAGTTTTCATTCTATAGATATTTCTCTCCGGTTGGTGAATTATGGAAGTGCAATTTTGGGGGCAGTTAGTATCTGGAAGCCTTTATCTCAAAAGCAAACATCCCACCAAAATAGAACTCATTCCTCTTCTTGTTCGCTGCCATCTTCCCCATCTTCCTCCTTTGATAACCACCCTTCCCACCCCTCTATCTCGTAAGATTCAACCAATGTCGAGATCGTATCCTCCTACGCCTCTTGATCATCCATAGCCGCTGCAATACCACTGTCGAGGCCCAGGTTGTGTGTTGTTCAATCACTGTTTCGGAAGCTTGGGAGGCACAGAAAGCAAAACAAGAGGACATACAAGGTACAAAGGATAGGTGCACCTTCAATAATTCTTCTCCTTCACCTCCTGGTAAAGATCTCTCCCTCTTCAACTTTCTAGTTTGCTCTTTAGATTTCAAGATTGTTAGTGCACACCAAGTGTTTGATACTTGTTATGTTAGTGCACACCAAGTATTTGATCATTGTTCTGTGTACACTAGTGACATCTTATTCTGTCTTTGATCACATTGCTTCATATTCTATTATTCTAGGTTAACAACACATAGCTTCTGTGGATTTGAGCACCTCAGGTTAGCTAATCACAGGAGGTTATTTTGATCTACTAGCAGTTCGGGGATACGTGCAATATCTCTAGATAATTTTGCAGGATCATTACCTGGGTGAGTCCAATCTTTTTTTTTTTAATTCATACCAAATTTCAGAGGTATCTCAGATGTATTCGGATTTGCTTGTTTTCAACATCTAGTTATCCCGGCACTATCATAATGTAGACATGCAACCCACAAACTCGATTAATTTGTGTTAAGGCTCATTGGCAAAATAGAAATTCGGTGAGGATTTTGTGCTTGGTGTTCAAATAGACCGACATACTAGAATAATAATCCCCATTGGTCCTTTGATTGTAACTTGTTACTTGAGGTGAAACGATCTTATTTAAAATTGTTGTAGCCTGAAGGACATGCATGTTCCAAGAGGCCTACCGGCTTTTGACTAAAAGCGCATGCAAAGAATAGATCTTTGGCGACCTCAATTACTTGTTGTCGACAAAGCACACAAGTTAATTACTCCATTGCCATTCCTTTTTGCAAGAGCATTTCTCTAGTATTCAATCAATCCTTTAGGAGAATCCAAAAAAAACTTAAAGATTTGCTACCGTATTTGTAATTTTCATTTCATTACTTACTATGCTATTGGTGGATACGCAAGCTAGTGCAACATACATGATCTGATCACCTATATGTTACTACTACATGCTAGCGCTATCATACCGTATTATATTTAAACCTGCAGTGTTATTAGCCAACATTCCATAAATGTTTAAGTTCCTGCATGGCTAGCTAGTGCTCTCTAGCCTGCCAACTATGTAGCAATGTATATATATAGCAATTATTAATCTGCTGATGAGCAATGAGATAGGCTCTCTATCTCTTGGATCCCAATCATCTCCTGACATTTGGGTGGGTTAAGAGGAGAGATACATGGTGAGATAGAAAGCGAATTAAGGGGACTAGGCTTCCATTGTGGCATGCTTACGATAACACAGGTTATATATTTGACCAAGACCAACCAATGCCTCGCCTTATACAACCCAATGATAATTGTTAAATCGATTTGCTATTGTATATGTAATTTTGTTTTTATTACTTACTATGCTATTAGTTTATTAGATATAATGAACAGTATCTTGTGGCCAGTCTTAACTACGCTTTTCATTTAATAGATATGGCAGAGTTCTTGAGAATGTTTATCTCAACTTATATATTTTTTCAAGTTCACTAAATTAGTAGCATCTGTTATGATTCAACTCTTCTCTGTACTACTCAGAGTATTCATTCACATAACATCAAATTTGGCTCTTCCTGCAATTATAATTCGTATGATACATTTCTTTTTTTTCAGTCATTGGTTACTGATAATGGATAGGGGTTGGATGGATAAACCTAGATTTAGTGTTGAATATAAAGCAGGACTAGATCAATTCTTACAGTTTGCATTCCGTGATGTAACACAAGGCGGAAAAGTACTTTGTCCTTGTGTTAATTGTGGAAATTGTCTCATGAAGAGGTATAATGAGGTTAAAGAGCATCTTAAGTGCGATGGATTCTTAAGAGGGTATACTCGTTGGACTAGGCATGGTGAGGATCCTCCATCGCTTTCTACTAGTGATTCAGATGACAACCTTCCAAATGTTTATTCTGCAAGAGTTGATGACATGCACGGACTTGTACATGCTGCTTTAGGGGTAGTTGATGAACCTAGCATGCTGAATTTAGGAGGTGATGAAGTAAGTGATTAAGACACACTAGTTCATGATGCACCTGAACTAAGCATTGAAGCACAAGTTGAAGACACTACATTATTAAACCTAATGAAAGATGCAAACACAGAGTTGTACCCAGGCTGCACAACTTGTTCCAAACTCTCTTTCATGGAGGGGAGGTAGACCGAGCTACTTTCTTTGATGAATGCCATAAAACTAAGGAGGGCGCGTATGTCAATGCATCAACTGAAGAAAAAATGGTATTGAATCTTTTCTAATATCTCATCTGCTTATACAATGAAATGTTTTCTAATTGAGATTTTTTCAATTGTGCCAATGTGTAGAATGAGGTATACATGAAACTAGCTGAGAAAAGGTTGGATGGTCAGGAGCTTACTGAACATGATTATGAACAAGCTATGATAGTTGTATTTGGAAAGGATCATAGTGGCAGAGTTAGGGGAATTGGTCCAACAGTTACTCCAACAAATTACTATGGTAGAAGATTTTCGAATTTGTCAACAAGCAATGAACCAGGAAGTAGCTCCAATAACATAAATAGTTTCATGAACTTCAGTAGTGTCATTTTTCGGCCGAGAAATATCCAGAGGATGATTTGATGCCTCGGCTACCACCATTTCTTAGAAGACAAGAGGTATGAACACAAGATGCACTTTTCCAATGGCGTACAACTTATAAATGTGTCGTTGCTTATACATATCTACCAATATGGTTGCGCACTAACATATTTTATCTTGCATTCTAGGTTGGAGAGAACCAGGCAAGTCAGTCATCACATAACAATTCACCCTCAACTGTTAGAGAGTCACCTCGACCTTCAAGTGAAGAATAGGCAAATTATATGCTTGCTGTTGCATCTCACTAGCTAGATATTGCATTAGACATTTTACATGTTTTAGAGTTAATATCTTTATTGAACTATTGAAATTACTGTTTGGTTGTTGCTAGAAAATTTGTTTTGATATTCTCACTAAGAACAATGTCAGTATATTATTTATTTGCTTCAATCTTCAGAGTGCTATAAGTTGTGTTCATGTCGTGGGATGGACTACATTTTGGCATTTTATATTCATGCAATGGGTGTGAGATTGATTTTTTTATGAATAAAATAGCACAGAATCTAAATATAAAAAGTGCTAGAGACGTTTTATATATACTGTCTAAACATGACCTTATCGAGTAGAGACGGGTGTAACCGTGTGTAAATAAATATAAACCATCTCAAAGAGATAAACTATTAACTTGATCTCGTTAAGTAGAGACGGGCGTGACCATGTCTACACAAACATAAACTGTCCCTAGACTTGCTACGATTAGAACTTAAAGATGGGAAAACCGTGTCTACTAGGGTGTTAGCTGCCTCTACATGTTTGATCTCATCGTTTGTATTCCAAAATAGAGACGGTCGTAATTCAAACTAGAGACGGTCTTTTACATGTCTAGCAATTTGATTTGGAATTCGAGTTCTTAGTGTAGCGACAGTTTTGGCCGTGTCTATGGACCGTCTCTAGATATAGACACGGTTATCAAAATCGTCTCTAATTTTTTGAGGCGGGAGCAATGGCAACGCCTATGAGACGGGTGCTAAAACCGTCTCTAGCAGTTGTAGATACGGGTATAACCGTGGCTACATTAGCTAAAAACCGTCTCTAGCAGCTGTTTTTGCTGTAGTGCCAATAGCTCAAGTTCTCCCAGGTCAGTGAAGTCCAAGTATGTGACTGGAACAAACTAACCAGAGGCTATATCAATGGTAATTCCGCTGCCAGCACCAAGGAACAGACACCACCACTTGCAAGTGACAAGGGCAAAGGAAAACACAAGGCTAGCAAGAACTCCAACAAGGCTACACCTGACAGTCCAACAATGGGGACTAGAAGCAAAAGGAAACTTCTTGATGAGTGATGTAATGTACTGACTTAATGGGGTACTTAATGTCATATGGTCATGTAATGTATTGACTTAATGTCATGTGGTCATGTGCTCTAAACTGTAATGTACTGACTTAATGCCATGTTGGTGTCTGGACTGTGAACTGAACTGAACTTGTGGTTGGTTTCTAGACTGTAATGTCACGTGGTCATTATTGTCATGTTGGTTTCTGGACTGTAATGTCATGTGGTCATTGAACTGTAATGTACTGACTTAATTTCATGTTGGATTGTAATGTGGATTGAATCAGGTTTCCATACAATGATTGAAAAACATCTGAACTGAACTGAACTGAACAATTTAAACTGAAATGAACTTGTAATATGGATTGAATCAGGTTTCCATACAATGATTGAAAAACATTTGAACTGAACTGAACAATTTAAATTGAAATGAACTTGAAATGAATAAAGTCTATTTTGCATACAACTACAGGAAACAAGCTACTTCACAAATATGCCATAAATTATAACAATGATACACATGCACACACAATCTTCTCCAGCCACCTGATATGGTCCAGAATGCACTCCATCTCCAACTCCAGCATGTTTAGCCTCTTCTCTAGCATAACTTCCATTCTCTGCTCTAGCACAGAATCCATCTTTTGCCCTACATTGTTGCGCTCCCTTGCTCTATCCATGGTGTCTGTCCACTGGAAATATTGACATCCTCCAGTCTACACAACCATACAAACGCCAAAACAGCACACACATTTCATACCTACTGGAGAAACATCCAAACTGCAAGAAATCAAACTCAAGTTTACTTAATGAGAAATAAGGACATTTGTAGAACACCTGACTAGTATTTCCCTTGGTGTTGGCGTAGAACACATTTGCTTGCACACAACAGTTAGGGCAATCCACCTGCCTAGCAGTGGCTAGTGCTAGGGCCCTCCGATTTGGTGAGCTCGACGCCTCAGACATGGCCCTTACTCAAGAGGAGGAGATGATGTGAGGTGAGACCAGAAGGAGATGAGAGGAGAAAGAGCTGAGCTCAAGTACTAGAAGAAGATGAGAAAACTTAGGATTGGCCCTAATTATGCTGGCGTGCGAAAAAATTTTGGCGTGCCCAATTGGCGCCTACATTGCCCCCTCTGCGTCCAAGGTAGTTGGAAAGTTTCAAACACACTTAACTTCAGGGGCAAAGACAACTTTTCGCAGACAAGTTCACGACCAAGTCACGGCTAGATGATAGGAGTGGCAAAAGACGAAGAGAAGTTGAGATCGAGTGGCAACGGAGGGAAGATCAGTTTGGCGATGGCATTTCAGGGAGCTGGCTAACTTCCAATGGCAAATAATGAATTAACCCTAGTTAGTAGCATCATGCAGTTTACACAGGACAAGTTGAACAAGTCATTCTCTCTCAAAACAAAAAAAAATTACGCAATTTGGCACTCCAGTCTGGCCTAACTAGACCATGGTTCAAAATTTCGGCCGATTATCACCGAAAATCGGTGAGAATCATTTCTATCGGACCACGTAAATTTTCAAACCGATTCCAAAAAAAAAAATTCGTGTGAATTTTGTCAAATATAGAAGAAATTTGTGTTGAAATTTATTTTCAAAACAATTGGTCGATATTTTCAACTAAGTTTAGCCGATTTTTGCATGATTTTTTTAATTCAAATTTTGTTTTGAAACTTTCAATCGAAATTCGCCGAAAATTTCTGATTTTCTAACCAAACCGGCCTACAGAACCCTCGGTAAAATTTTGATACCTGTTATCTTAAACCTGAACCAAAGCAGCTCCATTCCTGATCGATTAGTTTTTGCTACGAATTGAAGCGGTTAAATTTTAGATCATCAGATGCGCTCGTCTCTTGGCCATAAAGTCAGTAGTGAGGGTGGCACTTTGGTGGTATGATGCAGATTAGCGACCTCCCCACCTATCTAGACTCGTTCGCTCGTTTCGCCTTTTACATCTCTCTTCCTTTTTTCTCATGCTGCTCCTACTAGTAACTCATGGCCCTAGAGTGTCGCTCACAGGCTGATCATGTAATTGCTAACCCAAGCACACTAATTCGGCCACCAACATCTAGGGTCTGTTTGGAACGGCAGTGTCTTTTCTGAAAAGCGGTTTCTAGCTGTGTTGTAGGGTTGAACTGCTACAGGGCTGAATGGTTAGGTTGTAGAAATTTGTGTAACATCCCAATTTTCTGAGCTTTAAAGACCTTTTGATTAGTTAGTAGTTGGAAAATTCACCCTTGAGTTTTATTGGAATTTTAATTAAAACTTAACTTGGACTTTCAGTATCAAAACTATTTAATATGATTAATATCAACATCAATTATTGTTAAAACTATTTTATTTGGATTCTATGAGCTTGGGTATATTTTCTAGATTTTTCTAGAATTTTTTCGAGCTTATTTGCAATTTTTCTATTTGCTATTTGTATTTTCTAAAAAGAAAAATTAAATAAAATCTTAGGAAATGCTTTGGGCCGAATCTCCTTGGATCCGGCCCAATCCTATTCATTCTCAGCCCAACCCACTCGGCTTGCCCCAACGGCGTCTTTGCTTTTCCCAGAGTCGATCGCTTGATCCGACGCACGCCTATCTTCTCTCGCTGGCCGGTGGGCTCGCATAAATGTTCGCCCAGTCCGATCGTGTGCGTCCAGTTTTTTTCGCTGACGTGTGGACCCTGCCTATCAATTTCGGCTACGTCTTCGCATCGCCGTCTTCCTCGCGAAGTCTTTAACCGCGTCCGCCATGGCCGCCTTCTAGAAGCTCTGTCCGGCAAATGGATTCTCCAACTAAAATATCTCGGATTTTGATGCCAAATCTTATCTCCTATTCTCCCGCGCCCATATCGGCAACGATTGCTTCTTGAAATGAATTCTCTCTCTAAAATCCGCGGAGTCCGAGATTATCCCGATTTAGGGATTCCTTATCCGAGTCCGATCTCTGGGTATAAATAGTACTCCCAGGTGCGCATTGGCCCGCTCATCTCGAAACTCCATCTGATTTTGCCCCAAGAACCCTAGAGCCGTCGGGATTTGAAGAACTAGGGTTTTGGCTGAAACTTGATTTCTTTGAATTCCCCCACCGCCATTAAAGCTCCGCCTCCATGGACCACACCATCGTCATCTCCATCGTTAGAGCTTCCATGAGCACCCCCTTCGCGTTGTCTGGGCACCACTTGAGCTCGTCGCTGACAAAATCGAGCTTCGTTTTCCACTCCGACGACAATTTCGGCCACCGCAGTTGTCCTCCCGAGCCAAGTCCAGTACCAATAGGTTCGCAACAACCTTAGCTACCTACTGGTACCACCCATCATCGGTATCGCGCCGCCGTTCGTTGTTGTCGGACGAACCCAAGCCTACCGTCGTTCATCTACGTGGACGTCCACGTATGCAACCACATCACCTCCTGTGCCGATGTGTCACTTGTGCGTCGGCTAAGTCAATGTCGTGTCAACGCTTATGTGGCAGTCCTTAAAACCCCAGATATCAAGGCTCGGTGGATCTAGTTCACCGTGAACCGTCTCACTGCCATATAGGTCCCACATGTTAGATTTTATTTTAATTTCTTTCTCAGCTGAAATTCCAGTGATGACGTCATGCTTGCATCATAATCCTATTTTCTAGTAGAAAATAAAGTCCAAAATTCCAGAAATTCCTTTTAGGGTTATTTCTTTATATTTTGATCTTCCAAATGTCATATCTTCTTCATCCAAACTCCGTTTGAACCCATTCAAATTTTTAAATTCATATAAATTCGAGATCTATTTATCTGATATTTTTATTTAATTTTTAGAGTTTATTTTATCTCTATTATTTATTTATTTGCTTTATTTGCGAGTAGACATTAGTTCTTCGAGGAACTTTGAAGGAGTGTCTTAAGATCAAGACCAGTACCTAGATCTATTCCAAGGAAAGTTATACATTTGATCATATTGAACCTAGTTTTCAAAAGCTACTTTGATTCAAATTACTGCATTTTACTTTAAGTATTTATTTAAATGCTTTTGGGTGTAGTTATTAAACCTAATTATTATATCCACCTTGTCTATTGTTATGTCAAAATCTTATCACCCTAGATTGGTTTATTATTTAGTTGGTAATATCATAGCACCAACGTGGGTTGGTTAGATACGAGTAGATTGCTTAGCCATGCCACGAGTCATCATTTCATATGAGTTGCAATTATAAATCTGACTAAGTGATTATGGAACTTTGTGATAAAACCATGTGTTGCACTTAACCAACAGGGTTGGAAAGGATTTAGACTGAGGCAAGTGGTGGATACTAAGTGATATGGTGGAGCTTTGTGAATGAGAATGATAATTTTTGTGGCATAGTTAGAATTTGGAAGTCTTGCCTTGGTCAGTTAAGGACTTAACTTTGTGCGTCATTGAACTGGACCTTCCGTACAACCACATGCCTGATGGGACGGACCTAACTTAACAGGTTACAGAGTCTCGACATTGATTACTCAGGAAGTATGTTAGGCTCTGTGTAAGGGTGGAGGTGTGTACTACCAAGTAGATCACATCGCAGGACGGTTCGCCACTTCCCTGTCCAACGGTGTGTGTCAGACTAACTTTCTCAGTGGGTTGGTATCGACGGTAAAACACATCGGGAGTGTCAATGTTTGAGATGAAGTTTATGAAAGGTTTTGTTATGATTAGTGCTTGCAACACTAGTTATATCGTGTGGGTAAAGTGTACAACCTCTGCAAAGTGTTAAATTAATGGGAAAATTGGCTACAGGGTACTGCAAATTCGCCTCCTTTGCCAACGGACATCCAAAAACGCGTCTTTGCTGTAAGAAGACGAAAAAACATGTAATTTTGCTGTAAGACACTGAGCCGATTATTATATTATTTTTGAGTGAAAGAGGTGAGAGAAAGCATGTGAAATGTCTCTTTTACCCTTCCTCTTCTCTTCACTTCACTTCACTCTCTCTCTCTCTCTCTCTCTGCCTCACGGCGCCACTCCATCGCCATAAGAAGGCCAGTAGTCGGCTCGGCCGCCAAGGCCTTGCCATTCTTGCAAGACCGCCGTGCTCCTCCCCCCAGTTGGCGTTGTAGCCAAGAGCCCCCCCTCTTGGCCGTCTTCTTACTCCCCCTCTCCTCTTCCATCGAGAGCAAGCCGTGAGCTCAAGCGCCAAGACGCCCTTCGGCTGAAGCGCCACCCACTGTTCAGTGCTTGTGTGACCTCCCTCTCCCCTACGGTCGCGTCACGCCGCGCCACAAGACCCTGCAAGCAAACGCCCTCAAGCAATTTCGGGATTTAACCACCTGAGTGCCGCGCCAGCCCTGTCTTCCCCATCCCCGGCCGATTCTGCCACCGACGCCTCTGTGCCCTATCCGGTGAGCCCCAACCCCATTAAACCCGGCGGGAGCACCTCCACACCTCCCCTAACCTTCCCCCGCCATCCATTCGAGCTCTCCCTCCCCATAGCACCACCCCCCACGGTGACCCCATCGTGCCGCCGTGGGCTTCCATCGCCGGCCCACCTGGGTCCTCCTCTTCCCCAGCCAACCGCGTGGATAAGCTCCTACCACCTCATTTGGAGCTCATGCATGCTTAGCCCTCTTTCTCTCCCACTCGGCCGCCACCCCATCTTCCCTCCACGGTAGGCCGCCACACACCGCCACCTAGCCGCCTCGGTGCCTAACCCGCGACGCCACCACTCCTTGGACCGCCTCTCCCTCGCGGTTCCATTTTTCACCCTCACAGTCGCCGCTGATGACCCCCTCGCCACAAGCAAAGCCATGCCCGAGCTTGATGCTTGCGGTTTGCTCGAGAGAAGAAATGAGGACAATTAGTGTTAAGTGCAATTAGTTAGTGTTAATAATTCATTAGTATTTTGTATGGCATGTGGGTCCAAAGGCATTAGTAGCCTGTTGAACCAAGCTAAGCATTGCACATTGAGGGCATTGAGGACATTTTACAAAATTTCTCTCCCTTAGGCACGAAATGATATAATAATCGGCTCGGTGTCTTACAAAAAATTACGTTTTTCGGTGTCTTCTAGGCAAAGACGTTTTTGGATGTCCGTTGGCAAAGGAGGCGAATTTGCGATTGTCTCAGAGCCAATTTTCCTAAATTAATCTATTCAATAGTCTGCGTCATGTCATGGACATGCTCGGGGATTTCACACGAGGGTTAGATTTTTATAAAACACTTGGGAAGGGAGCTGTGTGATCTAAGCCATGTGGCTGTGTGAATAATTTGTTTAGACTTTGTGTTCTTTGTGAAAATAACTGTGAAATTAATATTGTTTATCTGTTTTACATTGTGTTTTAATCTATTATTCATATTCAAATTACAAAATGTTGCATTTCTGCAAAAGAACCACAGAAGTCATTCCTTTGGAATAAGCCATTACATATACATTGCATTCTGTTGTACGACTTGCGAGTACGGTTGTGTACTCATGCTTGCTATAATCAATCAACATAAATGGAGAAGTCTTCACCCGCTTTTGAGGAGGAGTTCTACGAAGGTGCTGATCATTAGGTCTTGATCACAGTCAGTTGCCTGTGATGAATTGATGGGATTCTGTTGAAGTTTATTTTGTTCCGTTGCTGCTTACTTCATTATTGCCAGCCCTGCGATGCTTAATAAATGTAAAACTCGGCTATAAGGTCAAAATGGTTATTTGTTATTCAAATTACTCGTTTATGCTATTATTTCGTCTTGTGTGGATCGATAGTCATCTATGTTGACACTGTGTGCACTAGCGTTATCCTAGACTAGTGCATTATACACAGAGGGTCTAGAATTGTATTTTTGGGTCCTGGCAATTTGGTTTTTGGTTGTCTGGCTTTTAGGTAGGCTGGGTGCAGCTTCTAAGATTGGAAATATATGAAATGCCCCTAAGGACAGTAATGGCTTGTTTGATGCTATTTAACGCAATTAACAACATTTAACGAGAACTAACAACAATTGACGATAATTAATGATGCTAAACACAATTAATGGCATTTAAAGACAATGAACAACAAACACAATTGACGACAACTACCGCAATTGACGATATTTAACGATACTTAACGACGATTACCGCAATTGGTCGCATTTGACAACGACTACTACAATTAGCGCAATTGGTCGCATTTGACAACAATTAATATAATATACCACAATTTAGCACAATTAGCGCAATAAACCATAATTAACGTAATTAATGGCAATTACTACAATAAACAAATATTACATAAATAATTATTGAAAATAATTATTACAATGATTAATTATTACAGTAAATAATTAGTAAAATAAACAATTATTACAAAAGAATTAAATTAGAACAGAAAAAAAGTAAAGAAAAACAGAGGCGGTGACGGCTAGGGTTTGGGCCGCCGCCAGCGGCGACGGTAGGGGAGGGAGCCCAAGGAGGAAGCGTCGCCGCATCGGGGGAGGATGGACTGAGGGAGTCGGGGGAGGAGGCGTCGTGGTAGTGTGAGCCGGTAGAGGGAGCTGGAGAAGGAGGAGGCACAGCGGCCGCGAGCGAGAGTTTCATTCCAGATCTGGATCTAGATCCGCGGGGAGGAGGGCCTCGGGGAGGAGGAAGCGAGCAGGCGGGGGAGGAGGAGGAGGCCAGGGGTGGCGCCGCTCGGGGGAGAGGAGCACTGGAGAGGGTGTGGGAGGGGAGGGTGTCAGGAGGCGTGGGAGGATCGGGAGTTTTATTCGATGACAAAAGCGGGTAATAATTCGTGAACTTGAGGGGCAAAGTTGGAAGGAGAGTCATGAGAAGCCGTAGGAAGGTGCCATTCGGCAGCTTCCGGCTTTTTGCTTTCTCCCATTATACGCGGCTTCCAGCATCGAGAAAAGCCACGAAGAAAATCCGTCCGTTTGAAACGGCTTCTGACTTTTCCGAATGAAAGCTAGAAGCTAAAGTCGTCCTAACAAAAAAAAAATGTGTGAACAAAAGGAGATCATGGGGCATTGGACGTGAAACCGTCCTGTTTAGACCCTAGAATAACCAAAAAAAAAATGTGTGAACAAGAGGAGATCATGGAGCACTGGTCGTGGGATCCACCTACAAGTGGCAGTAGCAGTAGTGCTTGTTTTGTCCAGTGGGTTGGTGTGCCTGCCTTTTGCATTGAACAAGGGAGGGGACAAGACTGGGCAATGCCATTGCCTCGCCAATTTGGCACGGAATGGATGGGATGGATAATGGAGAGACGCGAGGACCCTGGAAGCGTGTGCGCGCGCCAGTGCCAGTGCCCACATGCCAAAGCAATGCCACGGGCCCACGGCTTTGCAGATTTCCATACGAACATGTTTACCCGTTCTACTGCAATAGCTGATGTGCAGTAGGCACGGGAGGGAGGGAGGGAGGGATCGAGCGAGCGAGCGAGCGAGCGAGGAGTTTCTGGCTACGTTTTTTAAGGGATAATTATCAAAATGCTATATCATTGTTCTGTCTGATTTAAAATATCATTAAGTTCAATGCACTAGCTAAAATACCATATCTTATTTTTGCACTTTGCTGATTTGCCTTTTTGAATATTTAATTAGTATTTCTAGTTTAATAGCCATGGCCTACATGCGAAAAGACGCTTTTGCCCCTGTCATAATAGACTCATGGGCATGCCTGCGCTGCGCTACCGGCGTGCACACCTTGCTCGCTCTCTGTTGATGGCGGAGGCAGGCTCCTTCTCGGGCGTGTGGTGGAAGCTCCGCGACGACACGTCCGTGGTGGAAGCTCCGCGACGACACGTCCGTGGTGGAGCGCCGGCTGCACGGCATCAACGACGAGGAGGCCGTCGTGAAGGCCCGCATCCAGAGGCGCCAAGAGGGCGCACGCGACATCTGACGCAAGACCGCCTTCACGTCGCTCAGCCTTAAGGTGGTTGCCTTCATCTACGCCTTGTGGACAGCGAGAAGATGGGGCTTGCATTGATCAGAGTCTCTTGGTCAGGATTGAAACCAAATTGCAGCGCTAGGACGATCCGCATCGATGGAGAAGGGGTGCGCGGAGGCGGCGTTGAGGAAGGTGGCGTCGCCCTCCTAGAGCCTCCAGAAGGATTCGTTGAGCGAGGCGGTAGCGGCGGCAGCGGAGGCATCGGCATTGACACTCAGAGAGCGCCTCGACAAGCCAAGCCTGGTGGGAGGCTGAGATTGGGCGGCGTCGACGGGAGCAGCCCATTGGGAGCGGTGAAGAACTCGATGGCGTTGAGCAAGGCGAGAGAGCCGAGGTACGGTGAGAAGTGGAGGTGCAGTAGCGAGGGGTTGGGTAGTGGCAGCAAGTACTCGTGGTAGTGGTAGCAACCCCAAGAAGGTGTCTTGGAGTTGGCGAAGCTGGAGATGAGCCGGAGGTCCCCCACGACGACGGGCGAACTCAGGGGGTATGGAGGGCGCCTCCTACTGGATCTGGGAGGAAGAAGTGGAGGCAGAGGAGGAGGTGGTGGTGGTGGCCGGGCCGGGAAAGGGAACCAGGCGTGGGGAGGGAGTAGGTGGCATCGGCGGAGAAGAGGCGCGCGGCGGAGTAGAGCGGGTGAAGAGGAGGCACCGGCGGTGGTGTGTGTGCGGGAGGAAGAAATGTATTCCACAGCGTCGGCCTAACTATATCAATGTCCAGGGAAGCCAAGGGCAAAAGAAGGACCGGAGGGGCAAAAGTGTCTTTTCGCATGTGGGCCATGGCCATTAAACCAGAAATACTAATTAAATATTCGAAAAGGGCAAATCAGCATAGTGCAAAAATAAGATGTGGCATTTTGGCTAGTGCATTGAACTTAATAGCATTTTGAATCAGGCAGAACAAAGGCATGGTATTTTAACAATTATCCCGTTTTTTAATCATAATAACAAAAGTAATCTATACTCTCAGACCACAGCAGAAATTAGTAATAAAAATGTGTCACCGCGATGCTATTTTTATAATTAGGAAAATTAGGTCAGTGACATCGCGTTAGAGCGTAATCGGAGAAACGACACTTCATTCATGACACACTGAAAAATAACATCGCGAACACAAAAAAATTAGACGAATGACATCACCCCTAATTACTTCTGTTTCCAGAATTTTTTAAATATAGGAACTGAGCTCAAAAAATTATCAATTTTTTTGTGGAGCCTCCCAACACAGTTTAATTGCTTGTGTATTTTTTTTTCAAAACTTTATACGTTTTGATTTTGTCTCAAAAATTCATTTAAGTATATTGTTTTAGGAATTTTCTAATATAGAAAATGAGGTCCAAACATTATAATTTTTTCATGCTCCTTACATAGTAGACTTGATTGTGTAATTTTTCTAGAATTTTTACAAAATTAATTAATGCAATTTCATAATGTCCTTACATTATGAAATATTAAACTCCTCACAAAGTGAACATTATGAAATTGCAGTACTTAATTTTGTAAAATTCTGAAAAATTACACAATCAAGTCCACTGTGTAAGAAGCCTGAAAAAAAATTCATAATGTTTGGACCTCATTTTCTATATTAGAAAACTCCTACAAGCAGTATACTTAAATGAATTTTAGAGACAAAATCAAAACGTATAAAGTTTTAAAAAAATACACAAACAATTAAACTGTGTCAGAAGGCTCCACAAAAAAAATGATAATTTTTTGAGCTCAGTTTCTATATTTAAAAAATTCTAGAAACGAAAGTAACTAGCGGCGATGTCATTCGTCTAATTTTTTTTTATGTTCACGGTGTTATTTTTCAGTGTGTCACGAACGGAGTGTCGTTCCTCCAATTACGCTCTAACGCGATGTCACTGACCTAATTTCTCCTTTATAATTTTGTGTGAATGAAAGCTAATTTTATAGTTGGAAATAAAAACAAGCCAATTCGGCTAAAGGGAGGAGAGCATGGGGAGGCACACTAGCACGGATCCAGGCCCTCTGCTTTACTGCAGAGGAATGAACATTTTGTGTGAGGAGCGGACAATACCGTGTAGTGCACTGTAGCAACAGTGCAACATGGCTATGATCATTTACCTAACAGAAAAAACTGTAGCAACCAATGTATCTATTGTTCTTGCATTTTCAGTGCAGTATGATTGTGATCATTTACCTAACATAAAAATACTGTAGCAATATGACTGATCATTTACCTAACAGAAAAATACTATAGCAACCAATGTATCTATTGATCTTGCATTTTTTGTTTTCCATTGGAAGGTAGGATTCGCTTTTAATACACTATCACTGTAGATTCTGCCTATTGAATACTCGAATAGATGAATATTCAGTACCACTCGCACACAGCTTTTGGGGGCTGGCCCCGATACGTCACATCCGCTTTGCATTTACGAGCTCCCTCGTTTCCTTTTTCGCCTTGCCCCCCTCCGTCGCGCGGACGCGGAGGCGACGCGGATTAGCCAATCAGCTACAGTTGATGGGAGACATAACGATTTGTGCCGGGAAATTACTCTCGCGCCTTCTTTTCCAATATAACCGCCCGCGCCGGCTTGGTTCAAAACGTTGCATACGAAGTACGCGCCTTCAAACCACGCTTCGGAGGAGGCGGAGTATCCGCCGTAGCATGCTACGGCAGAGGCGCGTAGTACATAAGCATTAGCGTTTACTTGGGCCATTTGATCCAGCGACGGATCCAGAATTAAAATTTAGATTGAATAGAATGAATAAATACTATTATCTGACAACAAAATAAGACATATATAATACATGTTGCAATCACTTTCAATAGAGTATATGACACTAAATAGATCTCAAAACTACAATCCGCATCATGTGAATATACAAATACAGAACAAATGTAGAAAATGTACATCATCGATGAAGTTTACAGAATAATTTGTCACCAAAATACCAAATTATTAAATTACTAGTAACAACCTGTCAAAACTAAATGGATGGTGAGTATTCAGATTAGTCCATCATAAAATCATAAAACATTATTGAACATAACAAACAGAAAGAAATACGAAGTGCTGGATCGGCAACAATATAAGCATCCGGGTTTAAATCCTTAATACCTTCAGTTTCTTCCTGCAGTTGTGGTTGTTGTGCTACTCGTGCATCTTCAACATTGACAACTTCAACCGGTAGTACTTGCTCTTCTGTAGCTACCACAGCATTCCTGCTTGCACTGGTTCTTGGGGTTAACCCACTCGACGACGACGTAATGGTAAAATAGCTCTTCAAATCTAGCAAATTCATCACACCATGATACTATCAAATTCACACATCATCATATTCATTCATCAATAATCATTTATACATTTATAATTTATAATCACTGTGAGTATCACACATGACACATCACAAATTCACAGTATTCACCATTCAAGCATTCACAATCCAATTCTTACATTTTCCTTTTGATTTAGGAGGAGCCATCTTCAATTTCTATTTTCTAACTCCTTGGCATTCACAAATCACAAGTCTCAAGTCTGGTTCTAGGAATTTGGGGTCCAACCGTGAGGCCGCGTCTGGGCTTCTAGCCAGCCACGCCCACTGCTCATGTGCGCCCTCTTGACCCCTTCAGCCTCACCTCACTCACGGAGTCACAGCTCCTCCTCCCTGTCCCTACCGCCACCTGGCCCCGGCCTTCACCTTCACCCTGGTGACCTAGCGCTGGCGCCAGCGGCCTGGAGCTCCTCCCGGCGCCTCGGCCCGGCACAAGCCGCCAAGGCCTCACCTCCTCCCGACTAGCCGACTTGGTCCCTCCTCCCCCGACCGACGTCGTCCCCTCTGCCGCTTCAGGCGTGGCTACCCGCTCCACCCGACTGGATGGCTGGAACTCCTCCTGCCGCTGCCCACACAAGGCCTCGCTCCTCCCGAATGGTCGAATTGGTTCCCTCTCCTCCGGCAACCCATTGCCCTCAGACGTCAGGCAGGCTGTGCGCCCATTGGCCCGTGGCCACCCGCTCGGCTCCGGCTAGACCGCTAGAGCTCCTCCCAGCGCCGCCTCCAGCCTAGCGCAGCGCGCTCCTCACTCCTCCCCGGCCTGCCGCCGCCGCCGCCTAGCCAGGTAGGGTCGGAGATTTCGTGTTTTGCAAATTGGGGATTTGGGGAACCGGCCAACCGGGGAGTCAGGGAGATGTAATGAGATGCAGATGGGCTTAGCTGGGCCGGGCGTGGGCTATAGCCTGTAGGCCTTCCTTTGGAGCTTTGGGTTGTGGCCTCCTCCTCTAGACCTCTTGCCGTCTATCGGGAAGAAGCAGGGACAGTAGCAGACTAGCAATGGCCGGCCAGCGCCCGAGACGGAGGGGGAGGGGGGTCGCTGGCGGCAGCTACCTGGGGCGGCGCCTAGCCTTGCCCTATTGCTGGGGCCGCCCTTGATTTGATCAAACCACACTTTTGAGAACACGGATAACTACGGCAGAGGCGTGTAGTACATGAGCATTAGAGTTTATCTGGGTCGTCCGACCGACAGTGAACAGTCTAGATTAATAGTGCACAATGCCATGCTACAGTATGAAGAGGAAAATCGTTGCGGTAGTTCCTGTCCACGGTAAAATCAACACTGTTTCAATAGTACTTTTGTACGGTACTACTGCGGGGTACTATGGCAACAGACAATATTGTAGGTACAGTACTCCTCTGCAGTATTGTAAAGGACCCGAATCCCGCTAAGGATGCTGCGAATATCTGTGCACAATTCTGGGAGGCATGATCCGTGGGAAAACAATGCGACCGGATGCACCATCAATTCAGCATGGCAATGTAGTAATAGCGCTCATAGTAGCGCTAGTAGATGATAGGAGAGCTTACGTTGTCTGACCAGTCCACCGAGGAGTGTCATTTTCAGAAGGAAAAGGTCTACTTTTGGCCCTTGAACTCTGCTCATAGTTCATTTTTCACCCTAAACTCGAAAAACAGTTGTTTTGCACCTCGGACTTCGAAATCCGGTCAAATAACCTCCCCCCCCAACCCAATCCCACCAAGTTTTCTTCCACGCTGGCGCTGACTCAATCCCGGTTTGCAAATAATGCCTAGTGGCTCAACCAAACACGTCATGCCTGAGCCCTTCTCCCCCCTCCCTAAATCCCTAGCTCCATTACAAAGGGGAAATCGACTACGAGGAGGCTGCTCACTATCTCCCCCAAATCCCTTCCTCTGGATTAATGGCAAGCTCGAGTAGCTCAAGGTCCGGTTCGTCGGGAGCGAGAAAACATGCAGGCGGTGCGTCTAACTCGTTTCCATCCCCAATTACGTACAGGGAGTGCTCTTTGGAGTACATGTCGGTGGTCTTCTGCCATTGCGGTAAGGAGGTGGCCATATGGGTTTCCTAAAGCGATTTGAACCCCACGAGGAGGTACTTCACCTGCCAGAAAGCTCGGATAAGCAATTTTTTGGGCAAGATTTGGTTTATTTGCCTCTGAGTTGTTCTTTGTGGTTTGAAGTCAAAAGGTTGCAATTACTGGTGGTGGGACAACGGTGAGACTACTCCATTCTTGAAACAGGTCCTAGTGGATTTGCGCGATGTGTCAGAACCTTTAGGAAGGAAAATGCAGAACTTAGAGTTACGATTGATGATGCCAGAGCAAGTACAAAGAAGATGAAGGTTTCGAAAAGAGCAGAATTGGGAATGCTAAGAGCATATCTGCTCGAGAAGGATGCTTGTATAGCTAAACTTGGTCAGAAAGCATTGAAGTTAGAGGGAGATAGACTTATGCTTAAGTATTTGTTTGCAATTTGCATGACAGTTGTACTAGGTTTGTTGTTTTATTGATGAACATAGAGTTTGTATGCTATGTACTCTTTCACTATGAAATATAGTATTGCAGAATCCAATGTGGTAGGTGTGCAAGTAATGAACATGTTTTGTGTTTCTCAACTCATTGCAACCAAAGAAAATGACTGTCTTCTGACTGAAATGTATCTCATTAGGTTCTGAAATGACCAAAATGTATGTCATTAGGTTCTGAAAATGAGAAATGTAATGTGGTTGATGTACAGGATAAGGCAAGTTTGACATTAGATTCTGACAAGTATCTCATTACCACCAAGCAAATGACTGAAATGTAACATAAGCCAGAATGTTATGCATTGTAGATGAGCCATAATTGAACATAAGCCATCAACAAGTATGACCGGAAGGAATGACTGAAATGTAACATCAGGCAGAATGTAACATAAGCCAGAATGTAACATAAGCCAACAAGTATCTCATTGGCACCAAAGCAAATTACTCAAATGTAACATAAGCTAGAAGTTTGGCATATCTAGAAGGAATTAGGAACTAGCATCACAATAGCCACAAGTTTGGCAAACATGGAAATTACAGCACATTTCCAATCCTGAATGAGTGCATCAGATTCTTATGGAGGCCTAAGAAGATGTGGAACATGGTTTGTGCTTTTCTTTTGAGTTGGTTCTTTTGATTTCCTTAGAGGCTCCTGGGCATGAACAATAGCACTTCTAGAAGCTTGCGAACTAAGACTTATGGTCACCCTTGAATTTGCTTGAGAAGTTGGAACTCTATCATTCAAGGTGCACGAAGCTGAACCTCCTTCCTTTGTTGTCACCTTGGCCTTAGTAGAAGCCCCGATGATCCTTTGGTTTAGCATTCCAGGCTGCAAAATTTAGCAATGAGCATTTTTACCCTCATTCTCTAGTAAAAGTGCATAACTGTTTCAGTAGTGTTTATAGTCCTATACTCACATTCTGTATGATAGTTCCAGTCCTCTTAGAGAAGAGTACTTCTATTCCACTACACTTTCTCTTGCTATTAGAAGCATTGGTTGTTCCTGCAGGAGTCTTCCTCTTTCCAAGATTGGTTGAGCTTTGCTGTGAACCTCTAGTAACCATGCCATGTGTGGAAGATAGGTTGTCAGCTAGAGCAAAGAAAAAGGGGAATGACAAAAAGGTTGAGATTTTACCATAGGTGGTCCACCAAGTACACCAACTGATGTTGCAACTCCCTAGGTGTTTCCATGTCCTACAGATGAAGCAGAAGTCCCTCCATTCCTCTTATCACAACTTGATCTATTGTGTCCAGTCCCTTTACATTTCCTATACACCTAATGATTGTGCCAACCCTTGATATTTTGGTGGTCTTAGGCTTTTCAGTGGCTACTCTTTTCCTCTCCTTTCTGGGCCTACCTGGCATCTTAACATAGCCAGGTGCTTTAGGCTTAGGTTTGTTTGACACTGGCCAAACACTCATCCCATCAACTGGTTGAAGGCAGTGCTCATATGTTTTGTTGAACTCTTCAACAGAATAACAATTGTCGATGAAATCTTCAACTGACTTAGAACCAAAGAAGATGCAGGATATTGCATGGCAACAAGGCAAACCAGATAGCTGCCAATACCTGCAAGAGCGAGCCTTTTTCTCCAGGCAAACAATGAATGTATTGTTGAGGTGCTTAACTTCACATGCATCCTTACCATTAGAAATTGCATGGCACAAACTAGATTTAGTAATGTATGTCTTCAGTTTTTGGAATATGTTTGGACAAATATGCCCTAACCATCTATAAGACTTTACCCTATTCTCTTGGATTATGACCATTACTTTCCTTCTAATAGCCTCAAACATGCTTATTATGGAAGGTATCTAGCCTGTATTATCCAGTTGTTAAAGGACTCACACATGTTATTGTCAACTGAATCATAGTTGGATCCCAGCTTGAACCATGCCCTACTCCAATGATATGGGTCAGTATTCATCATAGCTTTAGCTCATTCAGGTGTGTCTAGTGCCAATTTTGCCCTGTGATAGTTGAACAATCTCTATGAGGGTGCTTTTGCATATCTCCAAAATTTCTTTTGATACTCCTCGAACTCCTCCTCCAGTTTGCATAAATGTGTCTAACACACATTCTGTGTTCTGCTATTGGAACCCAATGTACTATAGCATTGAGAAATCCCTGCAAGGAAATAACAATGTGAGTATATCACAATTATAACTGATTTGAAAGACAATCTCCTATCTGAACAATGTTAGTACTACACATTGCATACCTTCTGTTGGTTTGAGATTATCACCCAACCATCACCATCTCCTATCTGAATATCCTTGAATAGCAGTGCACATAATCAATATGAGGAATCATTGGTTTCTTTGTCCACAATAGCCCATGCAATGGGAAACATCTGGTTGTTTGCATCCCTCCCAAGAGCACAAAGCAATTCACCATTTGTAGCACCTTTGAAGAAGCATCCATCCAATCCTATCACTTTTCTACAACCAGCAAGAAATCCTCTCTTGCATGCTTCAAAGCAAACATAGAACCTCTTGAAGACAGGTTGCATCATGTCTGTATTAAGGTTTACAACAACAATACTTCCTGGGTTACTCCTCAATAACTCAAGTTGATCGTCAAAAAATCTTGAATACTCTCCCTTAGTGGCATCCAACAACCTTTGCATCATAGTTGCCTTCGCTCTCTTGACCTTTGAAATGCTGACATCTGCAAACATTTCCTCTTAAACTATGGATTTCAAGCTTTGAATGCTCCATGTAGGATTGTCGCTAATCAACTTTTCATACTTCTCGGCTATTTTCTTTGCTGTCACAAAGTTGTTATCTCTTCTAGGTGGGCAGGTGTGGTCATCTACCAGACTGGCCACTTGCCAACTATCTGTTATAACTGTTAGTAGACAGAAGCATGACCCATGGACACTTTGGCCAATCACACTTTGCTCACAACCTTTCATTTTCGTTCTTAGGAAACTTTATCACCTTCCTTTGGGCTAGGGCATACTTGATCATAGCACTCTTGAATTGCTTCTTGCTTCTAAACTTCATACCCAAGCTAAAATTAGGTACTTTAGCCTTGCTATCAAATCTAGGGTATATGGACTTCTTCCTAACAGTGGCACCATCGCTACCCTCCTTTGAAAATGAATCTTCATCGTCACTGCTTGAAAAGTAGGGAGTGTTAGTGCCCTCATCCAAGTTCCCTCCATCAATATGCCTCCTTTCTTGTAATGGTGCTCCACCAATCACATCATCACCACCTTATGGAATAGCATTGCATTCCTTCACTTGCTTATTATATTCCTTGAATTTGACCCTTATTTCTGCAGCCTCCTCCTCCTCGTCCTCAGATGTGTCACAATCTCCAGGGGCAATCTCACTATCAGAACTAGAATGTTCTTTTGGGGGTTTCTCAGCCTGCATAACTTTTTGGGAAACATTCATCCTCTATATTTGGCTCTTCTTTGTAAAGGTATAACCATATATCTTCCTCAATGATGCTATGTCCTTATGCATATCAACTAGGGAAGATGGGATAATTTGCACCTCCTTTGGTCCCTGCTACTGCAACTGATCATCGTCCTCGGATTCCTCATCTGGAGTCAATGCATTAATCTCTTCCTCAAAGTCAATGTCTTCTCGGCCATTTTCATCATCTTCCTCTGATTCCCCTTCAACTGGCATTGTCTCCACATATATGTCAGCAATCTCTCCTTCAGAAACATAGTTGGACATTACCTGGCAAGCCTTGTCATCTACTAGCGCCCTCATACCATTAACAAGCTCTTTACCAGGAAATAACCAATGCAACAACATCCCCTGCAATACCTCATAGTGGTCTCCAAGGTGCCTAGTAATCTCAGGTAAAGATATTTTATCTCGTTCAATGTAAAACAAACGCTCAGAACCCTCACAATAATGCAGCACCTTTCCATCGTTAATAAACTCCTCATTCAAGTGGAATCTCACAACAAGCTTATCCAAAATATTCATCTCTACGGCACAAGGATGTCCTATATGTGTTCCAACAAAAAAAACCTGAAGATCCAACAAAATCCGAGCACAAAAATCATGTTCGGATCGAACCAAAACCCAACAGATCCTACAAGTACTAACCTTTACGAACGTCACTGTAAAGTCTCTCCTCCTTCAGCCCTCCATTCTCTCCAAACGTGCACGGTCCTCGCGGTGGATTTGGCTGCCACAAGCTCTGCTACAGCTAGTCGCTAGGGATTTAGGGATAGAGAGAGAAAGAAATGGCAAGAGAGAGAGAGAGGGGTAACGGCTCAGGTTTTGTTAATGGAATTTTGTTGCCCATGTGAGTGAGTGAGCGGCTAGCGTGGATTGAGTCAGCATAGCGCAGAAGAAAACCATATGGGATTGGATCGGATGGTTATTTAATCGGATTTCGAAGTTCGAGGTACAAAACAACTGATTTTCAAGTTTAAGGTAAAAAAAATGAACTCTAAGCAGAGTTCAAAGGCAATAATAGACGAATTTTTTCCCTTTTCAGAATCGCAAGAAAAATATCATCTCACGAAGCTTCGTGCCCTTCGGCTCACATCCAGCATGAGTGCACGACGCGATGCAATGCAAACTCCTACTACGTGATATGTGCTGCAAATCAAGTGATGTGATGTGAGAGATGTGGTTGTTTCTCCTTTCCCGAAAATGAAGTGAGCTGGTTTCTTAGGGTCTGCTTGCTTCGGTGCCTGGGGGCAAATAGCCTGGCCGGGATTGCTCCTGAAGACTACCGGTCAATTGTTTGTTTTGCTCCCTAACAGGCCATCATGTCCAGGCCTAGAAATCGTGCGCCTGGGAGGCAAGGGAGGGTGCCTGGATGCTGATCAATCTGCACCGTTGATAGTTCGATCCAACGGTCTATTTTTCATTCACCAATTCCAGGCACAAACTTCCAACCAAACAACTTATCTTCAGATTTGCCTGGCCAGGCAAAAATCATCTACTTTTCAGGCTACCTCCAGGCACCACTTTTTCCCAAGCATAGAATCTAGGGCACCAACCAAACAAGCCCTTAAGCTTGGTAGCAGAACAACACAGGCTTTACGGATTCCGAAAGAACCTAGCTCACTTCGATAGCCAGTTAATGGACTCACCACCAACCAGGCACCATCTAGGGTCTTTGGTTTGAGTCCTGAAGAGGATATGCCTGGTTGGGAGCCTTCCCTAGGGAGCACCTGAGATCTGTTTGGTTGCCACCCTGGGAGCCAGGTCGGGACGCCAGGCCCAGGCGCTCAAAACGAACGCCTAGGAGGCCAGGCGAGCGAGCGCCGTCTTCCTCCCATCCTCCGTCGCCGCCGAGCTGGATCCCACCGCCGCGACCTCGGATCACGCCGCCGAGCATGGATCCCCCGCCGCCATCTCCTCGCTCGGCAATGCCACCTCCTTCTCGCTCCGCCGCCGCCTCCTTCTCGCTCCCCCGTCGCCACCGAGCTGGATCCCGCAACCGCCATCTCCTCGCTCGGCAACGCCGCTTCCTTCTCGCTCTGCCGCCGCTTCCTCCTCGCTCGGTAACATCGCTTCCTTATCGCTCTCGCCGCTACTCTCCTGGAGCCCATCGCCACCGCTCTCCTGGCTCGCTAGAGGCTCGGAGAAGGGGAGGTGACGACACGAGGGCTCGGGCCACCGAAGGACTTCACGACAGCGATGCGGGAGATGAGCGCAAGCGAGGAACGTGGAAGGAAGGATTTGGGGAAGAGGATTCGTTGCTTAGGCCAGGTCTTCAACCAAACAGCACTTCCCTGTACCTACCTGGCCAGTCAAAAAACATCAGAAATTCAGACTACCTTTAGACACCAATTTTTTTCCAAACATAGAGCTCAGATCTCAATCCAAACAAGCCCTTCATCGGTGGAAGTGTGAAACACGATAATTGATCGAGCATGGCGCCACAAACTAGTTTGCTCACCAAAACCAAATCTGCATCTCTAAAGCGAGAAATCGTACATACACCAAGTTCTGCTTCTATTCTCAAATTTAAAACTACAGATATGCAATCTGATCTTTCGTGACAACAAGGTTTGATACGCAATTTTACGCAAACCATGCTAAGCTCAAACCACAGGTTTTACAGAACAAGAGATAATACCACCACTGATATTACTAATGAGGAATAATTCACATTACAAGTTCTTGGCAGGCTAACATTACATGACACCCTACTACTGTTACAACATGTAGAGCAGTAGAAGTAGCAACACCTAGCTTAGAACAACGGACAGACTTGACCAATCGGACTATCCGAGTCACTGACCAGTGACCGACCACTGGAGACGCACGCCGGACACAAAAACGCCGGCTCACATCGGCTCTCCGGGAGGAACCCAACCCTAGCAACTACAAACCGAGAAGAACAAGAGAACAAATCGGAGATCTACACAACGAACGGGATTAGGATTTTAGAACACTACTAATCCACTAATGCCCGTGCAGAATGTCTAAAATCCCATCTGCACTGCGGCGATTAAGCTATCATCACACGCTAAGGACGGAGGTAGTAGTAGTAGCCAAGAACTGTGGTGTTAATTGGCGGCGAGGAGCGAGTCCCAGTCGATCTCGTACGAGGGGTACTTGGTGAGGGCGAAGCCGGCGGCCTCGTCCCACGGCGCCTCGCTGAAGTCCAGCTGCTGCATCTCCGGCACCGTCGCCGTCTCGGCTGTGGCGGGGGTGGGCGATGGCGACGGCGAGTCAGCGGACTCCAGGCAGGACGACGCCTCGTCGGAGGACGGCGAGGAACAGTTGCTGGATGGGGTGGAGGAGGTGGCGGCGGCCGAGGCGGAGGCGGACTTCTTGGCGTTCTTGGAGGCGGCGATGTTCTGGCAGAGCGCCTGGAGCTTGGCGTCGACGGAGGCGTGGAGCGGGCCGCGGGAGGCGGCGTTGTGGGGGAAGTTGAGCCGCGCCGCGTCGCCGCGGAGGCGGTAAGCGGCCTGGTCGTAGGCGAGGGCCGCCTCCTCCGCGGTGTCGAAGGTGCCGAGCCAGAGGCGGGTGCGGTTGCGCGGGAGGCGGATCTCCGCCACCCACTTGCCCCAGTGCCGCTGCCTCACGCCGCGGTACAGCTTCTGCGGCCGCGGCGGGGTCGCCGCCGCCGCGGACGAAGCCGCCTTCATGGGATGGACCCGGGGGCCCAGGACCGACTGCGCGGTCTGGCGCTGGTGGAGGCGGGCCTGGATGTAGTGCATCTGGGCCGGGCTGAGCTCTGCCTGGGCCTGGGCCTGGGCCTGGGCCTGCACACCGTATGGGTACCCACGGTACTCGGCGTGGGGGAAGGAGAAAGGCGATGTGGGACTAAGATGGGAGACGTGAGGAGCAGAGGCATCTCGGATAAAAGGCTCGAGTGCTCTTATCAGCTCCTCCCCGGACAGATCTATAGCTGCAGCCATCTAATCACAAAGATAACTTTTTTTTGGATTTTTTTCTTGTAAGAAACTACAAGAATAAAACAAATCTGCCTTGTTCCGAAACCAAAATCAAGAACAGGCAGAGGCGAAATCAAGAACTGTCAAACATCCACAAGGAACAACAGATGGCTCTAATGGTAGATCTACTACACACGAGCAAGCACAAGGAGGTGTGGAAAAAGAACCCCTCTTGGCCACCTACCTATACTAAAAACACAAGGAAAAACGAACAGACCTGAAGCCCAGGATCTAAAAGGCCCTGAGTCTCTCGCTCTGTTCTTGGACCAAGAAACGATTTGGGAGAAGAAGATGAGCTGGAGAGTTGGAGAGGGTTGAGAAATACTTTACCTGGGAGACGCAAGAACTCGCAAAGATCTATGCTTACCTCGCTCGAGCTCACGGGATTGTGGTGGTGGGCTCGTGGGATTTGGGCTTCTCGGTGGCGGCGGGGTGTGGTGGGCGTAAGGTGAAATGGAGGCGGGGAGGAGGAAGGGACGCCAAGGAGCTCTTTTATAGCCGGCCTCCCTCTCTCTCTCCAAGTCCATGACCATTTATTATTCAATTCATTTAATTATAATTTTTTTTGTGACGTTACTTATTACGGTTGCTCCTCTCTGCCTTATCGCCTTGTGTGGAGCGGCGATTAGCGGTTACTTCGCTCTTACTCCTCCGCTAATCCCTTACGACGACGGAATTAATAATGATTACTCTTCTCTGCCTTATCGCCTTGTTTGGAGCGGTGATTAGTGGTACTTCGCTCTTACTCCTCCGCTAATCCCTTACGACGACGGAAAAAAATCAATGGCAACGACCCTGCGCGTAAACTATATACTACTTTTAGGATGTGAACACATGACATATGAAAAAAATTTATGTACAAAGAGAAGAGTGAGAGTTAAAGGGTGGGATACATAAATATATGTGATTGCCTATCGTATACTCCTATTGTGGTCATGTATAATCGGTTTATATTAGCTATCTATAACTTTTATCATGTAAGATTTAAACTAATATAGATAGAAGAAAATAAAGAGTGACAAATGTGTTGTCTACAATCCTATAGCTGACTGTAGTACCAGAGCCAAAAAAAACATTAAAAAATTATATATTATCTATAAACTTATAGCCGACTGTATCACCATATTTAGTGCCTTCTGTAGATAAAATAGAGAGTAACTGTGTATACCCTCGTATGTGTCGTAATGTTTAGCGTCGGTTTCATAGATTTATTTTAAATGAGGACAGTAGAGCTGCGTCACTCGTGTGTGGGGCGAGAACCCACGCAGCTGTATATTTTTGTGATCACAGCACGTCTGTGTCACTGGCGTATGGGGCCACGGGTCCACGCTGCTGCCTAATTGCACGGGTATTAAAGCGGATCGGGTGTGGTGGTGCTGCGATCGCGCTGCGGCCGGGCGCCGTGCCGAGTTTCACGTGCGGCCACTAGGAGGACGCCAGGTGTCAGAATAGCGGACACGTCTCAGGAAGCGACCGGGTGGTGTCGTGGTGGGTTACGTGGCGGCATACTATTGGGGATCATGGTGTTTTGTGTTCGATTGTGCGAATATTCCACCAGCATCAGCAGCAGCGGCCCAGCAAGTTGTTGTGAGCGGTTTTCCTTGGTCCTGAGGTAGTGAGGTTGCTCAGCTGATTTTATTATTTACCTAAACGGTTATTTAGAAGAAAAAAAAACTAAAATGGTGATTCTTTATTTTGGAATTTTTAGGAATTTGTTCCAAGTTTTTATACAGGCTCTGAGTAGGTGTTTTGCTTCAAGTTGTGTTGTTGTGATGATTAGACAACTAGTACACTGACAATATCTACGAAGAAAAGGATTCTAAAGAGCATTCATGTAAACCCCGTGTCGATAGACAACATAAAACCTCTGCTATTAATTTAATCTTACTTTCAATTTGCGTAGCACCTTCGAAGTATCCAACAAAAACAAAATTAGTGAGCTCAATGGCATGCATACAAGTAGTACTTCAACTATTCGTGTGATATATGATGCACTATGCCAACATCGTTTATGGCCACTTTGTGTGGTGCCACTCTTCCTGCATCCTTTTCGCTGCGTGACGTCTCGTTAATACCGTCGTTGTTGCTATATCGTGCACCGCGTGCCGACGCGTCGCTACTCCACAATATCACGCATTGTCGATGCTTTTATTGATTTAGAAACTGTGTGCCCATAAAATGATTATTACTGATTACTGATGTGCCATAAGTGCCAGGGAACAATTAGTGGTAAGGCAGCTTTGCATCAGCATAATAATAGAACTGATTGGTAGGCACCGTTGTCTTTGATCTTTTGGGAGGTTGAGATTAACCATAAATTTTCGTCAGGCAATAGGTTAATCATAAATTAGGACTCGGGAATAAGTTGTTCCATGTGCAATTCTTGTATCTCCCAAACTGTAAGGAAGTTGACCCAACTCCAAGCTAGATTTACAATGAACAACTTGATCCAAAAAGCTGCTGAAGCAGATACTACTTAATTAGGAGTACTTAGCTGGAACTAATATCAAATCCAGGTCTGACCCTGTCACCTTGAAGAGTAAAGCAAAGCAAAGCAAATATATTCCAAAAGTATCATCGGCAAGTTGTGAGCTGTTTACTTGGATTTTTTTTTGCCTAATCGGCACCTTTTGGGCATGCAATAACAGAAATGTCTCATTTCCCATGTAATTTGCAAAAGTAGCATCCGATACCATCCGTAGGTGGGACAAACGGCTCCTGTGCCACCACATCAGCTAATCATCACCACCCACGGATAGACTCTAGCGTCCGTCCCGCCCGCGCTCGGACACGCGCTATCCGTCCGAGGGACACACGAATTTGGCGCGATCCCACATGTCCGTCCTAGGGATGGACGGCCTATGCGTGTCCATCCCCAGGAGTCTGTCCGTCCGCAGGAGGGACGGAGTCTCCGCGCGAATTGCTAATCTTACCAGGTAAAAAGGCGTAGAGTTTCTTCGTGAGGAAACGGGCCATGTCGCCTGAAAAGATTCTCGCCGTCGGATCATCTCCGGAGGGCTAGGATCACGCCTTCTCTTTTGCTTGCACGTTCGAGAGAGGCCACGCGTGGAGAGCGACCGCCAAAAAAGAAACGCGCCCGGTGGGGCCCACGGCGTGGGACGGACCCACACACGGGCATGACTCACAGGACGAGGCAGCGCGCCCCAAGGCGCAGCAGGCTACTAGTAACTAATACCGACCAGAGCAAAGAGGTCTTCAGGAATGTTGAACTGCTTCATGTTTTTTTAGAGAAAAGTTTGATGAGTTTCTTGCATTCATAAACAGGTTCCTCGAAGAAATTACAGTTCAGAGTAAGTACAGAAGATTAGTTTGTCTTCAACGTACAAGTATACAACTAATAACTAATAAGTAGTACATTGGATACACTGAACAAAGCATAACAGCAAGCTTTCTGAATTGATGCATTGGGCATCAGGAAGTAATAGTGCTTGTCAAAGTTTTTATTGCACAAAATTACAATTTCTATTTCTGTGGTATTAATGGGGCGTAGAAAACTACTAAACTAGAAATTACTCAGGCTACTTTCAACACTTGGAAAATCAAAATTGCAAGGCCACCGCACGTAGACTAATTTGTATCCTCTTTCGTCTCGACTGTAATAAACCAATGCGTGTATCATATAATACTTGTAACGCTTGAAATATGATTAATTTTATATATGAAACGTTACATTGCAACTCCATTAGAAATGTCGACACTCCTTGTTCTCTATTTTTCATGTGAAACACACATAACATACAAAATATGCATAGAAATATACTAAAACAGAATCGTATAACACGGGATACAATATGGCTCACTCGTCTGAGCCACTACCACTACTCTCTGCTCGTTGCGTCTGCGTCCGTGTCCATGTCCTGGTTTTGCGCCGAACATATCCCGTGGGATACATCAGCCAGTCCGGAGAGCACGTATCGGATCGGAGGGGGTACAGAGATCGTTGAGTACGCAGAGGTGCACCAGTACGCTGACTCGGGTCCAACTGAATCTGTGTGGTATCGATGTCATCCTACTGTGACATGCCGAACCGAGGGCCACCGCAATCATGTCATGAACGTAGTACTCCATAATTTCATTCCCGAATTGTTCGCCCCCAAGGTACGCTGCCTGCAACTCCGGTCGTAAGGAGTTCTGGCCTTAAACGTACGGTATGCCAACGAACCCGGAGGAGCTTTGCCCTACGTATGCTCCAAACCTTGCATACGGTCCAAAACCCGCGTATGCTCCAAACCCCATGTACTACTCTCTTGCAGGAGTTGGGAGGCTCGTATCCTTGTCAGTGGACGGATGGCCATCACCTCTGTCCGTGGGTGGTATGGATTAGCTGACGTGGCGGTATGGGAGCCCTCCGTCCCACTCACAGATGATATCGGACGCTACATGGGGAGAGAGGCATTTCGGTCATTACATGTCCAAAAAGTGTCAATTAAGCAAAAAATTCGTTTACTTGGGCATGAGGTTGCTCATCAGTTTTTACTGCCCTTACCCATGCCCTGCCTCATCGGGCATGGGCCATGGCATATGTATGTACTGTGATTTTTTTTTTCCATTTTGTGACCCAAGCTTCTGCGAACCAGTCACAGGTTTTTGCAGACAACTTGTACGTACTGGGGTTTTTTTAGGCTTGTACGTGTAGGGGTTTCTTGATTGTAAAGTTGTCATCTATTAACAGCTAGCAACATGAGTAGAAACAATACAGAGCTTCAGAAAGCTCATACTGTTTTAATTTTGTGTATACGTACGTGGTCCTAAATCGAGGGTCATTTTATAACAGCAAAATTAGTCCGTGTGAAATGATAAAAAAAGCACCACAGATATACCGGAAGGCAACATGCGTCGTTCGTCGCGCGCCCGCTGCCCGGATCCCCTCTGCCATGCACCAAGCACTCAGACCGCCTCTACCGTGCGCCACACGCTCGGACTGCCTCTATCGCGCCACGGGTGCCCGGACACACCCCTCCCCCCTCCTCCGCCGCCGCGCTCCTAGGCCCACTATTGCCTCGTTGTTTCCCTGTCCCCCGCATGTCGCGCTGTGGGTGCCCTGCAGGCGTGCTCCTACGCACGGTCCTATCGCACGTTGTGTCCCCGTCGCCCTCGCGTCGCTTCACGATCGACCAAATGCTTTCCTGCGTCTATAAAACCCGTCGCGCGTCGCTCTCATCCTCCATACCCACCATTTCGCTCGGCGCAGAGAGACAGAGAGGATGGAACAAGTGAGAGGTAGCGCAATTGGCCGAAATTAGTTCCGATTTTGCTATGGATTTGATATTGTTTAGAGCAGTGTTTAGCGATTGTATTACTAGAGAAAGTTCGACATCAAGCGAAGATCTTCTAGAAGAGGTAATTATTTTCTCATGCATTATGTTTATTAACTATAATTAGTGTTAAATTAACTTTTCCAAAATATTAATTTAGTATTTCAAACTGGTTGTTAAGTAGACACTGATTAGTCAATATAATTATTCATAATTAATTAGTCGTAGTTAATTAGTCGTAATTAATTAGTCGTAGTTAATTAGTCGCAATTAATTAGTTGCTCCTTAAATAACCGTCGAAGAGGTGACAGTTGATCTTTGAAGAGACGCCTATTGGAAATGCTGCGACTGGTCGGAGCGAGGCAGCGGTTGATAAAGTACCAACCGTTTGGTGGTTGTGTGTCTGTGAGACCCTCAACCGTATGGTGGTTGTTGTCAGTGTCTTAGGACCATGAAACGTCATGTGGTATAGAGCAAATATGACATGCGTTCCATTCATCACACGGTAAGGAATATCCTTGGAGTTAGATCCGAATGCTAGTTCATTGCTTCTACGAGCAATCATCTCGTCGAAGGACTGGGTACAGGACCTCATCCGACCAGGATACTTATTATGTAACCTCTAGAATCCTTACGACCATAGGGGTCGTTAGCCTTAGGGGTTATGACCATGAAGACATATGATTTTTTATTATGTATTAAAGTAATATATAGAGATTTTAATCCTCGTCAGTTAATCCCCGAACTTTAAGTGAACTGGTCGTATGAACACTTTCTCCCGATGAAATCGTATCAGGCAGAACCCCATTTAATCAGGTGACATACGAGATGGTATGTATTTACTTTAAAGTAGAGAAACTGCCTTGGAACCCGAAGAGTTTTTCTGTCTGTTAAACTTTAGGTAACTCCCCGATGCAGTTAAAGAATTACGGCTATAAAATCGTTTCAGCGCAAGGCTTTAGGGTTTTTACGCCTCCTGCTTTCTTTTTTCATCTCTCGAGAGAAAAAATTGTCTTCGACCTCCTTTTGTTTACAACCTTCTACGACCTCCTTTCTTCCTTTATCCAAAACTCAACCATATCGGATTTTATCGCCAACTGGTCGGTTTCCAATTTGAACGAGAAGAAACTTGAGAGCTTGGAGAAGATCGGGTTGTTACTTGACAAGGATCTGATTTCTTAGAGATCAGCGGCTGGAGAGCATTCTCTGAGCAACGAAGATAGAGAAATTCCTGTTTGCCTCGCATATATCAAATGCGGATTCAGGTTGGCAGTTCACTCCTTCCTTCCCAAGATTTTGGAGCATTACGGAGTCGAATTGGTGAACCTTGCTCCCAATGCTATCGCCAACCTTAACGTCTTCGTCTATCTCTGTGAAGTGTACTTAGGGATTGCCGCAGATCTAGATCTCTTCAAGTACTACCACAGAATGGCGAAGTCGGGGAAGACAACTGTGACGCTTGAAGAGTGCACATTGCGCCTCCATGACAGAAAGGCCGATGAGTACATTCGCATATACTCAAAGTCTTCGTGGTCGTCATGGAAGAAGAGCTGGTTCTACATAATGGTCACTCAAAAAAAAGCCTTTATTATACTAGTAAGAAAGCGGTCGAGAATCCAGAGTGGCGCTCCTCCGTGGAGAAGAATGGAAAGGTGGGGAGATGGGTTGAAGCCATCCAACTCCTTAGTGTCAGGGTTTAACCTCCTAGCACGTGGTAAGGGATTTCTCCATGTGCCGGATTAGCCCCTTGAAGGCCCGAGCACATTCGATGCTCTGGTACATTTGTCATGATGACACGACCAAAGATTCTAAGGAAGGTAAGTCCTAAAAGATTCTGACTAGTTTGCTTACATGGATTGATTACTTTTGTGATCCTAAAGTTTCTTGTTTATCTTTACATCTCTTTCTCCTGATGAAATCAGAAGCCAGATCAAAATGATCTGCGCCGGAGAGCCTGGCGAGAAGGCTGATTTCCCTTGGTTTTTAGCGGCTATTTCCGCAAACAAGAGGGCTGAGAGATTTAAGGTAAAAATATCAACCACATTTCATTATTTATATATTTTCCAATGGGTTTACCATAAATCCCCTTTGATGTGCAGTCGGTCGGATTAAGGATCAATAAGGCCACCAAAAGTTGTGAGCCGATTGACGCTCCAACCACTGCTACGACCACCCGAGATGGTGGTTTTATAGAGGTAGGTAACCGAACATAAATGTATATTCTAGATGGTGGATTTTTCGTCACCTAATCAACTTTGATTGTTAATTAGGCGGTTGTCGTGGACCCAATGTGGTCGCTCATGACCTGCTAGTTGCTATTGGAGTAACTGTTTTGAAGGTTGACGAATCAACACCCTCGAACCAAATGGTCAGGGATCTTATTCTCGATCAACTAGTCGAGAATATTTCTTCTGACCTCTAGTTGGAGGATGTGAACGGTCTAACCAGCCCTACTGGTTCAGGACTGGTGAATTTGGTTGAACAGAAGAAAAGGAAAGTGAGCGCGACGGGTTTTGCTTTAGCACGCTTCAAACTAAAGACCAAGAAAACTATCAGTTATATATACATGATATAAGGACTTATGTAAGTACTTATCTCTGTGTTTTTAGAGTCTTGAGCTTCTTTTCTTCTTGTCATTGTAGATCTTCTTGTATTCCGGCCGATTTCGACCAGGGCACCCCTCAAGAGAAAGTTCCTGAGAAGAAAGAGGTCGAGCCAGCCCCCGAGCAGGTAGCAGCACCAGCGGGTGGCTCCAACCCCACCTGCAGAGGTGGTGGTTCCAGAAAAATCTCAGCAGGTTCTGTCGGGACCCCGGATCTCCGAATCCAGGACCCTCTGTGTATATCTGCACTATTCCCTGGATCAGTAGCTAGTGCACATAGTTGCAACATTGGTGTAATAAAAAACCGTACAATGGACTAAAGATGAAGCAGACAAATTAATATTATTTAGCAAAAGGACCTTATGGTCAAGCCTTACAAAGTTTGCCATGCAGGGCTTAACAACAAAAGGGAGCTTTCAGCGGAAACCAAACATCCGATGGAGGTCACCCAATATGCCCACAGACAATCGAGTGGAGGACGCGACCTAATTCGCATAGTCTTCAAAGTAGTCTTCTTCGTAGAACTCGGTGCTTCCTGGTTCTTCTTCAGCGACTGATCAACCAGAGGGCATAAAGCCATGAGTACTTTGAATGTACTCAGCAAGTCGCAGAGAAACGTATGCAAGTAATATTCATGCAAGGTTTGACAAGGATAGCTTTATGTCTATTTTGCAGAAAGCAATATTTGACATTAAATACAGTAATTAGATTGTCAAGCATTGTTTTTTAAAAGATTAATACATAAGTAATCAATTTTCTTTGAAACAACTAGTGAACACCCTATTCACTTCCCAACCATCAACCAACATCAACTACTCGGATCCATTCAACACATTCCAACATTTTATGAAAATCTACCCCTTGCGTGAAATCACCAGGCATGTCCATAACCGGGGACAGGGCTATTCGAATAGTTTTACACTCTGCAGAGGTTGTACAACTTTACCCACAAGACATGACTTCTCTAGTTGGTTTGGTATCCGTCGATACCACTGCTCACTACCTTAGGTAAGCAATCTAGAGCACGTGAGAAGGCCTTTACAAAGTTCTATTTTGACTCGGTTCTGCCCGCTAAGATTTCGCCAAACTACCCCCCTCTTGCACCATAATCATCCAAAACAGAACCGACTCAAAACATTGCTAATTAGTTGGCCAGGTCTATCTCAGTCTAGACATGTAGTTGTACGATATGGCCTAGATCAATGGTTCAAGGTTAAGTCCTTAGTTGGCTGCTCAGACGAGACATTTCCGCATCCCAATGTGCTTTACTACACCCACCTTTTACCACCACCCACTCGTCCGAGCATAAATTATTTTCGTTCAACCCGGCCGAATGACCACCCTAGTCATGGCACAACATCTTTTATTAATAGTGGCTCCACCACAGTTCCATATTTCCTTTAGTCAAATTCAATCATTTTTTGAGTAAGTGATCATGAATCTATCGTATACTAAAGCATTGGCTAAGCATAATACGGTACCCATGTTGGTAATAATGTCCAACTAATAATTAACCATCCTATGGTGTCCAAGGAGTTATGTCATTCAAGGATACATGTCATTCACAATTTATCAAGGAGGTATAATGGCAATTAGGTAATTAACTAATCCCGAAATCATTTATTATAAAATTAGCAATGCATGTTTATATCAAACAATATACTTTTATAAATTGGGTTTAATATGATCAAAGATCTACGACTTGCCTTCGTTGAAGAGTAGAGATGCTCCGGTCGTCGGGTCCACAAATCCGTCCGAAACACCGGAATCTATACGTGCGAAACAAGCTAAATAAATAAAACAACTCCAAATAAAATTCAAATAAATACCAAATAAATACTAGTAGGAAGACAAGGAATTTAGATGAATTTAGAAATTTGAATCACTTGAATTGGAGTCCGAATGAGGAAGTTATGGCCTTCGGAAGTTGAATTAGCATAAAATGACAAAGGAAATGGATTTTCAGAATTTCCAGATATATTTTTAATTCCGAAAATGGGGTGTCGTTGACGTGTGGGGCCCGCGGCACTGTGCTACCCATGTGGCTGTGACACGCGCGCATGCCACATCAGCGAGGAGGCGAGGTGGCGCTAAGGTGGAGCCATGTTAGCACGGCGGCGGTGGCGCTCGATGGCGCGTGTCTGCTTGGCTTGTTTGGCGCTGGCGTGGTGAGTCCGATGGGTGGCGGCAACGTGAAGAGGAGCGCGGTGAAGCGGTCTTGTTTCGAGGATGAGATCTTGAGGCTTGGGCTAAGACTAAGAGCGGCGGAGTGGCGGCTCAAGGTAGCGGTGGTCGGCAGTCTTGAGGAGGCTCGACAATGATGGAAGGGAAGTGCGGTTAAGCTTCAGCGATGGCGGTTGAATCAAAAAATTTGGCGAGCCTCGGAGGAGAGAGGCGAAAGTAGGGAAAGAGAGAGAGAGGAGAGCTTAATGTGCTCGCCTTTAAATAGGCGCTTGAGGAGGAGGGCGAGATAGGAGGTGGCGTGCTCCGCGGCAGTCGAGGGGCAAGAGGAGGCGACAGGGCGTGGGAGGGGGAGTGGGTGGCGGCAGCGGGTGCGGAAGAGCACGCCGCCTTCAATGCGCTGACAGAACCTTGGCAACGCATGTCTGGCATAAAGCGGGCCAAGAACTTGTGACGCGCTGGCGCCGACGTGGGTGGCATGGGCGGAGGCGTGTGGAAGGAGACGACCAAGGCGAGGGCGATGGCGTGGGTGGTGGCAGCGGGTGCGGAAGTCGTCCGCGCATTGAATGTGCAAGACGGGAGCAAAGTCGTCGGAACGCGGGCAATGGCTGATGCAAGACGCACGCATGGCGCGAACGATCGGGACGACCCGAGGAAGGAGACGACCCGAGAAAGGTGGTGGCTGACAGTGGGCCCTGGTCGGCGAGAGAGAGGCGGAGCAGAAGCTTCAAGGGATGGCGTACCGTCAGATTCCAATCGATTCAGTGCCCGATCGAGGAGGAAGAACGGTATGTGGGCTAGCACGGGCCGCGTGAGGAGGAGGGGAGAATGGGCCGAAGAGATTTGGCCCAAAGTGAATAGGAGAGAATTTTTAAGGATTTTGATTAAATAAAATACCAGAAAAGCAAAAACCTTTTTAGAAAATAGCTAAAGCCATCCAAAAATTCATGAAAAATACAAAGAAATCTCTTGAATTATTTAGAACTTAATAAAAATATTTTTAGCTTAACTATTGCTTTTAATTTTTGGCAATTAATTATTTTTAACATAGGGACAAAGGAAAACCTCTTTTAAAATCCAACAAAAACCAAGAAAAGGCGTAAAACAACACTTTTGATTTTTAAACCCAATTAAGATCCAGAAAACTCAATTAAACCAGCTTGAATTAATTGAAGTTTAATTAATTCAAATTAAATTGTGACTAGGATATAATAATCCTCATTTTATCTTTTATCTATAACTCCTTAACCAAGTAAATATGACGTCATGTGGTCCCTGAGTATACCCCTTAAATGTTATAAGGGAAGAGCCTACTGGATGGTCGTAAGTTCTTCTATGACCACCCCCATAGTCGTAAGTTATGCCACGACTACCCCATGGTCGTAAGTCTTGCTACGACTACCTCATAGTCGCAGAGTTCTTCTACGACTAGGTCATTTATGACCACCTTATGATCAATTAAACCTCATGCACAAGTAGGCCCAATTGATTAAGGGATTCAAACAATCATCATCTGTTATTACTCGCCAAGTAATAGCACGTAATGCTCCATTATCTCGGTATATAGCCGTTAGGCGACGTGGAGGAGTTAATACGCGGTGATTACTACCAACGTCGCCCATTACAGATGTGATGAGGCGCCGCTTCACTGGAGAAACCGCCGCCCTTCACGTACTATATAAAGGCGTAATCGAGAGAGGAAGGGGCCAGAGAAATACAAGCACTATCATCTGTAATAGTCTCGAAGTTTTCCCCGATTGTTCAAGAATACACTCAATACCATACACACAGGAGTAGGGTTATTATTCTCTCCGAAGAAGGCTGAACACAGATAAAAATCCCGTGTCAATCTCTGCGTGATTTCATTCTAGAGACCCCCAAATCAAACAATCTTTACGTAAGTTCGGTTCTAAAATACAAGCGGTTAGGCGCCGACCGTGGGGATCTTCGGTAATCTCTTGTTAACATACTCTGTTTTCCAAATCTCATGCACTCATGGCAGGAGAATGGAACGAGGAGAACTGGTTCGACTTGGCAGATTACGCAGACGTCGACATGGATGCCGGTTTCGATTACGAGCCGAGTGATGACTCATCCGATGGTACTGCTGCCTCCGGTGATCTTCCCGCAGATCCAGGAGACAATGCCGCTGATGGAGTTGAGGAGGGATCCATATCCCCCACAACAGTACGTCTAAGAGAGGAGTCTACCCTCTCAAAGGACAAGGGTCAATTTGACCAGGACTACACCCAGGTGGACTCACAACACGACGAGAGTTTTACCTCGAAGTGTCCGAGTCCCCCTAAGGCGGTCCGACTTGGTGAGGCAAGTTCTGGAAGCCACAATTCCAGGACTTCACCAGCATTTGGTGATTCTCTCTCTCCGGATGACGCTAGAGAGAGCGGGATCAAGCATGCTTTTCCTACAAATTCGGCCATCTCTCTGCAGATCACGCCTGCCAACGGAGACGGTTATAACCCGGACTTCCCCTACCTGGAGGGGATTACTCCAAGTCGCCAGATGGTGTCTCTCGACGACTCCTCAAGCGGGGAGGCCTCGAGCGCAAGTGAGAATCATCAACGGGAGGTCTTTGTCCTTCCCTCAGATCAAGGTCACTCTCCTAGAGTCCGAACTGGAGACCCTCCCAAAAGATCACGCACTGCGCCCCCTCATGGCAGTGGCAAGAACACCACCGATGGCGGACACGACCAACACCTTCATGAACGCGAAGGAAATCCTCGACATACTCGCACTTCATTGAGGCAGTCTCAAGAGTCTGACAGGGAAGATCTTGAAGCTACTCGACGAAGGAAGATTGCGGCTCAGAAGAGTTTACCTGGGCGCATCCAATATCGGTCAGAGGAAGCTCAAGAACTCCAGCACATCAGTGATTTGCTCGAGAATCCAACTCGAGAGCTCGCCCGAGCGCCGGGGTACGACCTCTTCGTTGAAGAGATCGCACAAAGGCTTCGGTCTACGATGGAAAAGCTGGAAGCACCTCGCCAGGCATCATTCAGAAATCGTAGTAATACGACTTCTTGACTACCGGTCGATCGATCATATCACCATAAAGGAATCGACGAAACAGTAAGTCACATCGATCTCCTACTCAGAAAAATATTTTGGAACGACTGATGATCAACAAACCTATCGGAGAGGTGATCGTTCACCATACCGACATAGGAGTCTGTAGCAACAGATGAACTACGAGGCGTATTCCCCTCGTAGGATCGAGACCTATTATAGGTCAGGTCAACCTATTATTGGGTATCGTCGAGTACGACCACCTGATGATATCAACCCTTCTTTCCTGCAAAGGAGGCGTCAAGAAGTCATTACTGGATGTCGGGCATTCTCGCCCGATCTTCGAGCAGTTCGCTGGCCACCTCGCTTTCGACCAGTAAACATGGAGAAATTTGATGGATCCCAAAATCCTATCGAATTTCTTCAAATCTACAAAGACGAAATTCGAAGCGGCGGGGAGGAGGATAACATGTGATGGCAAATTACCTTCCAACTGTGCTCGAAGGGTCTGCTCGATCATGGTTATTGAACCAACCACTCGAGTCGATGCATTCTTGGCAACACCTCTGTAATCTTCTACTGGCAAACTTTCGTGGCACTTACAATCGCCTTGGGAAGGAGGCGACTTGCACGGATGAGACGAAGCGATTAACGAGACCTTGCGCCAATTCATCAAGCGCTTTAGTCGGGTTCGTAATTCAATTAGGAAGTTTCGATTCATCTGTCATCGGGGCTTTCAAGCAAGGAGTCCGTAGTAGAAGGATAACAGAAGATATTGCTTTAAATCCGCCTACCACTGTCACTGAACTCTTTGAGATGGCTGATCGATATGCAACTGCCTCTGAGGCGGTCGAGTGGAACAACACAATTGATCAAGAAAACAATACCTCTCGAGAGCCGTGATATTGGTAAGAAGAAAGATAAGAAAGCAAAAAGTCCAAGAACAAAGGCGAAGGGTCAAAAACTCCAAGTCGCTAGCTTCAAGGAGGTCTTGGTCGTGAATGATAAAGAGCCACACGCGTCAAGCCACATTCCGACCGAGGCAAAGGTAAGCGCCCGATCGGAAAAATGATAAGCCTAGGTGGTGTCTTTTCCATAAAAGGAGGGCATGACCTTCAAGAATCGCCGAGTCTTTCAGCTAAAGCTTGAAGACTACTACAATGGCAAGGATCGCTTCCTACTCTCGGCGGGTAGGGCAAGCAGTGGTCATAAGACTTCGGATGACGAGGAGGAGATGCTGTTCCAGGATCCCATAACACCGTCGAGCACATCTAAGGAGGATCATCGGCATATGAATCAAAGCGGCGACTTAAAGTCACGAACGAGAGGTAAACTCCATAGATCCTCCTCTTGTCAATAAATTACGAAGTGGTCGAAGTCACCATCTCCTTTGAGAAGAGTGACTGTCTGATTCCTTCGACTCGACCAGGTCGGTATCCGATCATGGTCGAACCCACCATCAACAATTGTCGAGTCAATCGAGTTTTGGTTGATGATGGCAGCTCATTAAATATTTTATTTATGAGTGCCCTGGACGAAATGCAAGTACCCAGGATTAAGGTAAGACCGGTACGATACTCTTTCCATGGAATCGTACCGGGATCTTCGGCCAAACCGATTGGTCAAGTTTCTCTTCTTTTAACATTTGGTTCACCAAGTAATTTCAGGACAGAGAAAATCTCCTTTGATGTGGTCGATTTCGATACGGCATATAACGCCATACTCGGACGACCAACTTTGGCAAAATTCTTAATGGCTACTCATTATGGATATCAATGTATTAAGATGCCAGGTCCCAAAGGAGTAATCACAATTCATTGTGACAAGAAGATGGCGCATACCTGCGATCATCGATCCTCGAGATGGTTGGACAAATACCATTTCGAGAAGAAAGTCACCCGACTAGTAAGTTGAAGCCTAAATCTGTCTTAGAAGCCGAACGACAAGGTCAAAGAGGTTCCTCCGACGCAGGGAGCCCTCAAGATCGCTCGCATTGGGGAAACTTCCGACCCCAAATAGGAAGGCGCCTCATCACCTTCCTCCGAGCTAACGCAGATGTCTTGGCGTGGCAAGCATCCGACATGCCCGAGTCCCGGGGAGGTGATCGAGCCAGAGCTAGCTTTACGGCCGACAAAGTACCGTAAAACAAAAATTACGAGATTTGCCTCGATCGGCGAGATGCTATTAAATCGAATTGGATAAGCTACTTAAAGTAGGCTTTATAAGAGAGGTCAACCACCCGAGTGGTTGGCTAATCTCGTAATGGTTAGAATGTCAAGCGGCAAATGGCGTATGTGCGTAGACTTTACTGATCTTAATAAAGCTTGTCCAAAAGACGATTTTCCTTTACCTCGTATCGATCAGTTGGTTGATTCTACTGCAGGTTGTGAAATGTAAAGTTTTTTAGATGCATATTCTGGATACCACCAGATCAATATGTGTCTAGACGATGAAGAAAAGACTGCATTTATTACACCATCTGGTATATTTTGCTATATCAAAATGCCATTTGGTCTAAAAAATACCGGCGCTTCTTTTCAATGCTTGATGCAAGCAACTTTTTCATCTCAATTAGGCCGAAATCTAGAAGCCTATGTTGATGATCTAGTTGTTAAAAGCATCAATAGACTTAATCATATTACTGACCTGCAAGAAACATTCGACAATCTCAGAAAACATCGTTTAAAACTCAATCCTGAGAAGTGTGTGTTCGGAATCTCTTCAGGAAAATTGCTTGGATTCCTAGTATCTATACGAGGAATCGAAGCAAATCGAAAAGATCAAGGCCATTCTCCAAATGCGCCCTCAACCACAAGGAAAGAAGTTCAGAAACTCACTGGGTGCATGGCGGCTTTAAATCGTTTCATCGCACGACTGGGAGAAAAAGGACTACCTTTCTTTAAACTTCTAAGGAAACACGAATGTTTTGAGTGGTCAAAAGAGGCAAACACTGCCTTTGAGGATGTCAAGAGGTACCTTACGAGTGCTCCTATTCTGGTCTCTCCGAAACCAGAAGAAACGCTCTTAATTTACCTAGCTGCCACGCCACAGCGATAAGTGCAAGATCTTGGTCGAGAACGTGAAAACATGCGGCGACGGTTTACTACGTGAGTGAAGTTTTACACGGGCCTAAGGAGCGTTACCCTTAGGTCCAAAAGCTTCATATGCCCTCCTCATGTCTTCGAGGAAGCTGCGCAGATTATTTTCAAAGCATAAACTAGTTTGCGTCTCCGAGTTTCCCTTAGGGCGATCCTCCACAATAGGGAAACAGCGGGACGCATGGCAAAATGGTCGGTCGAACTTGGGGAGTTCGACATCCATTTCGTGTCGAACGGCCGTTAAATCTCAGATCTTGGCGGACTTTGTCGCCGAATGGATAAATCTGAACACATTCGGGATCCCGATCTGATTCCCACGACCGATTGGATGATGTACTTTGACGGGTCGCTTACTTTAAGTGGCTCGGGTCGGGTGGTCTGGTATCTCCAACCGAGGAGACCTTAAAGTATGCCATACAATTAAACTTTCGGGCCACTAACAAGCGTGGCGAATCTGAAGGTTTGCTAGGCGGCATCGAAAGCAAAAAAAGCTCTCGATTCGCCGACTACTCGTGAGGGGAGACTCTCAACTAGTCGTGAATTAAGTCGGAAAAGAGTACCAATGCTCTAACCCGACAATGTCTCGGTACTTATCGGAAGTGCGTAAGTTAGAAAAGCATTTTTTAGGTTTCGAGGCATAATTTATCCTCGAAAGGATAATTTCCTCATCACCCTTGCTCGAATAGCTTCTTCCGATCTGAAGTACCAAAAGGAGTCTTTTGGAACAACTCCAGAAGCCGTCTCTAGTCGACGAACCAGAGACACCTCCTATTGAGACGGCCTCTCTAGAATACGAGGATACATGGATGACGCCTATCTATGAGTATCTTCAGAAGGGTTCAGTACCCGAAGACGATCTCGAGGCAGATCGTTTATCCCGAAAGGCCAAAATGTATACTTTGGTTGAAGGAGTCCTCTATAAACGAGGTACTGAAGGGGTGCTCATGTGATGCATTTCGCAGAGCGAAGGATTAACACTCCTTCACGACATACATGATGGCATCTGTGGAAATCATGCTTCCTCTGTAATCTTTGGTCGGTCAGAAGGCTTTTCGACAAGGTTTTCTTCGCCAATGACCCTTTACGATGCTAAAGAGTTGGTTAAAAGTGTGTCCGATGCGGTTTCATAGCAGCAAATACACCAACCAGCTCGGGCATTACAAACAATACCTCTATCTTGGCCTTTTGCGACCTGGGGTCTCGATATCCTAGGACCGTTCCCCAAAGCTCCGGGAGGTTTGAGTTCCTTTTGTGGCTATTGATACGCTCACAAAATGGATTGAAGCCGAACACGGATCGATAACAACGAAGCGGCAAAGCGGTTTATGATGAGATGCGTAATTACTCGATTTGGAGTACCAAGTCGAATAGTTACAGATAATGGTAAGCAATTTTCAAGCGCAAAATTTCAGGAATTTTGCGACGAGTTGGGTACCAAACTATGTTATGCTTCGTGGCCCATCCCCAAAGTAATGGGGCAGAGAACGTGCAAACGCCAAATAATGAGAGGAATTAAGACTCGAGTCTTGACCAGCTCATCAAACGCCGGGGCTTGGGTACAAGAGTTACCCTCCATGTTCAGGGGTTCAGACGACTACCGGTCGAGCTACTGGTGAGGCACCCTTTTTCTAGTCTTGAGTGAAGCCATGCTTCCTCGGAACTAAAGATAAGGTCAACACAGTCTAAACTTTCAAAGACTCCAACCAGGAACAACTTCGAGCAGATGATATTAATCTACTTGAGGAAAGGAGAAATCAGGCCTTAATCCGTTCATTAGTCTACCAACAAGCCCTACGCAGATACTACGATCGTAAGGTCCAACCTCGCAGCCTTGCTGTAGGTGACTTGGTACTGAGGCTCTGCCAATCCAAGTCTAATCGGAACAAACTTTCTCCCAAGTGGGAAGGTCCTTACAAAGTGGTCGGGTTACTCGTCTGTGGTCGAGACGATTGGCAATGGAAGACGGCGAGTTCTCTCGAACTCTTGGAACATCGACCCGCCACGCAAGTTTTATGTGTAACCAATCATTCGCATAATAAAGACTCGTGTTCTCTCTACCTCTATTGTCTTACTTTTGAGTAGTGCTTTCATAATCTTTCGACTATATTCCAAATACCCGATTTCCTTTATATTGGTGAAAGGCGAGTAACATCACCTAGTCGAAGCCTCTCCTCTCTGCATGTGGTCGCCCATTAGAAGGAGCTTCCTAGTGTTGACTCGTTACTCACTTTTCTTTGCCAACACAAAGAGCTCGGGTTCTATTTAGTGAAATATTTTTAAAAGCCTCCTCTTTTCACCTTAGTTTATTTCTTCATTCTTTTGAAAAATATTCTAAGTCAAGTGCACTTTCTTAGATTTATTCAAGCGCTTTTGGGGTATTCGATTAAATGCAGGCGGTCGGAGGAAGAAACACATCTAGTCGAAGTCTCTCCTCTCTGCACGTGGTCATGCCCACTAGAAGGAACTTCCTAGCATCGTTCAGTTTCCTATTTCTTCAGTTCCTCTGGATGTTTGTTTAACTCAAGTTGCTGTTCTCGATTTAATTAATCTAGTCGAAGATGGTGACATCACCTAGTCGAAGACTTTTCTCTCTGCATGTGGTCCTGCTCACTAGAAGGAACTTCCTAGTGTCGATTCGTTACTACTTTTTCGGCGATGCATGACAATCGTGACCAAAACTACAAGTTAACCAAACCTCTCTTTTTGAAACCCTTTTAATACTATTTACTTAGTTTGTCTAAACAAACTAAACAAATAGTCGGGGCTAGGATAAAGTTATTAATTTGACTTCAATTCTTAGTCTTTCATTACATTTTTCATTAGTTAATTATCTTTTGAGTTACTAACTACTCGACAAGATGATTTGCAGGAAAAAAAGATGCATTATATAATACATCAACAAAAGCTTGTTTTTCACAGGTTTTTTACAAATCACTCTGAAGAAGGAGAGCCTAGTCGCATTTCCTCCGAAACTTTTTTACCGAGTGGTTGCATTTCTTCAATAAGATGACTTGCTTCTGCTTCGGGGCAGTCGAAGTCGACTTCGATTGGTTGCACATTAAGGCTGGGGTCATGAGCTTTAAGTTTTGCCAATGCATAACTTATAGCACTTTCGACCGCCTCCTTGATGGACTCAGTTTGATCGGCCTTCAGAGTGGTCACCAGTTCTTGCAAAGTCCCGACTTGTTCCCCAATAGTACTTACGTGAGCAGCTACGTATCATCTTGAGGAGCTTTTCCCTCAGTACGTAGCTCACCAAGTACATTATTCAGGAGCGTGATATTGTCTTGAAGATTAATCTTCATCGCCTCCATGACCTGTTGGGTATGAGTCGAAGCCTCGCGAAGTTGTTTATTTTCGACCACTTGTTCTGACAAGAATAAGACTAGTCGAGTAAATAAACTTCTAGAGGAGAGAATAAAATAGTCACAGGTAAAAGAATTTCTTACCTGCTAGACGAGAATCTAACTTCTCGATTTCTATATTATGAGAAACGACAGTCTCAGCATGCCGCTCCTTCCATAACTTGACTTCATTTGCGTTTGCCTTAGCAATGCGGACAGTCTCGTTATAGATCAAAGTCTTATCCCTAAGTTCATTTTCGAGTCTTCCCAGTTCAAGATCCATTTCTAAAAGAGGAAACGAGAATTAGAAAAGGAAGGGAACTCGTAATGGACTGCGGCAGAAAAAATGCTTACGATCGGCGAGATCTCACCTCTCAATTTCTTGATCCTTCTCTTTGGATATACGAAAAAGCTCACGAATAACCACAGTTTTTTCCTTAACTTCATCCTGAAGCTGTCTCGTATCATTTTCTTTTTCTGAAAAGAAGTGACGATCAGGTAAAAATCAACAATATAAGCAAATCCTAAGTCCAAAGACTTCATCGTTTATCTTTTCTGCATTTCTTGATTCGAGTTAGCTTCTTTAACCTTCCTCAAGAGGAATTCTACTTGTTCACATAGCTTTCTCGACTCCTCTTTTTGATAATCGGCGAGTCGGCGTAGAGTTTTCGCCGCTTTTAACCCAGAAGGTTAAAAGTGGACATGAACATTATTAAATTGGTTGTAAGCTCTCCTACAACCATTGATCCGATCGTAAGTTCTTCTCGACTATGGATCTAGTCGTAAGTTCTCCTACGACCAAGCATCGGTCGTAAGCCTTTTACGACTAGTACCTAGTCGTGAGTTTTTCCACGACAAACCTGTAAGCACTATATAAGTAGTCAAGTCGAAAGCGACTATGAAAAATAATGACTTACCACCTCTCGCTGTTGTTTGCGAGTTCCTCTTTCTGTCGCATAGCTCTAGAAGTTGTCGGTGATATTCACCGACAACGACAATTGCTCTAGAGCTTTACGCAAAAGGAAAGACAAGAAGAAACAAGGAAGATCACATATATAAGTATTCTTGAATACTTACACTCATAGTTGATCGAGCAAATATCGAGTAAACCCGACTCTGCATGCTTGACTTGTCTACTCTATCGACTGATCCCACCAAACCTTCTCAAGGCGCTCATTGTCAAAAGTGTCCCTCTATTGGGAATGTCTTTGGGATGAGGGACTCGATGGCGAGATCTAAAAGCAGAAGACCCTACTATGGAAGCAGGGCCAAAGAAATCAGAACTGAAGTTGAAGTATTCCTCATCTTCCAATTCTGAAATTGTAGCATCTCTTTGGGTACCAGGAAGGAGGTCTGCAACAATTTCCTTCCCCGCACGGTGGTCAGGTACATCTCCACCTTGGGCGAGACTTTTCTGTTGCCTCTGCTGGTCCCACGACCACATCGGTGGTCATGGCGCTATTTCGTGGTTGTAGCCGCTACGAGTGGTTATAGCCGCCACCTCGTAGATTGTGGCGCTACTTGATGCCATGGCTACAACTTCAGCGGTTGTGACAACTGCCTCGGGAGCCACGACTTCTTCCACCACCCGGGCCGAAGATGATCCTTCGACCACTCCCGCTGTCAGCTCTCCTATCGCTGGAGAGGCGGAAATGGGCTTCTTGATAGAAGCCACCTCGGGGACTAAAGAAGTCGAGCTAAAACAAACAAAAGGATAGCAAGTCAAATTGTGAAAAGCAAAAGGTAAATGATGTTCTTACACTTTAGCCTGTTTCACATACCTCTGCATCTGGACTTGATCGAAACTTTGAAGCCATCTTCCGATGGAAGGGTTCTTCGACTTCTTTGCTACGACCACGTCGGTCGTAGCTCGTTGGGGAATAGGCTCGGCCACGACCACGTCGTCGTGGATCTTGAGCAGGACCATCTCTCCGGTCTCGACTTTCCGGAGGGCGAGATCGGTCTCGACCACTCCAAGAGCAGCGCTACCCTCAACAATAGGGACTGGATCAACGTTGTCCTTCACAAAGACATAAACTCCTTCCAGTTCTCTTTTTCTAGTTGCTTGACAAAACTAGAAGTGGCGGCGTGAAAGCTTTCGTCATAATAAAAGGTACCTTGGCCTTGTGGGCTTTGCGCCTAAGAGGTTCTTCAACCTCCACGGCCTCCTCACCGCATTGCTGTTGCTTGATCTCGACTCTTCTTTGTGGTCATGTCCTTGGTCTTCTGGTCTTGCGTATAAGAGGTTCTTCATCCTCCTCGACTTGATTGTTTCGACTTGATTTACTGCTGCGACTATGCGTGTCCGCAGACCTTAACGAGGACTGGTGAAGCGAGGGACTTGAGCTTGATCCTCCCTTGTCGACGACTCTTGAAAGTCGGCGCTTTTTACTGGGGAGCTGAGTCCTTGTCTCATCGTCGCCTGCGCCAATGGTCATCGATTCGACCTCTTAAATCGTCGGCGGTTTTCCATGCCTACTTTTTGTAAAGAAAAGCAGAAAAAGAAGAATCAATGACCGATCGTAAGTTTTCTATGACCGATTACCTAGTCGTAAGCTTTTCTCGACATGTCACGATTGTAAGATTTTCTCGATCACTACCTAGTCGTAAGTTCTTTCTCGACTATAAAGTCCTAAGGATAAAATCAGCTTTTGATTACCTTTAGGCGCTCAACCTTTTCCTCTGCGGACAAAACCGCAAGGATTTGAGGAACCGCCATTCCGGTGGCGGGGCTTCTCTAAGCGAGTTTGACTCGAGCGTCAATCTCTGCGTGTGAAAGATCGTATAAAAGCAGATAAAGATACTCAATTAGATAATTTCAAGAAGACCAAACCGAGAGTTAAGTCGAAAAACTACTTACCCTCCTCGTAGTCACCGGTGGGGCCTTTTGGCCCGTGTACTTCCACATAGGAGGTACTCGTTTCTTCAAAGGGCTAATTCGACGTGTGATGAAATCCTTCACCACATGCCATCCAAATCAACCCCTTCTTTCAAATCCTTAATGGCTTGAATATAGGGGCAATTCGACCGATATCTTGGGGAGTCGAATCCCACGAAGATTTTTTTTTCTGACCTTCACGGAAGGTAAGGTCATCTTCGGAGGTGACTTTCGATAAAACCACCTCTTCCTCCATCCCGCCACGAGGACTGGTGAACATCTGAATGTACTCCTCGACTTCCCATCATGGAGCTTCAGATCACGACTTAGGCTATTCCAAATTTTGTCGAGCCATTAGTAGAAATCTTGAAAGAGCTCAAGGTCATTGGAATTCCCAAAATCGCCTCACAGAGATACACAAATCGCTCGGCATTGTGATGGAATTGGGACCAAGGTTCACCGATTCCACCTCAAAATACTCGAGTATAAGTGTAAGAAAGGGGTGAGCAGCAATCGAGACCACACTCACAGTACTCTCACGGAAGGCGGAATTTGTCCATCCTCCCCGACGGCCATTCTTTGCTTATGCGCCGGGAACCACTCCACGAGAACTCTCTCTAGAATCTTCCCAGCGTTGACAAGGGCTTGCATCTTTGCCGTATCCATCTCCGACTCGGCCCACTCGGAGACCCTCCCGGCCATTTCTCTCAAGGGGAGATTCTTGATTGAGTTGGTGAGAAGACAAGAACTTGATGAGCAGTGGGATGATTTGAGGAAAAGTGTGAACCCTAAGTCTTACCCCGTAAGTATTTATAACCGCGTGCCTTGGGCGGGCGTGGTATTCAAAGGTTGCCACCGTCGGGAACCGCTCAATGGACGAGCTAACGGGTGTCGTTTGAAATTCCACAGCGTGTCCGCTCGAGAAAATCAGGTTTGCTTTTACACCTCAAATGAAATTACTTCCTTGGTTAGATTCTTTTTAACCCAAGGAAATGTCAATCGGAAAGGTTTGTCTTCGATCACCATGCTCGACCACCTCGTGATCGTAGAAATGTTCTACGACTATTTGATAGCCGTAAGCAATTCTCTTGACCAAGCATACTTCTGGTCAAAGTAGTACACTAATGTCGAAGAGTTTTTCCTTTGACTATCTTTCTACGACCCTCTCGTGGTCGTAAGACCAACTATAACTCCTTAACCAAGTAAGTTGCTTTCACTTGAAGTGGGGGCTAGATGGCGAGAATATAATAATCCTCATTTTATCTTTTATCTATAACTCCTTAACCAAGTAAATATGGCGTCATATGGTCCCTGAGTATACCCTTAAATGTTATAAGGGAAGAGCCTCTTTGGATGGTCCTAAGTTCTTCTCGACCACCCCCATAGTCGTAAGTTATGCTACGACTACCCCATAGTCGTAAGTCTTGCTACGACTACCTCATAATCGCGAGTTCTTCTACGACTAGGTCAGCTATGACCACCTTATGATCAATTAAACCTCTGCACAAGTAGGCCCAATTGATTAAGGATTCAAACGATCATCATCTGTTGTTACTCGCCAAGTAATAGCACGTAATGCTCCATTATCTACGGTATATAGCCGTTAGGCGATGTGGAGGAGTTATCGCCGGTGATTACTACCAACGTCGCCTGATTACGAGGATGTGATGGGCGCTTCACTGGAGAAACCGCTCCTTCACGTACTATATAAAAGCGGCAATCGAGAGAGGAAGGGCCGGAGAAATACAAGCACTATCATCTCGTAATAGTCGAGTTTTTCCCGATTGTTCAAGAATACACTCAATACCATACACACACAGAGTAGGGTTATTATTCTCTCGAGAGAAGGCCTGAACCTGTATAAAAATCCCCGTGTCAATATCTCTACGTGATTTCATTCTAGGAGACCCCCCGAATCAAACAATCTTTACGTAAGTTCGGTTCTAAAACACCGACAAATTTCTTTTATAATTCTAAATTACAAATTAAGCTTTAGCGAATTAATAAAATCAAATGGTTAATTTTTAAAGTTTTCAAAATTTTCCAAAAAGCCCAGAAAATGTAACACCCTGATTTTGGAGCCTTTTTGAAAATTTCAAAATAAAGGGAACCATTTTGTTTTGATGAGAATTTATTTGCACCACCTCTAGCATCACTTGGACCTCCCTCGTGTCCGTTCGAGCCTTCCGCTTGATCCAGACCTCTATCGCTTGTGTACTGTTCGATTTGCGTTGGACGGTTTGATCTTGTTGAGACGTTCGGATGGTGCGAATGTCCCCCCTCTCTCGAGCCCTCAAATCTTTCTTTGGGCGGTCCGATCTGCGAGGCGTTCGGCCGGTCCGAACGTCCCAACCATTTTGGACCGCCTGATCCAGTTCAATGGCTGAGATCTAGCGTTATCTCTGGATGGTCCGAACGGCCCAATCACTTTGGTCCGTTCGATTGAAATCCAATGGCTTCCGCTTCTCCCGCTTCTTATCTCGCTATCGCTCACCTCCCTTGTTTAGATCTTGACCGTTAAGACCTCTCCTTTGGAGATCTTAGCCGTCAGGGCCTCCCTTGTTTAGATCTTGACCGTTAAGACCTCACCTTTGGAGATCTTAGCCGTCAGGACCTCCCTTGTTTAGATCTTGACCGTTAAGACCTCCCCTTTGGAGATCTTAGCCGTCAGGACATCCCTTGTTTAGATCTTGACCGTTAAGACCTCCCCTTTGGAGATCTTAGCCGTCAGGACCTCCCTTGTTTAGATCTTGACTGTTAAGACACCCCCTTTGGAGATCTTAGCCATCAGGACCTCCCTTGTTTATCTTAATCGTTAAGACCTCTCCTTTGGAGATCTTAGCCGTCAGGACCTCCCCTTTGAGGATCTGACCGTCAGGACCTCCCCTTTAAGGATCTGACCGTCAGGACCTCCCCCCTTGTGGATCTGACTATCAGGACCTCCCCTCTGTGGATCTGACCGTCGGACCTCCCCTGATCTCTATGCAATCTCCTCTAGGTCTCCGCAGGACCTCCCCTTGAGCTTTGACTGGTCCCATTTGTCAGTCACGCCTATTTTCTTTATCCTTTGACCATGTCCTTTGCACCTGGAAGTCCTCAAAGCATTTAATGCCCGTTGTGTCGCATTAAATGCTACTACCTTGTGGCAGCACCGGGCTATCTTTTGTCTCATCCATTACCTGCTCCTATCATTTCTTCACCAACTCTTGAACACGTTTACCCTTGGAAATCTGGGCGGCTCTGGCTATATAAGTGTGGGCAGCCCTTTCTCTTCACCCTTTTGCTCATTTCCACTCTTTGGCTCACCCGGCTAGCTCTTGGACCTCCTCCAAAGCTCTCTGGACCTCCTCCCTTAAGCTTCGAACCTCCTCCAGCAAACTCCTTGGACCTCCTCCTGATCACCTAGCCTCTCTATTGGTTTTATTTTAGTGTTTTATTGGAGTTTCTTTGGATCTTATTTGAGCTCTATTTGAGTTATTTTGATTTCCCACCGTGTAGATTGTGTAGGCAACGAAGGGCAAGAGTTCTTTGAGGAAGAAGAAGACACTCAAGCCGTTGAGCAAGGCAAGTTACACCCTTGACTATGTTGCACCCATTACTTCAAATTACTATGTTCTGTTTCAAAGGTTTATGCATGCTTGCTTTACCTACTTATTTCAATACCTGTCTTTAAGTTCACAGTTATGCCCAAATCCTTTGTATGGCCAATCTTGATATTGAACCAAACATGTTGTCACCCTAGTTAAAAATCTAGTTGATTCAATAGTGTGAACCAGGATCTCTTGAAAAATGTATGCTTAGTCATGCTTAGACCAAAATCTTGTTTTGGGAAGTTTTTCTGCCAAAAGACCAATGTTGTCTAAATGTCTTAATCCATGACATTGGGTTGTCGTGGTGATTTTGCAAATGTTTTAAAAAGCAAAGAAAATGGAAAATGGTTTGGACTTGAGCAGATTGGTTTGGTTGGTTGGTGCATGTCCATGCATGGGCTCATCTCGGGTAGGGTTGAGGCCCAGGGTTCTGTGGTAGCCGCCCAAACCAGTTAAGGACCAGTCTACGAGCCACATCTTGTTAGCCACCATCGTGCAACCACTCGTCCTATGTGGGCGAGACCTGGCTGACTAATTTGCAAAGTTCCATCGCGGTTGATCCTGTTTGTACGTGGGTGGTCTTTCATGGCCATTTCTTTTGACAAAGTCTTTCATAACTATTGTTCCCACCTGGCATAAGGGGGGGGCACCCATTAACCCGACGGGTTTCTATCCAAAGGGGGGATTTGCGAAACCTTAATGAGGGTGGACTACGGTGGAACGATGCATTGTAAAGGCCTTGTCATGTGCTCTAGACCTCTCACCAAAGGAAGTGTGAGGTGGCATTGATGAGTGCCAAACAAACTAGAGAAAACATGTCTTGTGGGGAAAGCTGTACACCTTTGCAGAGCGTTAAACTATTCGAATAGCCGTGTCCACGGTCATGGACATGCTAGTAAAGCCACTCAAAGTTAGCTCTTGGTTTTGTTTTAAAAAGGTTTGTGAAATTGGTTTTGGATTGCCATCCAAATGGGTATTGGGCGGATAGCCTTGTGATAGGAGGGTATCCTTCACACTTTGTTGATGAATGTTATCCAACTGTAAAATTTAAAGCTTTGCAAATGAATTTTAATTATTATTATCTGCCTTGGAACTCAGTACTGGTATTTGAAATAAACTTGGCTTTATGCAAATCAACCATATTAAGCCTTCCTTTGTGACATCCACTTATGCATGCCATTCTGTTATTTGACGGGTGTAACTTGCGAGCACAGTTGTTGTGCTCATTCTTGCTTGATTTGACAAATTGAGCAGGAGAGGACTCCTTTGAAGATGATGAGGACCAGAACAATTAGGCCGCGCCCTCCAGCCAATTACCTGTGGTGTATTGGATGGACTTGGTTTTGCTTTCGCTGTGTATTTTTGCTTTGTTGTCGTGGCTTGTAAGCAACTTTGTAATCAACTCCCTTGCTGTTAATAAAGTCTTTTGTGGATGTATATTATCACTTGTAATTGCTGTGAGAACTAGCCATTGATCCTTAGGGACTAGTTCGGATCACAGGAGGTTTAGGACTTCTCCAAGTCTCATGACCTCCTCGGGTTGGTCTCTTGACCTCCCTCAGGTCTGGTCGTGGCTCTTGGGGAGGTCCTGAGTCTCAAGACCTCCTCGGGTCAGTACCCTAGACCTCTAGGAGGTTTGGCTGGACCTCCTAGGAGGCCTGGGAGGACTGCCCGAGAGATCCTTTAGACCTCCTGGGAGGTCCTGGTGGACTCCCAGGGAGGTCTTGGAGGACCTCTCGGGATAGTCCCTGGCCGGGTCGCCACAAATGGTATCAAAGCATCTTTACTGCAGGACGTAGCCTAGTAGAATGGTCGATAGAAGAAGGTTCAAAATGTGTTTTACAAAACAAGAGATATAAATTGTTCTCCTCTTACCTGAGTCATCTTTCTGTCCTTATTCCCTTCCTCTGTATCTCTCTTTACCTTGTTCTCCCTTATCTTTGTTCTCCTCATTGTTTTATGAAATTGAATGGACCCTCTTTCCTTGAAATGTCAGTAGGGCCAATTTTAATCCTTTGTTGTTGCATTAAGGACCTCCCTATTCGTGGCCCAGGGTGGTAGTCCTTTGCAAAGACCACCCATGAGGTATCTTTGCAAAAGACCACCCCTCATGGCCACGACCTCCTTGCTTGCAGCCCTGAGGGCAGTGAGCCTCGAGTAGAACACGTTTGGGCTTTTGAGTTGCTGGTTTTTGTTGGTTTTGCTGGTTTGGTTGTTTTGACCTCTTTCCTTCCCCCCCCCTTAGTTTTCTTCCTCTTTCCTAATCCGTGAAGACCTAGCAGATGGTGACAACTCGTGGTAGTGGCAGCACCAGTGGTTAGAGCAAAGCCATTGGAAGTGATCCAGAGACTCCTCTTCCCCAGCCACCATCTCCTCTAGTGGGAGGGCCAGATTGGAACCAAATGATGGCAAATCAAGCTCAGTTAATTAACTTGTTAGCTCAATCCATCACCAATACTTAGAATCTTCAAGCAGCGGCGACAGCTCAACCACCGGTGTATGTTCCACCTCCCCCACGGGCTAATATATTTGAGTTTATGAGGATGAGGCCACCCACATTTTCTAGTACAACCGAGCCCATGGAAGCTGATGATTGGCTTAGAACAGTGGGTAGAAAGCCGAACATGATCCAGTGTACCGACCGTGAGAGAGTTCTATTTGCCTCACACCAACTTCATGCACCAGCCTCTGAGTGGTGGGACAACTTCATTCATTCCCACACCGATGCTCAAACTATTACTTGGGATGAGTTTGTTCAAGCTTTTCGCAGGGCATACATCCCCCACGGTATGATGTTGCTAAAGAAGAAAGAGTTCAGATCTTTGCGCCAAGGGAATAGCACAGCCAGTGAGTATCTTCACAAATTCAACCAATTGGCAAGATATGCACCCGAAGATATGGCTACTGATGAGTCCAAGCAAGAGCGCTTCTTGGAAGGGCTTAATGATGATCTTTCGATTCAGCTCCTTGCTCATGACTACCCAGATTTTCAGCAACTTGTGAGCAAAACTATTCGTCAAGAGGGTAAGCATCTTGAGATGGAAAATTGCAAGAAAAGGAAAGCAGCCCAGCAGCTCAGTTCAGACGGTTCTTCCAGGCCTAGGACCTCCCAGTTTCTGCAAAGGAGACCTGTGACCTCCTCCCCTTCTAAACCTCCAATACAAGCAAAGCGTCCTGGAACCTTCAGCCCTCGCATGACCTCTCCGGGAGGTCAATCTCAGAAGAAGCCATCCACAGCTTCTGCAGCGGGAGTTACTTGTTTTTATTGCAATGAAGTTGGGCACTATGCCAATAGGTGCCCAAAGAAGCAAGAAGCAACAACCACTCCTCCCACCCGATCTAGTCTAGGGATTTCAGCACATGGTAGCAACCCCAATGTGAAGCCTTCGGTTCAGTTCATCAAGGGATATGTGAATCATGTCACGGCCGAGGAAGCTCAAAATGCTTCGGACGTGGTCCTTGGTACGTTTCTTGTTAATTTCGTACCAACCACAGTTCTTTTTGATTCCGGAGCTTCTCATTCGTTTGTCTCTTCTAAATTTATGGGTAGTAATGGGTTATCTATATCTCCTCTAGTAAACCCTATGCTGATCCACTCTCCGGGCTCAGAAATGAGGGCTAGTTCCTTATGCCCAAATCTTTCCTTGGAAATCTTAGGAGTTCGCTTCTCTACAGACCTTGTAGTCTTGCACTCCCAAGGGTTAGATGTGATTCTTGGAATGGACTGGTTAGCTAAGAATTAAGGTCAGATTGATTGTGCCAAAAAGTCTATTGTACTCACCAATGAGAAAGGGATAGAAGTTGAATTCAGCCCTGAGACCTCTCTTAAAGGAGTTCCTAGCCTGGCCTCTTTGAGAGAAGTGAAGTCGAAGACCTCCTGTGGTGAGGAGTATCCAGATGTGTTTCCTAGTGAACTACAGGGAATGCCTCCAGGATAGGGACCTAGAGTTTGTTATTAACTTGGTTCTGGAGCAAAGACCCATCTCCAAGAGACCCTACTGATTGCGATTAATGACCTTGTTGAGTTGAAGCAACAGATCGAAGAAATACAAAGCAAAGGATTTGTTAGGCCGAGTTCCTCTCCTTGGGGAGCTCCAATGATCTTTGTGGCAAAGAAAGATGGCACCCAACGCATGTGTGTAGATTATAAAGCTTTCAACGATGTCACTATCAAGAATAAGTACCCTTTGCCCAGGATCGATGACTTGTTTGATCAACTAAAAGGAGCAACAGTTTTCTCTAAGATTGATTTGATGTCAGGTTATCATCAATTGATGATTCGACAAGAGGACATCCCAAAGACAGCTTTCTCAACTCGGTATGGACTCTATGAGTTCACAGTCATGTCTTTTGGATTGACCAATGCTCCTGCCTACTTTATGAACTTGATGAATAAAGTGTTTATGGAGTATTTGGATAAGTTTGTCATTATCTTCATAGATGTATAAGACTTGTATTGATGATAAGGATCACTAGGAAATCAATGTGGTCGGAACCAGTGTATGACTTCGACTAGTTTTAGATCTGTTCCATAATCGAAATACTGTGTAGTACCTTGTGTGGTTGGAAGATGTATAAGACTTGTATTGATGATAAGGAATCATGCAAAAATGTATGCAAAAATGACAAGTGAACTTGTTTATATATCTTATCCAAAACTAGTTGTAAAGGATACTAAGTATCAGAGACTAAGAGAAACACTTCGCGAAGTGTATTCGTGCTCAAGTTCCGACTGGCAGCGAGGATCGTAAGAAACGGACCGTCGCTAGGAAGCTCCTTCCAGTGGGTAGGACCACGTGTAGAGAAGGAGAGACTTCGATTAGGAGGCTTTCCGTATCCCGACCAGTAGCCAAAACAAGAGTAGAACAGAATGTTGAAGGTAAGAAATGTAGTCTCCGAAATCTTAAGCATGTAAAGAACTATATGTAGTCGTTTGTGTGATGCTCTTGTTACTTGTATATTTCTTTAAGAAAAGAGTGTTGGTCGTGCGTGAGAATCATTGTCTGAATGGTCACGACTAGGACCCTTATAGCGTTTGACTCGTGAGAATCTGGTCTTCTTCGACCAATTAGACAACAATAGTATGCAAACCAGATGATGAGACAGACATATAAATAATATAATTCGTCGCAAAGTAAAGGAAATACATCTTTATTAAAAAAAATAAAAATAAAATGAAAATACATTTACACAAAGAACTTACGCAATTGTTCAATATTCCAAGAGTTTGATAAAACACGCCCGTTTGACATAGCTAGTCGTACCGAATCAGGTCTGGTGACTTCGACCACAGTGTATGGACCTTCCTATTTGGGAGAAAGTTTATTGCGATTAGCCTGGTTCTGAATTCGTCGTAGAACCAGATCACCTACAGCTAGGCTGTGTGGTTGCACCTTACGACTATGGTACCTTCGCATGACTTGTTGGTAAACCGCTGATCGTATGAGTGCTTGGTTTCGTCGTTCTTCAAGGAAATTTATGTCATCGAGTCTTCGTTGTATCTGATCGTTCTCATTGAAACAATCAGTGCGAGCAGAGCCTATCTTCAGTTCTAGAGGAAGCATGGCTTCAACACCGTAAACCAGAAAAAATAGCGTTTCACCGGTCGCACGACTGGTCGTGGTTCGAACGGCCCATAATACAGAAGGAAGTTCTTCAACCCAAACTCCTGACCGTTTGATTAACTGGTCGAACACTCGGCGTTTCACTCCTTGCATTATGATACTGTTGGCCTGCTCAACTGCTCAATTGCTCCGTGGATGAGCGACATAAGCGAAATGTATCTTGATACCTAGATCCTCACAGAATTCCTGAAAATTTCCGCTAGAGAATTGGGAACCGTTGTCTGTGATTATACGAATAGGAAGGAACCTTTTAGCGGCTTCAGTCATTGTTTTAATAACTGGCTTGACTTCTATCCATTTTATAAACTGTTAATCATAACGAAAAAGAATTTGAAGCCCCTGGGTGCTCTTGGGAAAGGTCCCAGAATGTCTAGTCCCCAGGTTGCAAAAGACCAAGAAAGAGGCATAGTTTGCAAAGCTTGTGCCGGCTGATGTACATATCAACTATGAAATTGACACTGTACGTACTTTGTCACGAGCTCTTTTGCATCATGAAGGGCAGTTGGCCAGTAGTATCCTATTAGGGTATGGGTAGGCTACGATAGCAACAAATCAAAATTTTCTACCACATAAACCAGGAAGCCAAGCAAGTAGATGATCACAAATCGTTACCACCGGACGCGCAGAGCAGCGGAAGAAGGGTTGGAGCAGCCTGGTCCAACGTAGAGCGCGTCGATGTAGTGGTCGTAGTCGATCGTCCAGCGTTGAGCATGTCGGTGCGGTGGTCGTGGTCGATCGTCTCCTCCAGCGACCTCTGCAGTTCCTTACGAAGATCATGGATCGTCTTAAAGCGCAATAGCAACCGCAGTAGCGCCTCTACGATATCCACACGTCCAGGGAAGGAACAACCATACGCCGGTGTGCTAGCACCAAGTTGCACGGCAGAGCTCTCAGGAAAATTGCGGCTAGGGTTTCGGTGGAACAACTCAACTCACGACTTTTGTGTGTCTCATCTGTTACGTTCACCACCTTTTTCCCAACGGTCTCATGCATCTCCTTATATAGTGCTCATGACGGATCCTATCTGAACACGTTTGACGAATCGTATTTGTACTGGTTTGTTCTAACCCATTAAGTGTGTGACCCTGTAGGTTCATGTGTAATCAGTTGTGACTCGGAAACCCTTTCCGACCACGAGTCGTTAGCGGTTCCTAGCAAGACATAACGATTCCCGAATACACATAAATTATATTGGACAAACCTTAATGCAATATGATCTACGACCAGGTCCTCATCACTTACAACCAGGTCCTATCTCTATACGACGGTTCAGATTTGGTCACGACGATTCAGAACTCCTTACGACTGTGTTTCACCACTCTGTGATTACATTTGACAAGTCTACGACCAGCTCGTATCTCCATACGACCAGTTCGTAACTAATTGAACTAAGCGACCTACTCGTGTATTCTCCCTTTGCCTCATGATGTCTGGTTGAACTCTAGGTGAGATGTTGTGCCATCCATGGACTGTTCAATACTTTCTCGATCGAGTGTCGGATAACTTCACGTGGTCAAACACTTCGACCACTAGTGGCATGGCCATGCACTTTCTTTATCTGACCACAACGAGGGGCCCAGAGATATCTCTCCTGTTATGTTAGGAGGGGCAAATCCCGTATCTGACCAGTCACATTCCTCCATAAGTTTCATAGCATACCCGAAAGCTACCTTTATAACTACCCAGTTACGAGTAGCGACTGGCAACCCCTAAGAGTGCTATTACACATGTAGAAAATCATGCTGATCTCAGGTCTAAGGATTATACATCATCATTACTTGAGACCAACTAACGACACATAGAATCATAACAATCTCAATAGTGTCTCAAGGTGGGTCAATCCAACCCCATGTTCTCTAACATGTGTTCACATTATTGATTCGATATCCCTATATCCATGACCGGTGAAACATGGTCATCAATCAATACATGTGCTGGTCGATAGAGTCACTATTGTTCCAACCATTGATATCTGACTAGGGATTCATTTAGAAAGACATCATATAAGTTAAGAGTTTCACCAACAAGTCACATACTTGTTAATATACCTAACCAATGATTCATTCAAGGAACATGATAACATATTATCCAACATTATGAACATAATGAAATATAATCATCTCTATGATTACCTCGAGGGCATATTTCCAAAAGTCTCCCACTTGCACTAGAGTCAATCATTAAGGTACCTAATACCGATAGCTCTTGTGTGCGCCTTATGCTTTGGCTGTGTGAGAGCCTTAGTCAATGGATCAGCAATATTTAAATCCATATGAACTTTGCATATCTTAACATATCCTCTATTCACTAACTCACGAATAAGACGATAACGCCTGAGTATATGTTTGGACTTCTGATGGGATCTAGGGTCCTTAGCCTGAGCAATGGCTCTATTGTTGTCACAATAGAGATCCATCGGGCTTGAGGCACTCGGAACCACACCCAACTCAGAAGGAACTTCCTTATCCAAACACCTTCTTTCGTAGCTTCAGAAGCCGTAATGTACTTGGCCCCCGTCGTAGAATCAACAACCATCACTTACTTGGAATTTTTCCAGCTCACTGCTCCTCCATTCAAAATGAATACAAAACCAGATTGCGAACGATAATCATCTTTGTCGGTTTGAAAGCTTGCATCGGTGTAACCATTTACAACGAGCTCTTCATCACTGCCATAAACTAGGAACACATCCTTAGTCGTTGTCAAGTACTTAAGGATGTTTTTCACAGCTGTTTAGTGACCTTCACCGGGATCAGCTTGGTATCTACTCGTAACACTTAGAGCATATGATACATCTGGTCGTGTACATAGCATGGCATACATGATAGATCCAACAGCCGAAGCATATGGAATTCTACTCATTTTGTCTCGCTCATCAGTGGTCATAGGACACTGACTCTTGCTAAGATTAATGCCATGTGCCATGTGTAAGAAACATTTCTTGCAATCTTGCATGTTGAACCGTTTCAACACTTTGTCTATGTACGTATCCTGGTTTAATCTAATTAGCCTCTTAGATCTATCTCTATAGATCCTTATACCAAGAATATATGCTGCATCTCCCAAATCTTTCATTGAGAAACTATTTCTTAATGAAGTTTTAACAGATTCAAGCATTGGAATATCATTTCCGACCAGTAGTATGTCATCTACATACAAGATCATAAACACAAGCTTGCTCCCACTAACCTTTTTGTAAACACATGGTTCTTCTTCATTCTTGATGAAGTCAAACCCTTTGACCACTTCATCAAAACGAATGTTCCAACTCCGAGATGCTTGCTTCAATCCATAGATGGATTTATTAAGCTTGCATACCTTTTTAGCTTCCTTTGGATCGACAAAACCCTCAAGCTGTGTCATGTACACATCCTCACTTAGGTTTCCATTAAGGAAAGCTATTTTGACACCCATTTGCCATATCTCATAGTCGAAATATGCAGCAATAGCTAGAATGATCCGAATAGACTTAAGCATCGCGACAAGAGAGAATGTTTCATCATAATCAACACCTGAATTTATCTGAAACCCTTCGCAACCAGTCGTGCCTTATGAATGTGAACATTTCCATCCATATCTATATTTTTCTTAAAAATCCACTTGCACTCAATGGTCTTAATACCATTAGGTGCATCAACCAAGTTCCAAACTTGATTATTATGCATGGACTTTATTTCGAATCTCATGGCCTCATGCCATGACTTAGAGTCTGGGTCCATCATTGCTTCTGCATAAGTTTTATGCTCATCATTATTCAACAATAATACATCATGCCCATACCTTATAGGCAATAGACATGGTCTTTTTGATCTATGTGGAGCTGATGCCTCATCTACAGGTTCAACAACATTTTGTTCATCCTGTAGAGGTTTAGTGGGAGTTGAAACACTTTCATACGCTTCCCGAATTTCTTCAAGTTGCACCTTGCTCCGACTGACTCCTTTGGAAAGAAACTCTTTCTCCAAGAAGACACCATTACGGGCAACAAACACTTTGTTATCAACCCGATTATAAAAATAATATCCTTTAGTTTCCTTAGGATATCCCACAAAGAAGCACTTATCGGACTTGGGTGTGAGTTTGTCAGACGTCAAACGTTTAACATAGACATCACATCTCCAAATCTTTAGAAAAGACAAACTAGGACTCTTCCCAGTCCATATCTCATATGGTGTCTTAACTACTGATTTAGATGATACCCTATTTAAAGTGAAAGCAGCAGTTTCTAGAGCGTAACCCCAAAAATACAACGGTAGATCTGATTGGCTCATCATTGATCGAACCATGTCCAACAAGGTCCGATTACGCCGCTCGGACACCCCATTCCATTGTGGAGTGCCCGGTGGTGTAAACTGTGGAACAATTCCACATTGTTTCAAATGATCACCAAACTCACGGCTCAAAAACTCACCTCCACGATCAGATTGTAGAGATTTGATTGTCTTGCCAATTTAATTATGTACCTCATTCTGGAACTCCTTGAACTTTTCAAAGGTTTCCGACTTGTGCCTCATTAAATAGATATATCCATATCTACTATAGTCATCGGTGAAAGTAATGAAGTACTGAAAACCACCTCTAGCCGTCGTACTCATTGGTCCACACACATTAGTATGTATGAGTGCCAACAGGTCGAACGCCCTTTCACTCCGACTAGTGAAAGGTGTCTTGGTCATCTTTTCGAGTAGGCAGGACTCGCATATTTCAAATGATTCCAAATCAAATGAGTTTAGCATTCCATCATCGTGGAGCTTATTTATGCGTTTCTCACTTATGTGACCCAAACGACAATGCCATATGAAAGTGGAATTCAAAACATTAGGCCAAAGCCTCTTTGCATTAATGTTATAGACGGGTGTATCATCAAGATTTAAAATATACAAACCATTCAAAACAGGAGCATAGCCATAAAATATTCATTCAAAAATATAGAACAACCATTGTTCTCTATTATGAATTTATAACCCTCTGCCATCAAACATGACGCAGAGATGATGTTTCTACTTATGGCTGGAACATAATAACAATTATTTAGTTCCATAATAAATCCCGAAGGCAAAAGTAATGGCAAAGTCCCAATGGCTAATGCAGCAACTCTTGCTTTATTCCCGACGCGAAGATCCATTTCACCCCTTGCAATTCTCCTACTCTTTGTTAGACTCTGCATCGAATTGCAAATATGAGCAACCGATCCGGTATCAAATACCCATGAGTTAACAGAAGAGTCAGCAAGAAAAACATCTATAACATTAATTCATGAAGTGGAGGGTTTAGTTCAACCATTCTTTTTCAGATCAGCCATGTATTTCTTGCAGTTCCTTTTCCAATGGCCTGGTTCTTTGCAGTAAAAGCATTCATTCTCTTGAGTCGGACCAGACTTACTCTTGGGCTTAGGCTTGTTAGTTTGGATCTCATCCGAAACTTTCTTGCCTTTACCTTTGACCCTAGTCTTAGCCTTCTTCTTGAAACTTGTACTTTTTTGCACTATCATCACATGACAGTTGCTTTTCTTAATGCTGTCCTCTGTAGTCTTAAGCATCATATGCAGTTAGGTGAGATTCTTGTCTAAGCCATTCATATGGAAGTTCAAAATGAACTGCCCATAGCTTGAAGGTAGCGAAGCAAGAATCAAATCTGTAGCCAACTCTTGACTAAGTGGAAAACCAAGTTTGTCCAAGCTCTATGTGTAGCCAACCATTTTGATCACATGGGCTCACCGAACTTCCCTCAGCTAGCTTACTCCCAAATAATTTCTTTTAGATCTCATATCTCTCAGTTCTTGCTTGTGTCTCAAACATGCCTTTGAGTGTCACGATCATATCGTAGGCCTCTATGTTCTCAAACTGCTTCTGAAGGTCTGAGTTCATAGCAGCAAGCATGAGACAGCTAACGTCAAGGGACTCATCACATGCCCTTTGATAGGCAGTTTTAAGATTAGGAGTAGCATTTTCAGTAGGCACATCTGGAATTGGTTCCTCTAGAACATGTTCCTTTTTATTTTGCCTAAGAACAATTCTTAGGTTGCGGGACCAATCCGCAAAATTTATTCCATTTAGTTTTTTCTTATCAAGTATCGAACGTAATGCAAAACTGGATGTAGGTACAGTAGTTGGTGCCATGATCTACAACATAAAATATGCAAAGCTAAGACATATGTTCAAGTAACTTCTATTAAACACTTTAATAAAGATACTCCCACTAAACACAATATCCTTCTTATGACATTTTAGTGATTCAAGACCCATAATCAGTTAATCTACTAGTGAGCTTTGGCATCACTGCTAGAAGACTAGTGAAAATGGTAAGCAACCCTTTGCTAATCATATCTCTATATGACTCTTGTTGTTGGGCAGCATCTCCATGCTCCGACACCCAACCCTATGCCCCAAGGTCCATAACCGTTATGATAACCTTATCAAGTTAAACCAATGCTATGCGTGTAAGTGTCCAACACAAACCCATCTAGTCAAGGAATATTAATGGCACTCTACTTTAGTAAGACCCACCATTAAAATACATGACTTTGGATGGTGCAGCCAATTGGGAGGGCATCAATTTAACTTAATATTACTTGAGAGAATTTTACTTCTACCATGTTAAAAACATTTAAATAACATGTATAGAAATAAATGAGTAGGAATATAAAGGCATTCACAGATAATCAAATTGCATTGTGATATAGTATGACCCTTCCACATGGTGATCTCCATCGCCATGCATCCTGTTCGCCATGTCTCCAAGTGGTCGACTCCTCCAAGTACTCCCACTAAGCCATTACTCCTAACAGCACTAGTAATGAATTAGAAGGAGTGAAGAAGCATCACAAGTAGACACGCAGGCCGTTATACAAAAAATAGACAGCCTTGGGCTGCAATAAGCATGATACACAGGTCATGAATATTACACACATACATGCATCTCATACATTATGTGTCATACTATTCACATCAATCCCTGCAAAAACAAGTTATGCATAGAATCCAATTCTAACGGGCGAAATGAACACACACTACCTATAGCGCGCAGTACGAATACCCAGCACGGCGGTCCCGCTAGCCGATTAGCGGGCGGGGTTCGAAGGGGCAGTGCCCCTCGCTAGTCGAGGGCAGCGCTCTTAGAAAAAAAAATTTGGAGCATGAATCTCATTCACGCAACCGAGCCTTGGAAATCATCGGATTAATCATATTAACCCTATTCCGAACCATTCTGATCATTGCCTTGATATGACCACACACTGCAGCATACTCCGATGGCGGAATTTTGACCGATAGGAGTGTTATGCAGAGTGGTCGTGAACAAGCGTAATAAACCATCTAGTCCTTTTAGGCTCATACCTCCTCGTAAACCCATCTACTACCACCGAAAAACCGATCGATCTTATTGACCAGGGCCTAGATCGTTCCATCTCTATGAACCGATCTAGGTTATCAGACCCAACCAGTAATAGATCCAATCTACTACTTCCACATACCAACTATATGCGACCAATCTAGATCAAAAACTACGAAAAATGGCTCTGATACCACTGTTAGGGTACGAGTAGGCTACGATAGCAACAAATCAAAATTTTCTACCACATAAACCAAGAAGCCAAGCAAGTAGATGATCACAGATCATTACCACCGGTTGGAGCAGCCTGGTCCAACGTAGAGCGCATCGATGTAGTGGTCGTAGTCGATCGTCCAACGTTGAGCACGTCGGTGCGGTGGTCGTGGTCGATCGTCTCCTCTAGCGACCTCTGCAGTTCTTTACGAAGATTGTGGATCATCCTCAAGCACAACAGCAACTGCAGTAGTGCCTCTACGATATCCACATGTCCAGGGAAGGAACAACCACAACCTTTTTCCCAACAGCCTCATACATCTCCTTATATAGTGCTCGTGACGGGTCCAATCCGAACACGTTTGACGAATCGTTCCGTATTGGTTTGTTCCAACCTGTTAAGTGTGTGACCCTTTAGGTTCATGTGTAATCGGTTGTGACTCGAAAACCCTTTCCGACCACGAGTCATTAGCGGTTCCTAGCAGGACATAACGATTCCCGAATACACAAATTATATTGGACGAACCTTAATGCAATATGATCTACGACCAGGTCCTCATCACTTACAACCAGGTCCTATCTCTATACGACCAGTTCGTATTTGGTCACAACAAGTTCGTAACTCCTTACGACCAGGTTTCGACCACTTTGTGATTACGTTCGACCAGTCTATGACCAGCTCGTATCTCCATACGACCAGTTCGTAATTGATCGAACTAAGCGACCTACTTGTGTATTCTCCCTTTGCCTCACGATGTCTAGTTGAACTCCAGGTGAGATGTTGTGTCATCCATGAACTATTCAATACTTTCTCGATCGAGTGTCGGATAACTTCACGTGGTCGAATACTTTGATCACTAGTGGTATGGTCATGCACTTTCTTTATCCGACCACAATGAGGGGCTCAGAGGCATCTCTCCTGTTATGTTAGGAGGGGCAAATCCCATATTCGACTAGTCACATTCTTCCGCATGTTTCATAACATACCCGAAAGCTACCTTTATAACTACCCAGTTACGAGTAGCGATTGGCAACCCCTAAGAGTGCTATTACACATGTAGAAAATCATACTGATCTCAGGTCTAAGGATTATACATCATCATTACTTGAGACGAACTAACAACATATAGAATTATAACAATCTCAATAGTGTCTCAAGGTGGGTCAATCCAACACATGTTCTCTAACATGTGTTCACATTATTGATTCGATATCCCTATATCCATGACCGGTGAAACATATTCATCAATCAATACATGTACTGGTCGATAGAGTCACTGGTGTTCCGACTATTGACATCCGACTAGGGATTCATTTAGAACGACATCATATAAGTTAAGAGTTTCACCAACAAGTCACATACTTGTTAATATTCATAACCAATGATTCATTCAAGGAACAGGATAACATATTATCCAATATTATAAATATAATGAAATATAATCATCTCTATGATTGCCTCTAGGGCATATTTCCAACATATCCTTGCCTGAAGCTACTTTCGATCAGAGTGTATGAATTCGATCAGAGTGTATGAATTTCGGATAGCGACTTAATGCCATCCATTTGAGATATTTATCTCATCAACACTCCATAACATCCGCATTTATACAAGGTACTTTTGATCAGAGTGTATGATTTGGCTTTTCGATCTATACGATCCGCCTCTACATCATCTTCAAGAATAATGCCATGCTGAAGATAATTGTAGATTGATGTCATCCAATCTTTACCGTGATCGTGCTATACGACTTGTGGAGTATCCATATTCTTAGGATCGATTTGTACGACCTCTAGTGGAACATCTATGTCCTCGAAAAGCTCGACTACCGAGGGTGAATCGAGTTGCTTGAGAAAAAGTCCGGGCGAGATAGGTGACCTGGTGGAGGCCATCCATGCCAACTGGTCTGCCAAAAAGTTTTCCTTTCTAGAAATGTGTTGGATCTAGAAAACGAAGAAGTGCTTTTCGAGTTTCTGTAATTCCGCCAGATAAGATGACATCTTAGTACTTGAGCATTGATACTCTTTTCCGACTTGATTCGCTACTAGTTGAGAATCGCCTTTCACTAGTAGTCTGCGAATCCTGAGCGCACATGCTGCTCGGAGTTTTGCCAGCAAACTCTCATATTCTGCCACATTGTTTGTAGCAGGGAAGTTTGGCTGGATGGCATACTTGATGTGTTCGCCAGTAGGGGATATCAAGACAACTCCAGCCCCCGAGCCTTTGAGCATCAAGGAACCGTCAAAATACATTGTACACTTGTTGTTGTGTTCGTACTCGGGCCATTGGGTGGGTTCAGGGTTTGTCTATTCGGCAATAAATTCTGCTATTTCCTGGGACTTGATTGCTGTTCGTGAGATGAAACGGAGGTCGGACGCCCCAAGCTCAACCGCCCATTTTGCTATTCGTCCTGATGATTCCCTATTTTCAAGGACTTGACTCAAGGGATATCTAATTGGTACGACCACTTTGTGGGCCAAAAAGTAATGCCTTAGTTTTCTTGAAGCCATAAGGAGTCCATAGAGCAGCTTTTGTACATGTGGATATCGTTCCTTTGGTAAAATGTAAAACTTCACTTATGTAATATACCGGTCGTTGAATGTTCTCACGTTCAACGACCAGTACACCACTGACTGTTTGCGGTGTTGTAGCAACGTAAATCAGCAATGTTTCTCCCGATCTCAGAGAGACTAAAATCGGGGCACTCGTAAGGTACTTCTTAAGTTTTTCAAAGGCATTGCCTGCCTCTGTAGTCCATTTGAAACTTCCGTGTTTTCGAAGAAGTTCGAAGAAAGGTAATCATTTTTCTCCTAACCGTGCTATGAAATGACTTAGCGCTACCAAACAGTCGGTTAGTTTTTGGACTTCCTTCTTTGTGGTCGGAGGACGCGTCTAGTCGATGGCCAAAATTTTTGATGGGTTTGCTTCAATCCCTCTAGCCGAAACTAGAAACTCAAGAAGCTTTCTAGAAGAAACTCCGAATACACACTTCTCTGGATTTAACTTAAGGTTTTGCCTTCTTAAATTATTGAAAGTCTCGTGTAGGTTGACAATATGGTCGGCAACATTGATGCTTTTTACAACCAAGTCATCAACGTAGGCTTCTAGATTTCGACCTATCTGAGGATTAAATGTTTTTTGCATCAACCTTTGAAAAGTCACACCAGCGTTTTTGAGACCAAATGGCATCTCAATATAGCAGTAAGTAACATATGGAGTGATGAAGGAAGTTTTCTTTTCATCGTCTTTACTCATATTAATCTGGTGGTACCCTGAGTATGCATCTAAAAAAGGTGACAACTCACACCCGGAAGTAAAGTGTACAAGTTGATCTGATGTGACCATGCCACATACGCATACAACCACAGCTCCCAAGATTGAACAAAAGGTGAATTCGTTCCCTCAACTTCAATTTGTTTTAAATGAGGCTATGATGCTACATAATGATGAAAATGTATATTTGTGCAACTATACAAGGAGGAATGCATCAATACTACGCGCTTGTGGTTGGGGTCCACCTGAAAGGAAGCCGACCCGCACATCAATAACAAGTCAAGGTCTTGTCCAACACTTACTCAGGGTCATCACGTCACTTTTTGTCCAAGTGAAGCAAGAGTTCAAGTTGGATACGTTCTGGAATCCAATTCGGCCTCCGGAGACAGCACCGACTTCAAACGTTCATAACTTTCACATATAGAGTCTGAGGTCCACAAGTATTTGATGGAAAGCTTATCTCATCCTCTTCCCAACAGATCTAGCATAACCTCCAAATTCCTTCTATGCGCACCGCAATCCTCAAAAGAAGGTGTTGTATGTCGGACTCGGGAGTAACACCCCAAATCCTCTGTGCATTTCTGAACTAGTTCCATGATCAGTAGCTAGTTCACGCAGTAAACAGATATGGTAACATCCAAAAATTGCACAACTTTATTAATAATTAATAGAGTTTATTACAAAAGAGGCTTACAAGCCAATAATAAACAAACACAGTGGAAAACGAAGAAAACGTGGTAGAGTCCAGCTGATCTGCCACAGGCAATCGACTGGGGTAGCGGCCTAGTCATCGCGATCCACACCGGTTGCGAAGTCTTTCTCCTCTGAAATTTATTTACATCAAGCAAGGATGAGCACAACTTCCGTGCTCGCAAGTTACACCCAATAACAGATTATAATGCATGCAAGGATATAACAAAGGAAGGCTTAATGGTTGAATTTGCATAAAGCAATGTTTTCTTTAAATACTTATACTAAGTTCCGAAGCAGTTATTCTATAACTAAAATTCATTTTATAAATTCTTAAGTTTTATAGTCAGATAACATTCACACAAGAATGGTGAAGGGTACCCTCCTATCATATGGTGTAGGACCGGAAAGGCGACTAGAGGGGGGGTGAATAGGAGCTCACTTAATTTTCACCCCGTTCAGATTCAACACCAGATTCACCCCAATAGCTATGAGAGCTATGAGGATCAACAGCAGAAGACTTGTGTTGAACTTGAACCAAAATCCCCAAAGCAAAGAACCAACAGAACACAAATCCTAAAAGGGCGGTCAGACCGGCGTGTAATGGGCGGTCGGGCCAAAGTGCGGTTTGACCAAGCATGTAAAAATCGGTCGACCGAAACGACTAGAAACTCTTGTTGATGTACCAAACCAAAACGAAAATCGGTCTAACTTTTGATCTACACGGTCAAACTTGACCAAATTTGGAACACACCTTCCTAATGATATTAGGAACCTATTCCAAGCAGAGATTGAGTAGATCCACGTCAAATTTTTGACCTTTTTCCAATCTACCGAAGGAAGGTTCAAAATCGGGCCAAAAACGAAAATCTGATCTAAACCTTGCTCGTGGGAGATTGATGATCTAGGTGATATTAGATATGTTCCCACATGTCACAGCAAAGAGTAAGAGGGCACGAAACCAACCAAAAACCAAGGGATCAAGAAATGACCAAAGATCACAAATAGAGAGCATGAACACAAAAGAGACTCATATTTGGGAATCATCCATAGATTGATCTGATGTTGAGAGGGTTTACAGCTACTCCATCCATGGAGGACAAAACTCAATCCATGTGCACACAACTCAACACATCTCCCTAGAGCCCTAAGCCTCTCCTCTTTCTCTAAAACCCTAAAACCAAACTAGGGTTTACAAATGAAGTCCTTGGTGCTGCTGGACAGCAACCCTTCCCTATTTATATGGAGGCTTAGCTTCTAGAAGACAAACCCTAATGGGCTCCTGTTAAGGCCCAATACAAACGGGTCACACACGCAAGCATTTCAAAGCGCCGTCTTCACTTCTCTTGACCTAATCCACTTCTTGACGCACCTTCTTGCGCCGCGGGTTGGTATTAGGTCTCCAAGGCGGTATTTGGTAAAATTACCAAAATACCCCTTCTCGATCTTTTCCGAAGACCGAGTCCGAACTACGCGAAACACATCCATGCTTCGCCACGTGTAGGTTGATCCAGCGGCTCTCATCGTGTTGGCAAGTCTCTCCCGTTCGGATCCCACTGGAACCTCCATGGCACTTGCACTGACCCCCGCACCGCTTGATCAACCAGTCGCACCGAACTGCCCGTTCGGTCATCCTTATCCATTCTGCGTCACGCTTGAGTCTATTGACCTCACCGGCATCCTTGATCGTTCTAGACCTCAGCTCTCCAAGCTTAGTCCCGATCCTCCTCGCCATTGATCGTCGTTGACCTCCAAGCAACCTGCACACCAATAGACACGCAAATCGAATCCGGGAACAAGTTCTTCACAACTTGATCCACGTTAGTGAAAACATGCAACATGCAACACATATGCACTGAAGCCCATGTCCTTAGGCTAACCCAACACGCATCGCCAACAAGGCGACGAAGACAAGTCAAAATCGGTCGAGACCATTTATTCGCCGGTCGACCGCCACGGCCCGAACGGAAAAACAATTGAGGTATGGTCGGTCTGACCGCCGAATTGGCCGGTCTGACCGCCAATGACCTGACAGTTCAGATCTTTTGCCAAAAACGCGTGAAACTTCAAACCAAAAGTACCATTGCCAATTGTTTCATCATCCTAAGATCATGAGCATATCCCCATGATATCCACACATGGCTTCCTACCCAAATTTCCCGTTTGCATAAACCATTTGATAAAATCTTTTTAAAACAAAATCAAAGTCTAACTTTGAGTGTCAAATGCTAAACATGTCCATGACCGTGGACACGGCTATTCAAATATTTTTACACTCTGCAGAGGTTGTACAACTTTACCCACAAGAGATAATCAACTTGTAATGTCCATCTGACACACTTCCGAAGGTGTGCGACTAAGAGATTATCACAAGACCATTACAATACTCTACCCTAAAGTATTTATGCCCGCTATGGTTTCACTTCCATTAGATTGTCCATCCTCCGGAAGCCCCCTCTTGCGCCAAGTGGGAATATTGTCTATCCAACACCCACACATCAACATCAAATAACAGTAGAGTATTACAAATTATTAAGCCTAGTTCTGCCCACACAGGACATGTGGTAGTACGGTGGAGTTTAGCAAAAGCGGCTCTCAGGCCGGTCCTTAATCAACTTGGGCAACATACCAAAACCCTAGACTTGATCAATAAAAAGATTCAATCATGTGCATTAACTTGCACCAACCTGTCATCCATTTTGCCCAAGTTTAAACCACCTTTATTTTGGTTTTCAAAAATCATTTACAAGAATGTCCTTGGTAAAACAATACTATGGCTTATTTTTAAACAAACTTGAATCCTTGGCTAAATTCCCCAAATCAAGATTTTTGGTATAAGCTTTGACTAAGCATAAAGTTTTTCTATCAAGAGCATCTTGTTAATACTATTGTATTAACTAGAGTTTTATCTAGGGTGACAAGGTATGAGGGGTTAATGTTCAAGACTTGTCAAGTACGAGATCAGTATGTATTCCATTAGTATTGTGATAATCCGACCTCCAACAATTGTAAAATCCTATATTCCAATACCAATTACTCCAATCTACACCATATAAGTCTATTTTCTATGATCCAACTTCAATCAATCCAACATTTAACTATACTCCAATTCTATAATCTGATATCAATCCTTTATTCCTTAATGAACTATTTCTACTAATTCAACATCCATCCAATGACTATGTAAGCCTATAATCAAATTTTTAGATAATATGATATCCAATAACAATCTATTTCTAGAATCCAATATCAATAATTCAAGAGTTGACTATAGTATCTATGTATCATCCAATCTTTATTAATCCAACATCAACAATTATCTACTTCTAAAATCGATATCCAATAATTATTTATTTCTATAATCTAACCATAATAATCGTGTAATCTCTAATGATTATATAATCCTATAATTCAACATCCAACAATTACCTCTACAATCCAATACCCAACAATTATCCAACCCTAATAATCCAACAATCCACAATTGTATCATTCTATATTCAAGATTCATGCATTCCTAGAATTCAACTTCCATCAATTGTGTAATGCTATTACTCAAATATAAGGTATCTCCTCCAGCAATAATGTATTCTTATAATCTAGTCTTTTCAATTTCTAACTTCTAAATGCATCACAATCAGAAAGATTCTTCATACTGTCTATCTTGACAATAAAGGGCTATATATTGGAATTGGTAATAACTATAAAGCTTAAAACAGTATTTAAATTACATTGAATAGAAATAAGCATGCAGTAATAATTTAAAATAGAATTTAAAATAGAATTTAAATAATTTAAAATATAGGGATTTAAATATGATCAAAGGAATAACTTGCCTTGCTTGATTAGACGATGTTGTTTTCCTTAATAGGTCACCTAGTACTCACAAGTACTTTCTCCAGGTAGTCTATGTGTACAACCACGATGATCATACAATCAAAATCAATCCTCTTATATGTTCTCCAACGGCGTCGAAATCCGACTCTCCGAAGTCGTTCTAATCTAAACGCAAAGATAAGCCAAATTCAAACAAAAATCAAATGAAGATTCAAATGAACTCCAAATCAAATAATTTTAGTTAGTTAGCTAGATCTTGAATTTATATGAATTTAGAAATTTGAATCGACAAAATCGGAGTTCGTATGAAGGAGAACGACCCCCCTGGAAGTTTGGAAATCACATAAAATGATAAATTAGGATTTTCCCGAATTAATTTCCTAAAGAAAAATCAGGATTATGACGTCAGCCCTTAGAAATTGAATTTTCGGTCGAATTATTTTAAAACGAAAATCCCGGAGTCTATGACAGGTGGGGCCCTCAGGTCAATGGCCTTAGTCCATAACCGGTCAATGGACCATGGTGAACCCGGCTCACAAAATAGTGCACGCGGGAGGTGGGGGTGCTGTGCTGGGCTGACGTGGTGCCACGTGGGATCCATGTAGGATCCTATGCTGATGTGGCGCCTACATGGCAACGACGTGGCCAAGCCACGTATGCCAAGGAGGGGGAACTCCGATGAGGGCCTTGCCGGCGTTTTACGCCACGGCGAGCCTCACGGACACGCGCAAAAGGGAGAGAGGGTGATGCTGAATTGGGTGCTCACCAGAGATGTGCGAGGGTGCGGAGGAAAAGGTGTCGGCGATGAGGTTTAGCAGCGGCGAGCTTTGGCCATCAATGAAGAAGGCGATCACGAGGTCCTCTGTCGAAGCGAAAGTGAGCATGGTGTAGGCGGTGTTGCAGCGATGTCGATGGTGTAGTCGGGGTCACCGAGGAATGCTTGATGGCGCCAGGGAAGATGAAGAACGGAACTTCGGTGATCACCGAAAAATTTCACATTACGGGCGCTAGAGGCGATGAGAGGCAGTGTGGGTGGTGGGAGTTGGTTGAGTGAAGAAATGCGAAGGTGATGCTCCCTTTTATAGGAGAAGAGGAGGCCGGGGCGAGGAGATCGTGCGGCGAGGGTCACGATGGCCGTTACCAAGTCTAATGAAACGGTTGCGGGGAAGAAGGGGAAACGGAAGGAATGAAGGCCGCGTGGTGCACGGGAGTGAATGCGCGCGAAAAGGGGTAGTAACGGGCGAGATTAAAAGCTTGGGTAGGTTGATAATGGTGGCAACGCGAGGAGGAAGGGGACGACGGGGTCGAGTGGCCCCACATGGTAGTGACAGCAAAGAAAAGAAAAAGGTAATGGGTGGCATTGAACCATTCGATTTAGATCGAATGGTCCACATTGATGAGAACGTTCGGACCGCCACTACTACAGAAAAGGTCTTCACAGACGGTTCAAAAACGTCATCACAGACGGTTTTGTGAGCCGTCTGAATTTATGGGTCTGTAATGATATGAGTCATCACAGACGGTTTTTGAACCGTCTGTGAAAATGCTATCACGAGCGGTTACGAACAAGAACCGCTCGTGATAATACTATCACGAGATGGTTCTTGTTCGTAAATGCAGCGAAAATCTATTTTCGCAGGCGGTTACGAACAAGAACCGCTCTGTGATCATTACTATCACAAGCGGTTCTTGTTCGTAACTGCGTAATAGTTTTTCCATTGCAAAAAAAATCGGATTTTGAGCCAAACCAATCAAGTGCTAGACAAGAGTTTCCATATGCAATCTCTAGCAAGACAACTAAAATCCAATTAAAATTCGATGGCAAACACATTATAGGAAAGGAAACCAAAAGGTTTCTAGCGTCCCCTCGAATGGGAAAAAGAATAAAGTTACAAAGTTAAACTAGCTAGAAACCATCTATGCCTCCAAGCTCCTGAAGAACTCATCGGCTTCTTGGATTGGTCTTGTGAGCTCCTCTCTGTACCTCACCAGCATATCACAAGATGTTCTTGCATGTCGTCGAGTTCGACTCAAGCTCGTCGGCAAGGAGAGACGATTGAAAACCTCCAGCGGCGTTCCGACCTTAGGTAACACAAAATTAAGATAATTTTCTTTACAACAAACAGCCAACAAATTATGTATGTTATGGGGATGTACACGTACCTTCCCAGAGACAAGGAGCTCCTCCATCCCTCCTCATCGTCATCGTCGGTTGTGTCTCCTCATTGAACTACGACGGGAATCGAGGGTGGTCGCTGGAGCTCGGTGTGGGGAGGAGAGAGGGAGAGACTGATGGAAAACAAGGCTGTGTCTAATATATAAGGACAGCGCCAAAATATTTTGCCTCCCGCGCGCGCGTTCAAAATTTTTCAAACTCCCACGCTGCGAATCACAGACGGTTTCATACAAAAACCGTCTGTGACGACATATCACAGACGGTTCTTAATACGAACCGTCTGTGATAAGATACTTATCACAGACGGTTCGTATTAAAACCGGTCAGGATATATATCTTATCACAGACGGTTAAGATAAAACCGCTGTGATATATATCTTATCACGCACGGTTTTTATTAAGAAAATGCGTGACTTGGAATTTTCCTTACTTTCTAATTTTACCATGGCTTTGAATTTTCCTTACTCTGCAATTTTACCATGGCTTTGAATTTTCCTTACTCTACAATTGCAGAGTAAGGAAAATTCAAAGCCATGGTAAAATTCAAAGCCATGGTAAAATTGACGTGTTAGTGATTTCAAGTCATGGAAAATTCAGAGTGTTAGTGATTTCAAGCCATGGTAAAATCTTCAAGCCATGGTAAAATGGTAAAATCATCAAGCCATGGTAAAATCAGAATGTTAGTGATTTCAAGCCATGGTAAAATCAGAGTGTTAGTGATTTAGTAATTTGAATCCATGGTAAAATCAAAGTGTAAGGAAAATTCCAAGTTATAGACGGTTTTTAATACAAAAATGCGTGATAAGACATGTATCACGAGCGGTTTTTATCTTTAACCGTCGTGATACTTCACGAGCGGTTTTCAACATGAACCGTCCGTGATGAGCACGGGAATTCACAGACGGTTCGTGTTGAAAACCATCTGTGAAGTATCATAAACGATTCGAACAAGAACCGCTCGTGATATTACTAAGTATCACAGATGGTTCTTGTTGAGTAACCGCTCGTGATACTTCTGACGGTTTTCAACACGAACCGTCGTGATATTACTTCTTCACGAGCGGTTTTAGCGCAGCCAAGAATACGCAGACGGTCGGTAAACCAAAATCGTCTATGATTGTATTTAATACAGACGGTTTTGGTCAACCGTCTGTGATGAGGCGTCTAATATTAGCCTTTTTGTAGTAGTGCGCTCCGATCGACAAACAAAATCTGGCCGCCCAAATTAGATCGGACGGTCCACAAAGGTTGGGACGTTCGGACCGTCTGAACCTTCATCAAGATCGGGCTGTCCAATTTAGATCGGACGGTCCACAACGCTTGGAACATTCGGACTGCTCCGAACAGCATCAAAATCTGGCCGTCCATTGTTGATCAAATGGTCAACAAGATCTGAAGGGGAGCGCGCGGGAGGATTGGGCCGAGCGAGGCCACGTGCGTGTGGAGAATAGGATTGGGCTGAGGTCGTTTCAGCCCAAGAACTATTGGATGATTTACTTTGATTTAGCAATTTAAATAATTCAGATAATTCAAATAGTCTTTAGAAAATAGCAAATAAATTCCAAAAATTCTAGAAAAATTCACAGAAATTCCTAGAGTTATTTTGGACTTCATAAAATTATTTCCAACTTAACTTTGTTAATAGATTTTTCAATTAATTTATTTTGGCTTTGAAATAATTAGGGAAAAGCTTTTAAAATTCCAGAAAATTCCAGAACTTAATTTAATTTTTGTTTTTCAACTAAAATCAAATAAAACTTCAAAAACCTCACTAAATTTCACTTTTGACTTTTAAAACTTTAGAAATTCAAGAAAAGCAATAAAGCTCTTTCAAATTTAGAAATTCCAATAAAATAATAACTTTATTTATTTTTATTTTGGTAACAGAACTTTGGGATGTTACATTGTATCACCTGTTTGGGCAAAAATAGGCCTTATAATGCTTAGGCCCAAGGGGAAGGCGCCCCTCTCTTAGCCTGTACTATTCACAACCGTACTGTTCATGGGAACAATACCATGAATAGTCCCACCCCCTTATTTCTTAGTTATGTGCGGTTCCCCCTCCCCTATTTAAGGAGATCACACCCTCTAGTTTTCTTGGATTTCGTTGAGTTTAGGTTTAGCCATTGTACAAACTTCTGTTCTTTAGTTATGTCAGATGACCACCCGTCAAGACAGTCTTCGGAATCCCACCTTATTAAGTATTTCAATGTTATTTGCAATTTCAGATTGCTTATTATCTTGTTCTTGCTTGTCCTTCGATTGCTTCCAGGAATAGACCTTCGTGGTCAGGTCGATCGTGCTTCTAGCAAGGTCGATAACGAACTCGAAGTTGGTTCAGCGATTGCCGAGCATATTGGTCGTGTACGATTGGTAGCCGAATCGTGAGAGTTGTCTCTACCCAAATCGAGTTATCCTTCTCATCGAAAGATCGGGACACTAATTGTCGCATCAGGTGGTATCAGAGCTACAGTTGATCGGTGAGAGTTTCCAGTTTTCTAGTAGTAGATTCATTTTTCATACCTAGGGTCCAGAAAATATCCCACAAAAAATATTTTGTTGCGCCACTTTAATCCTTGTCCGAACCCCTTTGAGCCTTACCAATTTTTCTTTTCGGTTTGCTTGTTGAATCTTTGGTTGCATTGTCGTGTCTAGTTGCTGATCTTTAGTTCTAGTTATTGTCTAGCTGGTCATAGTCTAGATTGCATCTCATGTTTTCCTCCACGTCGTTTGATCGTTCTTTTAGGGTTCTTAATTTTTGCATCTAAAATAGAAAATTCGTGGGTTAGAATTCCTCTAATGTGCACCAAAACAGAAATTTCGTGTTGTTTTTAATAAAAAAAAATCGAGAGGATTACTGTGATCTTTTGGGAGAGTTGATATTATCTGCAAATTGCGGCAAACCCTAGGGCCGGCCAGATGGTAGAAGGAGAAAGAGGCAACCGCAAGAACAAAAGCTACGGTAGAGGGAAAAAAAGAAAAAAAAAGAGAGAAAAAGAAAAGAAAGCACGTAAAAATTGGTCGAGACCTTCTACATATAGCCACAAACTTCCATGAAAAATTTCAAAAATTTTAGCCCACGGGTTTGAAGGATATAGCAATTTCAAATTTGAACCCGAGTCGGTTTCGAGTCCGAGTAGGATTGCGTTTCCGAGACACTTTCAGTAAAATGGGTATAACTTTTGCATGCGGTGTCCGTTTTGGATGTTCTTGTGCTCGTTGGAAAGCTAATGATGAGGCGCATCCTTTCCACTTAAGCCACTTGTCGCCCTCTAGGGCCTCCAAGATCGGCCATCTTCGGCCCTGGATTCGCGTCGCAAGTTTTTAGTTTCTGTTTTTGTTGTTTCTTTTGGTCTTCCCTTTGGAATTTGGGGTTCGCCTCTGCTGCAAAGTTGTAGATCTCATCGAAACCTTTAAAACAAGCATATATAAGCTATATGAAACTTTGCTTTTTCATCTTTTAAGACTAGCTGTTGTTTACTGCTTCAACTAGAGGGCTGTTTACATTGCATGCTATTCTGATTTTGTGCTCTACATCGTGTGAACAATCTTGTGCCCCTACAAAAACGTTTGAGTAGTTGGCTAGCGTTTCTTCTAGTAATTGGTGTGAGAATTTACTTTGCTTACATCAAGTCACATTGATCTTTGCGTGTGTGTTCATACACTTCTTTTCATAGGCTTTGATTGACTAGCTTTTTCTAGGCTATAATCAGCAACACTGACTTGTGCTTTGAGCAAAATTTCAACTTACATTTACTGATTTGATTGTTGTTAATCCTTGCTACCATATTGAAGCCTATCCTAGCTCCACCTACTACCATTATATAGGTACCAGTTACTTGCAATCACTTTATCAATCTTCGGAGATCATTTAGCACCAACACTAGTTGCCGGTCACTACTTGTTTGCTTGGTAAGAATTGGTAAGAACTTGGTATTAGCTTGAGTGTGAGCGACAATGAACATCCAGATCCTAGTATTTAATAGGAACACATACTTGTGATTTATTTCCTTATTTTCTACTAACTATGTCAGGTTCACGAGATGATTACCAGATAGATCCACGTCTTCTTCGAGCCATTGAACGGGAGCGCAAGAAAGTCAAAGAGGAAGATGCACGCTTGAGACAAGATCATCCACCACGGGAGGTATATGATCGTGACAGTACATCTTGTAAAACTAAAATCACTTTGCCATCCTTTGCTGGTAAATTTGATCTTGATGCCTATGTTGACTGGGAGATAGCTTTAGACAAAGAATTTGAATATTATGAATGGTCTGATAGGCAAAAGATCAGAGCTGCCACTAGTGTTTTTGTTGAGAATGCAATACTTTGGTGGAAGTATTTACGTAGACATGGAATAGTGCCTCAAACTTGGCATGCATTAAAGAAACTTTTGAGAGATGAATTTGTTCCTAAATATCATGCTGAGGATTTGTTAGCTAGATTACAACATTTCAAACAAGGTCGTAGAACTGTAAGGGAATACTATCATGAATTAAAAACTCGTTTGTTACGTTGTGGCTTAGAGGAACATGCTGAAGCTACAGAGAATAGATTCTTAAGTGGGCTTAATCAACCAATTCAGGACCTTCTTGTTCACAAAGGATATGGTTCTTTCTCTTATTTGTTTATACTTGCCTGTAAGATTGAACGTTAGATTGAGGAGAAATTGAGAATGCTTGATGATAGAAAACATGAGAACAAACCTGTGATTGTGTCTTTTTTCGTGACTAACAATTTGCAAGAAGTTGAGAACGATGCCGAAGAGGAGAATGAGCTGATTGAACTACCGACTCCATTGGTTGAGAAGGAAGATGAGCAGATGGATGCACCTACATCATCTGCGGAGAGCAAAAAAGGTAATGATAATGGTGCTATCATCACTCAAGGTGAGTATGCTTGTAAGAACTATAATTGTCCACTGTTCATGCTATTTTAGAGCAAAAATTAGTTAAGAACAATTCTGATATGCACATGTTTCAAGTGGAGAATTCAGACTACATTGATTTGAGTGCTGAGAATGAGTTGTGTGCTAATTCCTTGCATAAATGTTTGACACAACCAGAAATTAAACCTGATTCTCCCATTTTAATTCCAAGTCCATGTGCTAAAATAAATGCTTTTGATTCTGTCAATGTGCAATTGATCCATGCTAGCGATGAGCTGAATAAGATTTCTTCTTCGAACACTTTAGGTTATATTGAGATTGATCATCCTTGTGAACTGAGTTGTTTAGAGAAGAAGTTATTAGAGATTCCCAATTCGGTTTCATTGTTTCGTTATAAATTTTACCTAATAGGTGAGTATGATGAAAAGGGAAATTACATGGTTCTTAGAATTTACATAACTTGAAAACTGGAATGTTCAACTTTGGATAAGGAACGCTGTCATGTAGAGGAAACTAATGGCACTAACCTTAATGTTTCTAGTTCATCTAGTGTTATTTGTGAGCTACAGGAATGTTCTCAAGAAGGGGAGCGTTGTGGGCTGCTTCCATACACAACCATTGCTCCATTTGCGTCGAAAAAGAATTTACCTCTCATTGATATCAGCAATATCAGGTCACAATCCAATACCCTATTTTCTAAAGAAGGGGAGCCGGACGAGACACATAAATACATAGTTCCAACACCATCCAGAGAGAATACTTCCTATCAGGTACACTCGTTTCAAAGAGGTTTCACTTTGTTTTGTAAAGAATTTATGATATTACATAATGAGAGTTCGTTGCATTCTTTGTCATGTGCCGAGATTTATGATCAAGATCATGCAATACATTGGACTACACATTTGTTAAAACCGAGGATGATTTTTTGTCTACAAGTTGATTTGATGTGACCATGCCACATATGCATACGACCATAGCTCCCAAGATTGAATAAAAGGTGAACTCATTCCCTCAGCTTCAATTTGTTTTAAATGAGACTATGATGCTACCTAATGATGAAAATGTATATTTGTGCAGCTATACAAGGAGGAATGTATTAACACTACGCGCTCGTGGTTGGGGTCCACCTAAAAGGAAGCCGGCCCGCACATCAACACTAAGTCAACGTCTTCCCCAACACTTCCTCAGGGTCACCACGTCACTTTTTGTCCAAGTGAAGCAAGAGTTTAAGTTGGCCACATTCTGGAATCTAATTCGGCCTCCGGAGACAGCACCTACTTCAAACGTACATAACTTTCACATACAGAGTTCATTGGAGGTCCATGAGTACTTGATGGAAACTTATCTCGTCCTCTTTCCAACGGATCCAGCATCACCTCCAAATTCCTTTTGTGCACACCGTAATCACCAAAAGAATGTGTTGTATCACCTATTTAGGCCAAATTAGGCCTTGTATTGCTTGGGCCCAAGGGGAAGGTGCCCCTCTCTTGGCCCGTACTGTTCATGATCTTACTGTTCATGTGAACAGTACCATGAATTTAAGGAGGCCGCACCCCTCTAGTTTCCTTAGATTTCGTTGAGTTTAGGTTTAGCCATTGTGCAAACTTCTATTTTTCAGTTGTGTCGGATGACCACCAATCAAGATAGCCTTCAGAATACCACCTTATTAAGTATTTCAATCTTATGTGCAATTTCAGATTGCTTATTATCTTTTTCTTGCTTGACCTTCGATTGCATGTAGGAATAGACCTTCGTGGCCAGGTCGATCGTGCTTCTAGCAAGGGCGATAATGAACTCATAGTTGGTTCATCGATTACTAGTCATATTGGTCGTGTACGATCGATAGCCGAATTGTGAGAGTACCTAAATCGAGTTATCCTTCTCATTGAAAGATCGGGACACCCATTGTCGCATCATGATCAATGCGTGAAAGGGGGAAGTCATCCTTCGGACAAACTTTATTAAGGTCTGTGAAGTCAATAAACATTTGCCATTTTTCATTGCTTTTTCTAACCATTACAGGGTTGGTGAGCCACTCTAGGTGGTCAACTTCACGAATAAACCTAGCCTTGAGGAGCTTGTCGATCTCTGACTGCATTGCCTCCTTCCGATCAGGTGCGAAATGTCTTAGCTTCTGCTTGACCGGTTTTTTGTCAAGTTAGAGAGCTAGCCTGTGCTCGATCACCTCCCTAGGGACTCTAGGCATGTCGGACGCCTACCAAGCGAATACATCTTGATTTGCTCGAAGGAAGGAGACAAACGACTCTTCCTATTTGAGGTCGAGTCCTGCCTCGACCAGTACCTTTTGGGCAGACGCATTAGCATTTCATGACCTAGACGGGAGTGCTGGCACTTTGCAGAGGAGCGCCTTTGCCGAGTGGTACCTCTTTGGTCTGGTAGGAAGGCATTGATGCCATCTTTGGCCTCGAGTGCTTGACCTGCATGGTAGGCAGATTAGTTTTCCTAGTCGAAAGCTCATTGACCAGTTCTAAGGACTTCCAATCTCATGCATAAGCCATTTTCGATCTCCTCGAACCGTGATGACACGTTTCAGTCCTGACATCTTTAGACTCTGATAACCGTAGTGCGTGGCTATCAGGAATTTAGCTAAAGCGGGACGATCGAGGATTCCATTGCACGTGGTTTCAAAATCTACCACATCAAATGGAATTTTTTTGTTTGGAAGTTGTCGGGTCTTCCGAACGTAACTGGTAAGGACAGCTGTCCTATCAGTGTAGCGGTAGAACCAGGAACTATGTCATGGAAGGTATATTTCACGGGTTTTATCTTTGAACTAGGGATCTGCATCTCTTCTAATGCTCCTACAAATAAAATATTTAAAGAACTATCTCTATCTATTAAGGCTCGGTTAACTTTACAATTGTTAATAGTAGGTACAACCACGATAGGAAACCTACCTGGTCAAGTCGACGGGATGGGGTAGTCTTCTTTGCTGAAGGAGATTACAGTTTTCGACCACCTGGATGGCTTGACGGTGATAGGAGACTCGGCAAGGTTGACCTCCCGCTCCACGGCCTTCAAATGACATCTCGAATCATACGAGGAGGATCTTCCAAAGACCTTATCCACAGTATGCTGCGGCTCCTGGTAGTCCATCTTTTCGTCGCCATCTTTGTCCTTGGAGTTTGGTTCTCCGAGTTCTGTTATGGAGGGGAAGGGTCATTTACCTGAGTAGTAATCCTCTAGTTTAGTTTGCCAGGCCCGGTAGGTGCACAGATCTTACCCTGATTCCTTGTGAAGTGGACACCACTTCTTTGTTTTCTTGAAGTCACTGGTCGGAGTCTTAGCTTTGTTCCGACCAATAAAATCTTTATTGCCCTTGGTAAACTTTTCTAGAATCGCAAGGACTTTCTTGTTGTCGGGCTTACGATTCTTCTTGTCCTTGAGAGACTTCTTGCTTTTTTTTTCTCTTGCTTCTTTAGACCCGACTGGGTATCTTTATCTTTCTGATCGATAGCTTCTTATCATTCGACCGCTTCACTAGTATAACATCCCTATTTTCTGGGCTTTTTGAAAAATTTTGAAAACTTTAAAAATTAACCATTTGGTTTTATTAATTCGCTAAAACTTAATTTGTAATTTAGAATTTTAAAAGAAATTTAATTTGAATTAATGAAACTTCAATTAATTAAAGTTGGTTTAATTGGGTTTTCTGGATCTTAATTGGATTTAAAAATCAAAAGTGTTGTTTTAAGCCTTTTCTTGGTTTTTGTTGGATTTTAAAAGAGGTTTTCCTTTGTCCCTACGTTAAAAATAATTAATTACAAAAATTAAAAGCAATAGTTAAGATAAAAATATTTTTATTAAGTTCTAAATAATTCAAGAGATTTCTGTGCATTTTTCTTGAATTTTTGGACGGCTTTAGCTATTTTCTAAAAATGCTTTTCCTTTTCTGGTATTTATTTAAATCCTAAATCTATTTCTAAACCCCTTGACTTGGCTGAATTCTCTCTCGGCCCGGCCGCTCACAAGAGAGAGGCCCGCAGACCCACCTCCTCATGCGTTGGCCCAGCTCGCGTCTGTGACCATGCCGCGTCCCGCCATACGCCCACGACAAAGGACGCCTGTCAACCACTCTTGCCTTTGCTCATCTTCTTCTTCGAGCCGTTGCGTGCCCATGCCGCGTGGTGTCAACGCCCGCGCACATTTTTTGCAGGCACCCGTCGCCTCCCCGTCCCATCTCTGCCACGCCGCGTCACCTCCCACCTTCGCTGCGCCCACTGCCACCACCCGCTCCCCCTCCCATGCCCTGCTCTACCTGTTGCGCGCCCATGCCGAAGCTCCACCATGGCCGTAAAAGTCCTCCGCCGCCCATACCTCCCTCTGGCCTCCCCTGTGCCTACTTAAGGCGAGCACCAGGAGCACCATGACCTAGTCTTGCTCTTCCCACCACTCACTCTCACTCTCTCTCTTGTCTTCTTGCCACCGTATTTCGAGCTTGGACCGCCGCCGCCGAGCTTCACTCCGCCGCATCCGCCGCTACTGTCGAGCCTCCTCCGGCGCCGCCGCCTCCACGTCTGGGTTTGCAAGGGCGCAGTCTTCCCCGTGCGCACCTCCCCATCCTCTGGAGCCCCCTAGAGCATCTCCGCCGCCTTCAACCGCCGCCGCCGCCGCTTTTCCTCCTCGTCGCCGTCCACCACCTTTTTGCTCCATCGTCAAGACCACACGCACCCAACTCCCCATGAACTCCTCTTCGCATTGGTATCCTCACCGCCGGCTGTCGAGCCGCCAATCGCCAGCGAGCCCTAGGGCCCCGAGCGCTGCCGCTCGGTGCTAACGTGGCGTCACCACCGTGGCACCTAGTCAGCAGCCACGTCAGCCCTCCGCTAATATGGCTGCCCCATCAGCAAGCCCACGTGGCTTTTCTCGGATTTCCTTTAGAAAAATAAATCCAGAAATTCCGAAAATCCTTTTCTTTTATCATTTCATGCATTCTCAATCTTCCGAAGGCCATAACTTCCTCATTCGAACTCCGATTCGAGTGATTCAAATTTCTAAATTCATCTAAATTCCTTATCTTTCTATTAGTATTTTTTGGTAATTTTGGGATTTTATTTGGAGTTGTTTTATTTACTTGGCCTTGTTCGCACGTATAGATTCTGGTGTTTCAGAAGATTTCTTGGACCTGACGATCAAAACATCTCTACTCTTCAACGAAGGCAAGTCATAGACCTTTGATCATCTTGAACCTATTTTATAAAAAAAAAATATGCATTGCTAATTTTATAATAAATGGTTTTGGGAATTAGTTAATTACCTATTTGCCATTATACCTCATTGATAAATTGTGAATGACATGTATCCTTGAATAACATAAATCCTTGGACACCATATGATGGTTAATTATTAGTTGGACATTATTTTAATACCAACATGGGTACCGTATTATGCATAGCCAATGCTTTAGTTATATGATAGATTCATGATCACATACTCAAGAATGATTGAACTTGACTTAATGATATATGGAACTATGGTGTGATACCACTGTTGTGCAACTGTGGTGCGAGATCACCGTTGTGTCAATTGTGGTGCGATGCCGTTGTTATTAAAATTTGCTGTGCCATGGCAAGGGTTGTCATTTGGCCGGGTTGAACGAAAATGATTTAAGGTCGGACGAGTGGTTGGATGGAAAAGGAGGAATGCGCGAGGCAATGAGGGAGGCATATTATAGGGTACGGGAGGTACTTGGGTGCACGAGGCACATGGAATGTGGAAAGTCTTGCCTGAGCAACCACTAAGGACTTAACCTTGAACCATTGATCTGGGCCATACCGTACAACCACATGTCTAGACTGGGATAGACCTGGCCGACTAATTAGCAATATTTTGGTTCGGTTCTGTTTTGGTTGGGAATGGCGCAAGAGGGGGCCAGGACGGCGAAACCTTAGCGGGCAGAACCGAGTCAAAACAGAACTTTGTAAAAGCCTTGTCACGTACTCTAGACTACTTATCTAAGGTAGTGAGCAGTGGTATCGATGGATGCCAAGCAAACTAGAGAATTTGTGTCTTGTGGGTAAAGCTGTACAACCTCTGCAGAGTGTAAAACTATTTGAATAGTTGTGTCCCTGGTTATGGACATGCCTAGTGATTTCACGCAAGGGGTAGATTTTTATGAGAAGTTGGAATGGGTTGGATGGATCTGAGTAGTTGATGTTGGTTGTTGGTTGGGAAGTGAACGGGGTGTTCACTAGTTGTTTCAAAGAAACTTGATTATTTATGTATTAATCTTTAAATTTGCTTTTCAATCTAAGTACTGTATTTACGGTCAATACTGCTTTCTGCAAAATAGCCATAAAGCTACCCTTGTCAAGCCTTGCATAAATACTATTTGAATACATTTCCCTATGACTTGCTGAGTACATTCAAAGTACTCACGGCTTTATGCCCTCTGGTTAATCAGTCGCAGAAGAAGAACCAGGGATTACAGGAAACTAAGATGAGGAATACTTTGAAGACCTTGCGAACTAGGATGCATTCTCCACTCAATTGCCTGTGGGTATGTCGGATGGCTTCCACGAGTTTGTTTATTTTTCGCTGCAAGTTTGCTCTATTATCTTTAGCCCTGTGTGGCACCCTTTGTAAGACTTGACCATAAGGTCCTTTTGCTATTAAATATTAATTTGTCTGCTTCATCTATTGTTTGTTGTACGGTTTTTGATGCACCAATGTTGCACCTATGTGCACTAGCTACTGATTTAGGGAATAGTGCAGATATACACAGAGGGTCCTGGATCCGGAGATCCGGGGTCCCGACAACTAGTGGCCACATACTTGTCTACCATGTCAAAAAGTTCGACGGTTGTTCGTAGAGGATTTATTGTAATATCCTCCGTAAACTGGTGATTCCTCAGTCTTGCTTTAAAATCCTAGATGACAGAAGATTCTGTGATCTCTGGGATGGAATTTCGAACCTGACTGAATCTCTTAATATACTGTCGAAGAGTTTCATTGGTTTTCTACTTCATCCGATGAAGATCATCCTCCTTTCCAGGGCAGTTGTACGTCCCTTGAAAGTTGGCGATCAGAGTATCGCAGAGCTGCTCCCAAGCATAGATAGATCCGACCGGTAGGTTAAGCAACCACGACCGGACAAACCCTTCAAGGACCATGGGCAAATAATTTGCCATCACGTTATCGTTACCACCAGCGACCTTGATGGTGGTAGAATAAATTTGAAGAAATTCTAATGGGTTCTGAGTCCCATTGAATTTCTCTATGTTAGCTGGTCGGAACCTGTCCGGCCAACGAACAGCTTGGAGACCTGCCGAAAACACTCGGCAGCCCATAAAGGAGTCATGACGCTTTCTCTCAAAAGGAGCCGGATTATATTCAGTCGGGGATCGGTTCCTCAGATTTGCATATCTAGGATCCGGTGTCCCAACCCGGTCATGGACATTATGATAACGTCTTTGACCACCTGTTTGGTTCAGATGATGCCTAAGATCGCCTGAATAAAGTGGTCATTCCTCTTGATGAGGAGGAGGAGTGGCTGCTGTGAAGAGCCGTCTTCCCTTGTGATTCCTTGGTTGGAACCTACGAGGGGGTCTTGGTGTTGATCGATCCTCTACTCGACCATGTTTCCCCTGCTGAGAGAGGAACGCTGGGATGAGATCATCGTGTGAATTTGCGAATTCCTCTGATTCTGGTACATTTCTATACGCTGCATGGTTTGTTAGAGGATCTCTGACACCTGGCTTGCAAGCTAAAGATAACTTGGAGTTCCTGCTAAAGCAGGGTCTGAATTATTCAGGATATCTCCGACTCGTTGTAGGTTTTGTATCGTTACCGAAGGTCGTGGAGGATTTCCACTTGTTGTGGGCATCCAATGAGTTGAGTTTTCCCTCGACCTTCTGGTTGGCCCTACCTAATTCCTTACTCACGATGGGGTAGGAACATGTGAATTAACTGATGCATGTCCAACAGCTCGGTTGCCTCCGATAGTTGGTGCTTGAGCGTCCGTACCATCTCTACCAGCAAGTGGTGGCGAGTCAACCCGTGGAGGATTGTGCATGACATCCGGATTGGTATCTCTGATTATGTTAACTTCATGGCGCCAACAGTGATCTTCCGATGAACTCTTGTCGTAGCTAAGGGATAACCTTCCAGTGCTTCTGCAAGGAGCCTCCATGATGGGGAGTGATCGGAGATTAACATCTCTGGTGGGTTTTGTGGTGGACTTAGCCTGATCTGGCGAACTGTTGATTGTATGCTGAGTTTCACCATGCCTACTTGGCCTACGATCAGTGATAACTTCATCGATACCCTTACCAGATGTCGCTTGGCCCCCGGAATACATAGGAGCCATTGGCGAATACTAGTCGCCTATGACAATATCGAGAGTACATGGACTCTCTGATTGCAGCGCTGAGCTTCCATTGCCGCTTCTGCCGGTCGGATCGACCGGGCTTGCAGAGGCATTCGGACATTCCGAACTTGTCGAAACGAGTAGTTCCTCTGAGAGCGCCATTGTTGGTGGCGGTGTATCCTCATCCATTCGGTCGATTTTGTCAATCTCTGCGACTGGTGAGCCGGCGGAGGAGGAGGAGGATGATGACATCCCATTTTCTTCCATGACACGGATGCATGCGTCCATGTCGAGGTTGGAGCAGTCCGCCAGGTCGAACCAGTTTTCCTCATCCCAAGTCCCTACCATGTTAAAATGAGCGATGATGGAGCAAAGGAAGTGGATGAGGAATGCTTGGGCGAAGTAATCTTCAAGAACTCAACACCTTCTTCCCCACGGACGACACCAGCTGCCATCGATTGAGTCGCCGATCTTACGAAATAAATTGAGGAAAATGGCAAAGAGTTCTTGGGAGAGAATGGGACTACTCTTTATTGCTATGAACTGGCTATTACAGGGGGTTGCCCTTGACAAGGCAGTGGACTAATCCTAATTACACTGAGCGTAATGCTTGCTATACTGTAGAATCAGACTTGAAACATGAATCTTGTACCGATTGCTGTGCTTCAATCTGATGCATTTCGATCCACGCTCCATCTTTAAATAACCGTCGAAGAGGTGGTAGTTGCTCCTTGAAGAGACGCATGTTGGAAATGCCGCGACTGGCTAGAGCGAGGCAGCGATTGATAAAGTACTAACTGTTCGGTGGTTGTGTGTCTATGAGACCCTCCAACGTATGGTGGTTGTTGTTAGTGTCTTAGGACCATGAAACGTCGCGTTGTATGGGGCAAATATGACACGTGTTCCATTCATCACACAGTAAGGAATATAGTTGGAGTTAGATCCGAATGCCAGTTCATTGCTTCTACGAGCAGTCATCTGGTCGGGGACTGGTTACAGGACCTCATCTGACCATGATACTTATTATGTAACCAGTGGAATCCTTATGACCACAGGGGTCATTAGCCTTAGGGGTTATAACCACAAAGACATATAGTCTTTTATTATGCATTAAAGTAATACATAGATATTTTAATCCTTGTCAATTTGCCTGTGCTTTATGGTGACGGTCTCGTACGAGCCTGGCTAGGTGGGTTGGATATGTTAGGATGCCAGTTTTAGCTGGTCCAAGCGGAGGGCTTGGATGCATTGAATATTCACAAGTTGAGGAGCTACATCTGGAGGGAGATCGACATGGAGACAACAACGAAGAAGGTTGTCATCGAGGTGTTCACCAGCATGAATAGGGCAGGGCAGGGCCTATGGGAGTTACATAAGGTAAATGGTAGCATTGCATGGGCCCAGTACATCTAGATTGTTGCGAAGCCCGAGGCGGCAATATATGGGAGACCGATGGTGTATGTGCAATTTGTACATAGGGTGCCAGGAAACCTTAATGATGTTGGTGCCAGTGGGAGTGGGGAAGCGCAGGCGGTGTGAAAGGATGGGAGCACGGAATGTGCTATTTTCGAGGAAGAATGTGAAGAAACAATTGTGGAGAATTTTGTTCAAAATGAGGGTGCAGGAGAATGGTGTTCGGCCCACATTAATTGCCATGAGTTTCTGCTGAACCAGCCAGCTAAGTCGTAGTTCGATGAGGATGCTGACCTAGGCTCAGATGGTAATGAGGAGGACACACAGCAGAAATATGTGAATAGTCATGCCAGCATTCTTGCACCCTTTGTGATGTGGCTACAGCCTACATGCACCTGCTACAAGCTGAAGCTCCCATACAAGCCATGCTCGGGTGTGTATAGGGCGTGCGCGCAAGTCAAGCAAACATCTACGCCGTACATCTTCGAGTACTACGACATGCACCATCTTTTCGGGACATGGAGTGTTGAGTTCAACTCGTATGGCGTGGACATGAACTATAGGGATCTTGAGCCGGAGATGGTGAAATAGGGCCGAATAAAGCCTTGAAGGCAACTGGGAAGGGACGACAGCAGGCATGGTGCTTCTGAAACTACATGGATGACAGCCAGTGTGAGGACCAAAGCCGCGCGAGGAAGTGCCGGATATGCAAAACCGTTGGCCACTCCATTAAGGATTGCCCTAACAGACCGAGCTCGTTTAGGTGTTCGTAGTCTATAGTCACGAAGGATTTCACCTCCGTGCATATTTGTATCATTTTAGTTCCACTGCTTGCACGTTGTAATTCTAAATTTTGCCCTCAAGGTAATGCTGTCATATTATGATAACAGGTATTGTTGTAATATTCGTGTCTTTAATGGTCATTGGTCGTAATATTGTGTATGTTCGTTATGTAATTCATTTCTTTTTAATGCTTTGTTTTCATGTATTTTTGGCATTTTTTTTGTTCTAAACTGACTTGGCATTTAATCTCTTGCAGGCCATGGTGGGAGGGACTGGGGCTGAGTCTCCTCTATTGAAGCTACTAGATCCATTTTACGATGAACATCACCGTAGCAAGTTATGGATCACTGGGGATGGTCATCCACCCTTACCCTTAGGTCAACTAGGCATCACTGGCCCCTTGACCCTCACAACGTTACACTCCTTCGGGACATGGGCTTGTTACCCTTTGCCATGATGCTTCACATCGGCCGCTACTTCACACTGGATGGGTGTCTCATGTTGGCGCTTGTTGACAGAAGAAGACCCGAGACTTTCGCATTAAGTAGACACCACTCACTAGTCATCCCACCCTGCCATTCGTCATAATTTACAGCCTCGGCACTATACCCCATCCGCTTATAAAAGGAGTGAGAAAAGAGCTAAAGGAGAACAATGACCACCACAGCCAACATTGCACTCCAACTTTTTTCACACAACAAAGAGGAGGGAGGGAGAACAGAGCGAGCTAGAGGAGAACATTAGGTCAGCCTTAGAGATGTCGGGCTACATGGAGATGACATGAAAGCGCAAGTGGCTAACCAGGAAGGCAGGAACCTACTCGAATTATTCGATGAAGGATGCACCGATACCACCGGAGTTTCCACGCCCGCAGTGTGACTGCGAAAACCTGACTTGGAGCATTTAGTCCATGCACCCGGTGCCCACCGCCCGGGCGTACTACACGTGCAAGGATATCTGTGTAAGAGAATCTCACACACACATCGATTTTTCGTATTTTACGTTGCATTCCACATATCGCTAACTTTATCTGTACATAATGACAGCTAGAGAAGTGTTGCTTCTTCTTCCAATGGATTGACGGCCCGAACAAGTATGATAGGGCATTTATCGAGCAGAAGTACATGTTCAATTGCATGCTATCACCCGAGACCTTCCATCGCTGGAAACCTTACGTACCTGATAACGGGGAAGACAAGGGAAACACGACCATGGAGCCCAAGAGCGTCAAACAACACGCTGAGGACGGACGGGCCAAGCATGCGGCAGACAAGGGGAAGGATCCTACTAGTGAGACTGGTGGTCGTCCTAGCGCTCCCTGTTGCTCGGGTGCACTACGGATCGAAGAGGTAAGCTATGTTCAATTTGCGTCCTAATTGTTGGTTTGGCCTTATGGTCTGCTAACATCATTCCATCTTTCAGCCCGTCTTGCAGTATAGGGCTGCGTTCAGCACTGGTCATGCCCGCGGGTCTGCAGGAGACTAGGGGAAGGCACTAAACGGACGTCAAGACTAGCTTCATTCCGATTCACCTTTTTTTTCCAATTCCAAAAAGGTGCACATGTATCCTACAGGTAGACCGGTTCGATGATTTCCGCATGTTGTCATTTAAAATGCACGTAACCAAACCATGTGTGCAATGTAATTCGCAACTACATTATGAAGTCTTTTAAATTTAATTCCCAATTTTTTTTTGTCCATTTCAAATTTTGTTGTCTTTTTTCGAAAGAAATCGATTCAGCAAACACTACAATCATGACAACAACGCGGGCGTGAACCCTAAACCCAAATAGTTTGTCATTTCGCTCCGGAAGGGGCTATTTTTGCTATTGAGGCACCAAACAGTGTCCAATAAGCCAAAAACTCTCCTTCCAAATAGGGCGTATGAAATCATGCACTTTCCTAGTATGCCTGACTTTTTATGCATTATCAAATGTACCAAATATGGTCCAATCCGCAGCATATTTGTTGTGCATTTTCTTGTATAGCATGTACACATTGTACTCCATTTATATGCGCAAATCAATAAACAATCGGTGTGGAATCCAAGGGGGACAAGTTCTCTTGTCGGGACATCCGCGGTGCCATATTTGGCTTTTCGCTTCGGAGAGGGCTACATTTGTTATTTTAACAACAAACAGTGTCCTTTAAACCCAAACCTCTCCAAAATCCATATAAAGTTGCCGTGTAAAGTTTGCGAATTTTTGGATGTTTTAGCACATTTTTTCCCCGCATTTACAATAGTGACCTTCGCCGGATTTTATTTGCAAAATGACCCCTTGCTGCACAGCCACCGTGCGGTAGGCCCTCCCCAGTCGCCATGTGCCCCCTGTCACTCTACCGTCGTACGGTGGAGGCCTCTCGCACGGTCACCATGTGGACACTGCATTGTAGCACAGCCACCGCGCGGCAGGGGATACTGGAGCATTTTTTTTCTTTTTTTTAAAAAAATCATTTAAGTATACTTTTGTATGAATTTTTAAATATAGCAAAGGAGCTCCAAAAACTATGAAATTATTTGTGGAGCCTCTTGATAGAGTGTACTTTTGTATGAATTTTTAAATATAGAAAATGAGCTCTAAAAATATGAAATATTTGTGGAGCCTCATGACATAGTGTACTTGCTTTTTTAATTTTTTCAAAATTTTATTAGCTCTGAATTTTTCTCTAAAATTCCTACAAACAGTATAGTTAAATGAATTTTTGTGAAACATTCAAAACAGATAAAATTCTGAAAAATTTACACAAGCAAGTACACTCTATCAGGAAGCTCCACAAATAATTTCATATATTTTGGAGATAGTTTACTATATTTAAAAATTCATACAATAGTATACTTCAATGAGTTTTTTAAAGGAAAAAATGCTACTGTACCCCCGACGCACAATGGGCATGCGGCAGGGGGTGCTATAGTGCGGTGTTCGCATGGTGGCCATGCAGGAGGTCTCCACCGCACTGACGGTCTTGGCAGAGGAACGTGGCGGTGGGAGGGCTCTTGAGTGTAATGACGAAATTTGGGCTTATTTTCAAAAATATAAAAATGAGAACTTTTTAAAACTTTTGATGGATTTCATTTTCAATTGCTTTTTGGGATTTTATTTGCAAGGCTTTTTGTCTAAATAAAGAATTTGAGAATCAAATTCTAGCTTCACAAAATTTTCTAAGAGAGAGAATGGTTTCGAGCTTCTTATCCCAGGAACTATTTAACAAAATTTCTATACGAAATTTCGTTTAGAAAAATCATTACATCCTCTAAGGAACAGCACCTTGTTTGAATTTTGTAGAAATTCAGGTAAGGTTTTAACCTCTTGTAACATCCCAAATGTATAATTAGGGTTAATCAAGTATAATTATATGTGTAGAAATTAACACTTTTTCTCACATCTTGAAAAACCCTAAAATCTTATGTAATTCTTGTCCAAGAGTTGTGTAATCCAAAAACACAAAGCTCTTGTTGACCAAAAATCAAACTCATTCTCCAATTATCTTAAATCTTGTGTCAAACATTTGGAATATATTTTCCTTGGTCCCAAAACTGATATGGGACCCCTCTGAAAAATATCATGAGTTATAACACTTGTTGATAATTTTTGGAGGCAAAACAATCCTTTAAACAACCTTCATGAATTTCCTGAGAAAAATGCATTGCATAATAACCTCTGGGAATTTTATGCAAGGTTGGTCTCATTGTCAGCAAGCTCCAGTTAAAATTTCATCAAATTTGGAGCTCATTTGCTATCTCAAATAATTCTGGTAAGTTTCAGCTGTTAAAACTAAATTTAAAAGCCTACACTGTTCCTTGGGCTAGCCATATTCAAAGTTGGTCCAGCCCAACCATGTCTGCACCTCAGCAGACCTCATCTCCACTTGATCAGGTCGCAGCCGTTGGATTTACATCCAACAGCCACGACCTCCTCATGATCAACACCGCAAGGACCTCCCACCTCATGAGGTCATTGCCGTTGGATCGATGATCCATGGTCATGACCTCCCCCTGTGTTAAACCTCAAAGACCTCCTCATTTGTTAAACCATCGCAGCGAGGTCATCCCATTTGTTGAGGTCGTGAGCCGTTGGATCAAATCCATGACCACGACCTCCTCCTCAACATACTCGGTCAGGTCATCCCATTTCACGTGAGGTCATAGCCCTTGGATCCAAGATCCATGGCCCGACCTCCTCCTCTCAACCTAAACTAAACAAACCTTCCACCTAACCTAGGTCGAGCCATTGGATCAAATCCAACGACTCACGACCTCCTGCTATCAAGCACTCACAACCTCCCCATCTTTTGTTGTGCACCGTTAGATTAAAATCTACGGTCACGACCTCCTTTTTGTCTCATGCGCACCAGACCTCCCCAGCGCACGTGAGATCGTAGCCCTTAGATCTAAATCTAAAGGCCATGACCTCCCTTGTGCGTTGCGCAAGCTCAGGACCTCCACCTCCTTTGATCGGAACCCTTAGATCTAAATCTAGCGGTCTGACCTCCCTTTACTGCTGCGCATCATATCGAGACCTCCCCGGTCATTGTGTGCCCTTGGATTTAAATCCAAAGGCCATGACCTCCCCTCATGTCTTTTGATCGCGTGCGGTTAAGTCCTCACTGGAGGTCCGCACCGTTGGATGGAGATCCAACGCTTTGGACCTCCTGTCCCTTTTCCTCACGTCGTTGCTGCGACATGAAATCGGAGGGCCACGACCTCCCATCCTTGATCGTGTGGTGGGACCTCCTCCCGGCCACTTAAAACATAACGGTTCAAAATGAGATCCGATGGTTAGGACCTCCCTGTGTCTTATCCAACGGTCATAAGGACCTCCTGTTCTTCTCCTTCCTCTGGCGCATGCGTGCTCTCGAAAGGGAGTTAATGTCGGCTTGTCCATTGTGTCCTTTCAATGACTCTTTGTTGACCCGCATTTAATGCAGTCGACTTTCCGCCTATCAGTTAGCACACCCACCTTGTCAACCTTTATGTCTTGTCCACCCATGGACCAACCCGTGGGCTAAGCTCACCATGGAGCTTAGCCCCAGTTCAAAACCTTCACTCAGGCTATAAAGTATCCTTTGGGAGCCTTTCTTGGCTTCCTTTACACCCAGTTGATCTCAGTCTTGCACTTGTGCGTGGCTGAGCTCCTCCCTCACTCATTTCCTCTTTGGTGGCTGCCATTGTTGAGTCCTTGGAGCTCCTCGGTGGCACAAGAAGATCCGATGGCTTCCTTTTCAAACCCTTGTTCGCTTTTGCTCCCAACACCTCTTGGAAGTTATCCCCGACTTAGTTGTTTGGGCACTTTTGAGAGGAGGACAAAGTGGAGCTGGAGCTGGTGTCTTGGCGGTGAAGCTTCCTTGTCTTCCCCAACACCGCCATCACCTCCACGACCTTCCCAAAGACCTTAGGACCTCCGTGTACTCCTCCTGTAGTCCTTTAGATCTTCGCACCCGCATGAATGATTTTGCGGAGCTTTTCTTGGCACAAGCTTGAATGTTGCGTGAGTCGCTTTTTGCATTTTCGTGTTTGGCCGTTGGTCATCTTTTTGCCCTCTCCGGCCACGGCATGAAGCTCTACATCGCCGGGCGAGGATCACTTCTTCACGCTCGGGATTTTGTCGGACGTCCCGGCGTGTCATTGTCGTTTTAGGACATAAATTCACCGCTTTAAATGCCCAATCATCGCAATCATTGGTGTCTTAACCGCCATTAACCCCGTCCCTTTGCGCGCATTAAAACCCTCGCGCGGACCTCCTCGTGGTCCCGCGCATTTATTTCATGTCCAAAGCTCGTGCGGCGTTGGGTGCAGGGCGCCCGGACCTCCTCCGAGGAGATCTGGGCGCCCAAGACCTCCCTTGCGTAATCATGGCCGCCAGGACCTCCCCGGAGGTCAGCAGCATTAGACCTCCCTTAGGACCTCTCCGTAGCCATCTCACCTAGTTCATGACCTCCCGGGTAGATCTTGACCGTCAAGGTCCTCCCTCAGACGATCTGAACCATCGAGGACCTCTCTTGGAACATCTGGACCGTCCAGGACCTCCCCTGTGAGGTCATGACGATGCAGATCTTCCTTGGGGAGATCTTGATAGTTTAGATCTTCCTTTGGAAGATCTCACCGTTGAGGACCTCCCTTTAGATCCTGGTGGATTAGGACCTCCTTTCTGTGTTGTGGTCCGTTGGATTTCCCATCTACGGCCCCGACCTCCCCCTCACCTCGCGCATGTGAGTTGCTAAGAGGTCCAGGACCTCTGGACTTTCACGTGCGCGTGTGTGATGTTCTCCTGGAGATCTTGAGCCGTTGGATTTAAGATCTGTGGCTCACGTCCTCCCATACCCTTGTGAGTTTTAGAAATTCCAGTGAGGTCTTAGTTAAACTGAAATAAGGTATAGACTTTAGAATTTCATATCTTCTTCGTTTTGAATCCTTTTGAGGTCATTCAAATTGTGTTAGCTCTGTCTTGAACTTGACTTTAATCCAAAAATGATTGTAAGTTGAGTTCAGCTCCAGAGCACAGTTTGCCATTAGATTTTAAAACCAACTTTAAAATGTGCACTTAAATCAATGCTTAACTTGTAAAATACATAACTAATGCTCTATAGACTATTTTTGGGTGAGACCAACTTTGTTGGTTTCCTCTCTTAGTGAACTCACTGTGAAAATTAGTTTTGAGCTTGTTGCTGTTTGGAAATTGAGGACTTGTGCATTATAATTTTGTTCAAGTTCTTGTTTTTGAAAATTTGTAGAGAGTGCATAATGGCTCCAAATGAGATGAACTCAATTGTGTTATTCATCTCATGAGGTGCTGGTTTTACAGTAAAAATTTCAGCTTCGCTACTTTCCTAGAAAATGTTGCCTCATAATTAAATTAGTGAATAGTGCAGTTTGGTAATTAATAGGCTGAGCAGAATTGATTTCATCATATCTTTTGCATTGAGAATCCAAATCAATTGGTTCTTGTTGCTAAATTCATGATAAATCATTGTCTTGCTGCTGTAAAATTTTCAGAGAATTTGGAGTTCGTTTGTTGTGCTGTCTTTGTTGTGTTTCGTCGTTCTTATCGGTTCTTTCTCGCTTTTTCGGGTTCGACATTTGTGGTGATCCTGAGAGCGACCCTCTGCCACAATTTGACCACCAGCAACAAGGCAAGCAGTTTGATCATTTCCCACCATGTCCCATTACTTTAAAGCTTAATATATTGTTTTACTTCTATGTATGCATGGTACTTTGTGTTAAATGTCGCTAGCAAGCCTATAGTTGCATGATCTGTAGGAATTGTTTATCCTCTACTACCATGAGCCTAGGTTATTTGTTGTGGTGGGAGCTCGTTGGATGAGCTCTTATCACTTAGTAGTTTCGATTTAAATTGCTTAGACATGCTTAGTTTTCGGTAGAAATGGGCGATCATCGACTTAGTCGATGGTCTTGATCACTCAAAACTGATTATTACTCCTATATGTCCAGCACTTGTGCTTTGATTAATTGTAAAATCAAAACTGAAAATAAAAGATTGATTTAGACTTGGGCATATTGGATGGATGGTGCGGTTTTTGGATGTGGTGGTATGCTGGGTCCCTAAGGACCGAGTACTTGGGTCACTAAGCCAAGCGATTTAGCGTACTAACCACTTGAGGGCATATGGAACCCTCTTGACTAAGTACTCTAGGAGGTGTTAATTATGAGCGAGCTCGGTTGGTGTGTTTTCAAAACAAATGTATATGTATAGTGTGGGAGGGAGCATTAGCTTAGGGAAGGTTGTGATGTCTCCTTCTCCCCGTGGGTTGTGCAGCTCGTAATTAGCATTCATCCTTTGGAAAGGTCTCGTAGGACTTAGCCGTGCAAAGCACACCTTCGGAAGTGTGCGTAAAGGAAAGGCGGTCGGCGTGTGGGTGCAGTGGTACACCTGCAGGATAAAACTATTGAATAGCCTCGCCCTAGGTTATGGACATGCTTGGTAAGGTCGTTCAAGACTAGACTACAACCTTTAATTAAAACTTGACATGGTTGGTATGAGCGGGAGTTCATGCTATTGTTGTGGTGACTTGGGTTAGTCACTTCGTGATTGTTCTTGTTGTTGTTATTATGTTATTATCGCGTTGTTATTTCAACCATTAAAAATGCTTTGTCAAATTGCTTCCAATCTATTATGTTATTGCAAATAAATGTTGCTTTATGCTAAAATGAGTCCAAAGCCTCATCCACTTAAATAAAGCTTGCATGTAGCTATTTATAGTTCTGTTATCTCACACGTAAGTCTTGCGGAGTACTTTATGTACTCATCTGCCCGTGGTTGTGGCAATTTTTGTGGCTTTTGTTGCAGAGGAAGAAGGAGAGCTCCAAGAGCCTCTCTTTTGTGCTACGTGTTGCAGTTTCTTCGACGACTAGCTTGGCGGTCCGGTCAGATGCCTAGGGGTTAAGGCACACTGATTGGCTTTGTGTTATAGCCATCTTTATGGCACTTTTGCTTCCGCTGTTATCTTTTTGTATTTATTGCTATTTGGCCTAAGGGCCTCTCTTTTGTAATATCTATTCCATATTTATGTTAACTTCTGGTTTGTTGCTTATGTTCTATGTGTTGTATGGAATTGATACATTCTTTTGTTGTGAGGTATGTATACTGCATTCTGGGAAGTATACATCTCTCGAGACCGGGTTTATTTGGTTGATAATACTAGGGTCAATCGGATGACTAAGTATTATGAGCCTAATAAACGCGTCGAGAATCTCACAAAAGTTGGTATCGAGAGTTATGACCGTAAGTAACATAAGCTTGGTCGATCCTTAGGATATTTTGAAAACCTATTTTCAAAGCATCAAATGAGTTTTGAAAGCTTAGGTAAATTCTCGGATTTTATTCCTTACCTATCTTAGCTTTCTCTTCTCATCCCACTCTAATTTGAGTTTTAAAAGTTGTTTTCCTCTCTTCCCTTCTACAAAATAGTTGTTGTCGATTAACCTTTGGGTTTTGGGAGAACCAATGAGATTGGCAAATTGAAGTGTGAGCTGCCCACTACAAGGTTTTGAAGTTCTGGAGTCGGTGATTCGACAAGGAGCTTGGATGCGAAATCTGGACAGCAAGCATCAAATTTCCGGACAGCAGTCTCAAAGGTGTCTAATTAGGATAGATAATGAGAGGTTAATCAACTAAAACTTGTGGGAATAAAAGGGTAAGATGTGATACTAGTTAGCTAAGTATCTAACACTTATTTCGCTGCATTAACCTTGCTCTCTAATAGTTTTAGATCTCATCTTACAATCTGATTTTTGATCTTCTCGACCAATTACTCGTTCATTCAATACGGGTTAGTTGAGTTGAGAAGTTGAGCCTTGCTTTTGGTGTTTCTTGGCTGTTTTTAGAGTCTTTTAGAAGCTTTTTAAAGTTTAAATAACCGCTGATTTTGGCTTTCGTTTGGGGTGATATTCCATTCCCCTAGTCGATCGCTTTTGCTTTCTTTAAGGCTTTGTTTTTGGGTCTAGTTGCTAACCAAAATTCCTTATAACAGATGGCGGGCCTTTTCGTAGCGGCCAAGGCGATCGGCCACTGGTCGGACGAGCTTCCTCCTCCTCCGACCATGGCCGAGGTTCTTCTTGAGATCGGCGCAACTGCGCGGATGACCGGAGAGTTCTCTTGGGCGTCATCGCGCAACAACACTGCAGACTTACCGGAGCTTGAGATCTGGGCCAGGAATGCCCATCGGCCCGCGTGGAGGACTCGCGGAGTTTCTTCGTACTCAGCCCCTACCTTTTCCGGTCGAGGATCCTTTGGATGCGGATGATTGGCCGTCTTGTGGGCGTAAGCCAGCATCGCGCAGCGCTGTGAGCACGAGAAGGCGCTGATCGCGATCGCACCGGTGGAGGGTGCGGCTTTGTCATGGTGGGAGAGCTTTCTCGCCATGCAGCCGCCAGAACCACACCGTCTCTTGGGAGGAGTTTCTTCGCCTTCCGTCGGGCTCACATCCTGCCCGGCTTGATGGAGATCAAGAAGCGGGGAGTTTCTTGCGCTCAAGCAAGGCGTAGCTTCGATCATGGAGTATGTCTACGAGTTCAACCATCTAGCTCGTTATGCTCCTGAGGATGTGGCCACTGATATGGCTAAGCAGGCCAAGTTCAGGCGTGGCTTGTCTGAGGAGCTGAAGGACAAGCTATCCATTGTCGACTTCTGATTTCAGACCTTGGTCGACAAGGCCATCGTCGTGAGCATGCGGCTCGAGCTTATGGACTCCGCAAGCGCAAGTGGGAGGCCCATAAGTCATCGAGGCAGTTCCTCCGTCCCCGCTTGAGCGATCTCGGTACCACTCTCACTCTTCGGCGCCCCCGAGGTCACCTGCCCCTGTTCCTCGTCCTTCGCAGGCCGTGTCTCAGTCACGTGCACCTGCGAGTCAGCAGAGCGGCCCCCGCAACCCGGCTGCCGGGGTCACATGTTTCTCATGCAACCAGAAGGGGCATTATGCGAACCAATGCCCTAAGAAGACAGGAGCAGCCCCTCGTCCTAATGGAGGACGCGGGAGAGGTGGTGCGGCTTCGGGACCGAAGATCGTCCGGCTACCCAAGGCGTGGGTAGTGGTCGCGTCAACGCCATCACCACAGAGGAGGCTCAGGAGGCACCCGACGTCGTGCTAGGTACACTTTCTGTTAACTCTCATCCCGCTACTGTTTTGTTTGATTCAGGAGCATCTCATTCATTTGTTTCTGAGTCTTTTGCTGCTATCGGAGAGCTTCTTTTCTCTCCATTGTCGGTCCCGCTACTCATTCGCTCTCCCGGTTCGGAGTTGAGAGCTGAATCTGAGTGTAGGGATGTCCCTATCGAGATCGAAGGGGTAGGTTTCTTAGCAAACCTTATCCTTCTCCATTCAGCGAGTCTTGATGTGATTCTTGGCATGGATTGGTTGTCCCAGCACATGGGGCAAATCGATTCGCCAGAAGCTCATCTCTATCTAGTCCCTCCGTGGCGGGTTCGCTTTTACAAGCGCTAGATCCGCATCTCTTGGCGCTTGAAGCGAAGCCCGCTCTAGATATTAGCGAAGTCCCAACAGTTTGTGACTTTGTTGATGTCTTTTCATGAGATCTTAGGGAATGCCACCCGTTCGAGACCTCGAGTTTGTCATTGAGTTGGCTCCGTGCACCGCCCCTATCTCAAAGAGGCCTTATCGGATGCCACCGAGCGAGTTGGTAGAATTGAAGAAGCGATTAAGTGAGCTGCAAGAGAAGGGTTTCATTCGCCTAGCTCATCTCCTTGGGGTTGTCCAAAGCAATCTTCGTGAAAGAAGAAGGGCGGTACTTTACGCATGTCGTCGATTATCGCCCACTTAATGAAGTGATGATGAAGAACAAGTATCCATTGCCCGCATTGATTGATCTCTTCGATCAATTAAGCTGGAGCTCGAGTTTTCTCCAAGATTGATTTGAGAGTGGGATATCATCGAGTTCGGATTCGGCTGAGGATATTCCAAAACGGCGTTCTCTACTCGCCACGGCTTGTATGAGTACCTTGTCATGTCGCTCGCTTAACCAATGCTCTGCCTTGTTCATGAACCTCATGAATTCGGTATTCATGGAGTATTTGGATAAGTTTGTCGTGGTCTTCATCGATGATATTCTTATCTATTCCAAGAACGATGAGGAACATGCCGAGCATCTGAAGCTTGTGTTAGGCAAGCTACGTGAGCACCAACAGACTGCGAAGTTCAAAAGTGTGCGTTACGGTTGAAGGAAGTGGCTTTCTTAGGCCATATTCTTTCGGCGGGAGGCGTATTTATTGATCCTAGCAAGGTCACCGATGTTCTTTCATGGAGTCCGCCCACCGGTCGCCACCGGCGCGGAGTTTTCTTGGTTTAGCGGGATATTATCGCCGCTTTATCGAGAACTTCTCCAAGATCATGGCCGATGACGGAGTTGCTCAAGAAGGACAAGAAGTTCTTGTGGTCCGATGCTTGCATGGCAAGTTTCCATATACTCAAGAAGCGTTTGACCACCGCTCCCGTTCTTGTTCTTCCCGATATCCATCGCAGCCGATATCTTTTGCGATGCTTCTCGCCGAGGCCTCGGTTGTGTCCTTATGCAAGAAGGCAAGGTAGTGGCCTATGCATCAAGGCAATTGAGACCTCATGAACTCAACTACCCTACTCATGATTTGGAGTTGGTCATGTGATTCATGCACTTAAGATTTGGCGACATTACCTAATCGTGTCGTTGTGAAGTGTATTCGGATCACAAAAGCCTCAAGTACTTATTCACCCAACTGACTGAACCTCGGGCAAAGGAGATGGTTGGAGTTGATCAAGGATTATGATATGGGTATTCACTACCATCGGGCAAGGCTAATGTAGATTCTGCCGATGCGCTTAGTCATAAAGCGCATTGTAATGCCTTAGTGCTCAAGGAGCATTAGCCCTCTCTTCTCGAGGCATTCGGCGTCTCAACTTGGGGATAGTTGAGCATGGATCTCTCTTTGCCATGGTTGTGCAACCAACCTTGGTGGATCGGATCAAGTCCGCTCGTGATCGGATTTGGGTGTGAGCCACATTAAGGCAAATGTCAAGAACGGAGCGACCAAGTGCTTCTCGAGGATGAGCATGGCGTCGTGAGGTTCGAACAACGCCTTAATGGTTCCAAAGGACATGGAGTTGCGGAATTTAATCCTCCATGAAGCCCATGATTCGCCTTTATCCATTCATCCGGGGCCACAAAGATGTATCAAGATCTCCGCCAGAGATTTTGGTGGACCCGAATGAAGAGGGATCGAGTCGCGGTTCTTGAGTCGAAAGTGCGCGTATGTCGTCGTGTCAAGGCCGAGCATCGGCGTCTGTTTGGATCGCTTGACTTTTGCCAATTCTGAGTGGAAGTGGGATTCGATCGGAATGGATTTCATCACGGTCTACCCGTCCCGAAGAAGAATGATGCCATTTGGGTCGTCATCGATCGATTGACTAAGGTGGCACATTTCCTTCCGTCAAGACCGAACTTGGGTAGGTCTTTTGGCGAACTCTATATCGCCCGCATCGTGAGTTTGCACGGTGTGCGAAGACGATCGTGTCGGATCGTGGATCCCTTTTCACGCCTCGTTTTGGCATAGCTTGCAAGAGGCTATGGGCACTCGTCTTGCTTTAGCACGGCATATCACCCCAAAGCGATGGTCGACCGAGAGGGTCAACCAAGTTTTGGAGGACATGCTTCGTGCTTGTGTCCTTTCATATGGGAAGCATTGGGAGAAATGCTTGCCATTCACGAAGTTTTCTTATAACAATGACTTTCAAGGCGGTCTCGGCATGGCACCATTTGAGGCCTTATGCGGAGAAAGTGTAGGACCCGTTGAAGCTGGTGGAGACCGGTGAGAGACCTCTCTTTGGCGGACTCAATCAATGAGGCCGGCGCCAAGTCCGGCTTATTCATGGCGTTTGCGCATGTACTCAATCCGAGCAAAAGAGCTATGCGGATCGCCGTCGGCGTGAGTTACGTTTTGAGCCTAATGACTTTGTTTATCTCAAAGTCTCTCCTTTGAAGGGCCATCAACGTTTGGCGTCAAGGGCAAGTTGGCTCCTCGATATGTCGGTCCCTACCGCATTATCGAGAAGAAGGGCTGTTGCCTATAAGTTGGAGTTGCCACTGCACTTGAGGGGTACATGATGTTTTCCATGTGTCCCGGCTTAAGAAGTGCCTCCGTGTTCCAAGCGAGGAAGCTCCGTTGGAAACCCTCGATGTCCGGAAGATTTGACCTATCGCGAGCACCTGTTCGCGTACTCGATGAGTCGAGCGAAGGACAAGGAATAAGACCATCAAGTTCCTTAAAGTTCGATTGGTCAAACCATTCGAGGATGAGGCTACTTGGGAAAGAGAAGATCGTCTGCAAGGCGGACTATCCATCTTTCATCGAGTGAGCCAAATCTCGGAGCGAGATTTCTGTAAGGGGAGAGATTTTGTAACATCCCAAATGTATAATTAGGGTTAATCAAGTATAATTATATGTGTAGAAATTAAAACTTTTCTCACATCTTGAAAAACCCTAAAATCTTATGTAATTCTTGTCCAAGAGTTGTGTAATCCAAAACACAAAGCTCTTGTTGACCAAAAATCAAACTCATTCTCCAATTATCTTAAATCTTGTGTCAAACATTTGGAATATATTTTCCTTGGTCCCAAAACTGATATGGGACCCCTCTGAAAAATATCATGAGTTATAACACTTGTTGATAATTTTTGGAGGCAAAACAATCCTTTAAACAACCTTCATGAATTTCCTGAGAAAAATGCATTGCATAATAACCTCTGGGAATTTTATGCAAGGTTGGTCTCATTGTCAGCAAGCTCCAGTTAAAATTTCATCAAATTTGGAGCTCATTTGCTATCTCAAATAATTCTGGTAAGTTTCATTTGTTAAAACTAAATTTAAAAGCCTACACTGTTCCTTGGGCTAGCCATATTCAAAGTTGGTCCAGCCCAACCATGTTCCGCACCTCGTGAGACCTCATCTCCACTTGATCGGTCGCAGGTGGTTGGATTTACATCCAATGACCCACGACCTCCTCATGATCAACACCGCAAGGACCTCCCACCTCATGAGGTCATTGCCGTTGGATCGCTGATCCATGGTCATGACCTCCCTGTGTTAAACCTCAAAGACCTCCTCATTTGTTAAACCATCGCAATGAGGTCATCCCATTTGTTGAGGTCGTGGCCGTTGGATCAAATCCAACAGCCACGACCTCCTCCTCAACATACTCAGTCAGGTCATCCCACCTACGTGAGGTCATAGCCCTTGGATCCAAGATCCATGGCCCTGACCTCCTCCTCTCAACCTAAACTAAACAAACCTTCCACCTAACCTAGGTCGTAGCCATTGGATCAAATCCAACAGCTCACGACCTCCCTGCGTTATCAAGCACTCACAACCTCCCCCATCTTTTGTTGTGCACCGTTAGATTAAAATCTACGGTCACAACCTCCTTTTTGTCTCATGCGCACCAGACCTCCCCAGCGCACGTGAGATCGTAGCCCTTAGATCTAAATCTAAAGGCCATGACCTCCCTTGTGCGTTGCGCAAGCTCAGGACCTCCACCTCCTTTGATCGGAACCCTTAGATCTAAATCTAGCGGTCTCCCGACCTCCCTTACTGTTGCGCATCATATCAGACCTCCCCGGTCATTGTGTGCCCTTGGATTTAAATCCAAAGGCCATGACCTCCCCTCATGTCTTTTGATCGCGTGCGGTTAAGTCCTCACTGGAGGTCCGCACCGTTGGATGGAGATCCAACGCTTTGGACCTCCTGTCCCTTTTCCTCACGTGCGTTTTTGCGACATGAAATCGGAGGGCCACGACCTCCCCATCCTTGATCGTGTGGCTGGGACCTCCTCCCAGCCACTTAAAACATAACGGTTCGAAAATGAGATCCGATGGTTAGGACCTCCCCAGGTCTTATCCAACGGTCATAAGGACCTCCCCTGTTCTTCTCCTTCCTCTGGCGCGCATGCGTGCTCTGAGCGGGGAGTTAATGTCCAGCCTGTCCACTGTGTCCTTTCAACAGCTCTTTGCTGACCCGCATTTAATGCAGGTCAGCTTTCCGCCTATCAGGTCAGCACAGCCCTGCCCCCTTGTCAACCTTTATGTCTTGTCCACCCATGGACCAACCCGTGGGCTAAGCTCACCATGGAGCTTAGCCCCAGTTCAAAACCTTCACTCAGGCTATAAAGTATCCTTTGGGAGCCTTTCTTGGCTTCCTTTACACCCAGCTTGATCTCGGCCTTGCACTTGTGCGTGGTCGAGCTCCTCCTCACTCATTTCCTCTTTGGTGGCTGCCATTGTTGAGTCCTTGAGCTCCTCGGTGGCACAAGAAGATCCAATGGCTTCCTTTTCAAACCCTTGTTCGCTTTTGCTCCCAACACCTCTTGGAAGTTATCCCCGACTTAGTTGTTTGGGCACTTTTCAGAGGAGGACAAAGTCGAGCCGAGCCGGTGTCTTGGCGGTGAAGCTTCTTTGTCTTCCCCAACACCGCCATCACCTCCACGACCTTCCCAAAGACCTTAGGACCTCCGGTACTCCTCCCTGTAGTCCTTTAGATGCCGCACCGCTTATGAATGATTTTTTGCGGAGCTTTTCTTGGCACAAGCTTGAATGTTGCGTGGAGCGCTTTTTGCATTTTCGTGTTTGGTCGTCTTGGTCATCTTTTTGCCCTCTCGGCTCGCGGCGAAGCTCTACATCGCCGGGCGAGGATCACTTCTTCACGCTCGATTTTTTTGACGCCCCGTCGGCGTGTCATTGTCGTTTTAGGACATAAATTCACCGCTTTAAATGCCCAATCATCGCAATCATTGGTGTCTTAACCGCCATTAACCCCGCCCCTTTGCGCGCATTAAAACCCCTCGTGGCGGACCTCCTCGTGGTCCCGCGCATTTATTTCATGTCCAAAGCTTCGTCAGGCGTTGGAGTGCAGGACGCCCGGACCTCCTCCGAGGAGATCTGGAGCGTCCAAGACCTCCCCTTGCGTAATCATGGCCGTCCAGACCTCCCTGGAGGTCTGTAGCATTTAGACCTCCCTTAGGACCTCTCCGTAGCCATCTCAGCCGTTCATGACCTCCCCGGGTAGATCTTGACCGTCAAGGTCCTCCCTCGGACGATCTGAACCATCGAGGACCTCTCTTGGAACATCTGGACCGTCCAGGACCTCCCCTGTGAGGTCATGACGATGCAGATCTTCCTTGGGGAGATCTTGATAGTTTAGATCTTCCTTTGGAAGATCTCACCGCTGAGGACCTCCCTTTAGATCTGGTCCGCTTAGGACCTCCTTTCGTGTTGTGGTCCGTTGGATTTCCCATCTACTGCCCGACCTCCCCTCACCTCGCAAGCATGTGAGTTGCTAAGAGGTCCAGACCTCTGGACTTTCACGTCTTGGCGTGTGTGATGTTCTCTGGAGATCTTGAGCCGTTGGATTTAAGATCTGTGGCTCACGTCCTCCCATACCCTTGTGAGTTTTAGAAATTCGGTGAGGTCTTAGTTAAACTGAAATAAGGTATAGACTTTAGAATTTCATATCTTCTTCCATTTTGAATCCTTTTGAGGTCATTCAAATTGTGTTAGCTCTGTCTTGAACTTGACTTTAATCCAAAAATGATTGTAAGTTGAGTTCAGCTCCAGAGCACAGTTTGCCATTAGATTTTAAAACCAACTTTAAAATGTGCACTTAAATCAATGCTTAACTTGTAAAATACATAACTAATGCTCTATAGACTATTTTTGGGTGAGACCAACTTTGTTGGTTTCCTCTCTTAGTGAACTCACTGTGAAAATTAGTTTTGAGCTTGTTGCTGTTTGGAAATTGAGGACTTGTGCATTATAATTTTGTTCAAGTTCTTGTTTTTGAAAATTTGTAGAGAGTGCATATAGCTCCAAATGAGATGAACTCAATTGTGTTATTCATCTCATGAGGTGCTGGTTTTACAGTAAAAATTTCAGCTTCGCTACTTTCCTAGAAAATGTTGCCTCATAATTAAATTAGTGAATAGTGCAGTTTGGTAATTAATAGGCTGAGCAGAATTGATTTCATCATATCTTTTGCATTGAGAATCCAAATCAATTGGTTCTTGTTGCTAAATTCATGATAAATCATTGTCTTGCTGCTGTAAAATTTTCAGAGAATTTGGAGTTCGTTTGTTGTGCTGTCTTTGTTGTGTTTCGTCGTTCTTATCGGTTCTTTCTCGCTTTTCCGTTAGGCTTCGACATTTGTGGTGATCCCGAGAGCGACCCTCTGCCACAATTTGACCACCAGCAACAAGGCAAGCAGTTTGATCATTTCCCACCATGTCCCATTACTTTAAAGCTTAATATATTGTTTTACTTCTATGTATGCATGCTACTTTGTGTTAAATGTCGCTAGCAAGCCTATAGTTGCATGATCTGTAGGAATTGTTTATCCTCTACTACCATGAGCCTAGGTTATTTGCTGTGGTGGGAGCTCGTTGGATGAGCTCTTATCACTTAGTAGTTTCGATTTAAATTGCTTAGACATGCTTAGTTTTCGGTAGAAATGGGCGATCATCGACTTAGTCGATGGTCTTGATCACTCAAAACTGATTATTACTCCTATATGTCCAGCACTTGTGCTTTGATTAATTTGTAAAATCAAAAACTGAAAATAAAAGATTGATTTAGACTTGGGCATATTGGATGGATGGTGCGGTTTTTGGATGTGGTGGTATGCCTGGGTCCCTAAGGACCGAGTACTTGGGTCACTAAGCCAAGCGATTTCGCGTACTAACCACTTGAGGGCATATGGAACCCTCTTGACTAAGTACTCTAGGAGGTGTTAATTATGAGCGAGCTCGGTTGGTGTGTTTTCAAAACAAATGTATATGTATAGTGTGGGAGGAGCATTAGCTTTAGGGAAGGTTGTGATGTCTCCTTCTCCCGTGGGTTGTGCAGCTCGTAATTAGCATTCATCCTTTGGAAAGGTCTCGAGGACTTAGCTGTGCAAGACACCTTGGAAGTGTGCGTAAAGGAAAGGCGGTCCGGACGTGTGGGTGCAGTGGTACACCCCGCAGGATAAAACTATTCAATAGCCTCGCCCTAGGTTATGGACATGCTTGGTAAGGTCGTTCAAGACTAGACTACAACCTTTAATTAAAACTTGACATGGTTGGTATGAACGGGAGTTCATGCTATTGTTGTGGTGACTTGGGTTAGTCACTTCCGTGATTGTTCTTGTTGTTGTTATTATGTTATTATCGCGTTGTTATTTCAACCATTAAAAATGCTTTGTCAAATTGCTTCCAATCTATTATGTTATTGCAAATAAATGTTGCTTTATGCTAAAATGAGTCCAAAGCCTCATCCACTTAAATAAAGCTTGCATGTAGCTATTTATAGTTCTGTTATCTCACACGTAAGTCTTGCGGAGTACTTTATGTACTCATCGCCCGTGGTTGTGGCAATTTTGTGGCTTTTGTTGCAGAGGAAGAAGGAGAGCTCCAAGAGCCTCTCTTTGTGCTACGTGTTGCGCTTTCTTGACGACTAGCTTGGCGGTCCCACAGATGCCTAGGGTTAAGGCACACCGATTGGCTTTGTGTTATAGCCATCTTTATGGCACTTTTGCTTCATTGTTATCTTTTGTATTTATTGCTATTTGGCCTAAGGGCCTCTCTTTTGTAATATCTATTCCATATTTATGTTAACTTCGGTTTGTTGCTTATGTTCTATGTGTTGTATGGAATTGATACATTCTTTTGTTGTGAGGTATGTATGCTGCATTCTGGGAAGTATACATCTCTCGAGACCGGGGTTTATTTGGTTGATAATACTAGGGTCAATCGGATGACTAAGTATTATGAGCCTAATAAACGTCGGGGTCTCACACCTCTTAAAATTTTACTGTGGAAACTACTTGAGCTCAGTAGTCTACACAAAATTTTTTATAAATTTTGGACTTCGTTTGGGTAGTGAATTAAATCGGCAAAGAAATCAGCTAATAATTCAAGAGATAGATCTAAGAGGCTAATTGGATTAAGCCAGGAAATGTACATAGACAAAGTGTTGAATCGGTTCAACATGCAAAATTCCAAGAGAGGATTCTTGCCCATGGCACATGGCATTAATCTTATAAGAATCGGTGTCCCTCGACCATCGATGAGCGAGACAAAATGAGTGATATTCCATATGCTTTGGCCATTGGATCTATCATGTATGCCATGATATGTACACGACCAGATGTATCATATGCTCTAAGTGTTACGAGCAGATACCAAGCTGATCCCGGTGAAGGTCAATCGATACTGCGTGAAAAACATTCTTAAGTACTTAAGAAGGACTAAGGATGTGTTCCTAGTTTATGGCGGTGATGAAGAGCTCGTTGTAAATGGTTACACCGATGCAAGCTTTCAAACCGACAAAGATGATTATCGTTCGCAATCTGGTTTTGTATTCATTTTGAATGGAGGAGCAGTGAGCTGAAAAAGTTCCAAGCAAGAGACGGTTGCTGATTCCACGACAGAGGTTGAGTACATTATGCTTCAAGTCGCAAAAGAAGGTGTTTGGATAAGGAATTTCATTACTAAATTGGGAATGGTTCCGAAAGTGCCTCGAGCCCAATGGATCTCTATTGTGACAACAATGGAGCCATTGCTCAAGCTAAGGAGCCTAGATCCCATCAAGTCCAAACACATACTCAAAGCGTTATCATCTTATCCGCGAATTGGTGGATAGAGGAGATGTTAAGATATGCAAAGTTCATACGGATTTAAATATTGCTGATCCGCTGACAAAGCCTCTCACACTGACCAAAGCATGAGGCACACACAAGAGCTATCCAGATTAGATACCTAAAATGATTGACTCTAGTGCAAGTGGGAGATCATTGGAAATATGCCCTAGAGGCAATCATAGAGATGATTACATTTCATTATGTTCATGACATTGGATAATGTGTTATCTTGTTCCTAGAATAATATTGTTAATATTTATTATCAAGTATGTGACTTGGTTGTGAAACTCTATATTTACGCAATAATTATTCTTATACGATCCTCGGTCGTAAACATATGAGGACACATATGAATAGACTAGCATATGTATTGGTTGATGACTATGTTTCACGAGTCATAGATATGGAGATATCAAACCAATAATATGGACACATGTTAGAGAACATGATGTTGGATAAGACCCACCTTGAGGCACTATTGAGATTGTTATGAATCTATGTGTCATTAGTTGGTCTCAAGCAATGATGATGTATAATCCTTAGACACGAGATCAAGATGGTTTCCTACATGTGTAAGAGCACTTAGGGGTTGCCAAACGCTACACCGTGAATCGGGTAGTTATAAAGGTAGCTTTCGGGTATGCTCAAACATGGAGAGGAATGTGACCGGTCGGATATGGGATTTGCCCTCCTAACATAACAGAGAGATGTCTCTGGGCCCTCGTTGTAATCGGATAAAGAAAGTGCATGGCCATGCCACTAGTAGTCAAGAGTTCGACCACGTAAAGTTATCTCGATACTCGATCGAGAAAGTATTGAATACCCATGGATGACACAACATCTCACCGAGTTCAACCGGACATCGTGAGGCAAAGGGAGTATACACGAAGTTGGTCGCTCAGTCGACGATAAAGAACAGATCGGGTCGTATGGAGATACAAGCAAGTCGTGGTCGGTCGAACCTAATCACAGAGTGGTCAAAACCAAGTCGTAAGGAGTTACGAGTTGGTCGTGACCACATCTGAACTGGTCGATATCTGAGATAGGACCTGGTCGTAAGTGATGAAGACTGGTCGTAGATCATATTGCATTAAGGTTCGTCCGATATAATTTGTGTGTATTCGGAATTGATATGTTACGCTAGGAGCAACTTCGACTCGTGGTGGAAAGGGTTTCGAGTCACAACCGAACTACACATGAACCTACAGGGTCACACACTTAACGGGTTGGAACAAACCAATACGAATACGATTCGTAAACGTGTCCGGATAGGATCCGTCACGAGCACTATATAAGGAGATGCATGAGGCTGTTGGAAAGGATGCGAAAAACACCACCGAAACCCTAGCCGCCATCTCCCGAGAGCTCTGCCGTGCGAACTTGGTTCTAGCACACGGGGTTTCGGTGTTTCCTTCCCTGACCGGTGGATACCGTAGAGGCGCTACTACGATTGTTGCGCTTGAGGACGATCCGCGATCTTCACAAGGAACTGTAGACGTTGCTGCAGGAGACGATTGACTACGACCACTACATCGACGCGCTCTTCGTTGGACCAAGCTGCTCCAACCCTTCTTCCGCTGTTCTGCGCGTCTGTTGGTAACGATCTGTGATCATCTACTTGCTTGGCATCTTGGTTCGCGTGGTAGAAATTTTGTTTGTAGCTATCGTAGCCTACCCCGTGACCCAACAGTGGTATCAGAGCCATCCTGCGTAGTTTTTAATCTGGATCGATCGCATATACTGGATATATGGAACTAGTAGATTGGATCTATTACTGGTCGGTTTTGGTAACCTAGATCGGTTCATATAGATGGAACGACCTAGACCCTGGTCGATAAGATCGATCGGTTTCTCGGTGGTAATAGATGGGTATACGAGGAGGTACAAGTTAAGAGCACCAGATGATTCACTCGACTTGTTTTTCGACTACCTTGCATAACACTCCTACCGGTCGGAATTCCGCCATCGGAGTATGTCGCGTTATGTGGTCGTATCAAGGCAGTAATCAGATTGGCTCGGAATAGGGTTAATCTGATTAATCTGATGATTTCCAAGGCTCGGATACGTGAATAAGATTCATGTTTCGGAAAAGGTTTTCGAGAGTGCTGCCCTCGACCGAGGGCGCCGCCCTTCGAACCCCCTCGCTAACCGGCTAAGCAGGACCGCCGTCTTGGTATTCGTATGCACGCTATAGGTAGTGTGTGCTCATGTCGTCCGTTAGAATTGGATTCGTGCATAACTTGTTTTTGCAGGATTGATGTGAATAGTATGACCCATCTTGTTTCATGTATGAGATGCATGCATGCTTGTAATTTTCATGACCTGCGTGTCATGTTAATTGCAGCCCAAGGCTGTCTACTTTTGTATAACGGCCTGCGTGTCGACTTGTGATGCTTCTTTACTCCTTGTGGTTCATTACTAGTGCTATTAGAAATAATGGCTTAGTGGGAGTGCTTGGAGGAGTCCACCACTTGAAGACATGGTGAACAGGATGCATGGCGATGGAGATTACCATGAAGAAGGGTCATGCTATATCACAATGCAATTTGATTGTCTGTGAATGCCTTTACATTCTGTTCATTTATTTCTATGCATGTTATTTTGCTTTAATTGCTTTTAACATGATAGAAGTAAAATTCCTCACTTAATATTAAGTTAAATTGATGCCCTCCCAAACATGCCGCACCATCCAAAGTCATGTATTTTAATGGTAGGTCTTGCCAAAGCAGAGTGCCATTAACTCTCCTTGACTAGATGGGTTTGTGTCGTACACTTACACGCCGGCATTGGTTTAACTTAACAAGGTTATCATACGGTTGTGGACCTTGGGGCATAAAGGTTGGGTGTCAAGGCATGATGTTGCCCAACAACAAGAGTCATATAGTAGATATGATTAGCAAATGTTGCTTACCGCTTTCACTAGTCTTCTAGCGGTGAAGCCAAAGCTCACTAGTTGATTAATGATTATGGATTTTGAATCATTAAATGTCATAAGAGGGATATGGTGTTTAGTGGGAGTATCTTTATTAAATTGTTTAATAGAAGTTACTTTAATGAACATATGTCTTAGTTTTGCATATATTTTTGTTGTAGATCATGGCACCAATCGTCAGACCTACATCCAGCTTTTGCTTTACGCTCGATACTTGAAAAGGAAAAACTTAATGGAACAAATTTTATGGATTGGTCCCAAGAACTTTGAGAATTGTTCTCGTGCAAGATAAAAGGAACATGTTCTAGAAGAACCAATTCGGAAGTGCCTACGTAAAAATCTGCTGCTTTGCTATTAAAACCGCCTATAAAAGGCATGTGATGAGTCCCTTGATGTTAGTGTCTCATGCTTGTCGCTATGAACTCGCACCTTGAAGCGATTGAGAACATAGAAGCCTCACGATATGATCGTAGCGCTCAAAGGCATGTTTGAGACACAAGCAAGAACTGAGAGATTTGAGATCTCAAAGAACTTGTTTGGTTGCAAGCTAGCTGAGGGTGGTCCGGTGAGCCCTCATGTAATCAAAATGGTTGGTTACACACAGAGCTTGGAAAAACTTGGTTTTCCACTTATCCAAGAGTTGGCTACAGATTTGATTCTTGCTTCGCTTCCTGAAAGCTATGGGCAGTTCATTTTGAACTTCCATATGAACGGCTTAGATAAGAATCTCACCGAACTGCATATGATGCTTAAGACAGCAGAGGGCAGCATTAAGAAATGCAATCATGTGATGATGGTGCAAAAGAGTACAAGCTTCAAGAAGAAGGCTAAGACTTGGGTCAAGAAAAAGGGCAAGGCTAAAGTTTCGGATGAGATCCAAACTGACAAACCTAAACCCAAGACTAAGTCTGGTCCGACTCAAGAGAATGAATGCTTTTACTGCAAAGAACTAGGCCATTGGAAGAGGAACGCAAGAAATACTGGTGATCGATCGAAAAGGAATGGTGGGACTAAAACTTCCACTACATGTATTAATGTTATAGATATTTTTCTTGCTGACTCTTCTGTTAACTCATGGGTATTTGATACCGGATCGGTTGCTCATATTTGCAACTCGATGCAGAGTCTAACAAGAAGTAGGATGATTGCAAGGGGCGAGATGGATCTTCGCGTCGGGAATAAAGCAAAGGTTCTTTGCATTAGCCGTCGGGACTATGCCACTACTTTTGCCTTCGTGATTTATTATGGAATTGAATAATTGTTATTACGCTCCGACCATTAGTAGAAACATTATCTCGCCTCATGTTTGATGGCAGAGGGTTATAATTCATTATAGAGAACAATGGTTGTTCTATATTTTTGAATGAAGTGTTTTATGGCTATGCACCTATTTTGAATGGGTTGTTTATTTTAAATCTTGATAATGCATCGGTCTATAATATTAATCTGAAAAGGCTTTACCTAATGAAATAAATTCCACTTTTATTTGGCATTGTCGTTTGGGTCACATAAGTGAGAACGATGAAAAGGCTCCATAATGATGGAGCTCTAAACTCATTTGATTTGGAATCATTTGAAACATGCGAGTCTTGCTCAGTCGGAAAGATGACCAAGACGCCTTTCATCGGTCGTAGTGAAAGGGCGCACGACCGATTAGAACTCGTACATACCGATGTATGTGGACCAATAAGCATGAATGACAGAGGTGGTTTTCAAGATTTCATTACTTTCACCGATGACTATAGTAGATATGGTTATATCTACTTAATGAGGCACAAGTCGGAATCCTTTGAAAAGTTCAAGGAGTTCCGAATGAAATCTGTAATCAACTTGGCAAGACAATCAAATCTTTTACGATCCGATCGTGGAGGTGAGTTTTAAGCCATGAGTTTGGTAATCATTTGAAACAATGTGGAATTGTTCCTGACTTACACCACCCGGCACTCCACAATGGAATGGGGTGTCCGAGCTGCATAACAGACCTTGTTAGACATGGTTCGATCAATGATGAGCCAATCGGATCTGCCATTGTATTTTGGGGTTATGCTCTAGAAACTGCCGCTTTCATTTTAAATAAGGTACCATCTAAATCAGAGATAAGACACCATATGAGATGTGGATGGAAAAGTCCTAGTTTGTCTTTTCTAAGGATTTGGGGATGTGATGTCTATGTTAAACGCTTGATGTCCGATAAGCTCACACCCAAATCGATAAATGCTTCTTTATAGGATATCCTAGGGAAACCAAAGGATATTATTTCTACAACCGGAAGAAGACAAAGTTTTTGTTGCCGAAATAGTGTCTTTTGGAGAAAGAGTTTCTTTCAAAAGGAGTCGATGGGAGAAAGGTGCAACTCGAAGAAATTCGGGAAACATCTGAAAGTGTTTCAACTCCATGAACCTCTCATGGATGAACAAATTGTTGTTGAACTCAGTAGATAAGGCACCATTTTCACGAGATCTAAAAGGCGCGTCAATTGCCTACAAGGTATGGGCATGACGATTATTATTGAATAATGGTGAGCCTAAGACTTATGAGGAAGCGATGATGGACCCAGACTCTGAGAAATGGCTTGGAGCCATGAAACCCGAAATAGATTCCATGAGAGAAAATCAGGTTTGGAACTTGGTCGATCCACTTGATGGTGTCAAAACCATTGAGTGCAAATGGATCTATAAGAAAAAGATTGATATGGATGGAAATGTTCACATTCATAAGGCTCGACTAGTCGCAAAAGGTTTTCGACAAGTTCAAGGAGTTGACTACGATGAGACTTTCTCACCAGAGCCATGCTTAAATCTGTTCGGATCATTCTAGCAATTCTTTGATATTTCGACTATGAGATATGGCAAATGGATGTCAAAACGACTTTCCTTAATGGAAACCTAGATGAGGATGTGTACATGACACAACCTGAAGGTTTTGTCGATCCAAACAATGCTAGTAAAGTATGCAAACGTCAAAAGTCCATTTATGGGTTGAAGCAAGCATCTCGGAGTTGGAATATACGTTTTGATGAGGAGATCAAAAGGTTTGGTTTCGTCAAGAACAAAGAAGAACCTTGTGTTTACATGAAGGTTAGTGGAAGCGCACTTGTTATTCTCGATCTTGTATGTAGATGACATACTCTTGGTGGAAATGACATTCCAATGTTAGAATCTGTTAAATCTTCATTAAGAAAAGTTTCTCAATGAAAGATTTAGGAGATGCAAGATATATCTTAGGAATAAGGATCTATAGAGATAGATCTAAGAGGCTAATTGGATTAAGCCAGAAATGTACATAGACAAAGTGTTGAATCGGTTCAACATGCAAAATTCCAAGAGAGGATTCTTGCCCATGGCACATGGCATTAATCTTATAAGAATCGGTGTCCTCGACCACCGATGAGCGAGACAAAATGAGTGATATTCCATATGCTTCGCCATTGATCTATCATGTATGCCATGATATGTACACGCATCAGATGTATCATATGCTCTAAGTGTTACGAGCAGATGCCAAGTCGATCCGGTGAAGGTCATCGACGGTAGTGAAAAACATTCTTAAGTACTTAAGAAGGACTAAGGATGTGTTCCTAGTTTATGGCGGTGATGAAGAGCTCGTTGTAAATGGTTACACCGATGCAAGCTTTCAAACCGACAAAGATGATTATCGTTCGCAATCTGGTTTTGTATTCATTTTGAATGGAGGAGCAGTGAGCTGGAAAAGTTCCAAGCAAGAGACGATTGCTGATTCCACGACAAAGGCTGAGTACATTGCGGCTTCTGAAGCTGCAAAAGAAGGTGTTTGGATAAGGAATTTCATTACTGAATTGGAAATGGTTCCGAGTGCCTCGAGCCCAATGGATCTCTATTGTGACAACAATGGAGCCATTGCTCAAGCTAAGGAGCCTAGATCCCATCAGAAGTCCAAACACATACTCAGGCGTTATCATCTTATCCGCGAATTGGTGGATAGAGGAGATGTTAAGATATGCAAAGTTCATACGGATTTAAATATTGCCGATCCGCTGACAAAGCCTCTCACATGACCAAAGCATGAGGCACACACAAGAGCTATCGGTATTAGATACCTAAAATGATTGACTCTAGTGCAAGTGGGAGATCTGTTGGAAATATGCCCTAGAGGCAATCATAGAGATGATTACATTTCATTATGTTCATGACATTGAATAATGTGTTATCTTGTTCCTAGAATAATATTGTTAATATTTATTATCAAGTATGTGACTTGGTTGTGAAACTCTATATTTACGCAATAATTATTCTTATACGATCCTCGGTCGTAAACATATGAGGACACATATTGTAATGCCTCAAATTTTTAATCTCTGAAGAATAAATCTTGTACATGTCATTACTGTTCATTTTGGCAATTAGGCAACTTGTTATAACCTAATTTCCCAAATTTCCTTTACCAATTTCAACTTGACCAAATTTCAAAAGGAAATACCATCCAATGTTGGTATTATGACTGGGATATATTTTCATTGAAAACCAGATGAGTCATTATGGCCAAAAATAATTTTTGTTGAAATTTTAGAAATTATTTTAATTTTCAGAAAACTAATTGTCTTTAAATAAACCTTAATTAGTTTAATTGAATTATTTATGTAATTATAAAGAAGAAGCAGTGATTTTAAAATTTTGTTTGGGAAATACATCATCCTAGTAGCAATTCTACAAAATTTCGTAATTTTATAAATTTATTTGCTATTTTAAACAACCAGTCAAACCAATTGAAATTTTGAATCAAACCAGTCAAACCTCTCGCCTGCGAACCGGACCGAACAACATAGCGACCGCCCTAACCACGTCCAACGCGACTTGGCTCAACCTCAGGCGCCAGTCCGCTCGGGCCGTCCCACTCACAAGACGACTCAAACCGTGGCCCATCTTAGCCGTCCGCTCCCGCATTTAATCAATTTGGATCCAAGGAGCACCGGACCGCTTTGAGCGCTCGATCTGGCCGTTGAATCGCGTTTTAACGGCGATGGAGTGCATGACCAAGCGCACCCGCGAAGTTGAGGATCTTGGGCGTTGGTTTACGATCGCACGGCCACGTGGATTAATTTGTCGGACGATTCTAATACCGCGAAATCGTGTAGCGTTGACACTGAATCGGACGGCTCGCGTGAGTGTAACCTTCGACCGCTTTGGCTGCTCGCGATCTGAGTCGTCCATTGGAGATCGTGTGGTCCACGTTTCACGATACCGTTTCAACGTCTTTGCTTAGCTCCGTGATCGCGCCGTTTGTTCCAGATCGGACGGTGGTCGTGCGTGGGGGCAAGGCTGCTGCGCGTGCATGGCGCGTTCGCCTGGGCCCGCATGTCGGCGTCGGTTTTGGTATCCTTGCGCGGTGGCGTTCTTTGTGTTACCCCTCGCTAGCGTCGATGGCAAATTTTGCTCACTGCGTCGGCGCTTCTTGTGTTTAGCTCTGGGACCACGCGCGATGATTCAAACTGTTTTCTCTTTGGTTTTCCAACATAAGCCTTGTTGAGACCAAAATGGTGGTGATGAACATTATGTTGAGGATATTTATTCCTTAATATCTATCTTTAGAGGCCACCTCATCGCTTCTAGAGATTTCGAGGTGTGCTCTAGGAGTCTCACCACTATATAAACCCTAGTTCTTGTGTTTCTACCATGGTTGACCAGGAAGACTCTCTTCTTGCCTCTCCTTCCCAAAGGAAGCTTCCCTATTCTTGGTCTTGCTCGGCCCTAGTTATGTCTAAATCTCATCTTCTTGTGAGTGGTGGACATTTCTTGTAGGTTGAGCAGGGATCATTCTCTACCAAGCTGAAATCGGTGAGAACCTCACCTTGGTGCAACCACATCCTGGTGAGATGGTTCCATCTTTTCTTAGCAAAAATATGTCTAATGATCTTTAGAGCTAAGTCCATCATTTTCTTTTGGTCAGCCCAAGGAAAAAGGCTACTGGATCTTTTCTTGTTTGACCAAGAGTTTGACTCTGTCTTTTCCAAACCCTAGCTGGTGAGTTAATCTTGTCTTCTGGTTAGCTTAAGCTCTTTTAGGACATCCTTCACCCACAAGCATCACTCCCTTACTCATGTGATGATTCCTGTTCCTTTAAGCTGAAAATTTATTTTTATAACTTTTCGGTCTTTCGTATCGTTTTCTAAAAACTTTAGATTTTTCATACCAGTATCTTAAATTGTTAGATCCTAAGGGAAACCCTAGTAACATTAGACCTCCATTGTGGTTAATATGATTACTAGAACCTCTTTTAGTATAAACATTTTTTTCTTTCTGGCTATTGTCAACTCAACCGACAAAGAGTCCATTTTGCCTTATCTTCTATAGTTGACCATGTTAGATCAGCATGAGAGGGTTATGGTATTTATTACATCCCTGTCAACTTTAACCTTTATTTAAGTCCTTCTGATTGTGTAGCTCCCAAGTTAACCAGAAAGGAATAAAGTACTTTTACTGTTTAGGGTTATTGTCCAAACCGACAACAATAATAGCAAAAAGCTAAATCCTTAAACTGCTCTTTATAAATATTAAATACCCTTAGATTATAGCATCGACTTTTGTATACTTAATTAGCATACAAGATCCCATTTGTATGCAACTAAGCTAAATAATTGGATTAATTGCAATCGTGTCTGCTTTTAGCACATAAAGCCCGACATCGTAGCTATATATCTAAATCTAAAAATCTGGTAGCTACCACAAGATATAGTAGACGGGTTATTATTCTTAATAAATTAGTCAGTAAACTAAGCATACTATTACCTATGCATTATCAATTGATCATGCATTCTTTTGCATCCTGTTCTCTGCTTTCTCCTATGTTTATTGAAATTCTTTTATCTTCTTTTAGATTACGGTTCTTCCGAGTTAGTTGAATCTTTTGTTGAACCTCAAGAACCCGAACAAGAGGTCATATATTATTATCAAGGCAAGCTTCTCTCTCGCACCATGTTGAACCTAATCTTTTGGACTTTAGAATTCTAAAATACAAAGTGACCTTGTGCATGCAAATTTCTAAAACTTATTTGTGCTCGTTCTTAGGTAGTTATACCCCTAACATGTGGATTATCTTGAATTATATCATACACTCAACCTAAGGTAGTTTGTGATGTTATTATATTTAATTTTCACTTTTGCTTAGCCATGGGTCCTAGAGCGTTAGAGTTTGGCAAGCTTAGCTTGTCGACTTGGGAATAACAAATGATTTATACTTATTTTGATCTTTGTTCAGTTTATTTGATTTGGAAATGTTTCTAAATCTTGTTAAATTCAATTCAAATCTGGACAAGTGGATGCTAGTGATGGTGCCTTTGTGCACGAGAATTGGGAAATGTGGATGTCTTGTGCGGGTTGATTAAGGACCTAACTCGACTATTTAATTCAAGTCCCAACGCATTTCCACACGCAAAGGTATGGGCGCTGTTTGGTTAAGTAAAGGGTTAATAGTATTGAGTTGGATCTGGAGAGTAAGGACATGTGTATTGATTTCATATGGCATAGATGCTTAAGTCTTGGCCGTGTCGTATGCCATGTGGAGCTTATATTGATATCGGATGTTCTTAGAAGGGTAAGGCGTAGATGTGTTACATCGCATGTACGTTCCTTCAGGCCCCGATCATGTGTAATATGTGTGGCTAACACGAGTTTGCATTTAATTGATTGGGTCGGCATTCCTGGTACAACATGTGAGCCTCGGTTGAATATATGCTATCGGTCTTGTTTAAGCGGGATCGGTCTCACATGGGTCATCCAACTCAATAGTGTTAACTTGTTGAAAATACCAAATCTTAGTTTATCTTAGGCACACCAAAGGCAAGTGTGTTATTATTAGGAGGCTTACGGGCTAACTAAGTCATGTGGGTAAAGATGTACACCCTCGCAGGTTATAAAACTATTGAATAGCCGTGTCCACTGATTCTGATTTAAAACTTGAATTAATGTCACCAGTATAGATTTTGCTCTCATTTTGGTTTGGGAATCGGTTCGGCATGATGATAGTCATGTACGATTAATTGTGAGATGTTATTTACTTTTGTTCTTTGTTTATGCTTACAATTACACTTATTCACTGTTTTAGTCCAAATCAATTTATTAAACTTGCTTTATCAAAACATAGCAATTGTAGGTTAAGATGTATCGCTTTATGCAAAATGGAACCATTTAAGCCTCCTGTTGATAACCTTATGCATATAAAATTCTATTCCTTTGTATAGATTCTAACAAACACTTTCTTTTATTAGTTTGTGTAAGTCTTGCTGAGTACCTTTCGTACTCAGGGTTTTATGACCCCTTGTTGCAGGTGAGGATGGATATCTTTATGAGATGCCCGTTAGCGCCGATCTGGGTGACGCTAACGAGTAGTGCTAGTTCTACTCTCCACGCAATAGCCTGCGGGATGATGGGGCCATTGGTGGTGTTGTTTTTCTCTTTTCGTTTCCGCTGTTGATCTTTTGTTAATGACCTAAGGTCATCTGTTCATATTTCGGTACTGTAGCAACCTGGTACTGTAGCAACCGAAATTGGAGATGTAATTATTAATGTATAATTATGTGAGTAATGTATGCCTTGTGTATGTGTATGATACAATGTTGTTTTAAGGATATATGCTAATAGTCGTCAATCACAGGAACTATTGCATGACATATATCCGGGAACCTAATTGTTGGATTGTTACTTGTTATGATTATGCTTCTAGTATGATCTTTATTAAGGACATTACATTGTTCCTTAATTAAGAATTATGCTACCAAGATAATTATAATTCGCACAATCCCAATAATTGGGGTCTCACTGGCGTACAGTATCGAGCATACGGTTACTCTGAGGATAGAATTAGCATGGTTGTTACCTTTAGTGAGTCTCTCGAACATTGTTTTAACTTAAATTAATTTCTAAAGATCTAAGTCTGCTATCTTTTATTCCTTATCTTCTTTTAGTATCAATTCTTATCCATCTTTCTGTTGATTTTCCAAGATCAGTTTCTTACCTACCTTGTCTTTTCTCTGTAGATGAGTGGCCGACTTGTGTATTTGGACTTAAGGTGTTAATAAAGTAGGGCCGCCCCCTTTTTGCTGTACTCGGCTTGGTGTTGTTTTGATGTTAATTGGCTGCATGTCATGGCATGATGCACAATTAGATTTAGTAATTATTTCTTTTCTATCTTAGAATCTTGTATGTGTTAGCACGAGTGTATCCTTGTTATGTTGTTAACCATTATATGGCAACAGGATGACAGGACCAACCACTCGATCGCGAACACAACAAGAGGAGAGGTTTTCCACCCCTGTTCTACAAACTCAGGGAGAGCAGACTGACCCTTCCGGATCTCATGGTCCACAAGGTGGTCGTCAGGAAGAGGAGCTTCCTCCACCACCCACCATGGCGGACGTGCTCATGCAAATTGAGCGCAACCGCATGGATCAGACGCGCATATTGGAGCAGATTGCGCGTAATACCTCCGCCACTCCGACACCAGCTGGTCGAGCAGGAGTTCAACATGGGCAGTGTAGTCTCGCTGACTTTCAGCGAACTAACCCGCCAGTATTCTCCAGCTCCCAGGATCCATTGGAAGCAGAGGACTGGCTTCGGGAAATTGAGAAGAAGCTGACCATTGCCCAATGTTCTGAAAGGGAGAAGGTCTTATATGCTAGCTACCAATTGACTGGACCAGCTAGTAATTGGTGGGATAATTATCTGGCTATCCAACCCACCGGACATACTCCCACCTGGCTTGAGTTCATGGAGGCTTTTCGCGAAGCCCATATTCCTGAGGGAGTGATGATGCTCAAGCAGCAGGAATTCCTCGCTCTCAAACAAGGGCGAAAGTCAGTGACCGAGTATCTTCATGAATTTAATTTCCTTGCTCGGTACGCCCCTGACGATGTTTCGACTGACACTCGTCGTCGAAACCGTTTCATGAATGGGCTATCTGAAGAATTGCAGTTAGCATTGACAATACAAGACTTCAGAAACTTCCAACACCTGGTGGACAAAGCCATAATTGCTGAAACAAAGAGTAAAGCCTTGGAAGATTCACGGAAGCGGCAGAAGACCACTCAGTTCCCATATAGTGGTCGTTCAGTTAGACCGCGATCGTGGCAACCTCAATCTTCCGAGCACCGCCCATTCCACCCAGAGCGCCGGTATTTGCTTTTCGTCCGCCGCCACCCATTTGGGCAGTCCGACCTAGTGGACATAGGCCACCGATCGCTTTGTCAATATCGGTAGGGGTGATATGTTATCATTGTGGTCGTCGGGACATTTCGCTAATCGGTGTTTTGCTAAGGCAAAGGGTTACCACTGTGCTGACCATCTCCACTTCAGGCGACTGCACCTTCCCTAAGGCAATTGTCAAGCTCGATCTCGTTCGATCATGACGCATGAATCAAATGATCTTCAAGAAGCGGCCGAGGCACTGAAGTTATCCTTGGTATGCTCCTAGTTAATTTCAGTTCACTCTTGTTTTATTTGACTCGAGCATCCCATTCTTTTATTAGTAGGCAGTTTGCTACTCAACATCAGTTAGTCATGCATCTGCTTCATCCACCTCATATTATTCACTCACCTGGCTCAGTATTCATGACTGATCAAATTTGCCTAAATGTCAACATTAATATTGAAGGGGTAGACTTTTGGGCTAACCTAATTGTGATAAACTCTAAAGGGATAGATGTCATTCTGGGTATGGACTGGCTGTCCAAGAATTTCGGTCAAATTAATTGTGCCCAGAGAGCTATATCCCTCACTAATAAAAATGGCCTTTCAGTCATTTTTCAACCTAGAGCAGTCCATTCCCACCTTGGTGCATTGAAAGCTGATATCACTCCTACCTTAGAGTCAGTACTAGTAGTGTGTGAATATCAGGATGTCTTTCCTGAAGAACTTCCCGGTATGCCACCAGATCGGGAAGTAGAGTTTGTGATTGAACTAGTCCCTGGTACTGCTCCCATTTCGAGAAGACCTTATCGCATGCCTTCCAATGAGCTGTTTGAATTGAAGAAACAGCTTGGAGAATTGCTTGACAAGGGATTCATTCGACCGAGTTCCTCACCCTGGGGATGCCCGGCTATCTTTGTCAAAAAGAAAGACCGAACTTTACGGATGTGTGTAGATTACCGTCCGTTAAATGAGGTTACTATCAAGAATAAGTATCCTTTGCCCCGAATTGATGATCTGTTTGACCAGTTAACTGGAGCCCGTGTCTTTTCTAAGATTGATTTGCGTTCGGGCTATCATCAGATCAAAGTAAGAACTGAGGATATTCCTAAAACCGCATTCTCTACTCGTTATGGATTATACGAGTATACTGTTATGTCCATTGGTCTAACAAATGCTCCTGCTTATTTCATGAATCTAATGAATTCAGTATTCATGGATTTCTTGGATAAGTTTGTTGTTGTGTTTATTGACGACATTCTTATCTACTCCAAGTCTGATAAAGAGCACGAGCATCATTTGAGACTTGTGCTGGATACACTTCGCAAGCATCAGCTGTATGCTAAATTTAGCAAGTGTGCTTTCTGGCTCAAACAAGTTGCATTTTTGGGTCATGTATTATCCGAAGGAGGTATTACTGTTGACCCCAGCAAAGTGCAAGATGTACTAGACTGGAAGCAGCCCAAGAATGTTCCTGAAATTCGAAGTTTCCTTGGACTTGCAGGATATTACCGTAGGTTCATTGAAAACTTTTCCAAGATTTCCAGACCACTGACTCAGCTTTTGAAGAAAGATAACAAATTCTTTTGGTCAGTGGATTGTGAAAACAGTTTTCAGCTCTTGAGAAAGCTCCTGACTGAAGCTCCTGTTCTCACTCTTCCAGATATCCATAAAAATTTTGATATCTATTGTGATGCATCTCGCCATGGACTTGGCTGTGTGCTTATGCAAGAGGGCCGAGTTGTGGCATATGCATCTAGGCGATTATGACCTCATGAGGTGAATTATCCTACCCATGATTTGGAATTGGCGCGATAGTCCATGCCTTAAAGATTTGGCGACATTACCTTCTTGGCAATCGTTGCGAAATCTATCTTGATCATAAGAGCACGAAATACATATTCACTCAAGTTGATCTGAATATGAGACAAAACGATGGCTTGAATTGATCAAAGACTACGATATGGGTATTCATTACCATCTGGCAAAGCCAATGTTGTGGTGATGCTCTAGCAGAAGTCACAGTGCAATTGCTTATCCACAATTCCTTTGACTAAGAGTTTATGTCTTGACTTCGGTAGCTTAAGTCTCAAATGGTCGAAGATGGATTTCTTCTTGCCTTGGAAATAAAAGCAACACTCGCAGATCGATTCTCGAGGCCCGTAAAAGCGATGCCGAGGTAGCAGAGATCAAAGAAAACATGAAGACAGTAAAGCCAATGAATTTTCTCAAGATGCTCGTGGTACCATTCACTATCGCAATCGTCGGTTGTACCCTCGATTCACGGTGAGAAAGTTAATTCTTAAAGAGGCTCATAATTCCAAATTTTCTATACATCTGGCGGTACTAAGATGTACGGGACTTAAAGAAAACATTTTGGTGGAGCAAAATGAAAAGGCAAATTGCTCAAGATATGTTCTTTGAATGTGATATATGCCAAAGGGTTAAAGCGAGCACTTGAAACCTCTTTGGTACCCTTGACCTTTGCCTATTCCACAATGGAAATGGGAAGAAATCGGTATGGATTTTGTTACCGGACTTCCCAAGTCCCAGAATGGATTTGATGCCATATGGGTCATAATTGATCGACTAACGAAAGTGGCTCATTTCCTCCCTGTTAGAACCAATTTCAATGGCAAGCAACTAGCAGAGCTGTATATTGCTAGGATCGTTTGTCTCCACGGTGTTCCTAAAGTTATTGTTTGAATAGTGGATCTCAATTCACTTCCCATTTTTGGGATTGTCTTCATCAAGCAATGGGAACTGAATTATCCTTCAGCACTGCTTATCATCCCCAGACCAGTGGTCAAACTGAAAGGGTGAATCAAGTAATGGAAGATCTTCTGAGAGCCTGTGTTTTAGCATATGGCAAGAATTGGGAGAAATCTTTGCCGTATGTGGAGTTTTCCTACAATAATAGCTACCAAGCAAGTATTCAAATGTCACCTTTTGAAGCCTTGTATGGAAGAGCTTGTAGGACTCCATTGAATTAGTCAATCGGTGAAAGACCGTTCTTTGGCCTGACTTGGTTTTGGAAGTGAAGAACAAGTTCGTCTAATTCGAGACCGTTTGAAAAGCGCTTGATCTCGTCGGAAGAGCTACGCCGATCATCGACGTCGTGAGCTAAGTTTTGAGATAGATGACTTTGTCTATCTTAAAGTGTCGCCGATGAAAGGTACTCATCGCTTTCAAGTGAAAAGAAAACTAGCACCTCGTTATATCGGACCTTTCCGAATCATCATAAGCGAGGAGCCGTGGCATATCAATTAGAACTTCCCGACACACTGTCGGCAGTTCATGATACTTTTCATGTTTCTCAATTAAAGAAGTGCCTTCGTGTTCCTACCGAGGCCACTACTTATGAGCATCTTGATCTGCAACCGGATCTTTCATATCAAGAACAACCAGTGCGTATCCTCGACGAAATGGAACGTAGGACAAGAAATCGCACTGTCAAGTTCTTAAAAATTCAGTGGGCTAATCATTCCGAGGATGAAGCCACTTGGGAGCGCGAAGATCTGATAAGAATCGAGCATCCCCACCTTTTTGCTGTTTAATATTTGCCTTTGAATCAAGAAAGGCAAGGTTAAACAAAGCAATGTAACATAAGTTGTAATAACTTGACACCATGTTGTTATGTGAAGTTTCTTTTCTATCTTTGAAAGAAATAAAACAATTGATGTTATGTTTCTAAAGAATATCATTTCAACCGTCTTTGTCCAACTTCGATTATAAGAAATCTCGGGACGAGATTTTCTTAAGGAGGTAGGTTTGTAATGACCTCATTTTAATCTCTGATAATAAAGTACTGTACATGTCATTACTGTTCATTTTGGCAATTAGGCAACTTGTTATAACCTAATTTCCCAAATTTCCTTTACCAATTTCAACTTGACCAAATTTCAAAAGGAAATACCATCCAATGTTGGTATTATGGTAGGATATATTTTCATTGAAAACCGGATGAGTCATTATGGCCAAAAATAATTTTTGTTGAAATTTTAGAAATTATTTTAATTTTCAGAAAACTAATTGTCTGTAAATAAACCTTAATTAGTTTAATTGAATTATTTATGTAATTATAAAGAAGAAGCAGTGATTTTAAAATTTTATTTGGGAAATACATCATCCTAGTAGCAATTCTACAAAATTTCGTAATTTTATAAATTTATTTGCTATTTTAAACAACCCAGTCAAACCAATTGAAATTTTGAATCAAACCAGGTCAAACCCTCCGGGCTGAACCGGACCGAACACTGTAGCGACCCGCCCTAACCCTGGTCCAACGCGACTTGGCTCAACCCTGTGCGCCAGTCCGGCTCGGGCCGTCCCACTCGCGCACGCACTCAAACCGTGGCCCATCTTAGCCGTCCGCTCCCGCACGAACGGGCTGGATCCAAAGGAGCACTTCGGACCGCTTTGAGCGCCTCGATCCTGGCCGTTGAATCGCGTTTTAACGGCGATGGAGTGCATGACCCGAAGCGCACCCGCGAGTTGAGGATCTTGGGCCGTTGGTTTACGATCGCACGGCCCTGGTGGATTGGGCTGATCGGACCAGTTACAGCGCCCGCGAAATCGTGTGCGTTGACCCTGAATCGGACGGCTCGCGTGAGTGTAACCTTCGACCGCTTAAATTTTTCGCGATCCGAGTCGTCCGCTGGAGATGTGTGGTCCACGTTTCACGATACCGTTTAGCGTCTGTGTTTAGCTCCGCATCGCAGCCGTTTGTTCCAGATCGGACGGTGGCTGTGCGTGGGGGCTTCGCTGCGCGCGTGCATGGCGCGTTCGCCCTGGGCCCGCATGTCAGCGTCGGTTTTGGTATCCTTGCGCGCGGTGCGTTGTCAGTTACCCACAGGCCCGCGTCGATGGCAAATTTTGCTCCATGCGTCTTATTTCTTCTTGTGTTTAGCTCTGGGACCACGCGGCAGTGATTCAAACTGTGTTTTCTCTTTGGTTTTCCAACATAAGCACTGTTGAGACCAAAATGGTGGTGATGAACAAGTATGTTGAGGATATTTATTCCTTAATATCTATCTTTAGAGGCCACCTCATCGTTTCTAGAGATTTCCAGTGTGCTCTAGGAGTCTCACCACTATATAAACCCTAGTTCTTGTGTTTCTACCATGGTTGACCAGGGAAGACTCTCTTTGCTGCCTCTCCTTCCCAGTGAAGCTTCCCTATTCTTGGTCTTGCTCAGCCCTAGTTATGTCTAAATCTCATCTTACTGTGAGTGGTGGACATTTCTTGTAGGTTGAGCACGGGATCATTCTCTACCAACTGAAATCAGTGAGAACCTCACCTTGGTGCAACCACATCCTGGTGAGATGGTTCCATCTTTTCTTAGCAAAAATATGTCTAATGATCTTTAGAGCTAAGTCCATCATTTTCTTTTGGTCAGCCCAAGGAAAAAGGCTACTGGATCTTTTCTTGTTTGACCAAGAGTTTGACTCTGTCTTTTCCAAACCCTAGCTGGTGAGTTAATCTTGTCTTCTGGTTAGCTTAAGCTCTTTTAGGACATCCTTCACCCACAAGCATCACTCCCTTACTCATGTGATGATTCCTGTTCCTTTAAGTGAAAATTTATTTTATAACTTTTAGGTCTTTCGATCGTTTTCTAAAAACTTTAGATTTTTCATACCAAGATCTTAAATTGTTAGATCCTAAGGGAAACCCTAGTAACATTAGACCTCCATTGTGGTTAATATGATTACTAGAACCTCTTTTAGTATAAACATTTTTTTTTCTTTACGCTATTGTCAACTCAACCGACAAAGAGTCCATTTTGCCTTATCTTCTATAGTTGACCATGTTAGATCGGCATGAGAGGGTTATGGTATTTATTACATCCTGTCAACTTTAACCTTTATTTAAGTCCTTGATTGTGTAGCTCCCAAGTTAACCGAAAGGAATAAAGTACTTTTCTTCGTTTAGGGTTATTGTCCAAACCGACAACAATAATAGCAAAAAGCTAAATCCTTAAAACTGCTCTTTATAAATATTAAATACCCCTTAGATTATAGCACTGACTTTTGTATACTTAATTAGCATACAATATCCCATTTGTATGCAACTAAGCTAAATAATTGGATTAATTGCAACTGTCCTGTTTTAGCACATAAAGCCTGATACTGTAGCTATATATCTAAATCTAAAAATCTGGGTAGCTACTGTCAGTATATAGTAGACGGGTTATTATTCTTAATAAATTAGCTGTAAACTAAGCATACTATTACCTATGCATTATCAATTGATCATGCATTCTTTTGCATCCTGTTCTCTGTTTCTCCTATGTTTATTGAAATTCTTTTATCTTCTTTTAGATTCTGGTTCTTCTGAGTTAGTTGAATCTTTTGTTGAACCTCAAGAACCCGAACAAGAGGTCATATATTATTATCAAGGCAAGCTTCCTCTCGCACCATGTTGAACCTAATCTTTTGGACTTTAGAATTCTAAAATCTGGTGACCTTGTGCATGCAAATTTCTAAAACTTATTTGTGCTCTGTTCTTAGGTAGTTATACCTGAACATGTGGATTATCTTGAATTATATCATACACTCAACCTAAGGTAGTTTGTGATGTTATTATATTTAATTTTCACTTTTGCTTAGCCATGCAGTCCCTAGAACGTTAGAGTTTGGCAAGCTTAGCTTGTCAGACTTGGGAATAACAAATGATTTATACTTATTTTGATCTTTGTTCAGTTTATTTGATTTGGAAATGTTTCTAAATCTTGTTAAATTCAATTCAAATCTGGACAAGTGGATGCTAGTGATGGTGCCTTTGTGCACGAGAATTGGGAAATGTGGATGTCTTGTGCAGGTTGATTAAGGACCTAACTCGACTATTTAATTCAAGTCCCAACGCATTTCCACACGCAAAGGTATGGTATTGTTTGGTTAAGTAAAGGGTTAATAGTATTGAGTTGGATACAGGAGAGTAAGGACATGTGTATTGATTTCATATGGCATAGATGCTTAAGTCTTCGGGCCGTGTCGTATGCCATGTGGAGCTTATATTGATATCGATGTTCTTAGAAGGGTAAGGCGTAGATGTGTTACATCGCATGTACGTTCCTTCAGGCCCCGATCATGTGTAATATGTGTGGCTAACACGAGTTTGCATTTAATTGACTGGTCGGCATTCCTGTACAACATGTGAGCCTCGGTTGAATATATGCTATCGGTCTTGTTTAAGCGGGATCGGTCTCACATGGGTCATCCAACTCAATAGTGTTAACTTGTTGAAAAATACCAAATCTTAGTTTACTTACCGCACACCAAAGGCGGTGTGTTATTATTAGGAGGCTTACGGGCTAACTAAGTCATGTGGGTAAAGATGTACACCCCGCAGGTTATAAAACTATTGAATAGCCGTGTCCACGATTCTGATTTAAAACTTGAATTAATGTCACTGTATAGATTTTGCTCTCATTTTGGTTTGGGAATCGGTTCGCATGATGATAGTCATGTACGATTAATTGTGAGATGTTATTTACTTTTGTTCTTTGTTTATGCTTACAATTACACTTATTCACCTGCTTTTAGTCCAAATCAATTTATTAAACTTGCTTTATCAAAACATAGCAATTGTAGGTTAAGATGTATCGCTTTATGCAAAATGGAACCATTTAAGCCTCCTGTTGATAACCTTATGCATATAAAATTCTATTCCTTTGTATAGATTCTAACAAACACTTTCTTTTATTAGTTTGTGTAAGTCTTCTTCGAGTACCTTTCGTACTCGTGGTTTTATGACCCTTGTTGCGGTGAGGATGGATATCTTTATGAGATGCCCGTTAGCGCCGATCCGAGTGACGCTAACGAGTAGTGCTAGTTCTACTCTCCACGCAATAGCTCTTGGGATGATGGGGCCATTGGTGGTGTTGTTTTCTCTTTTCGTTTCATTGTTGATCTTTTGTTAATGACCTAAGGTCATCTGTTCATATTTCGGTTACTGTAGCAACCTGGTACTGTAGCAACCGAAATGGAGATGTAATTATTAATGTATAATTATGTGAGTAATGTATGCCTTGTGTATGTGTATGATACAATGTTGTTTTAAGGATATATATGCTAATAGTCGTCAATCACTCGAACTATTGCATGACATATATCCGGGAACCTAATTGTTGGATTGTTACTTGTTATGATTATGCTTCTAGTATGATCTTTATTAAGGACATTACACTGTTCCTTAATTAAGAATTATGCTACCAGTATAATTATAATTCGGCACAATCCCAATAATTGGGGGTCTCACACATATGAATAGACTAGCATATGTATTGGTTGATGACTATGTTTCACGAGTCATAGATATGGAGATATCAAACCAATAATATGGACACATGTTAGAGAACATGATGTTGGATAAGACCCACCTTGAGGCACTATTGAGATTGTTATGAATCTATGTGTCATTAGTTGGTCTCAAGCAATGATGATGTATAATCCTTAGACACGAGATCAAGATGGTTTCCTACATGTGTAAGAGCACGCTTAGGGGTTGCCAAACGCTACACCGTGAATCGGGTAGTTATAAAGGTAGCTTTGGGTATGCTCTGAAACATGGAGAGGAATGTGACCGGTCGGATATGGGATTTGCCCTCCTAACATAACAGGAGAGATGTCTCTGCGCCCCTCATTGTAATCGGATAAAGAAAGTGCATGGCCATGCCACTAGTAGTCGAAGAGTTCGACCATGTAAAGTTATCTGAAACTCGATCGAGAAAGTATTGAACAGTCCATGGATGACACAACATCTCACCCGAGTTCAACCGGACATCGTGAGGCAAAGGAGTATACACGAGTAGGTCGCTCAGTCGTAAGCGAATGATCGGGTCGTATGGAGATACAAGCAAGTCGTAGATCGGTCGAACCTAATCACAGAGTGGTCAAAACCAAGTCGTAAGGAGTTACGAGTTGGTCGTGACCACATACTGAACTGATCAGTATCTGAGATAGGACCTGGTCGTAAGTGATGAAGACCTGGTCGAGATCATATTGCATTAAGGTTCGTCCGATATAATTTGTGTGTATTCGGAATTGATATGTTACGCTAGGAGCCGCTTCGACTCGTGGTCGGAAAGGGTTTCGAGTCACAACCAAACTACACATGAACCTCTGTGGTCACACACTTAACGGGTTGGAATAAACCAATACGAATACGATTAAAGAACGTGTCCGGATAGGATCCGCCACGAGCACTATATAAGGAGATGCATGAGGTGTTGGAAAGGATGCGAAAAACACCACCGAAACCCTAGCCGCCATCTCTCGAGGCTCGCCAGGCGACTTGGTGCTAGCACACCGGCGTTTGGTTGTTCCTTCCTGGGCGTGTGGATACCGTGAGAGGCGCTACTACGATTGTTGCGCTTTGAGGACGATCCGCGATCTTCACAAGGAACTGAGAGCGTTCTTTGCAGGAGACGATTGACTCGACCACTACATCGACGCTCTTCGTTGGACCAAGTCGCTCCAACCCTTCTTCCATTTCTCAAGGCGTCTGTTGGTAATAATCTGTGATCATCTACTTGCTTGGCATCCTGGTTCGCGTGGTAGAAATTTTGTTTGTAGCTATCGTAGCCTACCCCGTGACCCAACACGAATAGCACGATTCATCTGAGCCATTGTTTTCGAAATAGACGGTTCAGATTGACTGAAATGTTCGGACCGTCCGAACATCTCTTTTCATTTGAGCTATTCATTTCTAATCGAACCGTCACGGTTAGATCAACCTTTTTCTGAAAAATCTGGAAATCTATTTCCTTCCTCTCCTCATTGACCGGTGGGTCCCCTGTGCAGCCTTCTTCTTCCATGATTGTAAGCGCTTGTGCCAGCAGCTCCCGACTACCATGGCCACGCGGCTGCGTCCCTCACGCCAGCGCACCAAGCCTCGCCCCCAGTTTTGGCCACCGCCCCTGGTTTCCTTCTCTCCCCATCCCGACGTGAGGCCACTCCTGCCACGAATCCACCAGTTGAGCTGCATGCTTGCCACGCTTGCGTCGCATCCTCCCATCGCCCATGCTGTAGCGTCCTCACGAAGCTCCGCCCATCGCCTATATAGGCCAGAGCCCGAGCCGGCCTTGCCTCCATTTGCTTGACTTCTTCTTCATCTTCCCCAACTCCCCTCTCTAATCCCCATCCACCCCCCGAGCTCCAATTAAGCAAGCTTCGAATGCCAAGCCCTCCTAAGTCATTGAGCCGCCTCCAACCAATCCGACCACTCCGGTGAACTCCGGCCAACTCCGAGCGCGTCGCACCGCGCCCTACACCCCAAGGAGGCATTCCCCTCGGTCAATTGGATGCTACCGCCACCAAGGAGCTGCGCGCACTTCATCTTCCCAATGACCGGCCAAATGCGCCGCCTCCATTGCCGCTTCAACTCCGACGATCCCCGGCCCAATTCCTCTCTACATGAGTATCCTTAGGCCTTCTCCTACCCTGCCCTACCCCATCACTCACTCGTGCTCTATTCTTCTCCAGGTCACCGGCACCGTTGAAGCACCTGCGCCGCCGTCGATCACCGTCGCCGGCTCACCTCGGCAACTCTCCGACCTCGGCGACCACCCCGGCGAGACCCACTGACCCCCTAGTGCTCATGCTCTCCTTATTTTGGTCGCAACTCCACCCGAGCGTCGCGGCCACTTTCCATCCTCACGGCCGGCCGCCGCATGGCCTTGCCGCGCCGCTCCAGAGTGTCTCCAGCTAGGCCAAGACACCCCTTAGCCTCCTTGGCACTCAGGCATCCCATTTTAGTAGTCGCCGCCGCCTTGCCACCGCACCACTACCGACGATGATCGCAACTCCCTCTATCCCGAGCCTTGCTTGTAACTGCCTGTCTCTGCTTTTTCTTGTACACGAACTGAAAATAGAGAACCACCCCTCTGTTAGATGATTAGTACTCTAGCTTAGGGATATGATTAGTTAATCCATCACTCAAATGCTTTAAGCAATTTGGAGTTTGAATCTTGAAGGAAGTTTGGATAGCACCTTGTTAGTTCAGAGAGAAGTTCTCTGTTGTTTGATGAAATAAGCAGAAAGGTGTTTAGGGGAAACTTAGAACTGACATTAGACCTTGTATCTATCTTTAGGCCACTCAAATGGTTTGACAAAGCTGGAGACTGAACTTTTGAAGGAAGTTAGCCATTAGCACTTTAGGTTCAGACAACTACTTTTTGTCAGTTGAGTGGACAGAGTGTTAGTCAGAGAGTTAGCAATTAGAGTTAAGTTAGCATTGTTGACTTAAGTTAGTTGTAGTGATCTGCTTTCTCTGATTTCAGAAACTTTTTGATTTCAGGAACTGCTTATAGTAGTTGGAAAGGTGGTGCTATATTAAATAGCTTTTAGTGAACTAATGGCTTGGTTGACGATGGTACTTAGAAGGTTAATGGTTCGATTAGTACTCTAGCCAAGTGTTGTGTTTAGCTATTAGATCACTCCTGGGAGTATAGATGTTAGCACTAGCTGTCAATAGGGCCCATCTACTTAAGTGGCTAATCCAGTTCGGTTAAAAGGTAAGTAGAGGTGGATAAGTGCTGTCGGTATTAAGTTTAGAGGATAAGCTGAGTTAGGAGTTAAGCAATGTAGTAGATTATGTATATACATTTTGATTGGGATAGTTAGTAATTAATGAAGGTATTTAGCCAAGCCTTAGCCATGATTCTACTTCCTCTGTAGCCCTCTGTGCGTGTATGATTACTTGGAGTTGGCTGACAGTGAACCCCTTTTAGTTTAGTGGTTGGTTAGTGAGGATTAGTGGAAGTGATTAGTGTTTAGTTAGCTAGATAGTGCCATGTCAATAGGGTCATCTCAGTAAGCTTTTTGGTAGTTAGCAAAGCATGATTAAGTTAGTTATCAGCGAGCAATAAGCTCACTGGATTAGATTAGTGTGTGCTTGACTTTGGGAGCCACCTAGATGAGTTAGTCATGTAGAAACTGTTAGTAGGTTAAATAGTTAGTTAACCTCAGTATATGAGTGTGTCACTAGCAAGTTACAACTACAGATAATAGACGTGCACACAATCACCATCAAAGTCTGCCGTAAGAGGAGAGCATATAAGAGGATTGATTTTGACTGTATGATCATAGTAGATGTATACATAGAATGCCTGGATAGAATGTTTGTGAGTACTAGGTGGCCTGTTAAGGAAAACAATATCACCTAGGCTTTAGGTGTCGTCCGTTGTCATCAGTCCCTAGTGATCAGACAATTCGTGATCCAAAAGCAGATTTGAAGAGTATTACCTAACCAAGTAATCTCTCCCATCTAGGTAGCCAGTGGGGAATGTTCCTACGAACATTCTTTCTCCGGAGGATATATCTACTTTTGTCTGTAGTATTCCCTTCATCAGCTCCAGATGAGTATGTCTTAATCTCATCTGAATCACTTCCTTCCTTCGAGATGGTGATAAATATGTTTAGTCTTATTTGAAGTGTTTTATTTGGTTTGAATATGTTTTTATTGGATTTCATTTGGTTATTTTCAGACGCTCTTGGATTTAATCATAATCTGCATAGTTAGACTCTGCTGCTGTGATGGGACAACACTCCCAACTAAATCGAGATTATCAGAACGTTAAACAAGATCAAGGTTATCTGAACAACATAAGCAAGAGCAAGGCAAACACCCCCTTTGATCATGTTGATCCCAGTATTTTACTTATTGTACTTTGTTTTGTAAATCCTATTATGCATGTGTGTATGTTTGTATGAAAATGCTATTATCGGGAAATTGGTAGTTGTAAATCCTATTTGCTGCATATGCCTCCTTGAAATATTGATTCCTTACTATTCTAACCATTAGAATATGGGTTAGATAATATGTGATGTCATTTGGAAATTTTTGAGTGCAGTTATTGGCTTATTGCACAAATGCAACTAGAGCAATAGAATTTTTAAAAATTGATAAAAGGACAATAAGTTAATTTGTGAGTTTGGGATTATTTTGAAAAATGTCCAGAGGAGTTACCTCTGTTATTTTGTATGAAAATGAGATGAAAACTTTAGTTTTTAGACACGGGCGAGTTATAATGTATTCTGAAAAAGTGAGGATTTGTGACTCACTAGTAGATAGGGTGGAGTTCTCGCCCGTAGTCGATTAAGGACTAAAGCCAGCAAATCCGGGACTAAGACCTAATCGTACAACCATATGTGCTAAGGTGGGGTAGTCGTAGCTAACTAAGTTATCAAAATCTTAGCCTTGCATGACAGTAGGTAGAAGTAGTGCGCACATTGCCGGGGTATCGGCAATGCCGACACAACTGCGGATGCCTCACTTCGGCGGGTTTCCATCCGGGCAAAGTGAGGGACTTGCTCAACGGGTTTCCATTCGGGTGAGTAAGGCTCCTCATTCGATGTATACTTGTATTATTATCTTCATTATTATTACTATTATCCCAACGGATGAGGATAAAGATTCGCAGGGCTAGTGCAAGGTTAGGACTAGATAATGTAAAGGCTACGTCGTGAACTCTAGACTGCTTACCTTCGGAAGTGAGCGGTGGCATCGACGGATGCCGAACAAACTAGAGATATTCCAGGCAACTGGAGTACCGCGTACTATGGGTAAGGTTGTACACCTCTGCAGAGTGATAAACTATTCGAATAGCCGCGCTCGCGGTCATGAGCATGCTAGTGCGGCTAGTATGGCGGTAGCTTTGTTTTTCAAAACTATTTTGATACAAATGATCGGGATAATGACATGGTGTTTTTCATTTGTTGAATTAACTACCGTGTCTATGGTTTTGTTGCTATGTCTATAGCAGATTGTCATTCTATGACTGATTTGCTATTTCTATAGCAGTATTGTCATGTCTATGCTTGAACATGAATTTGTTAGTGTCATTTCTATGGCGAAATATTGATTATATTTTTGCTTACAACCGAGTAGGGTTGTGAGTGTTTGTTGTTACTTGTTCGCCATTTTACTTATCGTCTGCACTTACTCTTTTTCATAAAGCGCTTTTTCAAATTCCGTTGCAAATTATTACTTATAATTATTGCAAATAAACTTGGCTTTGAGCAAAAGAATTTGTAGAATAGAGCCATACAACTGATAGCCTTGCATCTAATATTATTTCTGTGATACACTATAAGTCTTGCTGAGTACACAAGTACTCAATCTTGCTATTGTTGTTGGTTTAGAATTTGCAGATAAGCCGATGCCAGACGACAAGTTCTTTGCACCTGGCACTAAGGGGTTCGGTGACGGGTCTACTTAAGCCTTGTTTCCTTGTCGGCTGCCTGCGGGATCGGATGGGCAAACCGCTAGACTTTTGCTGCTACTACTATGTCTTCCGATGCTATTTATTTTGTTTACTCTGATAGCTGCTTTTATTTGACCAGTCGGCCATTGTTGTAATAACTATTGTAATAGCTTAAGTAGATTACACCATTTTACTTTACTTTAGTATGTGATTGTATGGAAATGGTGCCAAATGTTGTGAATGTGTGTGCTAGTTTTTAATCCTGGGACTAGCACAATATACACATAAGATCCACGGGTATTCCACGCCCGAGGGTCTGACATGCCGCACGGACAGGAGGTCATTTTTGTAAATTCCGCGCAAAGACGGTCATTATTGCAATTATAGAGCGAATTTGTGCTATTTCGGAAAAAAAATTGTCCTAATGCAATTAATAACGCAGAGGATCTGTTTCGTGCACAGGACACCTTCACATCCAAAGTTTCACTAAGTTCGGTAGCTTACTCGCGCATCTACTCGATCTCTTCCTCTGTGTTCGACTATTCGTGCGACAGATGATACAGCAACATCACATATGGGCGTTTTGTTTGGTGTCATTCTCACTCGCCTCGCCCTTATCACGGTCCTCATCCTCCTTGTCTTCCGTTCCACGTTGCCATAACTACCTTAACATTGTTGTCACTGTTACCATATCATGGACGGCGTGCCAGCGTGTTCCTGCATTTATGGGTTCAGAAACTGTGTACACATCAAAACGATTACAATAATTCAGGAAACAATGAGTAAGACAACTTCCCATCTTCATCATGGAAGTAACTGGTGGGCACCAATGTCTTCACATTTTGGAAGGCTGAGGTTAAACGTAAACCATGTGTGCCAGCAAATCAAAGCAAGCGAAAGTCGGACCCCACCCCAAAACAGGACAGGCATGCACACATGGTAGTGACTAAGCTGTACTGGTAGTGGTGGTTTTAGGTTGTTGGGGAGAGCAGCAAAGCTGTGGCCGCCTTTAATGACCGGCAGTTGCTCCTGCTCCCATCATCTCGTCAGTTGGGACCGTGCGTATTTTTCTGAGGATCTCGGCGAAGACTTTCACGTCCATCATGGACGCGCCCATGTGCGCGGCTCTGGCATCGGGAGAGAATTTTGTTTTCTAAATAAAACATTATTGAACGTTTTATTAAAATAACCTATGTTTTATTTTATTTTTTCACAGAAATAACTATCGCTGGAACTAGAATCAATCGCGTGGTGCACCACTGATTAGGCAACAGGGGAAGACTCAGCAACCCGAGCAAACCGCGATTGAGATATTGGTCTGCAACATATCCCAGTCACGAGCTAGTAGCGTGACTGAGACTCGTACCAGGCACAGTCGCCGGCTAGAACATGACTGAGACCAGAGCACAGTTTTAGAAAGTAATTTTAAATAAACTTTGATTTAATTTTACGAAATTAAGTAGTTGTAAAAGTTATTTGTGAATAATTGTTACTGAAAAAAGTTGGAGTTTGCTGATGTAAAATTATTACGGTTTAGCATAAAGAGGATACAACAAACACAAGTCAGGTTTACAATATATCGAATCAAGTAGCAACATAGGTAGCTCGCAACAAACGGGATACAACCATGAAATAGATTACACAAATTGACCACGGCGGTAGGAACAAAGCACTCCTAACATGAGCACAAAATATATCAGGTAGCAACTCCAGCTTCATGATCTGCAACATGTCGCCCTCCACGACCTCCCGATGGTCTCTTCCAAGACCGCCACTAGTTGTGTCTTCACCTGACCCGTTATACTTTGTGCACTTGTTCTTCTTATGGCCGTAATCTCGCAAAGGATACACCTCTTCACAGGGCCTTCGGCTTTTTACTAGTCCATGTTGTTTCGGATACCATGAGTCTACCGATGGCCCTTGCCACCCTTCAGCAAGTCCAAATTAGGGACACACATCCTATTTTACACACTGTCCTCTGTGAAGTTACCAACAATATGGAATCCACAGATTTTCCTACTCCAAGTCTTAACCACATTTTCCTTCATGAAGAAGCCTGACGCGTATCGTCCAGAGTCCATCTTGATCATGTCACATGCAGCCAACACATGAGAGCATAGTTTATAGAGTAGCATTGGCTTGTTACACGTGCATTGACAAGTGTTGTTGCCCTCCTATCCAAGGCACACCTCGTGTGCGACGACACCACTCGTCGTTCCAAGCCCACTATGGTTCCTTAGCAATACCTTGAACCGAAGCTCTATGGTGCCCATAAGGAAGATTGAGTGTATTCAGGCCTTCTCACTCTTTTTTGCCATTTACTCCATCATCTTGGTACGATATGGCATTTGTGCATTCAACATATGCAATGCAGCAAAACTTTGTCTTCCCCTGAAGTACTTAATTATATCATGTAGCATACCCTCAATGATTGCAATGAGGGGCATGCCTGCATACCCTTGATCACACAATTGTACACCTCGACCAGATTGGTCGTCATTACGCCGTACATTGCGTCGTTGGTGTCGTAAAGCAATGCCCACTTCTCCACTGGCTCAGCCTCGATCCAATGCGAGAAACATTTCATGTTCCTTGCTTTCTTCCTGCTCAAGTCAGGTGGATCAATCTCGGACAACGGCGCCAACCTTTGTGGTACATTGGCTGTGTTTCCAGCAGGTTGCTTATTCCTCTCCTCACTACTACAAACAGGCTATAATAGACGCCCCATCACAGACGCGGACCTGCGGGTGGCGCGGGCAGCCTATCACAGACGGTATTTTTTAGAACCGTCTATGATAGTCACCTATCACAGACGGTTTATTAATAGAGCCATCTATGAATTATCACAGACGGTTCTATTCACAAACCGTCTGTGATAATCCCCCCAATCACAGACGGTTTGTAATTAGAACCGTCTGTGAATGATCACAAACGGTTCTATTAAAAAACCGTCCGTGATAGGTGCGTATCACAGACGGTTCTTAACAAAAACCGTCTCTGATTGTTGGACGGGAAACGAAAATTTGAACATAATGGGCGAGCTGCCGAAACTCGCTTTATATAGCCTCCATTTCCTCCTCTGCCGTCTCTCCTCCTCACACCTCATACCTTCATCTCCTCCTCTACCATTTCTCCTCCTCACACCTTGTGCCCAGCGTCCCCTCGAGCATGTCGCTCATGCCTCCTCCAACTTGCCCCGCCTCATCGTCACCGGCCTCCTCGAACTCGCCCTGGCCTCTCCGAACCTGTCGCCTCGGCCTCCTCCACCTCGCCCGGCTTGTTGTCACTGGCCTCCCACGACCTCCGCCTCGGCCTCCCACGCCTCCCACGACCTCACTCTCTATCTGCCCTTTGCTCAGTGATGTGGATTACTAAGAGCTAGTGTTAGTGCTCTGTAAATGGATTGAGTTGATGCTTTGTGATGTGGGTGATGTTGTGGTTTATTGTTGGAGGCTCTCTGTGCATGTGTAGTTCATGTTGAGTTATTTGGTTTGGGCAAAATATAGATAGTAGATCGCGACCGTTCAGTAAAACCGCCATAACTTTTGCATCTGAACTTCGGATTGCGACGTTGTTTGGCTCGTTGGAAAGCTAAAACAAAAAGTTCAATCTGAAAATCCATAAAGTCCATATTAGATTTATTTGCGAGGCTCAGGAGACTCCAGACAAAGTGAAAACCCCCAAAAAAGGTCGTTTAGGGCCTCAAAATAGCCTCTCAAGTTTTAGCAAATTGCGGTTTTTTTTTATGCGAAAAAGGCTATCACAGAGCGGTTCTAAACAAGAACCATCTCAGAAAACTCATCGCGAGCGGTTCGAACAAGAACCGCTCGTGAAAATGTCATCATAGACGGTTTGTAAATTAAACCGTCGGTGATATTCTCGGATCACAAACGGTTTTTGATGAAAACCGTCTGTGATAATAGCCTTCATAGACGGTTTCAACAAAAAACCGTCTGTGATAGTGCGTATCACAGACGGTTTTGAACTGTCTGTGATAACTGCCTGTTATCACAAACCAACAAATATAGACGGTTCGAAAACCGTCTGTGATGACGGTTCCGAACCGTCTGTGATGAGGCTTCCTGTAGTAGTGCCTCGGTGTACTTGGTGGTGATCACATCAAGCTTCTCCCAGAGTGCATCGAACTTAATTTATTGGTTCTGCTTCCACAACCTCTTGAATGGGTTCATCAACCTTGTGCTCTTGAACTGCTTGAAAAATTGCCCCCAGGTTATGCACCAATGGTTTCGCATGTTATGCCATGGAAAAGGCTTATCCAGATCTTCTTATAGCTTTTGATGGTATTAATCAACCCGACGTGACGGTCATGTATTATGCAAACGCTTGGGCATTGACCAACAACTCCAACCTTGAGGTGCCTAAAGAACCATAACCATCTATCAAAGTTTTCACTCTATACTAATACAAGAACCACATGAAGGATCTGATTGTTGGCCTAAATGCCGATTGTCAGCAAGATCAGCGCCTTGTACTTCCCGGTCAAGAATGTTCCATCCACGCGCATCAGCAGGCGGCAGTGACGGAAGGCATCAATATAGGAACCAATTGCAAGGAAAGCCCATTGCTATCGATGAATTACTATCGATATTTGTGAGTAAATGCAGGGGACACGACTCTCAAAATCACGTAAGAAGAGACTGAGTGTTTTTAGACAAGTTTAGGCCTTCTTTGGGGAGAATAACAACCCTACTCGTGTGTTCTTATATTGAATGAGATTACATTGCACAATGTGCCACTAAAACTATAAATGTTCTCAATAGCTTCTATCTTCTCTCTCTCCCATCTGCCGACATCGCCACTTATAAAGTGTCGAAGGGGTGGCAGTTGTTGTTATCAGAAGAAGTCTTGACGGTTGTTGGAATCTGCATGTTGACAAAAGTTGTTGTCAGTGAGACGTCTCCCCCGAACATTCGCCAAACGGTTATTACCAGAGACAGAGAGAGATGTATGCAATTTTGTTAGTGACACAAAGATACACATGTTGTATTTGCTACCACGCATAGTTAAGCATGGTGTATAGAGTCCCTAGTTGATAAAATAGGGCCCACATATCAATCTATGAGACTTATTGATAAGAGAGTGATCGTAATTTGACCTGGTTGTAACAGACTTTCCGACCAAAGGGTGGTCGTAACCTGAACTAGTCGTGACAAGTATCTCTGACCAGGGGTATACTGGAAGGCTATTATAATATCATTATCTATAATAAATATTATGGATAAATAGCTTCATTAATTGAGGATTATTCAATCCTCGCCAGTTGTATTACCATGTACCCCTCCGATTTTTCCGAAACCTTATCATTCACAATGATGTATGTTCCAGTGTTTTTATCCCTTAACACCTCAAGTAGTCAAGGGAGATTGTCGTAGGTTGACTCAAACATGTCAAACCTTCTCTCCATTGCCTTCTACTTTGCCCTCCACTCCTTTGCATAACTGATCTTGTACTTGTACCACTACTCAATGGCTAGCATGATATGTTTCGCTTCCATGTCCTTCTTCTTCAAAATATCCCTGTACATGAATTTTGCAATGAATGAAGAAGTGAGGTTGCGGTGCTTCGGCAGTATGTTGCTCATAACACACAAGTGGTCCTCCACTATCACACGATCCATTGCATTTCATACTTCGGCTTGTAGGTATGAACAAGCTAAGGACACCCATCTTTCTCACACTTCACAGTGTACTGCTCGTTGTTTGATTTGACAACTTTAAACCGTCTCTTCATTGACATCGTTCACAGTTTGACAGCATCCTGAAGAACTGACATATCTGCAAACTTGGTATTAACACGCACCACATTCTGCCCCTAACTCCCACCGGGAATTGTGTCCATCACTCACAACCTTGGCCCTTGGGTCATGTCTATTCCAAGCATCAGGCACCGACGCATCAGGGGCATCATGATCATCCGAATAGTCATTATCCTCCTCGTCCTTTTCCAATGCTTGTTCTTCGGTCCTAGCTCTATGGTCTTCTCGCTTTAAGTCATCCACTATGAATTCAATGTTCTCTCCTTGTTCCGCCTATTCACTGGGATCAACATGCCTGCCTGCCGCCACAACTGTATCTGCACCACAATCCTCTGTCCTACCATCCTCAACTTCAACCTACACACCCACACTACTCTTCCCCACTTTCAGGGGGCACTGCCAAGTGTACTCGGACATGATTGCCACTACTACGGATCACCTCATCACAGATGGTTCGGAACTGTCATCACAGACGGTTTCTGAACCGTCTGAAAAAGTTCATCTGTGATAATAGGCGTTATCACGCGGTTAAAAACCGCGTGATATGAATATCGCTGACGGTTCGAAGTAGAACCGCTCGTGATAGTAGTTATCATCGACGATTCTACTTCCAACCGCTCGTGATTGTATATTTTCCTGACGGTTCGAATAAGAACCGCTCTGATAGTAATTATGACGGTTCTTATTCAGAACCATCTATGATAGTTTTTTCAAGTGCAAAAAAAAATACTAAATGTATAGCTTGTAGGTGGCCACAGCGGCCTTCCCCTTGGCCGTCCGCCTCTCCGCCTCTGGCACCTCATCCACCTCCTGGCTCCACTCACTCATGAGCCTTCTGAAGAAGGCCATGATCTTGTCCTCGTCGCAGAGCTCCTCGAAAGGCACATCCTTCTCCTCATCCCCGCCCTCCTTCCTCCCAACCGCGTCGCCAGCCTTGGGCTTCGCTACCTCCATCGCCTTGGCCTGCAGCTCCTGGATGTCACGGAGGAAGTCGTTGGTCTGTCCCTCCCCGATATCCCTAGCGTCAATTAGATTAGTCACTACAAGGGCTGCAAACTGAAGCATTTGTCAGATCATCAAGCCACATTGTTCCCCATCCATTCAATCACAAAACTATATTCAAGCACACATTCAATCACAAAACTATATTCAAGCACACATGTATACCTCGATCTAGGAGAAGCTAGCGGGGGGAAGGACAGGCGGCGTCGGAGGGAGGAGGTTGGCTGCAGGGGACGGGCGGGGGCGCAGGAGGAGAGTTGGTGGGGGAGATGCCGGTCGACCATCGAGGGGAGGATGAGCGGCGGGAGAAGGAGGCCTGGCGGAGGGAGCACTGGGCGGCGGCGGGACGAATGGGAGGGACGAGGGCCAGCGGTGGGAGAAGGGAGCCCAGAGGTCACGCTGGATTTGGGGGAGTCTTATTAATATATAAGGACTCTTGCTACTCCCGCGCACGCATTCAAAATGTTCGAACTCCCGCATTGTGAATCACATATCAGAGATGGCTCATATCACCAACCGTTTGTGATGAGGCACTTATCACAGACGGTTTGTGATATGAACCGTCTGTAATAGTATCACAGACGGTTCGTCATAAAACCGTTTGTGATGAGGTACTTATCACAGACGGTTCGTGATACGAACCGTCTATAGGTTCCTTTGGAATCGTTTGTGATGAGGCGTCTAGTATGACATGTTTTGTAGTAGTGTGCACCAACAACACCCATTCATAGCCACGACGTCTACACGCTTCCAACCAGGTTTATCATGACTTCGTTCGCTCTATAGGCCTCAACTCTCAACGGACCAAATTTAACGAACAGCTCCACAAACATCTCACAGAGACACCATACAATTATGGCCTCCTTCTCCCCTCCCCTTCCCTCCCCTCTTCCTCTTTCTCCTCTCCTCTCTTTTCCCCTTTCTTCTTCTCTACTGTTGTCACTCCCATCCCAACTCCTCTTTCTGTCATGCGAGTGGATTCAGATTGGAATTAGCCAACTATATCACCCTGTAGTCATGACAGCGTGGCACGATTGGTGTCAAGCGATTACCAGATGCCACCCTTGCGCAACTAGGCGATGGGGCTCAACGTCGTCTGCTAGTCACGCGTTGAGTGTCGACAGGCCTCAGTCGCGTGACGAGCCCACGTGTGTGGGCCCACTAGGCTCAAATCGCTGGCCCACCACGTGATTTGGCCTAGTCGCCTGATGGGCTAGCGACTGAGGGGTATTTCTGTAAAAAAAGGTAAGTTATTTTTAAAAATGATTAATAAAACGATTTATTTTGAAAAAAATCTCGAGGAGATGGGACTCTACCGAGGCCACATTTTCACTGCCTCTTATTCCTACAGAGTTTTTGGCTAAAATGGGACCATTGGCGTGCGCAATAGCAAAACTAGACCCCCTCTGTGCATCAAATGTAGCACCTTGCCCGTGTCCGAGAGGACCGGATTTACCGTGCGGGCGACACATGGCCTCGTCTAGTCCCCAGGGGCATGGAAATGCCTCATCCGGCCCCGAGGGGCAAGGATTTCCCTCTCTAGAAAAAGGCTAAGAGTTGTAGGAATTTCTAAATATAGCAAATGAGCACCAAAAATTATGAAAAGGCTCCTGATATACTGTACTTGCTTGTGTAATTTTTCTAGAATTTTATCTGTTCCGTATTTTTTCTCGAAAATTCCTTTAATGCTACTATTTGCATGCAAATGAAATAATCGTTTCGAGAAAAATTTCAAAAACATTTTCAAAATACTTTCCACATTTATTCTCAATATAATTATCCAAAGTTTACATTTATTTTGAAATTTTTTAACCCCTAGGGGCTAGATTTGCCTCGTCATAACCCCTAGGGCTGCTAGGGGTGCGGTAGTCCCTACCTTTTTTTTAAAAAAAAAAACTAAAATCTTGCTTTTGGCGTCCCTAGATTCTCACTAAGATCTGAAAAATATTGTTTGGTATGATTTCGTCACATGTGATAATTCCCTCTCCCTCAACAGCGAAAGTTTGCTTTGATGAGAAAGGACAGGTCAAGTGACCGACCACGTGAAAAAATTTACGGAATAAAAATTTTGGTACATGTGATAATATTTATTTCTTTTTTACCTCCGTAAAGAAGATAAAAACTGCATCGGAATGTTGTTGTGAAGTCGGAGTACGATTTCCTCTACGTCCCGGTTGACTTTGGGTACCAACACTATTTTTCTTCATGCTCTGAGTAGTACTAATCATATTACTACTATTACTATATGTTTTTTGATTTTGTCTGATCTGATAACTCGATTCGTGGACTTTTACTACCGTCGTCCGAGTGTGAGGTAAAAGAAGAAGAAGAGGGGAAGACCTGGCCATGGGGGCACGAAGAGAGTTTTTGGCTAAAATAGCACGGTTGGCGTGCAAAATAACAAATCTACCCCCCCCCCCAATGAAAGTTAAAAATGACACTGGAGAGCCCTGTTCTGCAAGATGGGTTGGAAGATTAAATGTTTCACTGTAGCTTATAGAACAAGGGTGAGTCAGTTCGGAACAAATAGGGTTAGTAAATAATTACGACTAATTAGTTATGGTTTATTAATTACAACTATTTTAATTAAGACAACAAACTACGGCTTCTTAATTAAGCCTAGTTAATTACAACTAAATAATTAATAGTACTTAATGTAGCCTAATTAATTACTTATAATTGATTATGATTAAAATTTTAGGACAAATAAATTGCGACTAATTGACTACCACTACATAGTTAGAATTAACTAAAATAGTCGTATTTAATTAACCCTAATTAATTAAGGCTAATTAATTATGTTTGATTAATTATGACTATTTTAGTTAATACTAACTAACAATGACTTTCTAATTAAGCGATTAATTAATTAATACTATTTAATGAAGCCTAATTAATTATGATTAAATTATTATGTCAATTAAATATGACTATTTTAGTTTTGAATTTTAATTACTACTAACAAACTATGAGTAATTAATTACAACTAACTAACTACGAGTAAAAAATTATGACTAACTAACTACATCGATTAGGACTGATTTAATAATAATAAATTTAATTAACCCTAATTAATTAGGACTAATGAATTACGATCGACTAATAAATTACGACTTCATTAGATACAACTAACTAATTTGCAATGTAAAATGCGACTAATTAATTACAACTATTTGGTACATGTGATAATATATTTTTGGAATGAAATTTGGTGATTTCTTTTGAAAAATATTGTTTGATATGATTTAGTCACATGTGATAATACCCTCTCCCTAATAATAAAAGTTTGATCTAATCAGCAGGGGCAGGCCAGGCAGCCGACTATGTGGAAATTTTTTTAGGTACATGTGATAATATTTACTTCTTCTTTTTTATACCCTAGTAAAGAAGATAAAAACCGTATCAGAATGTTACCGTGAAGTCGGAGTACGATTTCCTCTACGTCCGATCGACTTCGGGTACTAATACTATTTCCCTTCGGTCTCCGAGTAGTACTAATTATACTACTTTTACTATCTACGATTTTTGGTTTTGTCTGATCTGATAACTCAATTTGTAACTTCTAAAAATTGTAAACTTAGGATGATATACTAAGAATAATCGTGGAAAGTATTTTGAAGATGTCTTTGAAATTTTCCACAAATCGATTATGTCATTAGAATACAAACAATAGCCTTAAAGGAATTTTGGAGAACAATACAAAATAGAAAAATTCTAGAAAAAATACACAAGCAAGTATACTGTGTCAGGAGCCTTTACAAAAAAAATTCATGATCTTTGGAGTTCATTTGCTACATTTAAAAATTTCTACAACTCTTAGTCTTTTCTGGAGAGGAAATCCGCACCACCTAGGGTCCGTAAGAGGCTATGTGTCGCCTGCACGGTAAATCCTGGTCGTCTGAAGCATAGATAAAGTGTCATTTTTGGGTTTGATGTACGAAAAAAGCTAGTTTTGTTATTACGCACGATAGCAATATCATTTTTTAAAATTTGTTTTGATATTCCTACGTACGCACACCTCGCTCGCGCGCCTTTGGGGCGATCGCCCTTCGACTCTGCTGTTCGTTTTGCGTTTTCTATGTGCAATCTACAGTGTGCGTGCATGCATCGCGTCCTAGCGATATGCGAAGTGGTCGTGATTGCTGATTGGTTTTTGTAGTGCTTTTTGTAAGTATTATTAAGATATCAGTAGCATATACTTAAGTGTCCTGTGTGCGTGTACCGTGCGCTGGCGTGGTGTTCGAGGGCGTGTAGTGTAAAGCTGTGGCTTTTTCTTGACATGTAGACAAGCTCCTGCGGTCCTCCTTCCTGAAAAAAATTTCCAGTGGCTCCGAGGAGGAGGACCTAACGATGAGGTCTCCTCCCAGCTAAATTTCCTTCCCTCCTCTTTGGACTGGAGCGTTAGTTTATCACCTAAAGTCCCACTTGCTGACCTGCTTCCCTAAGGGAATAGAGTGACGTGCACTGGCACTAGATGCACCGAGCGACAAAATTGCAGTTTTTTTTTAATGTAGGAACTCGTACTAAGTAGACATCAGTATGTCGGCATTCCATTCCGATCCGGGTCATGCATACTGATTGTGACGAGGATATCTCTACTATTATAGACTGTTTATAAAGCAAGAACTAAACATCTTAAACAACAGGTGCATTTGTATCTTAATGAGTTTTCTTGCGTTGTCGATGAGAATTGGATACTACGTAAAAGCAATACTTTGTACATTCTCATATTTGACCAACTTAAAGCCTTTGGAGCCGAGAGGGAGGAGAGGAAGGCCGGAGACAAAGCAATGGAGGAGCACAAAAAGGAGGGTAACCATATTTGCTGCCTAGCCATAGAGAACAAGAAGGTCAAAGCGGTTGGGAAGGACAAAGTCAAGCAGCCCATGTGGCTAATCAAGGAGGAAAGAAAGCATGAAGAAAGAAATGCACGAATGAAAGAAGGAAGAAGCAAAGAGGATTTGTAATCCGAAAATAAGTAGAAAATAATTTCTAAATAGAGTAGTTTAAATTTCGAATTAAACTAGGAGTTTTTAATAGGATTTATTTTCGAACACTGTTTACGTGAACAGTACCCGAGTCGAATTACTGTTCAACTATTTTACGTGCACTGTTAACCGCCCTATATATTGAGGGTTAGACCCCCATTGTAACCTCATACCAGTTTATGCATAAGAATTGAAACATACCTATTGCTTGTTCTTTCTAAACCAGAGTTCATACGAGGACTTTGAGGGAGCTAGGACTAGGCGATCCATTGATTCGTTCTGCAATTCAAGGTCAAGCCGTTGTTCCATTGGGAATTGGGGACTTAGCGATCGTCGTTTGTGGTCTCGCGACGATCAACTATCCGGTGTGTTTTGGGCTTATTCCGAAGAGTTGAGGGTTTGTGCATTGGCGTGAGTGTTCAGCTAGCGACATCGTCTACTTCGCATCATCTATCCATGGTTTCTCACTGAGAAGATCGGGCCTCCCCCGTATCATATGGTATTAGATTCTAGGTTTACTCGATGAGAGCTTTCTACTCGTAGTTTAGATTGTTTTCTGTCCTATTGTCTATTAAATCGAAAATTTGCAACACCAAAACCACTGTTCAATCTGTTATTTCTTGTGCGTTTAGTTAAGTTTTTGTCCATTAGAGTTTTTTTTTTAGTGCTGATCCTTGTGTTTCCTTTGCGTAGCTTCATCTTTTGTGTCCACTTAAACCCAAGAAAGTTGCTGGTTGCTTCCTTCAATTAGCACTAAGAAAAGAGTAATTTGTATTTTCACTTCTATCTTTTCGTCCTTTGAGACTAGCTTTTGATAATTGCATTAAGGGCTGCTCATGGCATTAGTTTACACTTCTGAAATTTTCGAGACATGCAAATTAAAGGGTGAATCAAAACTTTCATTCGGCCATTGCAAAAGAAGAGAGAGATTTTGTTTTTTCTAACCTAGATATAATCTCGTTTGCTGTTTATGAGTTGTTGCCATGTCAGATCACGAGGAGGATCCACCTAATTCGGAGGCACATGTTATGTGGATGGAGTACACTCGCTTGCGCGAGATGCTACAAAAGCATCTTAATAATTGTGATACTGGTGTGCGCGATGAGCTCGGGGAAGTTAAGACTAGATTGAACAATCTCGGGGAGGAGGTTACGCAGCTGCGTACGGACATCAACAACAACTTCTTGAAGCTGCGTGCCATGTTCAACCACCCTAACGTGCATCGTAGTCGACACGACGACACCGCAGATTTTGTTGCACAACTATTCCAATAAGAGGAAGCTCTTACTTGCGTCCAATGGTTTGGCTGATTATGCCACACATTGGTGCGAGCGGTTTGTTCGTAAGCGTATGGAGTACCATGAATTGCCGATTATCACTTGGGAGCAAATGAAGCAGCATTTCCATGCACGTTTTGTACCTCGTCACTACAAGCATTCCCTAGTGGAAAAGTTGATAGGCCTGTGACAAGATTTGAAGTCCACTGATGTGTCACATGAGAAGGTGACCGAGCATGGGACTTACCATTCGGTCCAGACTTCATGTAGTGTTGCCCCATTGCTTCATGAAGAGATTGTGGTTGCTGGTAATTGCTCCATTACTGACCCACAATCTTTGGGGGATGCGATATATCCAAACCCATGTGAGAATGAGAGCCATATAGCCAAATTGAGTGAGAATGATAAAGAGAGTGAGCTATGTGATTCACCATATGTGAGGTTGAGAGCATCTCCATTGAGTGTGAGAGAGATACACCAATAGAAAAAAGGGAAGTAGATGATAGCCAAAGTGAGGTTATTGCTGAAATTAGCGATTTACTCTATACTTCTAGTATTGTTTCTCACATTGTGCAGATTGATATTAACGAAGAGGAGTTGAATGTTCAACAACCGGCGCCGTTGGAAGTAAAAGACAAGAAGATAACCACGGTTGGGGATGGAGTGCTTGTTGTCCCGTGGTTTCATGATGATGATTTGATATCTACAACACCTACAACAACTGCGGAGGACGTTAAAGGTAACAATAATAGTGTTGAATTGAATGCTCATCAAGAAGAGGTACATACGAGTGAGAACTCTAGTGTTCCTTTGAATATTCCATGTTCTGAAATATTTATGCTGAATTTACATAATGTGGAATTAATTACTCATAAGGAAGTTCTTACTAGAATATCTCTTGATGATTCTTTCTACTATATCATGTTCGATGTTCCTAGAAAGCTATCTAGTGTGCTTGAGAACCTTGTTGAAGTTTCATGTTTAAAATCACTAGTTAATACTTATGCCTACACATATATGTTCAATTTGATTAGAGATTATGGTGTAGATGACAAGTTCTATGTTTATCGTATAAGCATTACATGTGATAATCTTGCTGATTTAAAATTGCATGTTTTGCTCGAACCATCTTTTGAGCACTGTCATGGCCATTTTGGGATGGATTTCAATACAAGTGCCTATTGTTTAGAATGCAACATGATGCCTACTTGTTTATCTTGTACAAGTAAACTATGTGATGCAGATGAAGTATGGAAGGCACTAATAATTTTCTACCCCATATTTGAACAACTAGATCTAGTTGGTCCCTTTTATATCTTATCCATGTACATACAAAAGTCGAGGACGACTTTTTCTCATGGGAGGGAGAATGACGTGAATGAAAGTATCGCAATGTATATATCACATAGACCCTATGGCTGTTGTTATGCTAATTATTTTATGCAAAACAACGAGAATAACACAACAATTGATTCATACATATATCACGTATATAAGTTTTTCTCTGTCTAGTACTTTTTCAGCAAATCATCTTGTGGATGATAAGCGTGTTGAGATGAATACATCACATCTATCTAATGGCTATTGTTGTACTATTCATGATTTGCAAAACAAAAGGGCTGATAAAACGAATGATAAATACATATACCATGTATATACATTGTTTTCTTTGTCTAGCACATTTTCAGGCTATCAAAAGCCGAGGACGACTTTTCTTGAAGAAATAGAGGATGATGAGGATATCCCTACTAATTATGAGGTTGTTCATAAAACAAGAACTAAACATCTCAAACAACATGTGCATTTGTTTCTTAATGAGTTTCCTTGTGTTGTCCATGAGAATTGGAACCGAGAGGGAGGAGAGGGAGGCCAGAGCCAAAGCAATGGAGGAGCAGAGTAACCATATTTGCTGCCTAGCCATGAAGAACAAGAAGGTCAAAGCGGTTGGGAAGGACAAAGTCAAGCAGCCCATGTGGCTAATCAAGGAGGAAAGAAGGCATGAAGAAAGAAATGTACGAATGAAAGAAGGAAGAAGCAAAGAGGATTTGTAATCCGAAAATAAGTAGGAAATAGTTCTAAATAGAGTAGTTTAAATTTCGAATTAAACTAGGAGTTTACAATAGGATTTATTTTTGGACACTGTTCACGTGAACAGTAATCCGAGTCAGATTACTGTTCATCCAACTCGGACACTATTTATGTGCACTGTTCACTACCCTATATATTGAGGATTAGACCCCCCGTTGTAACCTCAGACCAGTTTATGCATAAGAATTGAAATATAGCTATTGCTTCTTCTTTCTAAACCAGAGTTCATGCGAGGACTTTGAGAGAGGACTAGGCGATCCATTGATTCGTTCTGCAATTCAAGGTCAAGTCGTCGTTCCATTGGGAATTGGGGACTTGGCGATCGTCATTTGTGGTCTCGCGACGATAAACTATCCGATGTGTTTTGGGCTTATTCCGAAGAGTTGAGGGTTCATGCATTGGCATGAGTGTTCAGCTAGCGACATCGTCTACTTCGCATCTGAGCACGGAATCAAAGAGTGAGTGATTGAGATAGGTTACATAGCTCCATAAGAAGCTCAGACTAGAAGGAATTGAGCAAAGACTCAACTCGCCGGAGTTGGAGACGAAAGGAGGCAATTTGGCCGAAAATAGGAGATTCTCTAAATTCAACCAATCTGTTTGACCAAAGATGAAATTAAATGAGGAGTTTTGCTCCTTAGATCATATGACATGATATGACACGAATAAAATTGGAAGTAACTCACCGAATGCAAGTTTAAAACGAAAATGGCATTCGGTGCGCGTTCCAGGCGTTCAAACGGCAACCTCGCATTCTTGATCTATAAACAATGCCAAAAGCTCTCATTAACAGAATGAACAAGGCATCATTAAAGATGAACAAAGGTGCCAGAGAGAGAGGTTACATCGGAGATGAGGAAGAACTCAAAGCGGCATCAACTTGGCCGGGAGTGATAGCTAGGGTTTAAATAGTCACTTCGCCGGAGTGAACGAGGAGAGCTGCGTGGCAACACTGACAGCGATTTGATGCCAAGTGGCGATTGCATGTTGCAAAAACGCGACGCAATGCCACCTCGCCTGCGATGCGCTCGGCGCTGGCGCCATGGCGCAGAGAAGACGGAGAAGACACTGGCAAGTGGGCCCGCACTAGCAATCTCGGCAGCGAAACAAAGAGATGAGCTCAAACGAATGTTGATCGTCCGATTGCCAATAAATGGCTCAGATTTAGTGGGGCATTCGGGCGGTCCGAACGGCCTAACTCACATTGACAGTGCGATTGAAAATGAATGGATTAGATTGAGTGGGGTGTTCGGATGGTCCGAACGGCCCAACTCATCTTGACCGTGCGATCAAAATCCAACGATCGTGAAAAGGGGCGCGCTTAAGCGTTTCAAATGAATAGAAGGGGCACCGTTGGATTGGATTTTAACGGTTGAGATGGAAGTGGGGTTCGGACGGTCCGAACGGCCCACTCAACGAAGATGGTACGATCAAGATCCAACGGCTCAAAATCAAAGCGCGTTCGGACGGTCCGAACGGCCCAATTGATCCTGGCTATTGATTTTGAATCCAATGGCGCGCACGCTTTGGTTTCTCACTGAGAAGATCGGGTCTTCCCGTATCAGATTGTTCGATTTTCATTGTATATGTGGTACTTTTCGTGCATTTGCAGGTGAACATGGCATGGACAAGTAATTACTCCAATCTCTAGAAAGACTAGTCATATGCCCATGCGTTGCAACGGAAAATCAATTTTTACATAGAATATATGGTTGTAGCTCACCAATCTCTCTATTGTCATTTATAAGTTAAAACTTCTATGTCTTGCAGCAGAGCCAAAAAGGTTTCCTTACTGCAGATTTGACTAAACAACCATGCAAAATAAATTTAATACGTTAAACATATTCAGATGGCAAAAATAGGCAATAAGTCACAAAAGAAGATAGAGATGTATTGATTCTTTCGGTCAGCATGAATCATATAATTTCTCAACCTACGTACACCACAGCATATGAACGAGAGATATAAGATCAATTGATCCGGCGGATAAAATTAACACCACAACCAAATCTCACGCGCCGAAGAAGAACCCTTGATAAATATCTCAATAATAGTCATGACATAGAGATAAACTCTAACGGCGGACAACCGAAACACATACGTTTTCAACTCATAATTCAACTCTCATCCTCTGCATCTAGCACACCCCACAGCCTTTATAGGTGACGTACTCACACATAACGCATAGGCGTGAAGGGCTGATTTATGCATCGCTTCTGATGCCTGACTGAATGCTTGCCTCTTATTAGCTCTCTCTGTTCTTTCCATTTCCACCTCTGCGTCAACCACCACAGATTCACCATCCTGCATTGTTCTTTTGACTTTGACCCCCTTATTGACCTCCATAGGTTCACTGTCCACCACATTCTCGGTGACGTGCTCCTCCACGTCAACTTCAGATTCACCATCCTGCACTGTTCTTTCGACTTTGACCTCCGTATTGACCTTCACAGGTTCACTGTCCACCACATTCTCAGGGACGTGCTCCTCCACCTCAACTTCATGATCTTTCTTGCCCCTTGGCTTCAGCGAGATGTGATGGAAGATCTGCTGAATCTTTCTGACCCCTTTTTCTACAGGTTCAATCGCCTAAGACAGTTAAGGCCACATCCTTGACAACCTACAGAAGAAGCCAACTATCATCTGTCAGAAAATCAAGAATTCAGGCTCTACCAGTATCGAAATTCAGAATTACCAAAATTCAAAATTCAAGCTCTACAACAGTAGCAACCACAGCACCAACTTTTGCAGCAGCAGCAAAGTCAGCCACAACATTCCTCATAGCAAAATCAGCAAAATGCAACACTAAAAAACCACCAGCAGATTTCTCAACAGCAAGCTGTTCAGGCTCCTGTGTCAATGGATCAGAAGCCTGATTACCAAGCTACACTACAACCTACTAATATGCAACTTGTCGACATGGCTTCCATCGATGCAGATGCCGATGAATTTGGTAATCGGCTACTCTCTCCAAGAGGAGTATACATGAATTAGTTGCACAGGTATGCTGCAGCTTTTTGAACTGCCATGTGAAAGAAGGTGCAAGATCATACATTTTCAAAATTTAATGGATGCTATATTTTCAGTTTTTCATGGATCTCAACTAATGTGATTAAGGCGCATGTCATTGTGTCATTTCGGTTTCTCTTTAATATTTCTTTAATATTCCATGAGGAGTGATACACTGGCACAAATAGAGGCAAAAGCACCATGGTATCTCTTTTGTGCTCTCTAGATGTTCCAGGAATAGAGAAATGGAAAAGGAGGGTTCAACTTAATGCATAGACAACCAGTAAAAAAGTCAGAGATTTGACAGCTAATTAGTAGATTAATGGTCACCTCACAATGTTAGCATCCCTCTTTAGTCCTGAAATGGCACTTTGAGTGAATTGAAGCAGCTCTTCACATTTCACCTACATGTGTATAGAAGAAACAGAGTATTATTTGACAAGAAAGTCAGCTTCTGCAAAGTTTTAGTTTCTGCAAAGTAACCACTGCTTCAATTCTAGCTCACTAATCACTGCTTCAACTCATTATATTTTGTCATCAGGGACACGGTAGAACCAGAGAATTAGAGTCTCATGATTTGTTAGAGCAGTTGCTGCTTTTACTTGATTACTATACCGACTTGTTGGATGTCGGGTAATTATCTCTTGACTCTAGGCTAACAAGTCTTAGATATGAGAATCTTTCAATTTCTGTCATTTTCTTATCTTCCTATAACATAACATCACTTTGCATTTGATATTGTAGCCAGGAGCTGCGAATAACAACTACTTGGTGCAATATGCTCTAGCTTTGGTAAGCTCTAGATTCTGGTCATTGGATTTGTTTGTGCCCTAGCTTCTACTGCACCTTTTCCTCAAGGCTATAAGCTATATTTAATTTCACCTGAAGGCTATTCTTTTATAAACTCATTTGTCTTTCACAGCTCTTTAATCTATCTAAATGATATTGGTGAAAGTGCAAGGGACTGAGAAAGGATTGCATGTTAAATGATATATAAACCTCTTTTGGTTTTTTCTTCAAGGAGCCTTTGCAAAGTGAGAGCTTGCCTCCAGTCAAGTTGAATTTGGAGAAAAAAATATGGAAGTGTACATTGGTTAGCATCGAATCCAGGAGAATCTGAAGAGTTCAATAATAAACATTACAAATTTACAGAGTCAAACTATCTATCTCAGAAGTTGATTTAATTTTAAAAAAAGAAGTCTATTTAATCAAGAAGGGAAATGGCATTCTGCTCAGCAAAATTGGCGACAATCTGCACTAAATAAAACAATTTTGTAAAGTAAATGTCATGTTTCTTGACATAATACCTTCAAATTTCATCAAACTTTGAGTAAACATGATCACAAGCCATACATAATTTCTACTTTGGCATTAAAAAAAAAACTAAACACATATCCTCATTTGATGAAAATACAATGTTATGATAAACAGTAAAATTCAGTCAATTGTAATGATGTTACTACTCGGAAAAGTATCCAAACTAAGTTAATAGTAATGTCCTATCCACAATGGCAACGATGGGATCAGTGGTCATGGGCTCATGGGCAATAATGACAAGTTTTGAATGCGGGGGAGAAAACAGGATTGCAAGAGTAAGGGTCAAGTTGTATCGAAATTATTTAAATCAATGAATACTTGTAAAAGTGTACTTTTCAATGCAGTGAAATATTTATAGGAACTATTAAAACTAAGATACGACATAACTTGAAAACTGACCACTGGAAATTAACTTTGCATCAAGATGCACTCACTGAACACTGAACACTGCTAATACAAGTGCAACCAAGAAAGGAATGCAAGAGGTATTGGACAAACAGGACAGGAGGGAGTGCAAAATATATTGACTCCAATGAAATTCATTCTGAAATGCTCATCTATGAGTCCTAGTTGCTTGATTGATCTAGTTGCCACCATTGCAAATAATCCCAATCACCTAGGCCTGGTAATCTATTACAAGTTCATTTTCTTTACGTTGTATGATATCAAGAGGAGGCGATAATTAGTTAATACTGTTGTCAGCAAGTAGTGACTATTGACTAAAATTTATTTGCTTCATATAATAGTTGTGTACAGAGATATACTAAATCAATCAATGAATCAAAAAGCATGGAAGGATATCTTCTACAGAGTACCGACAACAATAAATTAAATGAGAACAAGGGGCATTCATACATCTGAATAAAAAACATCATTGATCAAAGAGTTGAATTTACCAGGCTTTTGATACTAGCACCAAATCCTTATGCAAGTCCTAACAACAGGTCCAATGAGCAGACAATGAATTCCTTATCATAATATAAGGCACCAGCTACAGTAGGATCAACCTACATGTAGAAAAGAGAAATCCCTCAAGAAACAGAATGCATAAGCTTATCTGTGATGTAATTGGATGCTGTAACATACTGAACAGACCGGACAACATGCTACAACAGGAAAAATACTTGTGTGTGTAGATGAAACCAAAATTAAGAACAAAACTACTCACAGGACATGTAGCCAATAAGAATAATTCAGTACAAGATATGGGTAGTATACAAACTGCTCACATGACATCAGTACAAGATATGGGCAGTATACAGAAAGAAGATCTCACCAAAGAATCAATGCAATGTAGATCTCACCAAATTGCTACACGATTGCTTCCAACTCCTAGCTACGAACTCCAACCCCCCTGTAATCATGTAATTAGTCATACCTCCAAGATTTTGACAAAAAGACGCATTGCCTCTGCCGACGGCATGCTTCCAAGCCCATGCCAGCTAAAAATACAAATAGTATAAGCAAGCAGTAGTGATTTAAAGACATACAAGATCAACGTTAAAATGGTATTTGCTAGGTATTTCTCCTACTCAATCATCTATCTAGGTTGATCATTCCAAAATCCAAACTACAAAAGAGTTATGGTCTTTGTAACATAGGAAATTCATTTTCTAACTACTGGCTGGGTGACAATATTCCGATCCAACACTAGCTTAAGCAATAAAGTAAGCAGAGAGCACAAGACAAAAAGCTGTATCTGCTTATGTTTACTCACATTTCAAGCTCAAACTATATCACTTCTCCATATATTTAACTGAAACTTCCACAAAAAAATGGCTTCTAGTGCGAAAACTTCAAGCGAGGAGGTGGACAGCGTAGGGCCAGTCGTCGGTGGTGGCGCCTAGGGATGCGGCCTGCGAGTCGCATCGGGAATCACATCAGGGAGGGAGGCGCCTCGCCGCTAACCCTTACGCGGGGGTAGGGGTGGGAGAGAGGTGAGGGAGGGGCGGGTGGGGGTACCTGGAGGAGGAGGTCGTATGGAGCGCACCCGGGAGACGCCGCCCTGGGCTTAGGGGAGGGAGACGCGTGAGGGAGGCGCACGACGGGCCGAGGGGCTGGAAAGGAAGGCCAAGAACGGCAAAGACCGCCCGAAAGCAACTTGCCACCGCACCATTGTTGCATCTTCACCACATCTGGTTACTTCCCTTCTTCTTTTCTTCTTCTATAAAAGAATCAATCAAGAAGAAGAAGAAAAAGGAAACTTACCTGGGAGAGGTGGGAGATGAAGCGGTCGTCGGCGGCGGCGCATGAGACGTTGAGGGTGAGGAGGGGCCTGAGGCGCTCATCAGCGCCTTGATCTGGATCTGAGGACGGCGGCCGACGGAGATCCGTAGTGTACAGCACGTTGGGCGCGGGGTAGAGGGAGGACGGTGGTGTCGGGCGGGGGGGAGAGGGAGGACGGCGGTGTCGGGCGCGGGGAAGAGGGAGGCCGGTGATGGAGACCGGCGGCGTCAGGCATGGGGAAGAGGGAGGACAGCGGCATCGGCCGCAGGGAAGAGGGAGAGAGGGCGCAGTGGCTGGTGGCGGAGGCAGCAAGGGAGGTGGGCGAGGGGCAAGGGAATGGAGCGAGCCGGCGGTGGAGAGGAGGTGGGCGACGCGGGCGGGGAAGGATCAATGCGAGGATTCAGGGTGAGCATGAGGGAGGAGCGGGGCAATGCAAGGGGCGGTGGTTTGGCGTGGGGTGGGACGGTTTTCGGCGGTTTGGCGTGGGGTGGGAGGGGAAGACGCGATGACGGGTTTTTTCATGCGTGCGCTCGGTGGACGATCGTCCGAAAGTGCGGTGGTTTTGTGTCGAGACGGTTCAATGCGGCTCGGATGAGACAAAAGCATGCAACCGCAGCATCCTCTGTCTGCATGTTCACCTTTTTTCCTTCACGTTAGAGATTGGTGCAACTGTGGGTGGTGTCTCTGCCTTCTGAGATAGTGTGATGCTTCTTTTGGCTCACATTTTCGGCAAGCTGCGGTGCACGCCGTGTCTGATACCTGATACCCCTGTGAAGCAAATTAGCTATCTTAGTTGATTATCGGCCGGACGCCCCATCCGTCATTGGATCAGGAAGACACAGAACTCCGACCGTCGGATGCACAACATTTTTGTTTCTGGAGGTGGTCTTAAGATAGGGAACACGTGTTGCCGCATGTTTAGTGTTTTTGAGGAGGCCTAAAGGTGTGCCTGGTCTTCACCGCCACTCATTCTCAACCCCCAACTGTTGCTATGTTCCCTCTCTCTAGCACCCCCTCTCGCGGCTCCTCCCTCTCCACAACTGTGCTGCTCCTCCCTCTCACAGCTTCTACCCTCCACCACGCACCTCTCTGTCAGCTAGGTTTACCATTAATACCTCTGTTGTGTTCCAGTGGCCGGATTGTCAGACCCTAAATTTATAACTTGAGATTCACTATATAAACTTGTGTCATTCCTTAGATCAGTAGATAGCATACACATATATATCGTTGGTTTATTCACATACATCACATTCATGTTGCAATAGCGTATGAAACCAAATAATTAAAGGAAAATGCAATAACTGAATCAAAATAATTTAGTAAAATTGGGTTCAACATGGTCAAAGCTACAACTTGCCTTGGAACAAGTCTTGGTACTGGTCTTAAGCTTGGTCAACTTCTACTCCTTCGAAAACTCCCGAAGTATCAACATCTACTAGCAAACGAAACCAAGTAATTAAATAAATACAATAACAGAGAGATAATAAACTCAAAAAATTAAATAAAAATATCAGAAAGGTAGAACTTGAATTTAGATGAATTTATAAATTTGAATTGGTTCAATTAGAGTTCATATGAGAAAGAACGGGCTCTCGAAATATTTAAACCTAAGAAAAAGATAAAGGAATTACTATTTCTAATTTCCCAAATTTTCTTTCTAAAGGAAATTCAAAATTATTGCATCATCCTGATGTCAGCCATAATTTTGGAATTAAAATAAAACTTGAAAAATCAACAATAATGGCTGACAGGTGGGGCCTCTGGTCTATCGACCAAGTCCATGGAGTTGGCTCTCAGGTCTATGGCTCATGGGTCTACGGCACTGTAGATCTGACATGTGGGACCCACAAGACAGTGACTAGGATCATGATGAACTAGATCCAACTAGGTTTAGGTGCGGGTTTTGGATCTGGATTGCCACGCAGGCGCTGACGCGACTGCCACATGGTGCTGACTAGGATGACATGTAAGCACAGGGCTGTGGTGGTAGGTGAGGTGGATGACAACGAGGTGGGTGGCGCTTGGGTTCTAAGGGTCGCCGGCGATTGTGACCTCGGTGGTGGACACGGAGGTGCGCAATGAGTAGGTGAGCTCACGACGAACTCGACGGTGTACACACTAGTGCAGGGAGATGATAGAGTTGACTGGCGGTGAGGTTGAAGCGGAGGCTAGGGTTCGGGCTCGATGGAATTTGGGCTCCGATGACGCTCCTACGAAGTGAAGGCAACGATGAGGTAGATCTTGGCCTTGCAAACTCAATGAAGGCAGTAGCGAAGGTCGAGGTTCACTGAGGGCAGAGGAAAAGCTCGTCGAAGCTTGTAGCGGCGACTTGCTTCTTCGGTTATTTCTAGCAGCTAGGGTTAGGGTTTAGGCTCGGTGACGACGCGGCTGGGATACGGAGGCTGAGGGCTTTCCCTCCCTTTATATACAGGCGGCCGAGAGAGTCCGGAGCGCGCACGTCGAGGAAGGCCAACACGGTGGAGGAGTCCGATTCTCACCCGATTCGGAGACGAAGAACGGCGATTAGGTGGGACCCACTCATTAGGTTTTGCATTTTAAAAATACCAGTAAATCAAAATTGCAAACTAAAAATAGCAAATGAACTCAAAAAAATTCCTGAAAAATATTTACAAGCATAAAGAACTCAAATAAAATATTTTTGTAATTAATGGATGTTCATATTAATCACATTAAATGGTTTTGACATTTAAAAGTCCATTTAAGCTTGATTAGCTTCAAATAAAATTTGGTGAATTTTCAAGGGACTAAACTACTCAAAAGGTTTTGAAACTCAGAAAATTGGGATGTTACATGATCACACCATTTAGGGGCTTCTCGGGCTGGTAAAGTCCATGTACGACGACGCCAAGAAGATTGTCAAGAACTTGAGTTGCGGTCTGATGAACGATGACATGCTTTGAGCTGCTCACTAAGTGGACCGACCAAGTTCCCCACCTTGGTCGGCATGGCCTAGTGATTCTGTTGGTCGTCCTAGTGTTCGTCGTTGGTCATCCACACTATGGATTCGTGATGTATGTTATGTTTAATTTATGTCCTAATTATTGATTTTGCCTTACATTGTGCTAACATCATTCAATTTTCTAGTCGCATGTCCATGAGGATGCATCACTAGTGCGATCACTGTCCGTACGCCCTCCTGCAGGTGGAGGGCACACTATAGGCGTATTGAGTTCACGATACTATAGACTTGTTGTGTTGTTATGGTAGCTCGTTGTACTGAATTGGACCTTTTTTGCAGTACCGTGTTCCCGCACCATCCTCTACATAGGTCCAGCGATGAGAAGCGTACTCCCATGGCAAGGTATGTGCCACGTGAATGCATAATTTAATTTGTATTTGCATTTTTATTCGTTATGGCATATTATTTGTTGTTACGTACTAACACAACTTTTTTTAACCAGGATGGGTGTGGTGGTTACACCGACTCAACTAATGAAGAAGCGACATTCCCAGCTACTCCCATGGAGGACTACAAGATATTCAGAGTTGCACCGTTCCACCCAGGGTGCCCCAAGCCTACATTCATCAGTGCCACAACCAGTTCGGAGGCACATACCACGGTGACACTCTACAACACCACGACGAGCAAGCCAGTACATCATACCAACACAATTAGAGCTCCGTCAACCCCATGGCGGGTAGTACGTCATACCACCATGACCAGATCTCTGCCACACTCAGGGTCATTGGTACATTGTACCAGCACGGCTAGAGCTCCATCGATCCCATGGCGGGAGGTACATCGCACCAGCGGGGCCATGGCTCTGGGGGGATTCTTACATGATTGGATTACTAATCTGCTTCGAGGTGGTGACCAGATTGGCCAAAGTCAGCTTCCTGGATGTCAGGACCCAACTATGCAAATCTGGACCATCTGTGTATAATGCACTAGTCCAGGATCACGCTAGTGCACACAGTGGCAATATCGATGAAATATCATTCCATATGCAAAAATGACTAATAAATAGGCAAATAATAATAATTATCAGAGTAACGACCTTAAGGTCAAAGCTTACAACTAATGCCTCAGAAGGCGAGTAACTCAAATAAGCTACAACGGAAGGTAACAGAATAACTTCAGTAAAGCCCATCCATATGCCCACAGACAATCGACTGGGGTAGCGCGACCTAGTTCTCCACGATCCTTGAAGTAGATCTTGTTGACCGACGATAGACTGTTGTAGCTTTCTCAACTGAACAATATTGTTTATAGCAAGAATGAGTACATAGAGTACTCAGCAAGTCACACCACAGAATGCAATTATAGATGAGAGCTTATTTCAAAGGATATAGCATCTATGGTTCTTTTGCATAAAAGCAACGATTGCAGTTGAATATGAATAATAGATTGAAAGCGTAATTTAAACAAATAACAATAATAATTTTGCAATTGTTTTCACAAAACTCATATAACCTAATCAGTTTCTTTCACATAGCTGCATAAGTTTGCCCACACAGCTGCCCCTTCTCAATCGTTTTATGAAAATCTACCCCCTCGTGTGAAATCCCTCAGCATGTCCATGACCGAGGACGCGACTATTCGAATAGATTGTTAACACTCTCAGAGGTTGTACACTTTACCCACAAGATACAATCAACTTATTATGTCTACCATGACTCGCCATACGGAAGTATGTGATTGAGCAATCATAACAAAACCTTTTTAAAACTTCATCTCAACAATTGACACCCCCGTTGTGCTTACTGCCGGCACCAACCCACACACAGGTGGTTAGCCCGTCGTACACCGTTGGACCTGGACATGGCAAACCGCTCATAAATATGAATCACCACACAAACAGAAACACACCTCCACCTTGGCATACAACTTAAACTATTTGCCTAAGTAATCAATATCAAGACTCCATAGCTTACTAGGTTAGGCCCATCCCATCAGGCATGTGGTTGTATAGTTGCGGCTCAGTTCAATGGCACACAAAGTTAGGTCCTTAATTGACCAAAGCGAGACTGTCAAAATTCTCTAACTACCACATTCATATTTTCCCAAGCGCACATAGCTCTACCATATCACAATTCCATCTACTTGCCTCGGTCTAAATCTTTTCCCACCATGTTGGTTAAGTACAACACATGCCATCAAAGGGTAATAACATGTTGCATAAAGTTTTACACAAGTTTCATAATCACTTCGTCAAGTTTATATTTGCAACTCAAATGATATCAGTGACCCATTCGTTGCATGACTAAACAGATTATTCGTATCTAACCAACCCATGTTGGTGCTATGATAATGCCAACTAATAATTAACCAAGTTAGGGTGACAAAAGTTCATGATAATACAACGAGCAAAGTGGATATAGTCAATTAGGCATATAACTAATTCTAACACATTTAAACAAATACTTAAAGTAAAATGCAATAATTTGAATCAAAGTAATTTTTGGAAAACTGGGTTCAACATGGTCAAAGGTACAACTTGCCTTGATATAGCAATGATGTTCTTATTTTATCTTCAATCTTTTACTTCCTTGACCTTTAGCTCCTTCGGACAATTCTGGGACTTCAACGTCTAACGAGAAAGAAAGCACAAAACAAACAGAACTCAAAATTATAAATCAAATAAACTCCAAATTGAAATTTAATAGTACTGGAAGATAGATATTGAATTTAGAGACTCGAATGGGTTCAATCGGAGTTCGTATCAGGAAGAACGAGCTCTCGGAAGTATGATCGGAAAGAAAAATGCTGAAAAAGAAAAGGGAGAGAGAAACTGACATGTGTGACCGAGGAAATATTCCCGAAAATCTTTATTTTTGGAAATTCAGAAAATAGCCGAGAGTATGACATGTGGGGCCCACTAAGGTTTATGGATTTCCAAGAATTAAAAGAATTCCAGAAAAGGATGAAGAGGCTCACAGGTGGGCCATTGGTCTATGGACCAAATCCACAAAAAGGGAAAGGTTCACCATGAACTGGGTTCATGCGGCTAGGGTTGACTAAGTTTGACTAACATGTGGGACCCACCTGTAAGAGAGAGAAAGAACTAAGGTTTTGAATTGAGTGGCTAACATGTGGGACCCGCAAGTCAGAGAGAGAGAGGGAGATGGGTTTCAGTCGGCCACGTATGCGCTGACTAGGGTTGTGGTGGATGAGGTGGCGGTAACATGGCGTGAGGTGGCGGCTAACAGGGCGTGGTGGCGTGGTGGTGCACAGAGCTCATCGGCTCGCCGGAGCTAGGGTTCACGGTGGCGGCAAAGGAGTGGCAAAACAGAATCAGCACACGATGGTGAAGAAGATGACGCGAGTGCAACGACGGAAGACAATAGCAATCGTCGGCGGTGAGCAAAGAAGCGGCGATGGCGGATCGGCTACAACAACAATGGCATTGCGGTGGAGCTCCAGGGATGGAAATGTGCGCATGAGATAGAACGTGGTTCGGGGATGGAGATGGTGAACACAATGGAGGGCGGAGACTCACTCGCACGGCGGAATTTGATGGCGAAGAGCGGCGACCAAAGTTGTGAGAGATGAAGTCGATCTTGATGCATGGTGATACAAACTCAAAATTGCAAGAGGAAAAGTGTAGATCAGGGACTAGAACATGATATTACGCGGAAGGGTTTGATAGAAGCTTCCCGGGTGGCAAGGAACACGGCGGAGGTGTTTCAGGCATCGCGGGTGTGGCCGGAGAGGAAGAAGATGAAGGTGGCGCCAGAGCTATGAGGTGTGGGAGCTCCAGTGGGTGGGTGCAACTAGCGGAGGAGGAGGAGGTGATCAATATGACGTGGCTACGGCGGCTTAGGGAGCTTCGATGACGGGGAAACGACGATGAAGGCACGGCATCGACTTCAAAGAAGACAACCGGGGCCACGGCACTTGGCGGTTTCTTGGGCGAAGGCAACTAGGGCAATGGGGATAGGAGGACCAGGGACGCACAATGCGCATGGGCGGCAGCTATTTATAGCATGGGGAGGCATCTGTGGCACGGACGCCAAGGATGGCGGCACAGCACAGAGTCCTAGGCGAAGGGAGCGAATGGCGAGGCGAGGATGGGCCGAGTGGCGCGTGGAATTTGGGCTGGGAAAGGAGAGAAGGAGAATGGGCCAAGCAAATTCAGTCCACAAAGGAAAAAGGAAAAGGAAATAGATTTCGGAATTTAGGAAAAGGCTGAAAATTCAAAAGAGACAAAATAAATAGCAAACAAACTCGAAAAAATCCAAGAAAATATAGGAAAATTCCTTGGAGCACAAGGAACCCAACTAACACTATTTTTCATTTAATTGATGTTTACATTAGTCAAATTAAATATTTAAAATTTCAAAAATTCCTAATTAGGTTTTATTAATTCAAGCAAGATAGGTGAAATTTTTCAAGGACCTAAACTACTCAAAAGAATTTTTTTGAAAACCCAAATTTTGGGATGTTACACTGGAGCACCTCAACCCACTCAATGGTCTCCCTACGTTCTCCACACAGATACATGCTCTTCGGACCGGTTGACGTACCCCAAGGCTCAGATTGCACGTAGGACCGTAGGGCGGTTCAAATGAGTGATCCATATTGTATCCAGTAATGTAGCATTGTACTTCTTTGCATCGCACATGTATTCAGTTTTTATCAGTCCGTATGTAATCAAATTTTATCGGGTATCTAGGTTGTATGTTATTTTAAACACTATGTATGAACTTTCCACATTTTGCATGTTCTTTGTATTGCACATGTACTTAGTGGACCCAACATTCTCATATTAAAAAGACAACACGAACCCGCACCAGATTTTCTCAGTGAGTAGATAGCACTCACCAGCCATCCCACCTTGTCATACCAAGTTGACCACATCATGCCATGCCGCCTTTCTAGACCAAAATGACAACACGCACTAGCTTTTTTTAGTGAGTAGACATCACTCACCAGCCATCCCACCTTTTAAAATTGAATTGACCACACCCTATCATGCCACCTTTTCAGACTAAAATGACAACCCACACCAGCTTTCCTTAGCGAGTAGACATCACTCATCAAGCATCCCACCTTTTTAGGCCGAATCGACCACACCTTGTCATGCCACATTTTTAGATCGAAATGACAATATGTACCAGCATTTCTTAGTGAGTAGACATCACTCACCATCTATCCCACCTTTTCAGACCGAATTGACCACACCTTGCCATGCCACCTTTTCATACCAAAAAGACAACTCGCACTGACTTTTCGCAATGAGTAGACATCACTCACCAGTCATTCCACCTTTTCAGACCAAATTGACCATACCTTGCCATACCACCTTTTCAAACATAAATGACATCACGCACTAGTCATACTACATTTTTAGAATGAATTGGTCACACCCTGCCAGGACCACCTTTTCAAACAAAAATGATAACCCACACCATCTTTTCTCGGTGAGTAAACATCATTCACTAGAGCTTTCTTGTGTAGAAAGATTACCTCACGGATGTGATTGCATATACATTCACCATAATTTACCCCCTCAACACTACACCCTAGCCTAGGGTACACTCCACCACCACAGCCAATACTCCACTCCAACTAATTCCGCACAACAGGGACAAAGGAGGGAGAAGAGGGGTAGAGGAGACCAGTATGTTAGGCTTAGAGATGTCAGGCTATGGGGAGATCATGTGGAAGTGGAAGCGAAAGTGACTTGCCAAGAAGGTAGGAACCTACCTGGGTTGTTCGATGAAGGATGCACCTATACCACCAGAGTTCTCACGACTGTAGTGCGACTACAGTCACTCGGCACATATCATTCAGTCTACACACCTAGAGAACACCGCTTGAGTGTACTACACGTGCGGGGATATCCGCGTAAAAGAATCTCACACACATATCGATTTTTCACATTGCACGTTGTATTTCACATATCGCTAACTTTATCCAGGCATAATGTCAGTCATCGGAGCGTTGCTATTTCTACCAATGGATCGACAGTCTGGATAAGTACGACAGGGTGTTCATCCAGCAGAAGTACATGCTGAAATACATAGTGCTGCCCGAGAACTTCACCCGTTGGAAACCTCACTCAACTGAGAAGGGGGAGACAAGGCAAAGACAATGATGGTCCATAAGGAACCAGGGTGGTGGTGGAAGACCAAAAGTCAGTTCGCTAAGGATGCCCGGGCCGAGCGCGCGACAGACAAGGGAAAGGCAACCATGGTCCCCGATGCTCCTGCTAAGTGGGTGGTTACTTTCGCGGAGGTTCTGTAAGTCTAGTACAGGGCTGCCTTCCCGACGGGCATGCCCGCAGGCCTACAGGAGACAAGGGAAAGGCACCGATGGGCCCCGCAAGACTAACTTCTTTCTGATTTACTAGATTTTCCGATTCCAATAGGCGCAAATGCATCCTATGTGTAGATCGGGTTGATGATTCATACATGTTATCGTTTCTACTGTACGAGTAGCGGGACAAACAAATGCACATAACCAAACCCTGCATGCCATGTAATTTGTAACTACATTACGAAGTCTTATTGTTGGAGTTGAAATATCATCTTTTAAATTTAATTCCCATATTATTCTCTATTTAACGCGAGTGCAAACCCTAATTCCCTACAGTGGCAAACAAGGCTGTGGGCACATGGAAGTGTGGTGCAGTGCACCGGGCGCGCAACAAACTGAGTGTAGTGCACTACGTGAGTGGCACTGCACTGCAGGGGATCGGGTGAGTGTCAGGGCATGGAGGCGACACAGTGACACAAATAGGCGACGTGATGGCAGGTCCAGGCACGCACGGCAGGGACTGCAGGGAACTGGGATAGCGACAGGCCGCTACGGCGCACCAATGCGCGGCACGTGGCCTGCCATGCTCCAGGTGAACGGCAGGCCCGTGCAGCACTCCGCAAGCCCTGCAATCAACACATGTCGTTTGTCTCTCCTTCCGTAGTGTTATTTCTGTCAATTCACTGAAGCGCTGGATAAGGGACTAGATTTGTTATTTCGTGACGAAAACATGCCAAATAGCCAAAAACTAATTCTCACCGCAGCTAAAGAAGGGCCTGTACGGCACTGCTTGCCGGCTGCCAAAAAAATCGATGAAATTGAGAACTCAGAAACATCTGATCCCATCAGGACAGGTGGGCCTCCACTGCCAAGATGGCAGTATTGTTGCATCTGAAAGATTACACAAGCTCAACAGGTAAGCAGGAAACAACCCAGGAAACATACAGGTAAAATGCTAGGAACCATCACTGGTATTTTCAACAAACTTTACCGAGAAACAGAATAGAACCATTTAGTTACAAAAAGCTGTGATTGGTCCAATCACCAACACCCGAAACATACCCAGACAAAGGAATGTACAATTGACGGTATACTAAATCATCCTCCTTTTTCTGAAGCAACTTCTTTCTTTGTCCTATAAACTAACACCTGAAATCAAAATGACCTGGTTTGACCTTATAATTTACCCCAACCGACCAATGCTATACGCCTCCCGAGCAACCTCGGTTTCTTGTTTCACATTTTCAGACAAGCTGGCCATGGCACTTGAGAACTTTGAGAGTCCATCGAACATTGTTATTAGACCGACCTGCAGGATTGCCAGCTTCGATTGAGCCTCTGATTTGTCATGCCCCCCGATTGACTGTGTAATGTTAGCCTCCGCCTCAGTTTTTGAATATTTCTTTTTCGCTGATTTACCCTCTGCTTGATGCTTGAACATTTTCTTGAGACCTGCTGCAAGGTTCTTGATAGAATCACAGGATTCTTCAGAAGGGAGCAATGAGATTCCTGCGGACCAATCTCCCAACAGAACAAATAGGGGAGGAGCAAGATGTTGACGAGGTGAGAGAGTCAACCTCCCCCGTGAGCGATCTTGTGGTTGCACCACACATTTCTGCAGCCAAGAGTTGAGACCACCCACATAGCATTTGTAAGCGTCAACCCAGTTTGCCAAACTGGAGTATAAGAAACCCATCTCACTGATAAGGTTGATCAAGGTCTGTTTGTACGATTCACTTGGAGGAGATAGTGATGAGAACTTTGTATCTGCCTGTGAGACAATGGTCTGCTGCATTTGGTGAACTTCCTGCATCATTCTCCACATGCGCGTCAACCTGTCAAGCACAATAATAGGCATGATATCAAAATTAATGCTAAAACTTACCAATAAGGGAAAAGTTGCATTTTTTACCAATATCTTCAAACCCTGCTGAATATATGAACACTTTATCAAAAGGAATACATTATTTAACCATAAAAAATGCTAATACAGTTTCGACAATAATCCTGAAGTCTTTCTATGTGTTGCACTTGGCACTATGAAGGAAAAGAAGGCTTACCCTTGTAGTAGTTCAAGAAGTTGGGGTTGCAACTCTTCATCCCGTAACTTCTCAATTATTTTAGAAATTGAGTATAGTACTTCAGTTCCTACCATGAGTCGCGAATACAAATCTTTGACAGTAGCTCGAGTCTTGTCAACTTGTCTGGCATTCACATCCTTTTCAAACTGGTGCCTTAACTGAGTACATTTCTTATCGTATATCTTCTTGAGTGATTCGCTACCCTACAATTATCAACAAAGATTGAAGCAGCTAGTTCAGAGTGTAGCAAATTATGCAGAAAAATAGCATGTGCTCTAACAAAAAAGACATTGCGAAAAACTGAAGTAGCAGGAAATTTTTGATAGTTATAAGTTATTTTCGAATCCAAAAATGTCATTACACTCATGAGAGGTTATATCCTAAAGCAATTTGTGAATTCTATAGGCATTTTTATTAGGTAAATATAAATAAGGACAATTTACTCAGTAACACTACAACGATTTCACGAGTTGAAAAATAACATCGGTGTGTCAATGACATGTGGTTATCCTCGCATTGGATGTTATTTTCCAATTTGTATATCTTTGCAATGTTACCGAGCAAATTTCCCCATATAAATACTGATCTTTGTTAAGATATTTTAGACACTACAAATTATAAGGGAGTGACTACAGATTTGGTTTAAGATCCCAAAAACAAATATTACATATCTGATACCCTTTTTCTTACCAACCTACCTCTTCACTTCTCTCACCCCACCACATCCCTCACCGCTTGCACTTCTCCCTTCGCTTGCCAAACCTCCCCTCCCACACGCTACTGGCAATCTCACGCCACAATACCTTCCTTTGTCAATCCAATGACTTGTCTCCCTCTCAGCCTTGTTCCTGCTAACTCCTCTGCCCCTCATGCATCATCCCCATTTTTTGAGGATCTAGTGAATCCTCGATGGGCCTTTATCACATAGATCTTGAAGCAAATATAAGGCTGGTGGATGCATAAAATTTTTATGTAAATTTTAGGTATTCGATTTTTAGCCCTTCCTAAATTATATTAGCTTTTGGTATGGACCGGTAGGTCACCATCCAATGGCTTAGATCTACAATGTGTAGCGAGCGTACGTAAGCCCAATACTGGACATCCTAATAGCATTGGCCCATTTCCTGACACGTGTATGGGAGGTTGGAAGGGTTTTTTTTTGTGTAGTGGGCGTTGACAAAGTGGAGAAATTTTTTTATTAATTAACCCTTTTTTAAAATTTATTTTTTAAGTTAACCCCTAGCACATTTTATTTCCAATTCTAACCTCTTAGATCATGCCACCACTCGTAGCGTGACAAAACAACATTACCACACCATAGGATAAATCCGCTAAAATAGCACTTTTTATCACGCCACTGGTCGTAGCGTGATCAAACAATACTATCACGCTACGGGTGGTGGCGTGACAAGAGCTTACCCAGATACGGACTGGCGTGACAACATTGTTTTGTCACACCACGGGTGGTAGTATGACCAAAGGGGTCAGAATTGAAAATAAATTGCGCCGGGGTTAACTTTAAAATAAAATTTAAAAAAGGATTAATTAATAAAAAAAATTCCAAAGTGGAAGGTTACACGAGAATTCAATGACAAACAAGAGTATGTCCTAAAACTTCAAAAACTCTATATACAGAACAACAACGAAAACGAAACCCTCGACACAACAAGTTTTTTTTGTCAATCACCCGTGAATGAAAACATTCATCTAGAAAGAGAAAAAGAATTATTGATATTAAAATGTGTTCGAACTTTTCAGCATTAAACTACAACTTAATGCACAAATACATAACCTATAAAACAAAAATAAACTACCTAATGTGGGAATAAATGAGATGGCTCACTAATTGATAGGCAGAATATGAATATATGATTGTAGTTCTTTCATTCTTAAAAGCATTTGTACCATAGTTACCAATTTGGTTGTACCCTGAGTCGATTTACTGAACAGGGTACGGATTCCCATGGAATTTGGGAGGAAATTGGTATACCACATACCACGACTCGGATGTACAACGTTCCTGGTAAAAATGGTTTGTACTCCATTAAACAAATCAATACTTCGAGTTAATTGTTTCAACCAACACCGCAAACATAATGGGGAAGTTCGTTTCACATTACATATTTTGTTGATTTGTTCAAGAATTGAATCACGATATTTGTAACCTTTTATAAAAAAAATAGTAAACATCAAATTCAACTCCAGAGGGCAACTTTTTATTTGGGAAACCTTGGAAGTCCCTGAGGTGGACTTGAAATGTACAATGCAAATCTAAATCTGTTGGATGGATTCATGGTTGTCACGGCGTCGCCTCGCCTAGGCGTCCCGGCGGGGCGGAGCAGACGCCGTGGTCGTTCGCCTTGCCTTGGCCATCTCCATCTCCCTCCTCCGCTCCCTTCCTCGTCCTCTCCCTCCATCCCGCGGCCCGCCGCCACTCCCCGGACGTCCCCGTTGCCGGATCCGGACGGATCCGGCCTCTCTTGCTCCAGATCCGGCCTGGACCAAGCCGGTTGCCGCCGGGGGAGGGGGAGGAGCCCGAGCCGAGAGGAGGGGGAGGAGCCGCCGCCGGGAGGGAGATGGGGAGGGTCGCCGCCCGTCATTGCCATGAGGAGGAGATGGGAGCCGGAGTGAGAAGCGAGAAGGGAGCCCGAGCCGGGATTTCTCGCCCAGCGGGGCGGTGAACAGCGGTCGGTCACGGGCGTGGTATTTGGGCAGCCGGATCTTCTGCTCCCAATGTATTGCTTCCAATATATTGACTAGTGTTGCTACTTGCTAGTTATAAAATTATAGTTGCTACCTAGCTCGCCTTGCCTCGCCTAGAGTACGACTAGGCGCCCGCCTGGACGACTAGGCGTCCTGGCGCCCCTTAGGCGCCGTGGTCGCCAAGGTCGCCGTGACAACCTTGGATGGATTTATTACCTAACTCCAAGGATATAACATAAGACTAATGCACCAAAACTTGCCTATAAAAAATTTGCCTAACTTAAAAGACATATTAATAGAAAAAAGTACTTTAAGTTCTGATAAATCGAACGTACTGTCTAAGAGTGAGGTAATTCATTTACCACTGATTTACAACTTCATAAGTCTTTTAAGCTATCTTACTGGTAAATAAGGGCAACACAAGTAAATAATGTTTTTCAAGACACAAATATCACCTATGCGTGATCACAGCAACAACGGATACGTGCAAAGAGCATCTCCAAGTAAATAGAAGGTCTGAAAAGCCTCTTTTGAACACGTGAGATGCAGGAACATATTTGGAGTTTATTCAAACACTCTAATAACATTAAGTGGAGCCTCGCACTCCTATAACACAGCCATGATGCAATTATGTTGGATGGCATGTATGATTTCTTTTCTAGGAGGTTCAGATTCTAGAAGATCAATATGTACACATAATAGCGTAAATACTAAAAATGTATCCACAAAATTTCCGGGATGTATGGCATGTATGTTATTATGACTCTGCTTAATGTATGTTTGCCTTATAGATTACTGAAAGTAGTGGTACTAACACCTACAATATTGTCCATGTACAATTGAATAAAAACAAAAGTAGCTTGGTCAGCTCTATATGCTACAGGTCTAACAAAACAAAACACAGGACAAGCACAATCTCATGGTTCTACACTGCTGCTGTAAAAGTTTCATTTCCAATGTAGTTAATCCTGTAGCCTATAAGCATCTGATGAACAAGGCATGTTAGCTCACCTTTAACTCATCATAAAGCTTCTGTTCCCAAGCATAGAGCCTATCTAAAGAGGATGCATGGCTTCCTGAAATCATACAAAACTCTTCAACGAAATCACTACAACTTTCTGGAGGGCCATCATCCTTTTGAGCTGACAAGAGTGGATTATTTGATGACGATGATTGCAATGAAAGTGAGCGATTCCAAGTGATTACTTTTGTGACATGCTGCTCTGATTCTGCAGTAAAAAATAGAGTAAAATAGCTAAGTTTTTTTTAAGAAACATCCAAATGAGGCCGTTAGTGTTTAGAGTACAAATTTGGCTGCACTTACAAATTACTTATTTGATATGAAAAGAAAAGTATACCATGAGATGCAACATTTCCGGCTTTGCAACAGATCAAGGATGCTGACAGAAAAAGCGCATCTGACAATTTCCCTGCTAATCAGAAATATCACCAAGAAATGAGCACCAATATTAAGCAAGTAGAAGTTCAGCAAAACAGTATCATCATGAAAGATATTGTCCGCACCGGTTATCTGAGAATAAATGCCAAGTCGAATCTTCCTTGTCTCAAGCATCCTTGAGACCTCATGGCAGGACTCAGCTGCCCTAGTAAATTGATGTTCAAGTTCTTGCGCACTGGACAGAAAATCTTTCGATACGCTAGTGATGGAGTTGCCCTTTTCTTCTTCCCTTTCACTACATGATCGTTTGATTTCATTAACCATGTCTACATAGTAAACTTCATTTTTTCTATTATTGCTAGTAGGTTTAGAATTCTGCCCCTCTATAACCTGCATCTGCACTTGATCAGGTTCTTTCTCCAAGCTTGAGTCATTCGGTAAATGCATGTCAGCAATCTCAATTTCATTACTATCATTGTGATTCAACTTGGGTTGGTTATCATTTTCATGGAATTCTTTCCATCCAGGCGTGCACAATTCTTCTTGCACCCCAACAATTTCACTTGTGTTTCCAATTGAGGAAGCCAAATCCCTTCCATTTGGATGGCTCAAATCTTCCAACCTTCTCAAACTAATGCTGTTCTCTGGGACATGGGATGCCGCATTTTGAATCACATCAGTTGGATCAAAGAAATCCCATGAGGAGCAAAACTCTGGCGGCAGTGGCGGTGGAAAGAAAGTAGAATTGGGTCGCTCTTTTTTAACAAAGCTAGCCTCACTCGGGTTGACAGTCACTGTCAAGGGAGTTATTACCGCTGACCTCATGTGACTAACATCAGAATGACGGGGTTCTGGTAGTGCTGGAAAGTTAGCATCGTCTGCAGGTGGCAATGCGGATAGTGAAGCATAAGAAGAGTGAGCAGACTTCTCCGGATCACCATCATGGTGTGACTCCACAAACTGCCTCAAAGCAACGCCGACATTGCGCAGAGATCGCTCGTACAACAGCTGAGCAGCCGAAAGGGCATACCTTGAATTCAATTGCCTGTTCGATGTGTCTCAACCGATCCTTGCAGAGCGACAATGCAGTGTCGCGCTCTTGCTTCGAGACAGATGAACCCATGGTTCATTTCCTGAGAACAAAAGGTGACTTACAATCAGAACAGCGAAAAGAAGTAATCATGTCCAGGGAATTCATGTTTCTTAACAACGGAACTCGCTATTTGCATTCATCCCCTAGGCTACAGACAGCCAGACACTACCAATCCATGACATGCACACGGAGATAACCATAGCGATGTGTTTATCAACAAGTGGAATCGGTGTTCCAAGCTAACAGTTAATAGCAAAAATAAAGCAACGTTATCGTTTGATACTTCAGCATTTCTTGATGGCAGACATGTTTAACACGGCAAAACTATCATTTAATTTCACCTTTTTCCCAGCATCACCCCATACCATTTGATAAACGAGAAGCCACGATTCTAATTTCTAGCTTATGCATGTTGAAACCTGCTGCATCAAGAAATCAAATTAAAAAAATAAAGCAGGGAAGTTTAGTATTAGAAATTCCAAGTTTCAAGGCATGCGTGCTAAAACAACGCAAGGATTGTGCCCACCAACTAATAAAATTAAACAACTCACGAAGCAACAGGAAAAATCTAATCGATAAAAGAACACTTTTTTAAAGACCACCCTTGCACTTTCCGGAGTAAAAACTAAAAGAAACATGACCCTATTTTGCGACAGCAATATCAACATTACAATCCATCGATTCAGGCTACCTATACGCTTGGAGACCGCACAATAATTAGTTCATCAAGTATGGAGAAATCGAAAGCCACACCAAACAGGACAAGAAAAACTAAACAATCGAGCTCCAGGAATGAAAATGAACACTCACCTGAACCAGGTGATCAACCAAACATCACCTCCGAACCAGAGCACTCAGTTCAGCATCCATCATACCATCCTTGCATCCTGGGAAGAAGCACGATCACACAAACAAGAATCAAAATTCCAATCCACGAAACCAAGAAGAATCCCAAACCCCTACAGCTCTCCTCCCTCCTTACCCAAAGCCCCAGAGGCCAGAAAGCAAGAAGCGGACCAAGAACCGAGGCCAAAGATCGCACCTTTCCACGCGCACCAAAAGGAAAGGCAACGGCGAAACCAAAAAGCAATCCCGTTCCAAGAAAAGGCCTCGGCGAGACCAAAAACCGGGGGGTAGAAGACAAAGGCAAAGGCTGGCCTTGGCAATGGCAAGCAAGCCAAAACACAAAGCAGAGCAGATCAGCAGAGCCCTCCCCCTCCTCCACTAAAGCGAGCAACAGGACAAGTAGGGGAGAGAGAGAGAGAGAGAGAGAGAGGGGGGCAAGGGGTTACTATTACTACTACTACATTACTCTCTGTATCACGCTGCAAGCTGTTTCTCTCTCTAGGTTGTCTCCTCAAGCTTGCAACCTGGCAGCAGCGCAAATGCAGACGCAATGCAGTGTAATCCAGTGCAACGGCGAGGCTTGGTGGTGGTGACTCGTCATCCCTGCGTGCATGTATCGCGTGTCACGCAACGGCATCCTTAGCGACGCCGGTGACTCGCTGCCCGTTGGCTTTGCCTCTTCCGTTTCAAGATTGCTCTGCCTGGAGAGAGGGGGAGGGGAGAAGTATGTGTCCTACTGTCCTCGGTGTGAAGAGAGAGAGGAGAGAGAGGAGTGGGGCGCATTTAAGGAGTGGGATTCGGGAACAGTGCAGTTCGGCAGGGGGGTGCGGGGCCCACAGGAACAACCTGACATAGTTCCAGCAGGGGAAAGTATGGGAGGTATGCGTCATAAAGCTCGCCCTTGAGCCCGCCTGTCAGTGGTAGGCCAATGTGACATTGTTGCTCAAAGATCAAAAATATTTGTGAGATCTTTTAGCAGGAAAGAAAAATCTCTATGCGATTAATCAGCAGGTCTGATTTGGAGCTCTTTTTAGCAGGGAGTAATATCTGATTTATATTTGGGTATATTAGTGAAATTTGTGTAACTTGCTGAGTTATTGGCTAAAATGATATTGTTACACGACGAAATAGCAAAAATAGCCTCCCCCTCCCCACGAGCGAATTGGCCAAAATGACACCGTGAACGAGTTGACAGGAGACACATGCCCTTGCGCCGGTTTCCTGCCTCATGATAAGGGCACGATAAGGGGATCCGCACGATAGGGCGCAGAGGAGATCCGGCGATGGGGACGCGATGAGAGGGTACATGTAAACTTGCGGGGAGGAGCTAGTTTTGCTATTTCGTCGTCACGATGCCATTTTTGCTAATTCTCTCTTGCGCGCACGAGGCAGTAGTTTTGCTATTTCGTCGCGCAACAGTGTCAATTAAGCTAAAAACTCGGATCTTGCCACGACACGAAAATTATGTAACTTAAAAGTCGTAGTCCTTTTATCTTCACTCGATCATTCTACTTTTTTTAATGACTTAGATATGACCAGCCCCAATTTCGTCATATAAATCAAACCTTTGAAAAAAACAATAGCTACTTATTAAAACAATTTATTAAGTCATCTAAAAACATTGGCTAAATGTAGTAAGTAGCTCAGACATGAGTGCTCTTTGATAAGCAATTTTATTTGCTACTATCTTTGGCATGAAATAGATGGGGATGTCATCACATGAAGTAAGTTTTGGTTTTTTTCGAGTCAACATTCTCTGCCAAATATCCTATTAATTTATTATTGGTTCTAATCATAAAGGGCTGGATATACCACTATAGACCAACACATTTAAAAAAAATAATGCATTTATTCCTCACTTTTCTGTACGAGAGTACATATGAGAGCAATTGAAGTATTCTCTCTATTGCAAATTTATATGCCCTTTTTTAATAGGCATGAGGATTAAAAAGGTTAAAAAAAGTAGAGAATGATGAGAAAAAATGACCATGTTATCTGTGCTATAAATACAAATGAGCGTGTGTACGAGAGAGTAGATGTGATAAATGAGAATAAACAAGGCAAAACATCAATAAATTCACGTGCATTGTATGGTGCATCAAGATTGAAAAAACACAATACAAGATCTAATTAGTCAACTTACATGCTAATCGTTATAGTAGTTTGGCAAAGATTACTATTCCCTTTGTTTTAAACATACATCATTTTACAAATTACACCATTATCAACCTCAAGGCGTGCATTTTTTTTATACAAATCTTTTTTTTTCAAATAGTCAATCTAGTTAGGGCATCTGCAATACGTGTTTAAGCTGGTTCAAAAGGAGGAAAGAGAGACAATGGAATCGATTTGATAAGTGGGGCCACCGATTCCAACCAAAAAAATCTTGGAGTCAAACTCCCAACTTGAGTCGATTGAAAGACAATAAAAAAAAGTGCATTCCCCTTCTCAGTCGTGCTGTGATACGGGGGAAGGTCCGATCTTCTCAGTGAGAAATAGTAGATAGTTGATGCGAAATAGATGATGCCGCTAGCTGAACACTCGCGCCAATGCACGAACTCTCAACTCTTCGGAATACACCCAAAAACACACCGGATAGTTGATCGTCGCGAGACTACAAACGACGATCGCCAAGTCCACAATTCCCAATGGAACGATGGCTTGACCTTGAATTGCAGAACGAATCAATGGATCGTCTAGTCCTCTCTCAAAGTCCTCGCATGAACTCTAGTTTAGAAAGAACAAACAATAGTTATATTTCAATTCCTATGCATAAACTAGTCTGAGATTACAATGGGGGTCTAACCCTCAATATATAGTATCGTTCTAGGGACTATTCAGAGTTACTGTTCATGGCAGTACTATTCACGCCGCGCATTGTTCACGACTTGCACTCAAACTCACACAAAAGGAAAACCTAAATTTAAACCATCACAATGTTTCAGCCATAGCGGTGCGACTGTTGGTCTTCCGAAGCTGGGGGCTAGATCCCTTGCGTAGGCCTTGGAATAAGCTTTCCAACAAGTCCAAGAATACCCCAATCGGACTTCATATGTAAAAGTTATGGCCTTTTTATTACAGACTGTTGGGCTGTCCCGAACCGAATCCAAATTGAATTCTGAGTTGATTTCGAGTTTGCTTTCGGTTGGGCTTGTGGGAGGTCCGAATTGGGCTTGAAAATCTTATCCAAAACTTGAGCTTTAAGTTCTTGGGCTTCTCCCATTTTCCCCTCTTGGTCGCATGGGCTTCTTCTCCCTTGTTGTCTGCTTGTGTTGCCCACCTTCATGACTTTGTCCCCGGCCTCCCTCTCGGTTCCAAAGTCTTTAAGCTTGTCAACCCTGAGAATACACAAAGTATTGCTTTTAGGTAATATCCAATTCTCATGGACAACACAAGGAAACTCATTAAGAAACAAATACACCTGTTGATTAAAAACTTGGCTCTTACTATAATCATTAGACCTTTTGGTGCTTCACGAACAACCTCATGCACACTTAGAGAATTAGAAGATACAATAGTAGTAAAGATATCTCATCATCCTCCCTTTCTTTAAGAAAAGTCATCGGCCTTTGATAGCCTGAAAATATGCTAGAGAAAGAAAACAACGTATATGCATGGTATATGTATTTATCATCCATTTTATCAACCCTTTTGCTTTGCAAATCATGAATAGTACAATAATAGCCATTCGATTGATGTGATGTATTCATCTCAATACGTCTGTCATTCACATGATGATTTCCAGAAAAAGTACTAGACAAAGAGAAAAACGTATGTATGTGATATATGTATGAATCAATTGTTGTGTTATTCTCATTGTTTTGCACAAAATAATTAGCATAACAGCAGCCATAGGATGTATTTGATATATACATTGTGATACTTTCATTCACATAATTCTCCCTCCTATGAGAAAAAGTTGTCCTCGACTTTTCTAAGCACATGGACAAGACATAATAGGGACAAACTAGATCAAGTTGTTCAAATTTGGGGGAGAAAATTCTTAGTGCCTTCCATGCTTCAACTGCACTACGCTGTTTACTGGTACAGGAAAAAACAAGTAGGCATCATGTTGCGCTCTAAACAATAGACACATGTATTGAAACCCATCTCAAAGTGCCCATGACATTGCTCAATAGATGATTTGCGCAAAACATGCAATTTTAAAGCAGCAAGATTATCACAGTTAATGCATATTCGATAAATATAGAACTTGTCATCTACACCATAATCTCCAATCAAATTGAACGTATATGTGTAGGCATAGGGTCTAACTAGTGATTTTAAACATGAAACTTCAGCAAGGTTCTCAATCACACTAGATAGCTCTCGAGGATCATCGAACATGATATAGTATAAAGAATCATCAAGAGATATTCTAGTAAGAACTTCCTTATGAATAATCAATTCCATATTATGTAAATTCAGCATAGAAATTTCAGAACATGGAATATTCAAAGGAACACTAGAGTTCTTAGTCTTACGTACCTCTGCATAATGAATATTCAATTTAACACTAGTATTGTTACCTTTAACATCCTCCTCAGTTATTGTAGGTGTTGTAGATATCAAATCATCATGATGAAACCACGGGATAGCAAGCACTCCATCCCCAACCGTGGTTATCTCCTCGTTGTTTACTTCCAACGGTGCTGGTTGTTGAACATTCAACTCCTCTTCTTTAATATCAACCTGCACAATGTGAGAAACAACACTAGAAGTAGAGAGTAAATCATTAATTTCAGCAATAACCTCAGCTTGGCTATCATCTACTTCCCTCTTTTCTGTTGATGTATCTCTCTCACACTCAATTGGGATGCTCTCAACCTCACATATGGTGGAATCACATACTCACTCTTTGTATCATTCTCACTTAATTTGGCTATGTGGCTCTCATTCCCATATGGGTTTGGATACATCGCATCCCCCAAAGATTGTGGGTCAGCAATGGAGCAATTACTAGCAACCACAATTTTTTCATGAAGCAATGGGGCAGCACTACATGAAGTCTGGACTGAAGGATAAGTCCCATGCTCGGTCGCCTTCTCATGTGACACACCAGTGGACTTCAAACCTTGTCGCAGCCCTGTCAACTAACTATTCCACTAGGGAACGCTTGTAGTGGCGAGGCACAAAACGTGCATGGAAGTGCTGCTTCATCTGCTCCCAGGTGATAATTGGCAATTCATGGCGCTCTATACACTTATGAACAAACCGCTCCCACCAATATGTTTCATAATCAGCCAAACCATTGGACGCAAGTAAGAGCTTCCTCTCATCGGAATAATTGTGCATCCGAAATAGTGTATCAATTTTCAGCTCCCAAGTGAGGTATTCTTGCACATGTGTACTACGTGAAAATATAGGGATAGGAAATTTGGGCTTATCGATAAAATCCTTACGATGCACGTGGGGAGTGGTTGAACATGGCACGCAGCTCCAAGAAGTTGTTGTTGATGTCAATACGTCTGAGGACCCCCGGGTTATCTCCGTAAGACCGAGACTAAGCATGGTCTTAAGGACATAACTCTAGGGCCTCAAGTAAATGGATTCCAACTTAACTCTATCTAAGCGAGAAGCTTAACTAAAAACTGGAGCCCCGACGATCATCGTATTTGCTCCTCTGCGAGCACTACATGATTATCGATTCTCCAATAAGCCAAGCACTACACTTAGTGAGTTAAATGGGAAGCCACAAACAGCGAAGCATGAGGTCATGTTGGCTCCCAAGATCAGCGACCAACATGCCCCAAACTCACATATAGCATTGATCATATCCGTACAACATTCATACACAATAGTCCAAGAGACATACAACATAATAGTTTAAGTCTGCAACTATTACAAGTGGCCGACCGGCCAAATTCAAATAAGATCATAAAGTAACAGCGGAAGCAAGTAAATAAACCAAAATATCCAGCATGGTATGCCCCATAACCCATCGGCAACCGATTGGGAGTTAAATGATAGCACTACTCGTCAATGTCGCCTAAATCGACACTAACGAGCTCAAAGTCTTCCTCACCTGAAATTGCAGCAACCGGGTTGAGTACAAAGGTACTCGCAAGTCTTACACAAATAAAAATTAGTTATGCTAGAGGTTGTTCCAAAGGATGGCTCATATTGGCTTAGTTTTGCAAAAGAGACGCAACAATTTACAACCTACACATACTAGTTTTTCAAGTGCCATTTCAAAATCAGATTTGAAGTAGAAGTAAAGCATGTGAATAAGTAGTAAATTGAATAACAAATAAATCATACAAATAACAAAGTGGCTGTCCACTTTGATACAACAGCAAGTATGAACATCCCATTCATGACGAATACCAAGTTATAACCACAATTTTAATTCCAAGTCTAACAATAGCAACCATGTAACTCAAGTGTTGTCCATAACAGTGGACACGGCTATTCGAATAGATTTATACCTGCAGGGTGTACTACTTTACCCACACAACTTGATTAGCCCGTAAGCCTCCGGATGCCTCCGAATATAGCATACTTCCTATGGTATGCGGTAAGGTAAATCAAGATATGGTCATTTTTAGCAAGAAGATCCTATTGGGCTAAGTCCCGCAAAACCCTGGGCTCCTAGGCAACATAAGACGTCACGGTCTATATGCCCTATCGGCCCATAAGGAAAACATAGGACGTCACGGTCCCATGCCTTTGTAATTTCCACAACCGAGGGACCTAACACAACAAAAGCTTCCCCCTACTTAACCATACGGCACCCATACACCGCATGTGATAGCACGAGTTTTACTTGAATCAAAGATGTTACCAAAGTTCGGTCCTTAATTGTCCAGACAAGTCAACCACTTACCCAAGTCTCGTGCACAAATGCACCATCACTAACCATCACTTGTCCAGACCAAAAGCTTATTTAAAACGATAAAACTTGACTCACAAAACAGATACGAAGATCTGAAACAAAAGTATATAATGACAGTTGTGTTTATCCCATAATTGTCGGGTTATTCCCGACAATCGGCTACCGTTCTAGACTTACATGGCTAAGCAAACACATACCACGTAAATCAAACAACTTATCTTAGCATTTCAGTACTGGAATAATTCATGGATAGCCACAATGACAAGATAATAGGATGTATCTAACTATTCATCACAAAAATAGCGACATTATCAAAAATAGCATGCAAGCAATTATCATTGCACTAACTTAATAAAAGCGGGATCAAATATGATGCAAAAGAAAGTTCAAATGATGCTTGCCTTTCAGGGAGTTCACTTGCTCACTCTCGGTTACGTGCTTGCTTACATCCGCAACTCGAAACTATAGAAAGACGATATCGAATAAACATCGAGAAAAGCCGAAAAATTCAAAGTACTCAAAAATGCATGAATTTTCTACAGTATCTAGATGATGATTTTAAATGAATTTAGGTGAAAGAATTATTCCATTTGGACTTAATATGTGAGAGTTATGAAGGTTTGAAAATCAGTTTTCAGGAAATTCCAATTTAATTCAATTCTTGTTCTTGTTCACTTAATTTAATTATTTGGCCAAAATTTGCAGAGCAGTGGTGAGGATGAAGATTATATGGATGGATATAGAATATTAATATAATACCAAAATAACTTGGTTCATCCTATTTGGAGTTTTTATGAAATAGTTATGAATTTTTAAAGTTAAAAGCATTTTTAGTGCAAAAATAATTGTATTCCGAATTTTTCCAAATCATTTAATAATTTTTGTACACATGCTAACCTAGCCTCTGTCATGACAAATGAGGCCTACAAATATTATTTTCTATTCTATTTAATTCCTAAAGGAAAACATCTATCGACAAATCTAATGTTCTCATAATCATTGACTTAACCGATTCTCCGGTGTTGAATCCACTCACATGCATAACACTCTCCGATCATATTCGCATACCTTGATCTAAACCCCATACTAACCTCTACTAAGGCATTATCAAGGTAGTCAATCCATCAAATAATTCCCGGACTCATAAACTTCCATCTACACAATCCTTTTAGTAGTTATATGAAATCCACCAAGTGATAAGCATATGACCATGACTAAATCCATCAATCATTCTCCGATATACTATTTAAGCTAATACTAACTATCTAGCTCTACTAGTATTGCCTCGGCAAATCACATTCGTAACCACCAACATTTCCACCGATCAAGGTTTATTTGACTTACCGACACCTAATGAGCTTTACAATTATAATAACAAATCCAACATTTTAATAGCTCACAAATCGATCATCTCATATCCATACCACCGAACTTAGTCGTGAATGACCACTACCAATCCAATCACATATGCACCTCTACGATCAACTAATAATCATTTAGCTACTAATCCAATCCAATAGAGAGTACATTTCTACCGACTCGGCACAAGAAACTTACCTACTAATTACATGGCAAACTAATTGTTTATCCGTAAACAAATAATCCATTCTACCATCTCCAAATTCTAGCACAAATGACTCACATAACTATTACTTAAGGCATCCAACCAATTTGCTCATGATTAAATAAATCATCCGATTCAACATCTATATTTCCTTAATTATCATATAAGCTATTCATCAAGTAATAAATCATAAAACCTTATGCGTCCTAACTCCAAAAATTACTAATCCAACACGAGCAAAAATCTCCAATTAATGTATTATCCAAAGATTACCGCTAGCATCCATGCAACTTCAAAATAATATCATCTGATCAAATAATCTAATCATAAATTCAATCTAGCATCCATCAAACAATAACACACGCATTTCACCACAATAATCTAATTATTCGCATCCACCAATATATCGATACATAATCATGCCTACACACAAATACGACCTAACCGGAGAATTATACCGGTCTTAATTTACCAAAACATTTTTACAATTAAACATGCATATAAAGATGACATGCACATGACTAATAAGCAACATGCATGACTAATATCGTAACGCGGTCACGAAAATAACATTAAAGATTTTACCCCGGCACTAGGCGTGCATATCGTCGCCGGACGATGTCTTCTCGGCTCCATGTCCACGTCCACCGTAGTCGTCGCCGAGCTCGTCCGCATCCCGCTCGGCCTCCCGTCCGCGTCCACCAAACCTCGCGTACTCAGCTCGGCCGCCTCCGCCTCGGCGTCGCTGCGTGCCGTGCCGCATGAAGGCACTGGACAGCGCCTTGGCCTTGCGTCCATGGCGCCTTGACGCCGTCATTTGTTTCTTGCCATTCCTTTACTCCTTTCTAGTCCTTCGGCTTGGGCATTTCAATAAAAGTTTAGTTAATTTGGGGTGCACAGATTTAGTAACCAAAATGGACTTGAGAGGAGGCAACTAATAAATGAAGGTAGCCTGCTCACGACGTGGAAAAGGTTGGTGTTGTGTAGCCTGTAGAATGGGCTTGGGGAACGTTTTTGCGTGCAGTCAAGACACGCATTGCCGCTGGCCATGTCCCTTGGTGCCGCTGGCGCCGGCGTGCTGCCATGCTCGCCGAGCCGCCTCGCTGCTGCTGTGCGTCAACGGCCACGCTCTCGGTTCGCCTCGTCGCTGCCGCAACGCTCGCCTACTACCCCGCCTCTTGCTGTCGCGCCGGGCTACCACCGTCGCTGCGCTTCGGCCTCGCACCACTCGGCTGCTGGCACGCTGGCCGCCACCACGCCGAGTCGTTCAGCCGCCGCTGCTGCAGTTAGCTCTAGCCAGCTCTCCAAGTGCCTGCACGCCAGCCTTGGCTGCTCCAGCCTCAGCCTTGCCTTGTCGCTGCCTTGCTCTTGGTCGGCTCCTCCATGCAGCGCACTGCTCTAGCTCCCTGGAACCGAGAGCACACACTGCTGCTCCTTCCAACCACACAGCACAGTGTCTCTCTTCTTCCTCCTATCTTGCAAAATGTTCAAGGAAGCTTGCATGTGAAAACTAATGGTATGGATGGAGACCTTGTGTGATGAGGAAGACAAGGGTATGACATGCAATGAGTGTTTGGAGTTTCTTGGTGGAGATTTAGAGGAGAGAAGTGAGGAGATGAACTTGAGCTCATGAGATGAAAAGAAATGGCAGTGTGCTCTTTGAGGAAGAAGAAGCCTGAGAGGGAGGGGCTGGTTCGGCTGGGGGTTAAAGGAACAAATGACAGTGGGTGTTGTGTGTGGTTGTGCTTCAGGAGAGGAAAACAAATGAAATTGTTGGAAATCTAGTCAATTTTCGGTATATTTTAATCCAGAAATTCAGTATATAAAACATGAGCGAAACATGCATGAGAGATCTATCAACGATGTATTCATATTAAGCTAACGAACAAGCTAACGAAACATCTATTAACATATTCATAGCGCACAGAAAGAAATACACCAGAAAAGGTTTCAATTTATACCCTCGGGCGGGGCCAGTGCCAGAGACACCGGAGGCGCCGTTACCATCAGTCGACATGATGGCCTATTCGATGTAGTCGATCGAGGCGTGAAGCAGGACGAAGCTTGATGCAGGAAGATGTTCGCAGTGCAGTCCAGCGAACGGTTCACCACCAGGAAGTAGACGTCGCAGATTGAGCAGTCGCGCTGATGCGCTCCCCAAAAACTTGATCGCGCCTACCGTGCGGTACACAAGCGGACGAAGTTCCGGAGGCCTACTCGCCCGAAACTTGTGCGCGCAAGGCTCGGACCGGAGATGACAGAGAACAAGAACAACACGAATCGTGGAAAAAGCGTATTGTGGAAGTAAGTAGAAGATGCGAGACTCTGTTCCTCTTATAGCCAAAACTTCGAGTCCAAAGGCCAACGAAATACCACCATAAAGGACCCGAGGTAACACCACCATGAAGGACCCGGTGGTAGCAGTCACCATGAAGGACCCGTGGTAACAGTCACCATGAAAGAGTCCGCTCTTTTTAATAGCCAAAATAAAGAGACCAGAGACCAACGATGCGCTATCAATATCGTATGCGTTTCGTTTTGAATAGATAAAGAAAATCGCTACCGCTTTTGACATCGCTCACAGACAAGACATGCACACGCGTTTTCTACCTCGGCTTTATAGATCTTAAAGTAATCCAACGCTTCATCTTTTGTTTTTAATAAGTACACGTAGCAAAATCTAGTGCAATCATCTATAAGCGTCATGAAATATTTCTTTCCACCTTTAGTCAAGACGCCATTCATCTCGCACAAATCGGAATGAATGAGTTCTAACGATGCCAAATTCCTCGCCTCTTTTCTTTGCCTTGTGAGGCTTGCGAGGTTGTTTCGATTGAACACACGCATGGCACTTAGAACCTTTGACCAAAGTGAATTTCGGGATTAAACTCATATTAGCTAAGCGCGTCATACACCCAAAATTAACATGACAAAGTCGTGAATGCCAAATATTAGACTCATCATCATCGTTACACATGGTTCACAACTTTATTACAGGAATCCATCAAAGAAAAACGGAACAAACCTCCGTTCTCATAGCCTTTACCAACAAATGTTCCATACTTAGACACGACACATTTATTGGACTCAAATGCAAGCCTAAAACCATCTCTACACAGTAGAGATCCGCTGACGAGATTCTTCTTTATGGAGGGGACATGCTGCACGTTCTTCAGCTGCACGGTCTTTCCCGAAGTAAACTTCAGATCGACCGTACCAACACCATGAACAGCTGCATGCGATCCGTTCCCCATCAACAAGGAGCAACCTCGACCGACCTGATAAGATGAAAACAAGGAAATATCAGCACAAACATGAATATTAGCACCAGTGTCAATCCACCACTCAGGTGATTGACAAACAGAAAGAACTGTAGGTAAATAATTACCGTACCCCGATGTTCCTCCAGCGTCACTAATAACCATGTTGGCAGACTTCTTCTGCTTATCCTTGCGATTTGGACAATCCTTAGCCCAATGGCCAGAATCACCGCACACAAAGCAGCTACCCTTTCCTTTGCCTTTCTTCTTAAACTCAGTAGTAGCCTTGGGCTTGACAAAGGCTTATTTTTCTTCTTGTTGTGGAAAGCCCGAGGATTCTTCTTACGCACCAAATTGGCACTAGAACCTCCTCGTGACAACTTTCTTGCCACGAGTATCTTTTGCTCTCGCCTTCTCTTCAACACCAAGAGTGCCAATGAGATCGAATAACTCAACTCCCGCCTCTTGTGCTTTAGAGAGGTAGCAAAATCCGACCAAGAAAGCGGTAACTTGGCGATAATACCATGACCACAAACTTGTCCCAGAACTTCGCACTTATTGTTCTCAAGCTCCTTTGCGATTACTGAATCTCATGAGCTTGTTTCTACTACGTAAGCGGTCATCGACCATCTTGTAGTCATAGAAGCGCTCCATGACATCTGACTCACTACCAAAGATCGAAACTCGAACTTGGCCTCAAGTGCATTCCACATCTCTATGCTGTAGGCAAATGCATGTACACATCCACAATGTTGTCCGCCAAGATGTTAACAAGTGCACCTCGAAACAAGTTATCCGCATTGAACTTATGCTCATCCTCATCGACAGAGGCTCGGCGGGCTTGCCTTGTGCAACATGAAAACATTCCATGGCAAGAAACCACGAGATCGCGTGCACGCCATCTCTTAAAATTTGAACCATCAAACGGAGGGTGTGGCTTAAGCGACGCAGCAAAGCCAACTAGAAAAAAGACCTATCAAGTTTTTGGATTGTTGGAAATCTAGTCAATTTTCGGTATATTTTAATCCGTAAATTCGATTATATAAAACATGACGAAACATGCATGAGAGATCTATCAACGATGTATTCATATTCGCTAACGAACAAGCTAATGAAACATCTATTAACATATTCATAGCGCCTGTAAAGAAATACACCAGAAAAGGTTTCAATTTATACCCTCGGGCGGGGCCAGTGCCAGAGACACCGGAGGCGCCGTTACCATCAGTCGACATGATGGCCTATTCGATGTAGTCGATCGAGGCGTGAAGCAGGACGAAGCTTGATGCAGGAAGATGTTCGCAGTGCAGTCCAGCGAACGGTTCACCACCAGGAAGTAGACGTCGCAGATTGAGCAGTCGCGCTGATGCGCTCCCCAAAAACTTGATCGCCCGCCTACCCGTGCAGGTACACAAACGGACGAAGTTCCGGAGGCCTACTCGCCCAGAAACTTGTGCGCGCAAGGCTCTGGACCGGAGATGACAGAGAACAGCAACAACACAGAACTGTGGAAAAACCTGTATTGTGGAAGTAAGTAGAAGATGCGAGACGCGACACGCCTACACGCACACGCGACACGCATCGCGACGGCTCAAGACGGCTCGGCGAGGCGGCGAAGGCGTGTGTTGTCTCTTGGCTCTCTCCAATTCCACAAGGGGCTAACACGTTCCACCTTATAAACTGGTGTAACTCCCCTTAATCCCTCCATGTGGGACTAAACAGATTTACACCTAGCATTAATAGTGGGCCTAGGAATTTCATTTGATTAATTGCTAAATTAAATGGACCAAGCCCAATTAATCCAATGAAATGACAAGGAAATAGGGGTGGGGCGTGGGGTGGCTTGTGATTCGGTGACAAAAGAATGAAGCAAATTACATGTGACATGTTGTGTTTGGTGGGTGAATCTCCGAATGAGCAGTGTTTGGTTTTGGGGAACGAATTTTTAGACATAGTTGCCTAGCTCTAAAAATCACAAAATTTTTATGGAAGGTTTCGACATAATGATGATGCTTAGATAAAATTTTCAGCAATTTTTCCAGAGTGTGATGCATCTCTAAAAATCTTTGAAGTTTCTATTTGCTCGAGAAGAAGAATAGCAAGTACAATTCTTTCTCTTTTCTCCGGCTCACTCCAACGACTTTGCATGCGCGAACTAAATGCTAAATGGAACACTCTCACGATGACAATCACAGCGGCATAACATGCGCCCTCGGATTCTTGATCCTCGGTTGCGGTTGCGAGGAGAGAAATTAGGGAAAAGAATAAACACGTAGTTGTTTTATCTGCTATTTTTTTTTTTTTCGCGAATTTGCTCAAACTACCATGCATGCAAATCGAATTATGAAATGGGTTGGTCGTGCGATAATGATCGCGACGGTATGACATGCATGGCTCGGTTTTGAGTTTTTGGATGAGATTAGAAGGAAAGAAGCGAAAGGAGTTAGCAAGGAAGAAAAAAGGGAGATGACCGGAAAAGATGGAACACGCAGGCGTTTAGCCTGTGGTCGATCGAGTCGAAAAATAAAACGACGATACTAATGCATGCATCATAGTATGATTTTTGAAATGCATGTGAAAATAAGAGATCAATACAATAAATTTTAATTTTAATAATATATATACATATATTGACATCTTTCAAACAATTCGGTTTTATAAAATGCAACCTTTTCATTAATTCAATTTGATTTTCAAAGCAACATTTTGATTAACACCGGAAAATTTTTTAAAACCTAGTCAAATGTCTAATAGATCACCAAATTAAATATTAACATCTGGATTCTAAAAATCAGGATGTTACAATACGTAACTGCGTAACCTCCTCCCTGAGGTTGTTCAAACCAGTCTTAACTTTTCCAAGCTCATTGCACACGCCATTCTCACGATCATGAAGTTGATTTTGTAGCATCTCGCGCAAGCAAGTGTACGCCGACCATGTAACCAGCGCCTCCGGCTTTCGTGGATCCTCCTCATAACCTAACATGGCAACAACTCACAAATAGTAAGCAAGATTATATCCGAGTTAGTAAAACAAAACTCTCTTGCTACGCTCGCAACTCATTATCCTGAAAACAAGACAAGCGTACCGTTCCAAAGTGAATTAAGGACTGTAAAATGACACTTGTGGCAGCGAACAACCACAACCCAGTAATGTATGAGCATAACCAAGAGCAAGGGAGTACACAAACGGGTGTATATGGAGCTTGGAAAGGGATGTGTATAACCTATGCAAACTGATATTCAAGTTATTGTAAAGCTAAGTAATGATCCAAGCTAGAATAATTTGCCAATGTGCTGATCCAATAGGTTTAAGCGAAGTGTATGAACGCACACGCAAAGATAAATGTGACTTAATGCAAACAATGGAGTGAGCTAGTGAGAAGCTATCAGAAATTGAGATGAAAACTAGCTCGTTTTGCACCAAGTACGAGGAGAGACGTTAGCCAATTGTAAAGATATCAATGTAAGGGCACAAGAATGCTCAAAGAGATTAAATATACAATCTGAAATTATGGACTAGAGTTTACTCTTCCCAATTTTGGCTAGCCCCTTTTTTGGTTTTTGTTTTCTTTTCTTTCTCAAAATCACATGAACAAAGCTCTTCGTCCTTCGGCTATTAAGGCAACCGAAAGGAAAAAATTTGGTACTGGTATTTGCGAGTTTGATCTTTTTTTATATACTTTTTCAAGCCGTGGCTTTTTCTTGTAACCGGCTGCCTTTTCCTCTTTTCTTATTGCAATGGCCGAAATAAGGTTTGCTCCCCTCTTGATTGCACAAGTCTCACAATTCAGCAAGGTGTAAATAAGCCTAAGAATAGCCCTAGTGCAATGTTCAAAAGCTAGTCTCAAAGATGAATAAGAATATAAGCACTTCGGCTTCGCACTATTCCTCACGCATACTTTAGCGCATGGCACTGTAGCACGTGGCTCCTATAGCGAGTTGTACTGTAGCACGTGTGTTACAGATTGATGATTGATGATTTAGCCAACACAAACTCAAGAGATTGAATTGAAACCAACTTAGAGATAGCAATTTATCCAAAAGAGAGTTTGGATTGGATGTCCTAGTTGTGCACGATAAGGACTCTATGCGGTGAACAGTACCACGTGATACTATAGCTGCACGATACTGTAGCCCATAGTAGCAGATTGATGAATTGCGATATATTTTTGGTGCTGGTTTTGAGGAGTTCAAAAACCAACGAATTTTTAGGTTTAGATGGAACACAAAGATTAAGCTACGCAAAGGAAATACTTAGATCAGCACTAAACAAAAATTCTAATGGACTAAAACCTAACAAAACTCACAAGAAATAACAGATGAAACTATGGTTTTGGTATTGCAATTTTTGGTTTAATGGACTATAGGACATAAACGAATCTACTAGTACGGGTAAAAAGCTCTCACTGAGTAAACCTAGAATCTGATACCACATGATACGGGGGAAGGCATGATCTTCTCAGTGAGGAACTGTGGATAGTTGATGTGAAATAGACGATGTCGCTAGCTGAACACTCGCGCCAATACACGAACCCTCAACTCTTCGGAATACGCCCAAAAACACACCGGATAGTTGATCGTCGCGAGACCACAAACGACGATCGCCAAGTCCCCAATTCCCAATGGAACAACGGCTTGACCTTAAATTGCAGAACAAATCAATGGATCGTCTAGTCCTCTCTCAAAGTCATCGCATGAACTCTGGTTTAGAAAGAACAAGCAATAGCTATGTTTCAATTCTTATGCATAAACTGGTCTGAGATTACAATGGGGGTCTAACTCTCAATACATAGTCTCGGCCTAGGGACTATTCGGATTTACTGTTCATGGTGGTACGATTCACGCCGCGCACTATTCATGGCTTGGACTCAAACTCACACAAAAGGAAAACCTAAATTTAAACCGTCACAATGTTTCAGCCATAGCGGGCGACTGTAGGTCTTCTGAAGCTGGGGCTAGATCCCTTGTGTGGGCCTTGGAATAAGCCTTCCAACAAGTCCAAGAACACCCCAATCGAACTTCGTATGTAAAAGTTATGGCCTTTTTATTACAGGCTTGTTGGGCTGTCCCGAACCGAATCCGAATTGAATTCTGAGTTGATTCCGAGTTTGATTTCAATTGGGCTTGTGGGAGGTCCGAATTGGGCTTGAAAATCTTATCCAAAACTTGAGCTTTAAGTTCTTGGGCTTCTCCCCTTTTCCCTTCTTGGTCGCATGGGCTTCTTCTCCCTTGTTGTCCGCATGTGTTGCCCACCTTCATGACTTTGTCCCCGCCTCCCTCTCCTCCCTCTCAGTTCAAAAGTCTTTAAGCTTGTCAACCTTGAGAATACACAAAGTATTGCTTTTAGGTAGTATTCAATTCTCATGGACAACACAAGGAAACTCGTTAAGAAACAAATGCACCTGTTGATTAAGAAACTTGGCTCTTGCTATAGTCATTGGACCTTTTGGTGCTTCACGAACAACCTCATGCACACTTGGAGAATTAGAAGATGCAGTAGTAGTAAAGATATCATCATCATGATGTCAATGCTCACCTCATCGTCATAGCCGCTCAACCTCAACGGCCTTGGCCTAGGTGTCACCGCACGCCCACCTCCTGATCCGTCAGCCACTAAAGTCGTTGATTCCACTATGCCGTTGACAAGGCTGTGCCACTACATCAAGCTGTCGATCGCCATGGCCTCTAGATCCGCCTACCACTGTCGTTGTTACCTTCCCTTCATCGCATCAGCCTTGCCACCACCCTGTTTCTTGCAACCGCTGGGGGCAACAGTGGATGGGGGACGTGATGGGAGTTGGTTGGGAGGGGGGGTGTTAAGGGAGAGGGGATATAATTCATTTTCCTTTTTTTTGTTTATTGTGTGGATCCCATTAAGAGGGAAGAATGGATTCTAGATGTTGGAGCAAAAGATGTTAAACTTTGTGAATGCCTAGGTGGCATGTCTTTAAGCATATGTTGATTCAATACATTAGAGATGCCCTTAATTTTGTTTAGAGTATGTTAGTTGTGAGCATTAACAAAATGATTGCACAAATACCACATGCAATATATTTGCAAATAGAGTGAGTATATGAACTTCCAAAAAGTACACCTCTTCAAGAAATTTCATTTATTAGATAGAAAAGCACCTTTTAAGAGCATCTTTAGTGTATTGAACTAACGTCGATTCAAAGTCATGCCACGTAAGCATTTTATGAACAGAGCTTGTTTTTCTTCAATGTATTGAACCGATTCCTACTAATAACTGGGACCCACGTTACATTAAAAAACCACAAAATAATAATATCCTCTCTCAACTGCACTATCTCCTATGTAGTTGTTTAATACTTTGAATCGACTCCTAAGTAGAGTCCGGTTCCATACATTTTTTGTTGGAATCGCCCCCTCTAATGTATTGAATCGATTCAATATCTTCCCTCTGCTCATTTGAACCGGCTAAAACACATCATTGGAGATGGTCTAAGTGACAAAATCTTACCTCATGTACCTATAAGCACTTTATCTGTCCTACGTGGCAATAAAAATTAGTTTTTAGTTGATAAGGACCCGCATTGTACATGCTCTAAGCTCTTGTTCCTCTAAGCAGGTGTTATATCAGTTATATAAATAGTTTTACTCTGGTGGTCACAATTACAACTTATGTTGAAAAAGGTTATAACTTTATTTACAGTTTCAAACAATATCAGTAGAACGATGTCCGTTTCAAAGGGAGGACACATTTGGCAGCAACCAAATTATAGTGTACCAGGTGTAGTGATTAGTTTCCGCAGCAGCAGTAAGTTCTCTGAGTTACTGTTTGATAGTACTTGATAGATTAATTAATAGATTAGCTAGTACTAGTACTAGTGCATCAGAAGTTCCGACAGCCTCTAGGATACAGACATATATTGATTTGCACCCAGAGAAACAAATGGAAGAAAAAAGACGAGTCTTCTTTCATTTCAATAGATTTTAAACTCCAGTGCAGAGTGCTTCCTTAAAGAAGGCAAAGACTGAAGCATAAGCAGTGCAGGCAGAGGATTACGCGGATCATCAGTCATCACTGAATAAATTAGTACACGTAGGCTTTTTCTTCAGATGGAGGGAGAAGGGGAGCGCCCTATTAGTATAAACACGTACACCTTGCAGACCAAAATAGATGACGTTTTCGGAAGTGAGTTTATGTTTTCATATAGATTTTATTTTAGGTTTTTTAGGCAACATTTTTTCACAAAATGTCCTTATTATTTGCTTATTGACAGTGGCACTGGAGAGATCGGTATACAGTCGATAGGGCAAACTATGTTAATTTTTTCTTATTCTATGTGCATGAGCTGAAATGACATAATTAGATTGAGCAGATTATACGAAAAGGAACAACATCTAATTTCATTGAATTTGATGGTTCGATATCAAAAATAAAGATTTCCTGAGTTTGTGGTTTCATATGCAGTAAAATCGCAATAATTGTTCTTACTACTGAATTGCCTGACAGAAGTACTGTGTCCGATGAGATCACATATCTACACATGGAAGAGCTGCATCTGATCGTAGCTTCAGAGGCGGATCTACAGTAACCTAGTAGGTTGCACAGGACACTAGATCCAAAAATCAATTTTTTTTAGATATAATCATGTATATGTAATGTGGACATCTCTAACCTAATATGAGAGGACACCTCAAACCACGGCTAGCCGAAACGTGGTCTATCTTGCCTCAGAGATCCTTAATCATTTTTGTTCTGGATCAACCACTATGTAGCTTAGATAAAGATATATGTTGATTCACGGTTTAGTTAGTTACCAATGCAAGCTTTCATTTTTACCTTCACCTGTTCTAACTCGGCGATGTTTGCTATTGTATTGGGTAATATCTCGGGCCATATGAGACGGGATGTACGTATCGGTTAATTCAGAGTTCGAACATTCCGATGGCATCAACAATGGTGTTGCATTATTGGAACATACACGGGCCACGGCAGCCCAGAGCTAACGAGCCCAGTACATGGCTTAGGATTGACCTAGCATGGCCATCTTGGGCTTGGGCAATTAATGGGCGGTATGTGAACTGATAACAATTTAACATCAACAAAAAGACCACATCGTCCCCCTCCTTACAAGCATTGACCCCCTTCTTACAAGCATTGACCGACGAAAGCTTGCTCATCTTCTAGAGCCATTTGGGAGACTAGATAAAGACCTTTTGTGCTTCAAGTTAGATTTAGCTTGGTTCCTATTTTTTGCTTGGTTTAGTTGCTTGTTATTTGTAAGACTTGTTTCAGTGCTCTTCAGTTGATATCCTTGATGGATGTTTTGTCTAGCTGATGGGGAGTTTGTCAGTTTTTTGGTTGTCCTTAGACTGTCTTGTTCAGCTGGTTTCTCTAGCTTCTTTCTATCTTTCGGTTATGACTATGTTCGTAAAACTGTTGATTAGTTTTTTATAAAAGCTGAGTTTATCTTTGTTAAAAAAAGACCACATCGTCCGAGTCAAAATTCAGATATCTTTTGAGACAGAATTCAGAAATTGCTCATACGGCCATGCGGATGCGTAGTTGCCGTGGAGAACAATGCACACAGCAGTACAATTTAAGGACATGTTTACAAGGATAGTTCAACATGTATCGGAAAAATTCCGGCTTTCCAAACGGAGCCTAACTTTAACAGGTTGAAGCATCCAGCTTTCACCTTTCGAAGCCGGTGAAGGATCTGCTGCAATCTTCACTCGTATACTATCAGGGGTGGATCCACCTAGGATCATAGGTGTTCATTGAACACCTAAATTTTTGGCAAAAATTATATATATTTAGGGTATAATTACATACATACATACATACATACATACATACATACACACACACACACATATATATATATATATATATATATATATATATATATATATATATATATATATATATATATATATATATATATATATATATATATATATATATAGGAAAAATACTTTCTACTCAGGGTGTAGTTACTCCACTTTTGATATACCACTTAAAAGAACTTGACATGCTTCTTTATCACTTTGGGCATACTCATACACTAATTATAAGATACTCCAATGTGAATCGCACGAAAAAATTGCAAGAGAGTCTATAGTTTTTAGCATATTTTGTAAATACCTTCATATTCGCACATAAAAAGGAGTATGTCTAAAAATTTTACATACCACCCCTAAAAGGTGTGAATACCATCTAAGTAGTCTTATATACTCGTATACTACACATACATACTATCGATTACAAGAAGATACTCCCTACGTTGTAGAGATACTGAAATAGGAGTAACTACACTGGGAGTAGGAAAAAGGCTTATATATATATATATATATATATATATATATATATATATATATATATATATATATATATATATATAAAAAACATGTTAAATCACCGGTAGTTTCCTCGTCTCGCACAACACAAGATCCTTCCAAGTCCGACGTCATACAGGCGTCCCAACTCCCGGCCCAGCCTACAAAGCGCCCATCGAGCCACAAAGACGCTCGGTCGTCTCACGAGCCCAATGCTCAAGCCCAACAAATTAAATCAATCCATGCTAGCAAGACCAAGGCACTAAACCGCCAACTCCCAATCCCATTCTCCCATTCTCCTCCCAACCCTAAATCTAAATGGCTCCATCCTGGTAATCGAGCGCCTTGTGTGTGGTGGTGGCGTGGCGGCGCCATGGGTCGGGTGGTCGGGCGGGACTCCGGGGCCACTCGGGGAGAAGGAGAAGGGTCTGGGGGAGGACCGAGCAGGAGCAAAGCGGAAGGCGAGACCGAGGGCGTGGGCGAGGCGGAGCGCGGAGGCCGTGGGCGGCGGCGGGCGGCGAAGTGGCGAGTCGCGGCCATGTGGCGAGGGTGGAGGTGGAATCGGAGAAGGGAGGGAGGCCGAGGACCGCAGGGCGGGCGGAGGCAAAGGCGCCGCGAGCCTGGCCGTCTTGACGTGCTTGGCGGCCGGCGGCTGCTTGCTCAATTGTTTCGCCATTGCTAGTCGCCAATGTCACTGCTCGACTCCGTCGCTCGTCATTGCGCCCTCTGACAGTCTTGCGATAGAGCGGGCCATCGCAAGATCGAATTGGAGGAGTCTTGCTCTAATGATCTTGCAGGTGGCTGACTTGTAACTTGTTGAATGTTGATGACTTGATGTTGTAGACTTGTAGTTGTAGACTTGTAGTGTTGTGAACTTAAGAAATCAGAACTTGTGATTTGTGGAATACGGTTAAGCCGATTAGCCATCAGGGCAGAGGCAGGCAGGTAGCCAGAGCGAGAGCAGGTAATTCCTAATTCCTAATTTGGTAGTGAGCCCGTGAATGAATTAAAGTGAATTATGTATTTGTGTTATTGTCATATTGTGGTTTGAATCTTCAATCTTGTATGTATGCGAATTGTAGATATTAGAGCTTTAAAAATGGAGAAGAAGTCTGTCAATTTGAAATCTTTGTGGGAAAGAGCCGGAAAGAGACTTAAGAAACCATCCACCTCGACGCCAGAGCTAAAACCTATTGAAAGCCATGTTGAAGACCATGTTGAGAATTGATATGCTATCTCCGGTACAAACAATTAGTACTTCCATTATTACTATTGTGGTCTGTCATCTGTGGACTTTCTGTTCTATATTGATCAATATTTTTATAACTTCGAACACCTATCCTGAAAATCCTGGATCCGCCACTGTATACTACGATGTACAGAAAGATTACTGAGGATCCTCGCGGTTCACGGGTGCTTCGAGCGGATCATCCGAGGGCACGGGATAACCAGCTGTGTGTCAATGGGATCTTCAGGCCTGCTTCAGTAGCTCGACGAGCAAGTCGCCGACGAAGCCGTCGTCCACCTTTCCGGCGCCGGCGCCCACGCCGCCGAACTCGTTCCTGACGACGCTCTCCATCGTCCACCCGGTCTTCGCCGCGAACGTCTGGTTCACCCGGCGCACGTCGATGCCCGCGCGCGTCACGACGGCCCGCACCAGCGCCTCCCTCGCCGCCGCGCCGCCCCCGCCGCTCTCCAGCGCCGCGCGCACCGCCCTCGCGAAGTGCCTCTCCGGGAACTGCGCGCACCGCAGCGCTGCGCGGAGCAGCCGCGCGAACTCACTGCGCCCGTTGTCGCCCTTCCTCTTCAGGGCCCGCGCGAGCTCCTGCCCGTACAGCCTCCGGTACGACGCGAGGACCGCCTTGAGCTGGTCGCCGCTCCGGTGGCGCAGCACCTGCAGGATGCACCTCTGGTCCACGTGCCGGCCGATCTCCACCGCCTCGTACAGCGTCTTGGCGTCGCACATCGCCATCGTCGCGTCCACCCGGCCGCCGTGGTAGCTGCTCGAGCTCAAGAACGCGAGGAGAACCTAGAACAAATTGATTGATCCAACAAAAGATAAAGAAAAAATCTTTGCATCGTAGTACTAATAAAACCGACACTGATCAAGTGATCAATGCTTATACCTCGCTCAGGCTGCCGTTCGTTCTCGAGGAGGCGTCGCGTTCGAGGCTCGTGCTGTACCGGGCCTGGTACGCCTGCTTGATCAGTGCGACCTCCGCGGAGGATCGGGTGCACAATACTTCGATGAGCACGTCGGCGTTCAGCCGCCGCCCAAAGAGCGCGTCCCTGGCGATGTCGGCGTCCCGGACGCACGGCTCACTTGCTCTAAGATAGGCCACTCTCTGCATGACGTGCATGCACATGGTAACGAAATTAATTAGTTGAGATTTTCATCGAAAAGTAAATTAAGTGCTGCAATTGTAAAGAGAAGATGCTTACAGAGAAGGTAGTTTTCTGCTGTGACAGTAGCTGAAGAAGGTCTTGGTGGTACATGCTCTGGTATGACCTGCAGATTTGCTTCAGCTCTTGGCTGCTCCTTGCGGTGAAGATCTCCAGGATCGGTCTCGCATTGCTCGGCGCAGCGTTCCCTGCAGATTTTTTTTGTGGTTCTGACTCCTGTTTAGTCCCTTATAAGCACTATATATAACAAAAATATTGATGTGTTTCTACAGATTGGGAGTTGGCAATGACACCATGTTTCTTTCATGTACCAGTCGGCTAAAAAAAAGTCAAATGTATGGGAGAAAGATGTATGGACAGTTAGTACAGGGAAAAAGCCACTCATATCGAGTAAGGCACATATTGAGTAAAATGTAAAAAAAAAAAAATGTTCAGACAAGTTGTTCTCTACTTGATCAGTTGATATACCAGAGAAGAAATGGTTGAGGTGCCTGCAGTCAGCTTCGTATCGCCTCGCAAGGTCTCTACTTGAGGTCATCTGATCAGAGAAGAACTTATCAGCTGTCACTGCCACAAAACTCAAAACTATGATAACCGCAAGCACGACGAGCACAGGATTTATACATTTCAGGACGAGACGGTTTGGAATTTTGCTTTCCTAAAGGGATGGCAAAAGCAGGAGGGAATATATCCTACCTTCCAAGTTCAACGACCGAGTTCCCGCGAGACTTCGTTTTCCGTCAGCAAGTCGCACTTTACAAATGATTTAATCTTCCCTTCTGCACACTCCAGTTTCAAACTTGATTCGATCGGAATGAAGCACCAATGCATCATCGCTCGTTACGTCGTCGCCTGAGGTTGACATCGAGGTCTATCGCGCGATGGTTCGTAGCTGCTAGCGCGGAGAATAAGCAGAAAGGTGAGTTCTCGGCGTTGGTGGTGGATGGGGAGCTGTCCTGCAACTGTGCATGCATGCGTTCACCAGGAATCTCTGAAAGGATAGTATTTGAGACTGATGTTTTTTGTCAGGATGTCAAGCCAACGATTGTCGTTTATCTGGATGGCAGTGTCACCAAATTCCTAAAAATGAGTGTGAATGATAGATGTAACTACTGTTCTTGTTTCCTTTTTCATTTGGCTTTGCAAAAGGAAAGCTGTGTTTATACCATGTCTCCAGCTAGACTTATCTTATGCTAAAGTCACAACTCCTACTCCTGGTGGGGGTTAGTGCCTTATGTTGGTCTATTTGGTTATGTCGAAATGATGTTATTTTTGACAACAAAAATTTAACTAACCCGTTACAGGTTATCTTATTGAGTGGATTCTGGCTGAATGCATGGGCTGTACTGCAGAAAACAAACCAGAATGAGACTATGTTGGAGGGAAACCAAAGATTGGAGTTTGTGGCGAAACAAATCCTCAAGTTTCGTGGGTGAAGGCTTAGTCATAGGATTTGCAGTGGTTGAGGTTGTCTTAGGTTTTGCAATGATTGAGGTTGATTTGTCAAGTGTCTTTCAGTTGTAAGATTGCAAGCCGTTTTTTCTCGATTTGTTTGTCACTTAACTTGCTTAAATAAATTAGGCTGTGTGCATCGTTGATGTAGAGGCCAGAAGAGATTATTCTCTTCTATTATCTAAAAAAAGACTTATCTTATGGAAATAGTCATCATCAAAACATGCAGTGCTTTCTGGACGCACGGTTTGTTCACATGCAGGAGTGAATTAACAGCCAGACAGGATAACTAGATAAGCACGAACTGAGATTAACGAAGATCATTCATGGTTATCAGATTGCATGCCATCTTGTTCTTTCGTACGTAATTAGTAGTGCGAATCTGCCATGCGTCGATCCAACAATTAGAGTGTATGTAACATTTTCTTGCATTCCCATTTGCAACTTGGTGACCTTATCTCAGTCCAACCCTCTTGAAGGTGTCACTAATCACTTCTTTTTATGTGGGGTAAATCGATAAACTCAACCATTGATTGAATTGTGTTCCTGCCCTTTGAAATCTTTCATAGCCCGGTAGTGGCGGACCCAGGATTTTCAGGATGAGTGTTCGAAGTTACAAAAATAATGATTAGTACAGAACATAAAGATCCAGAAGTACTAATTTTTTTTGTACCGAAGATAACATCTCAATTATCAAATAATTCAAAGAAATTACAAAATAATTAAGAAAGAAAAGAAAATGCTTCCATGGGCCACTAAAAAGACAATATTATGGATTCTGAAGTATGAGGAGTTGGGGGCCATCCATACCAACCCATTAGTAAACATAGTCAAATGATTCAGGATTTGTGCGAAATTCATTTGATGGAGCATCGAAGCAATTTTTGAGAATAAATGATGTGATTGAAAAATTTGTACGTTCGCAAAGGATCTTACAGATAAGCATAGGTAAAAGATCCACATGCAAGTCGAAGGAAAATGTAGTCATCCTACAATGACAAGTCGACTATGAGCACACCTTATACAGTAATCGTCAAGCTCTTGACACTGGTAATCGCCATACATCATGCCTGCATGAGAAGTGACATGGTAAGAAAAATAATCGAATGGCCACTGATCTCAAAATATTACAAAAAGGAAGTTGGCCATTATAATGTTATGTAAAAAGTGACAAGAAAGAGTTACCTCTAGAAAAGGCCTTCAAATCAGCATCAATATTGGCAATCTTTCACCAATCAGACCAACATCCTTTTGGCGGCGCTCCATTGTCATTGCAGATATGCAGACTATTTGGTGCTTTTGAGGTTCATCGAGGCTCCACCAAAGAGAAGGGATTGGCGATCAATTTTCAAAGATGTTTAGCTCAAAGGAAGAATATACCATATTCTTTATGCTCTTATCAATTATCATGCACCAACAATGACTCGAGTGTTTGAAACTTCTTCAAGCTTGTTGCAAAGACATAATTGTCAACACTCTCACCACCCAATGCTCTAAGCCCACCCAAGGACAATAAGTTTCTACATCTAGCTATAGAAATGTCATGGAGCACACCCAAAGTTTTAACACTTCCTCGATGGAAGGTTCATCAAATTATCGCAGCTTGAACAAACTTAATCTTCTCGAGCAATAAGACTTGGCAAAGGACATAAGCATTGGAACCTCAAAGATCACCACAAGAACTAACATGAAAATACTTGACTCCTCTCCTTGTTCTCTGGCCATGATGGCGCCGCAGAGTCGCAGCCTCCCCTCCCTCGCCGCCGCCTCGCCTGCGGTCCTCCTCCCGCCCGGCCTCCACCTCCGCCCGCCTCACGGTCCTCTTCTGGCCTCCTCCTTGACCCCTTCATTGTTCGGCCCTTCTCCGGTTCTACCATGGCCCTAGGAGTCCGTGATCCATGACATGACGCCCGCCAAGTTGTTGACTGAACGCCAGACGGCCGCACCCGCCGCCGGGTCCGCCACAGACCTCCGGCCACGGCCTCCGTGGCTCGTGGCTCCGGTTGCGCCTCCGCCTCCGGCCTCGGCCGACCGGTCCTCGCCTTTGCTCTTGCCTCAGACCCACTGGCCACTGGCCACTGAGCGCCTGAGCTGCACAAGGATGGAGAGTGGAGACATTTAGGGTTGGGACTTGGGAGAATCAGAGAATGGGAGTTCGAAGTTGGGTCATGTGCGCGCGCATTGGGCTCGGTTGCGCGTGCCTATGGGCTGGGCTGAGAGCCTGGGACGTGAGGCGCGACCGCGCGAGCGTAGTGCGTGCGAGAGGAGGATACATGCTTATTGAACATTACTTTTGATATATACATGTATTATACTCTAAATATACATAATTTTTGCCTAAAAAATTTGGGTGTTCAGCTGAACACCCATGACCCTTTGTGGGTCCGCCCCTGTAGCCCGGCACGGTGGCACACTGTTGCCCTGCTTGGCCTCTGGGTGACCTGGAAGCGCCGCAATCAGAAAAACATCATAAACGAGCACCTGTCCTCGGCAACACTCCGATTACTACATGATCATCTCAGCCTGTGGGCTGTCCGGGCGACGAAAGAGACTATAACACCCCAAATTTTGCTATGTTTCAACAACTAATTTCAAAATATTTAGATTTTAATTGGAGTTCTTGCAGTTATTTAAAATATAAATTCGAGTTCCATTCAAATCCAAATCCAAAACCAAAAAATATTCAAATTCAAATTTTAATTTGGATTTTCCCTATCAATTCCCTTGGGCTCAAGCCTATTTTCTTCCTCGCTTGGGTCGAACCCCATCCCTTTTCTTCACCGGACCGAGCCCATTCGGCCCATCCCTCTCTTCTCTCCCTCTGCCTCTCTCTCACTCTACTATCGCTCGTCTCCGACGCTCGCTGTGCCAGCCGAGTTGCCCTCGCCACCGCCCTCGTTCTTTGCAAGACCCTCTCGTTTGGAAACCGACGAAGCCATCACACGCATTGATGCTAGTCATTTATTTCCCTCTTAATGTGAAATCAAATCGCACTCCTTAAACCGTCAATGCCATCGAGCCCGCGCCTGCTCTGCCTCCCTCCTGCTCTATAAATCAGAGCCCCACCACTGCATTCCACAGTTCCACCCCTTCACACACCCACAAACCCCCCACCGCCTCTCGTGCCTCGTCGCCGCCACGGAGGTCATCTTCCCGAGCACCGACTATCGCTCCATCTCGTCGTTCCGCTGTCTCTAGTGAGGTTCTTGCAAAATATTTCACGTCATATCGTCTTCCCAAATCTCTAGAGCATTTCCCCTCAGTCAATTTCACATTTGTCACAGCTTGCCGCTGGAATTTTGCCTTCTTCCCTGTCGCCACCGGCGAATTCGTCATCCTCAATGAGCCTATTCCCAACCCCTTATACCTGTAGCATCGCCTCCATCCCCTCTTTCTTTTTCCCACCTCGATTCGGCTTTTGCGCCACTGTAGCCCATCACCACCGTCGCCACCTTCTTCCCTAGCACTAGCGATTGTCGCCCTGCCACCTCGGGCCATCCCCGACCATGTTGCCCGCACTAAAGGAGTTCCCTCTCTGTGGAGTTGCCTATGCGTGAACCATCTCTTGAAGACCGTTGCGGAAACGCGCCTGCCCGAGCCATGGCCGTCGCCCCGATGTCGCCTGCACCATCGCTATGCGTCTTTGCTTGCGACGCCGCGACCCATGTCCATGTGGTTGCACCAGTGCATTTATGCCATCACCTGAGCCTCCCGCACCTCTATTCTCCACCGGCGCCACTGTCCAGAGCTGTCGCAGCCGCCAATCCTCTTCAGAAGTGCAAAATAACATGTCTGGTTCACTTCAGTACATGACACGTGGGCCCTGTGGTTTATTTTCTTTTACCCAATTAAAACAATCTGCTAGATTGACATGTAGGCCCCACATGTTAGCCGACACTATTTCATGAACATGGTTCACCATGAACCCTCTCAAAATTGTGGACTCGGTTCATAGACCATGGCCCCACCTATAAATATCTGGAGCCTTTTATTTATTTTAATCTAAAATAATTCTCCTTTCTCTCTCAATTTTCGGTATTTTCCCTCCATCCAAACTTCTGGAAGCCCATTCTCCTTCATACGAGCTCCGATTGACCCCGTTCTTCTTCCTAAATTCATCTAAATTTATATTATGTCCATCAATACTAATTTTATAATTCTTGCATTTTATTTTTTTTCTGGTTATTTATTTGCTCTCGTTTTGCGCGTAGAAACCGACGTTGCCGAAGCAAACTTAGAGCAACCAGAGGGAGTGACACCCAACTGCGATGAAGGCAAGTATTGCTTGACCATGTTGTGCCTGCTGTTTTCAAAAGTTTATTTTTATATCGTTCAAAACTAGTATGCATGGCTAATTACATAAAATGATGATTTTACCTGTTAGGAAATGGTAGCTATGCCTAATTGAAATTTACCTCTTTGATAATGACATTATTGTACCTTTGTTTCCCTAGTATAGTTTTACTACTGTAACAAGTATGTTAGTTGTGGATTAGTTTAGTCGGTAGAATTACTTATACAAGCTATATCAGTCATTGTCATCCTATGAGTGGGAATTATTATAAAACATGTATGCAAATTATTTTGAGAAATGTATGGCATGGGTATTGCTGTTGGTTTTAAAAATAAAAGAAAATGGTGAAAATCTGTTTTAGACTTGGGCAAATGGTAAGTTCAGGCGGGTATGAATTGAACACGAGAACTTGTAATGTGATAGTTCCGCCCGAGTTATTTATGGACCGACGCTTGTGCCTTTCCAAACTAAGCACTAATGTACAACCACAAGTATTTATGGGTACGGCATGGCTAAGTAATTTGCAACGACCTAGCTTAGATTTCGCCAGATGGTTGAATGTGTGTGTCAAATGGAGACAATTTTTCCCACACGGCACAAAAGGGGGCTTTTGACTAGCACTACCAGAAACTGTGTAGTTCCCGAGTGCCTATATTTTTCCCGAGTGTCTTGGCGAAAACACTCGGGGAGATCCCGAGTGTTTCGTAGAACACTCGGTACGAGAAATTAACACTCGGTAGGATTAACTTTTCTGAGTGTTTTCCATAACACTCGGGAAACAAAATGTAATCCCGAGTGCAGCGCAAAAAAGACACTCGGGAGCTTTATTTTTTCCACCCCCGCCAATTTTTTTCCGCCCCCGCCAATTTTTCCCCCCTTTTAACCCTAACTCCCAATGGATGCGCCCAATCCCGCCGCTTCCCGTCTTCCTCCTTCTCCTCTTCTCCTCCTCCCCGCTTGGCACCTTCGTCTTGCCCTCCTCCTCGCTCTCCTCACACAGGGCCTTCTCCTCCTCCTCCGACTCCCTCCTCCTCCGCCTCCCCTGGTCTCCTGGCGCCTCCTCTCACGACGCAGCCCATCGGCTCCACGGTCTTGGGCCCGCCCCCGCTCTCCCTCTCACGGCTCCCTCTCCCAGATTCCCATGGTGCCTCCTCCCATTGATGGCCGCCTGCCTGCCCTGGGTCTGGCCATTGCCAAGAACGGGCCGGCGCCGGCCCAGATCTGCCGCTTCCTCCTCCTCCCGAGTTCGGCTCGCCTGCTCGCAGTCAGTCAGCCGCCTAACGCCTCGGGCGCCTGCCTGGCCTCCTCGCTCCACTCCGGCACCTCCTCATGGCGCCGCCCGCTCGCTTTGGCCCCGCCATCTGCGCTAGGTCTTCGCCCTGTTGCCCCCCTCGGCTTGGCCAGGAGGCAGGCTTTGGCTCTCGCTCGCCGCCTCCTCCTCCTAGCTCCCTCCCTTCCTTACTCGGTCCAAGACCAGCGTGGTTTGTTCGACTTACTACGCTCGCCTCCACGCCTAACCCAGCTTGGATTTACTCCTTAATTCCCTTTGATTTTGCTACTCGCTTATATGTGATGCTTTGATTTATTAATTTTGATATAGCTTGGCTTATCGATGTTGGTTGTATGATTCGCAAAGAAAGAAGATGGATGTGGGTTCACCGATGTTCAAGCGGCAAGGAGGTGATGGGGTGAGTTGTGTTATGGTGCTCCATGGGTTTGATTTTACCGATTCTTGGCTTTGGTCCATTGAAAGTTTATGATAGTTATGAATGTAACATTAGCTTTATGATATGAAGAGTGATTGTTGTGCTCTTATATCCGAATGGAAAAGTTATGTTAGTTAAGGAACATGCTAATGATGAAATGGATGAATATGGCACAAAAACTAATTGCATTTAGGTTTAGAGTAAGTAAACCTGAAGTAAGAACAAACATGAAGCATAATTTATTTTTAATTGTCTTCTCAACTGCTGAGACTTAAACCTTCCTGTCATGTAATATGATTCATCCAATATGAGTGGATATATGACAATTACTTTCCTAAAAATCATGGGACGAAGTTATAATGTGTGCAAACAACTTAGCTTTCTTGATACATATGCTTCTTGAGAAATTCAGGATTTGTTTTTTGGGTTTGTGCTGCAGGCAGGCACTACTCCCATGTCCCAAGTTGCCAATTGAAGCTTACTCTTTCTATTTGTGCTCCTTAGATTCAATTAGATGTTGATATCCATAGCTTCTAAAAATATATACAATAATACAAATGAATGTTGTTTACTTGTTTTATCAAAGTGAAAAGAAATAGGTACGGTTAGTCCGTTACTACAAACACTGATAACATATTTAATCTGGACAATTATATAGCCTAATTGTAGCATGTATATGATTGCCTACACCTTGCAACATTTGCTAATTATTTACTTTGTTCTGCAGCCTATCCTAGTCTTTATGTCCAAGGTTGACGGAGATCACAAAAGTTGTTTTTGCTATCATAATGCTAATAATCCAGGTTAGTTCCTGCTGACCCGTGCTTCCCTTAATTGTTTATTTTGCATCTCAACCCATCTGTGCGTGTATGATCCTGCTATGAAATATCAATCTTTTGTATGTATTGTTTGTGGGAATGAGTAATCAAAGTGTTGTAAAAGGTTCTTCATTTTAGAGAGACCAAAGAAGGCAAAGAATGTTACTTTTGATGACTTTTTGAGCCTAATGTTGTTGCTCTTGCTTGATGATCTATAAAACAAAAGGTTGGGGAGAAGCCGCTCATTCTGTCACTTTCGACCTTTGTACAGGTGATTTATCTTTTAAAAAATAGCAATGTTGACCTATGACCCCGCTTCTTTCTCGATGACTATCGATGGGAAGCCCTTGCTCATTATTTATTGGAATCAGTAAATCAACTACGCTCCATACCCGAGGGCACCAATTCCTTTGGTTTTCCAATCACCACTATTGCATACATATATACACTAATTTTTGTAAGTTTCTATTGAACTGTTTGGTCTTTATATTTCCTTATATTTATCTTCTTCCTCCTTTTTTTTGCCTGAACAAATATTGAATTGACAAGTTCATATATATACTCATATATATGTTCTCCCTTTATTCACACTAACTCGTTACACATAATTTGCAGAATTTGTTTTTATATGGTTATGGTGCAATTTTCAACTTCCTTGGCATCCTAGGGACAATCATATTTCAAGGTAAGCATCTGAGTAAAGTCAATCTTGCTGTTGAAATGATGCCTGGAAGTTAATCTCCTTTGGACCTTATGTCTGAATTTGCCTGTGATTGAACTGTGATTCAGAATGTGAATCCACATCAGCTGTTGAGCCCGAATCTATCTTTTCTTTCTCTTTGTATGATGTAGCATGGCCTCCAAGTGAATTGGAATCTCTTCAAGAAAAGTATTCTTTAGTTTGTAGGCTATGCATTTATGAAGAACTGAAACTTGCTACATCAAATTTCTCACCTGGTAATTTCCTTTGACACGTGCATTACTTTGGTACTCATGTTTCTTTCAAAGAAAGTTGAATGCTAATTTTCTTTTACACCAATGCAGATATGTTAATTGGGAAGGAGGACTAGCCATGTTTACAAGGCACAATTACTTGATGGCACATTATCACCGTTAAGATTCAAACCTTTGGTTGATGCACTACAAGAGTTTATTACGGAGGTTGAGATCTGTGACCATTTTGCAACGTGAGAATATTGTCTCACTAAGGGATTCACTTTGAGAACTACTGCCTTGTGTTGGTGTATGATTACATGCACTAGGAAGCTTACACAAAGTGCTTCATGGTAAGCGAGAATATGAAATACGCCACCTATTCAGGTCCTCGATCCTCTTGGTAAGTAGCCTCATATTTTCATCTGTAACTCTTCGTTAGGCCAGCGTGATAGCAAGAATATCTTTAGTGGGAGAAGAGAAATAAAATAGCAATTGACATCGCAAAGGCACTTGAATTTCTCCATCATGGTGATGTCACCCAATCTGTGATTCATGGAGATGTCAAGTCTTCAAATATCCTCCTCTCGGAGGATTTTGAGGCAAAGGTAAATATTCAGATAAACCTATAGCAAGAACTACAACGGCATATCACATTTTTCTCAATTCCCACTCTAGCTTTCTGTAGTAAACATTTTTTAAATTAAGAAAAACTAGACATGTAGATTAATGTAAGTGACTTAACGTAAGCAGGCTATGAGTCAGCAATGAACATTTAGTAACCACACTTGTCAATTTTGATTCGCTTGTGACATCATCTCTTTTTGAAAATTTTCATTTGTGTGATTTTGGGTCGGCAAAGCAAGTGTAAACCGACTCCCCACCTAACATGTAATCGACATCACAGAACTTTTGGGTTTGTATCATCTCCGGCTTTGGTTACTGTTATTGTTACTTTATCAAATGTGAAGTGTCTAAGCAAACCACTCTTGTGACAGTACTTGGCTCCCGAGTATTTTTCTTACGGAAAGGTCAACGACAAGATTGATGTCTATGCATTTGGAGTTGTACTATCGAGATCATATCAGAAGAAAATCAATTACAACAGATGTGCAAAGGGCCAGAAAGCCTGGTTGGGTGGGTAAGTGCTCCTTAACTCTATTTTATATGCCTAGTGGCTAGCTCGAGCAAAGAATATGCCCGAGAACAAAATGGTAGTTGCACATTCACTCACCGATGATATTAAAGTGGTCTTGGACCATTGCTAGATTTGATCTGCTGACCTCATATCCATTCTTGCACAAGCAAGTCAGGCTCGCTTTTACCTAATTCTTTGTTCATGGTTGTAGGCAAAGCCACCGCTTTGCCAAGTGGGGAAATTAAATAGTTGGTTGATCCATTTCGGGAAATGATTATGAGTGCGATGAACTGACAGATAACGCTTCATTTCATTTGCACAAGGACATCTTCTCATTCTCGACCGTAAATGTCACTAGTAAGAACTGGTTATATGGATCATGAAAGACTAATAATCTGCAGATATTTGACCCCAATGTACTTATTTGCTATTTTCTCGCATCCTAGGTGTTGAAATTGCTTCAAGGGGACGCATTTAAACGATCCATCGGGCAAGATCGCAGTTAGCGCTTAGTTTCGACGGTTCGATGAGGAGGCAGTGACTCGACACAAACATGCAATCACATCTTAACCTCAGACACTTGGTGTGGACGACGACACTCTCTCACTGCAAAGACCGAATGTAAAATTACTTGTTATCGCGTGGATGTGCTAACTGACAAGTCTTGTGTTTAGCTTTTCGAATTTGAACTTGAATATGTTGTGGATGTCCGATCTATATATGTGAATGTTGTATTGTGAACTCAACATTATGTCAATATTGTTGTCGAATTTATATATGCAATGATTTGTGCGTAATTGGTGGTATTTTTCTTGCTGTGGAATGTATACTCTGTTTGATTCCCGAGTTTCCTGTCAGTCTAGAGTCTGGTTTAAAATGAAATGCATTGTACGTATAAAATTAGTGCATATACTGTTTAGGTATTTCCCGAGTGTCCTTAGTTGCGAAACACTCGGGAAAATCACGAATATGCATGTGTGCTGGGTTGTCATGTGGCTAGATTTCCCGAGTGTAAGTTTGAAAAATACACTCGGGACAATTTTCATACTTTCCCGAGTGTAATTCTGAACACTCGGGAAAGTTTTTTGTCCCGAGTGTTTTGTGTTTCCCGAGTGTAATTTAAAACACTCGGGAAAATTATGTTTCCCGAGTGTAAATCTAAAAACACTCGGGAAACCAGTTTGAATCCCGACTAAAGTATCCCGAGTGGCGTTTCCCGACGGTCGGCCTTCGGGAATTACGTTCCCGAGTGTTTTGGGGACTTTCCCGAGTGTTTTAGGCACTCGGGAAAATACAGGTTTCTGGTAGTGTAGGTGGCTAGAACCCTTCAGTGGTGAAACCTTAGTGGGCAGAGTCAAGTTGGGTTGGTGCATTATAAAGGCCTTGTGATAATTACTTAGTCGCAGACCTACAAAAGTGTGTCAGACAGACAATATAAGTTGATTATCTCTTGTGGGTAAAGTTGTACAACCTCTATAGAGTGTAAAACTATTCGAACAACCATGCCCACGGTCAAGGACAGGCAAGATGCATTTTCACATGGTAGATTTATGGTTTTGTTTTAAAATGGGCTTTTGGGAGATCGGGAGTGGTTAGAACTCTCGGGTGATTATTCTGGCGGCTAGAGCCAGTTGGGTGGATAAAACCCAATCCTTTAAACCTTGGCAGATAGAGCCTTAAAACTGGCAGATAGATCCTTAAAACTAGTGTTTGATGGCTAGAACTTTCACTAGTAAAACATTTAGTTTCAATTATTGCAACTAGTTTGTCAAATGATTACTTTTGGAACTTAAAACATGGCTTTAGGCAAAAGAACCATAATAAGCATTCATTGAGCCTTGCATATATGTAATTGCATTATTCTCAAGACCTGCGGAGTACTCTATGTACTCACATGCTACACTCAAACAAATATCAGAAGTCTACAAAGATGTTGAGGAGGATTACGACTTCTACATGTGTGGCTTTGAAGAAGGACATCCAAAGTACTAGGATGTGCTCCCCGGTCGATTGCCAGTGTGTGAATTGATGGGCCATTTCTAGAGTTTATCTTATTTCTATTTTCGCTACTTGTAAGGCTTGAGGTCAAGTGACCATTATTGTAATAAGTGGCCATATGACTAGTACTCTGTTACTTATTTTTATGTTATGAATCATGATCCAGACTTGTTATCATCACTATATCCACTAGCTTGATCTAGGCCTGGTGCAGAAATACACAGAGGGCTCGGATTCAGAAATCTGGTCCCGATAGAGACCTGCCCAACGTAGTCTTGAACTAGTGTAACCAACTACTGGATGTAATAACTTAACTACTCCTTTTCCTCCCCCATTCTCTTGCTATTGTAATCTAGAGGCAACCATTTTGGTATACCTGCTTCTATAATTTGGGAAACGTTTTGAAGTAATGAAATTGAGTTTAGGTGGGCATCTTGCCCACCGTTGCCGCCTAAAAAACGAAAAAGCTAGAAAACGCTATAGCATTTTAATCTCATCCACGTGATAACAATCCATCATTGCTTTTCCCTTACGCGATGTACCAGAGCCGTTCGGTTCCATGTTTGCTTTACTTACATCCACTGCAAGATTCCTTTCTTCCATACCTCTCACGCTTGTGCATCTCGCTTCTCGCTTCCCCCTTCTCTCCCTTGATTCGCTAGCAGCAGTGGCCAGCCGCCAACGTGCAAGAGCTACGAGCAGGCATGACAGCAATGGCCGCTATGGTGTGACGGAGAGTGGGTGTCATGTGCGGGACCGGTGGGGAGTAGGCACGAGTGGCAACGGGCGATGTGCGACGGTGAGCATGCCCGGCTCGTGGCGAAGCAAACGAGTGGGCAGTGCCCTGTGGTGGTCGCGGCTGCAACTCATGCACGCCTTCCAAAGATGACTGAGGAGTGGGCACAGAGGCAGCGAAGGCCGAGGAGCAAATCGGCCGATGGAGGCTACGACATGCGTCTGCATGGGTGAAGTCCGGGACTACGACGTAGGCCTAACGGTGGAGGTCAAGAACGACAGTACGGAGGTGGTGGGTGGTGGCTCAATTTACGCCATAGCTTGCAAAATTCCGGGTTTATGTTCGAAAGTCCTTGAAACCTGCTTAAACCTCTATGAAACTTGAAACCTACTCAAAAACTTTTCAGAAACTTCTTGAAACCCACCTCTAAAGCTTTATGTTTCTGATTTGATGGTTTAAACTTTGAAGTTTCTGTTTTGAAAATTGAGGTTTCATCGAAGTTTCAGTTTGAATCAAAAGTTCCACTGAAGCTTACGTTTTTGAAACTTGAGGTTTCATTAAAGTTTCATCGAAGTTTCATGGAGTTTCAACTAAAAACCTCATGCAACTCAAAGAAACTGCTATACAGTTGAAATTCATTCCAACGGTATAGTGTGAGCTAACAACTCCCTATGCATGAAATTTGAAACCTCATTAAAACTTGAAACGTCACGAAACTTTAACCCAAACCTTATAAAACCCCATGAAACTGTGATTTTTTTAATAATCTATTTTTATTTAGAATTACAAAAATAATACTACCTTATTTTTTTTATCAGAAATAATCATTAGTCACCGTACCGTTGGGTGACTTATACCTAGTCGTCCAACTATTAGGTGACTGGCCATAGTCACCCAACCACAGAGCGCCAAGCGTTAGAGTCGCCTGGTAGTTGAGCGACTTTACTAAGTTGCCTAGTGGTTGCACGACTTACTTAAAGTCGCCTAACCACTGGGCAATTTGAAGTAGTAGATCTACTATTTAATAAATCCGATTGGAATAATTATGTGGGAATAAATGTTACATTTTGTAGGTATTACATTTAGAAAATCCTGTTGTAGGATGTTATTTTTTTTTTCAAATAAAAGGGTGGTGACAAGGTTGGTTGGAAAGTTTGTGATTTTCGTAGAATCTAAAGGGTACGAAATTTGTGAGACTCGCAATAATATTTTGTGATCGTCATATGTTGTTTTAGTGCGCTAAATTTCTGAAGAATTTTGTGAGGATGATAGAGGTAGCAATGATTTGTAAGTATGAAGGTAAGTAATATTGCGATGCGCCAGGAAATTCATACACGGTGAACTTTGGAGAAATGATGCAACGATAACAATACGATATTTGATCCGACAAGGGGTTACGTGGCAAGCAGGCTAACGAACCAAGGACCGAACACGCATGCCTTTAGGGAATTAGAAATATATGGGACATATGGACGAAGAGGGTCGGACTACTGCGTGGACCGAGGCCATTTGCCCTTCCTTGTGAGCTCGGCGTTGTGCTCCTCGCCGGCCGCCAATTCCCTCTTTTTCTTGCGCTCCCTCTCGCGAGCCTCACACTCCCTGCACCTGCACGCCTCTAGATGGGCTTGCATCTCCCGCCGAATATGCTGGTTGTGCTCTTCGGTGCGGTGCTCCTCCTCCCTCCTCTCGCGGTCCCTGTTGGTATCCCACTCATCGCAATCGAGAGTCCATTGGTCGTGTGGGTGGATCTCTAGGTCAATCCACTTGCGATAGCCACATAGTGGATCCAGGGACTACTGGTAGACGTGAGAGATTGTTAGTGCAGACTTTGAAAGAGAAATGGTAGGGGAACATATTGCTACCTATCCTTACCGACTGCCGATAGCATCTCGTGTCCCAACAATGGCCGATAGTCAGCTGGAGTAGTTCACAAGAACCCCAAGAATGCATGCCTGTGCTTAGCTGCTTGGACTTGAAGAACTTGCATATGTCCTCGCACCAACAGAGGGGCGTCTCTCTCCTCAGGTGTGTTGCGCTAACACTCGCTTGGGATGTTGTGGTAGGGTTGTCGCTAGGGGAGTGTCATTGCGAGAAGGTGGCCTCCTGGCACGCTCCCTTTGTTTCTCCTAGGCTGCATACTCCCTTTGCATTTCGCGGACCTCCTCCCAGTGCTTGTTTGTCTAGGCGAGATTGTATTGAAGTCTGGATGCAGGAGAACCCGACGTGGAAGGGGTAGTACTTGTAAGCCGAGCTGGCGCTGCGTACGCGACTGAATTGTAATTCAGTTGAAGGAAATTTGCATCCGCGAGACAGCAGCACTAAGGAGACTCGTTGGGTTACGTTGTCCTAAAAAGCTAACTCATCGGGTCACGTCGTCCTTAAAAGCTGACTCGTCAGGTCACGTCGTCCTAAAAGACTGCCTCGTTGGGTCATGTTGTCCTGAAAGGCTGCCTCGTCGGGTCACGTCGTCCTGAAAGGCTAACTCGTCAGGTCACATCTTGCTTTGCAGAGAGTGATCACGTCCTGCTTTGCAGAGAGTGGTCACGTGGTGCGCTACCGAGCGAGGTCACGTTGTGCATTGCAATTAAGACGAGAGATTGACACTTCAAATAAAGTTAAAATTTGCAATTACGATACAATTAGTTTCATAGTGCTTACAACAAGCAAAGTACCGACTGAAGTACAAGTTACAACATGCTGAAGTACAAGTCGGTGTTCCTACGTGTCGGCAGGCACCTTGCAAGTTCTCGTAGTGTGGCCTTCCTGACGGTAGCGGTCGCAACGTCTACCCACCACTCCAGCTTCCCCTTCGTCCATATCGTTCCCAATGCGACGACTCTGCCGACGACTCTCCCCCCTTTAACAAGTCTAGATCTAGAATCCAAGTCCTCCGTGCAATATCCAACACGGCGAAGTTGCCCACAACCCTGAAGCACCACGCCTGCTGCACCCTCTCCTTCATGAAGTCCTATGGTATGTAGTTCGATGGGTCCATGTGGATGGTCCTACACGCGACGAGGACATGAGAGCATGGCTTGTGAAGGAGCTTTAGCTTGTTGCATGTACAGCTAGGTTTATTCACATGGTCTCCAAGGCATACCTCGTGGGTAACAAGAGACCGAGCCATCCCAAATCCGGATCTGTCTCGAAGGACCACGTGCGTGCACATGCCAAGGACACCTAGCCTGCTCGTAGACCATGGTGTACTGCTCCTGGCTGGATTTAAGTACACGAAACAGCTGTTGCATGGACAAGGCCCACAACTTAATGACATCCTGTAGTGATCCCTTGCTAGCAAACATTGCACGAAGCCGAATCTCCGTCCCATGTTACTCCCACGGTGATTCGTGCTCGTCATGCACAGCAAGACCCTCAACGTCCACCTTATTCCATTCCTGCGAGATGGGACATTCGTCCTCCTCTGAAGAGTCATCACCATCCTGTTCTAAAGCTTTCTCCTCCACCCGAGCTGTCAAGTCATCAATTTCCATCTCGACGACTATGTTGCCGACATGCTCCTCGTGATCGCTTATGCACTGGCCGAGTGTGCGGCAGCGATATTCCTCTTCGCTTCAAAGAATATGGGTCACCGCCTCTTCTTCGCTTCGCAACATCGGTCACCTCGTCCTCTTCGCCTCCGCAACATTGGCCACCGCTTTTTCTTGAACCACACACTCGCGGCTCGAAGCCGCTTCCCACCAACCCGACGATAGCCGCTTAAGGGCCTCCGACGACTCCCTTCGGACATGGTTGTCGAGTAGCACGCAATTGTAGCCACGGCGCCTGCAGCCTTCCAGAAATCCCTTCCATGCAACCGTGTGCATCAGTCTGATCAAATCCCACCGAATGTGCATGGCAGATTGACTCTAAAGCCCTTGTACGATGACACTGCACACCTCGGGGGTCCAAGGAGAAGCTTCCGGTGAGTCAGCGTAGGACATCTCCGATTCGGGCATTCTCCACGTCCGGGTGTACCATACTGACATGCTGGAAACCACTTAGATCAACACCATACGGACCTTCATGAGCCATACCAACACCATAATGCACTTTCAATCTTGTGGGCTCCGACATAACTGATTTATCACTATAAATATTTCAAACATTGCAACCAGCGATTTCTCAACATACATTCCCCAAACACATGCTAAACCAACAATTAGCTACACGTCGCCTACATTCGGCCGAGAACAAGAACAAACAAGACTATTACCTTCATGCGGAGACCTTCACTTCTTATGAACGAGCTTCCTTCGTCTTTCTCTTTCACGTCTCGAGCTCCTCTCCGCCCAAACCGCCCTCTCCCGATCTCTGCTCCTCCCTTGGTGTACCTCTCCCAAACTCCTCTCCTCCCCTTCTCTCCCTCTCTCGAGCTCCTCTGCTTCTCCCTCTCCCTACCTTCTCCCCCTCTTCACTCCTCCTATCCTTCTATCCCTCCCCTTTTCTCCTCTCTTGATCTGCTCTGGTTGTCTGCCGAGAGAAACGGCGAAAGAAACCATGACGGGACCGGGTTTGGCTTTCTATACAACCGTCTAGTCTCTCAACCGTTGGACGACTTGGCACCAAGTACTGTCCCAACGGTTGAGCGACACGTGGACTAGTCGCTCAACCATTGGACGACTTGGGTAGCAGTGGGCCACTTTTTGCTGCCAAGTCGTCCAACAGTTCAGCGACTAGGCCATGAACGATTGAAAAGTAATCTATGAATAAGTAATAGTACAATGCTAGAGGGAATGCATATACAACCATGTCATAGTAAATACGAAGTAGAATGCGTAAACACATAATACAAGTTATAGAACAATGTTAGAGGGAATGCATAGACAATCCGTGCTCCCAAGGGGGTCGACTCCACCTGTGCCTGCGTGACCACTAGTGGCCCGCTAAGCTGCGACCCGGAAAGAACCTCGACGGGTGCGGACTCAGCTGCTCCCCTGACCTCCTTGGGTGGATCCGCGAAGAAGGCATCCACGTCCTCGTGAAGGAGAGCTCAACTCTTGGCTAGAGCAGGAAATCTGCAGGACAAATAATGTTAATCTCTACAATATATCGACGATCACAAACCTGAAGAAAGGAAACGCACCTTGGTCATGGACCATGCACGAGAAAGGGTCAAACCCATCGTACTATCCATATAGGTTAGGGAAGAAAGGATACTGCACTGACGCTCTCGGGTAGGTGTCCTGGAACGACGACGGTGGCGGTGGCTGTGGCGGTGCATACCCACATGTCCACCCAGGCCCTCTAGCCTGCCAAGGCGCAGGCGCAAGCGGGGCACGTGGACATGCCCCTCCTGAGCCTCCTAACTGGGCTGTAGGATGTGCCGGCCTCGGCGTATGCGCCGATGAGGCCACCTCCTGGACCGTCCTGCACGACGTTAGGGTCACGCAATGCCTCACCGCACTGCAGGCCCAACGTACAAACTGCACTAGCTCATCGCGCGTCACCTCCACACCAATGCCAAGCCTATCTAGGATCGACTGGGAGTCCCTGGCAATCCTGATGTCGATGTCTATTTGCAAGGAGTAGATGAAAGTGTCAAACCTATAATTGAGGTAATTGTACTCCAACATTTTAAAACACGATAGTACGTACCGCGAGGTGCAAGTTCCACGCGAAGTGTACAGGGTACGTGTCCGTCGATGCTGGTACGTGAGCGAGGGGACGGTCGATGACATGCACCAGCCTAGTGCGTGTTTGCAGGGCGTACCAGCGATGGTACTCGTCAGACGCGTCTTTGGGGCGACGGCGATCCTCCCAAGATGCGATCCTTGTGCGCAGAAATTCGCTCATTGCGCCACCCATGGCTCCATCTTCACCGGCCACTGCGTCCTGATGCCACCCCTCCTACTATGGCTGCAAAATGCACCATTGCAATTAGAAGCCGTCGTAATAGAACTAGCAAAAACATATACGAACATGTGTTATGTGTAACTCATGCGTGGGTCGAGTCAGGCACCCTTGTCCCGATGGGAACTGGAACAACCTGGCGGAGGCCAAAGTGGCGCATCACCCTATTCACCATGTAGTCCTCGATGAACATGTCAAAGACGAGTTTCTTCAGGTCCACCAAGACGCCTGCCGTGCAAAGACAATGAGGACATTTCAAGAGCACGATCCTTCGCTCTCGACGAGTACGGCTCCTAGCGACGTTGTCGGGGTGAGGCGATCCGGCTACTCCACGAAGTGCTCAGACACACGCAGTGACTCAAGACGTGTGCATACCGGCTCGCGAGCCGTAATAGTGGTTAGAAAGAACGACTTGTAATACGACTGAAGTAAAAATATAGGGAAGTACGTACCCGTCTACGATACCAAAGGGACCCTATGGTCGGCCGATCCACTGCGTCCCCATGGTACATGTTCTCGCCGTACGGACTAGAGTCTACCAGCATGGGCCGTCCGAGAGAGAAGCGTTCGAACGACCACAGCTGCAGCAGGAGGGGGTAGCCTATGAGGATAGATGCCAGCTTTGTCCCACAAAGACGATCGCACATGCCGCAGACGTCAGGACAAGTACGGCCGATCCTCAATCGATCCGCAGCCTCCTTCTTTGCCGGCGATGGCCCCCTCGTATCCCATGAGGCGGGCGCCGACGAGTCACCGTGAGTGTTGGTAAACAAGACTAGAATTAAAAGCCACAGGTACGTCTTGAGGTGCCGCGACACCTGGTTGGTGGTGGGCTGCGGGACCATCCGCTCGACCTACGCACAAACGAATAATTAGTAAGCCCGTAATATGGCTAGGATAGTGCATCGCTAAACATGAAAAATATGGAGCATACGTACCCAGAACTGCGAAAGCCACCGCAGGGGGCAGGCCATGCCACTGTCGCTCCGAGAAGTCGTAGTATGGTGGCGCGGCCTCCGCCGCAAGAACCCCCTGAAATCTGCCCAGCAGGGCGTCGCGCTAGTTGACAAGCGCGTCCGGCAGGAATGCAGGGGCTCCCGCGATAGGTAGGCTGAGCAACATCGCGACATCCTGTAGAGTAGGAGCCATCTCCCTAAATGGGAGGTGGAAGGTGTGCGTCTCGAGCCACCATCGGTCCACCAGGGCTGTCAGGAGCGACCGGTCGAACGGGAACTGTCGTGACCACTCTGGACCGGCTTGGACCTCCCCGTCGTCCTTGACCGGAGCGCCGTACTCTTCGGTGGCCTCCACCATCCGCGCGAGAGGTAGAAGGCCGGCATAGCTCAGCCTGCAAAGCACAAAGAAGTAACTACATAGCGGACATATGACACAAAACAAGTGGCATAGCTTTGCGGACAAACCTGTCTACCCAGCATGAGTCTAGTCTCCAAGCTCGTCAGGGTGTCCACGTACGACCCACCCCCAAGTCAACCGCGTTGTCCCCACGAACTGGATACGGGACACGATGGCTCGCGCGATGCTACGCGTCGACCAACCGGTCCAGCAAGCCAAAATGTCAGTCCGAACCACCAGGGTCGTGAGCCATACCTGCAAATCAATTTTCAGTTAGCAATTACGACACAATTAGTGGTTAGTGGGTTCAATTACTTATAGCGTAGCTCCGGAAATTCTGCAAATTAAGTTGTATTGTTGCTTAAGTCTACTGATTTTTCAATCATAACCTACCATGCTTTCGAAAGTAACCTACCATGATTTCATATGCAAACCTAAGACTACGCTATTTACAACTATTAACAATATGCATGGACCCTATCAATTATAAAATAAACGAGGTATTACATAGGTTTGTCAATTATAAAATAAATAACAAATAAATTAAAAGGCATTAATGTTAATTGAGCTTTTAAATTATATTCCAATGGCAAATAAATCATATTTGGTATGTTCTTAGTGGCACCAAAACACTTTGCTCGAAAACAGGTCCTAATTAAACGAGATATTACATAGGTATATCAGTTATAAAATAAATAACAAAGAAATTAAAAACATTAATGTTAATTGAGCATTTAAATTATATTCCAATGGCAAATAAATCATATTTTGTATGTTCTTAGTGGCACCAAAACACTTTGCTTGAACACAGTGGTAATAAATATACAATTTCATGAAACCCAAGTGGTAAACACACAGTTTTCCCTACAAAAGGCTATAATACGTTAACACCTGTACAGGCTGCTATGGATTGCGAAATACTTAAAAATATCATCGTTAGTATGCATATTTATAATGAGTGAAGCTTTCAGGAAAAAAAATAGAATTTCACATGTTTTGGAATCCTATGGGTTTGGAACCATGTATCTGTGATTTTTGTCTTAGCATTTTATAATTCCTTAATCCAACCAAAACTATAAATAAAATGTTATCGATTCTTTATTGTGGAAATAAATACATGTATTTAACATTCTATAAACTAGCATTTGCGAATGCACGAGTTATCGACATGTTTATATAATAGAAAAGTAACACGTTATCGTTCACCGACAAATTTTTCCTCCATACGAACTTCCAAACTAATTGTATTAATCATTCTATCTCCAAACTAAGATTTTTTAAATTAACCTTACTATTATTTCATTTGCTAACAATATGTCAATACACATGATGTTGCTTGCTAACCTACCATGGTTTCAAAAATACACGCATACAAAATAATGCTACAGACTCACCATCGTCGTCGTCGATGCGAAGAAACTTTTTTTCCTCCTCTCCCTCTCCCTCTCCTATATTTCCCTTTCCATCTCCCTCTCCTCTCTTTCTCTTCTTTCTTCCACTCTTGGCCGTCGCTTTCCCAAATGGCGCATCACATTTCTGGCATGACATGTATATATATCATTCACCCCAAGTCGCCCAACGGTTGGGCGACTAGGGTCCAGCGGGTAAGCGATATGTGTCTTAGTTGCTCCACCGTACGGCGACTAGGACCGAGTCGCCCAACCGTTCGGCGGCTATCGGGCGAAAGGTCCAGTCGCTTCACGGTTAAGCGATTTGGACATCTGTTGCTCACCAGTCAACCGTGGAGCGATACGTGATTATTTCTGACAAAAAAATTAAATAGTATTATTTATGTAATTCTGAATAAAAAATAGATTATTAAAAAAAATCATGAAACTGCTCTTTCCAACGCTATAGCGTGAGCTAAAAGCACTAAAAAAATGCAAGATGACACGTAGGTGGGCTGAACTTTTCTGGGCCTCGCCCGCTGTGCTGCACTACTGGGCCTTGTGCAGCGAAGGGTTCAGAATCAGAGGGTTAGGCCAGCCTTTCCCCCTCTCCCTCTCCTCTCCCTCTCCTATCTTTCCCTTTCCCTTTCCCTCTCCTTCTCCTCTCTCTCTTCTTTCTTCCACTATTGGCCGTCGCTTCCCAAATGGCGACTGTTTACGGGCGGCCGCGCGCGCGGTATATAATCACCCCAAGTCGCCCAACGGTTAGGCGACTAGGGTCCAGCGGGTAAGCGATAGGTGTCCTAGTCGCTCCACTATACGGCGACTAGGACCAAGTCGCCCAACCGTTCGGCGGCTATCGTGCGAAAGGTCCAGTCACTTCACGGTTAAACGACTTAGACATCTGAACTTTTCTGGGCCTTGCATGCCCGCTGTGCTGCACTACTGGGCCTTGTGCAGCGAAGGGAATCAGAGGGTTAGGCCAGCCCCCAGCCAGGTGCTACTCTGTTGATCTGCTGGGTCAGGCGGCCAGCTGGGCTGGTGCAGCGGTGCATAGCCCTGAAACACTGGAAAAATCCTAAAATAGTTGCATCGTTGCATCAGGATTCCATCTGCTTTGTCCTGCGTCCCCCACCGTTGCTTGTTCGATCCCAATAGCCGCGCGCGCCAAGACGCGCAAAAGGCACATCTGGTCTACCGGTAGCTAGCGCAGCAGCGGAGCAGCCTCCACTTGAACACCTCTGCTCTCCTCTCCCTGCCATACGTACTACACGCCCAGTCGTTCGGGCCAGGCACTGCTGCTTCAAGGCCGGCGCGCGAGCTCGCGGGATGCTGTGCCGATCGCACGCCTGCGTTGTTGCCGGGGGGCGCGGGCGACGACGCCTGCGTTGTTGCCCCGCGGCGAGCCGACCGGGCGCCCGTGGCCGTGACGCGGTCGATGGTGACCAAGAGCTCCAAGGGGACGGCGGCGGAGAGCGGCAACAAGCGGCGCCCGGCGCCCGCGCGGAGGAGCCCCGCGATTCCGGCCACCCAGCTGCCTGGTAACTCCGCGGCGCCATCCGCCGACCATGTATTCCAGGTAATTGAGCTTATCTTCGCGAGCTAGCTAGACGTGCATTTGCCACTTACTGTAGTTTTTCCATTCCAGTTTACATGTCTGCACTCTTCACCGATCGACCTAGCTGCTAGCTACTAGCTAGTTCACACTCCACAGTACTACCAAGCATAGAAATACAGAATCTTATTAACTTTATCACGATGCTATCTGACCATTGGCATTGCACTACTTGCCCTGTGTACTTATCCACGAGTGTCTTAATCACAGTTATACTTTCTTCAAATGCACCCTTACTTTGCTCGGACTTGTGCTACAATTGTTGCCACACATCTAGAATGAAGGGAGCTTTAGCCTGCCTTAAACAGCATGCTATCGTCGCGCTTTAGATTTCTCTTCTAGGAGAGGTTATCACTAACCGTCTAGATTTTAGACACGGTTACACCAAAGAATTAAACAACAGGTACAAAAAAGAAGAAGAAGCTGGAATCAGCATGCATGAACAGAGAAAACCCCTCAAGGGCTCAACCTGTGGCATGCAGCTAGAGGGGAGAGGTACCATTGCAAGGAATTTTTTTAAATAATCTATTTTTTATTCGGAAATACAGAAATAATACCGCTTAAATTTTTTTTACAGAAATAATCTCGTGTCGCCATACAGTTGGACGAGTCGTGCAAGTCGCCCAACCGCACTGCGACAAACCTTCAAGTCGCCCAATAGAACGGCGATTTAAAGGTTCGAGATAAGGTCGCTTTATGGAATGACGACTTGAAGAGAGTCGCCATACGGTCGAGCTTAATTGTCATGACTCAACCTAAGTCGCCCAACCAGATGGCGACTTGGGGGCGAGAAAAAACCATGCCGAAGCCTCGCCATTCCACTGAGCGAATCGCCGGATTCCAACTCGAGCGGAGCAGAAAAAGAGAGAAAGAGAGGGAAAAAAGAGGAGGGGAAGAAGAAGAGAAGAAAAAAGAGGTTTTCGTTTCGCATCGACGACTAGGACGGTAAGTTTGTAGTATTAATTTGTAAAAGTTTATTTTTGAAATCATGGTAGGTTAGCAAGCAACTTTATGTATAGTGACATATTGTTAGCAAATATTTAGAGATGGCATGATTAATTAGTAACCATGGTACGTTAGCGAGCAACATCGTGTGTAGTGACATATTGTTAGCAAATATTTAGAGATAGCATGATTAATACAATTAGTTTAGAAGTTCATATAAAGGAAAAAATGAGTTAGTAAAAGTAAATTTAGTTGTACTATTTCGCGTGCTGCGCTAATTGCGTACGGGCTAGATGAATGATAACATGTTACTTTTGTATTATATAAACATGTCGATAACCCGTGCATTCGCAAATGCTAGTTTATAGAATGTTAAATACAAGTATTTTTTTGTATAATAAAGAATTAAAAACATTTACTTCATAGTTTTGGTTGGATTAAGGAATCACAGATACATGGTTCGAAACACGTAGGATTGTCAAACATGTAAAATTTTGTTTTTTTCCTGAAAGCTTCACCCATTATAAATAGGGATAAATATGCATAGTAACGATGATGTATTAAATATTTCAAAATCCATAGCAGTCGGTACACGCGTTAAGGTAATATAGCCTTTCGTAGGAAAAATTATGTTTTTACCACGTGGGTTTCATGAAATTGTATATGTATTACCATTGTGTTGGAGCAAAGTCTTTAGGTGCCACTAAGAACATATCAAATATGATTTATTTCCCATTGGAATATAATTTAAATGCTTAAGTAATATGAATGCTTTTAATTTCTTAATTTGCGTGTATGGCTCAAGACCCTAGTGGTTCGATTGGCATTTCAATCTTTGAATCGTTGGTCGACGCGGCAAGACCGCCATGAAAGCCGTCGTGTGCCGCGATCCGGTTGGCGGGACGACGCTTGGTGAGTTGGGGGTGGTTCATACGTGGACACCCCGACGGCTTGGAGACTAGACCCGCTGGGTAGAGAGGTTTGTCCGCAAGTCGTGCCATTTTTTGTATCGTATGCGCACTATGTACTTACTTCTTCGTGCTTTGTAGGCTGAGCCGTTCTGGCCTTCTACCTCTTGCACGGATGGTAGAGGCCACCGAAGAGGACGGCGGTCTGGTCGACGACGATGAGGAGGTCCAGGCCGGTCCGGAGTGGTCATGATGATTCCCGTTCGACCGGTCGCTCCTGACTGCCCTGGTGGACCGTTGGCGGCCCGAGACACACACCTTCCACCTCCCTTTCGGGGAGATGGCCCATACTCTGCAGGATGTCGCGATGCTGCTCGGCTTGCCTATCGTGGGAGCCTCTGATTCCCCGGACGACTACTGTCGTGGCCTTGGCGCCTTGTTGGGTGGTTTGAGGGTTCTTGGGGCGAGGCCGCACCTCAGTGCCGACTTCTGAGCGACAATGGCATGGCTCGCCTGCGGTGGCTTTTCGCGATTCCTGCACGATACTACCTATTTTTCATGTTTAGCGATTCATTGAGGCGTAGCCATATGACGAGCTTACTAATTATTCGTTTCTGCGTAGGTTGAGCGGATGGTCCCACAGCCCACCGTCGACTAGGTGTCGCGGCACCTGGAGGCGTACCTGTTGTGGCTCTTCGGCTTGGTACTGTTTACCAGCAGCCACGGTGACTCCATTGACGCCCGCCTAGTGGGGTACGCGAGGGCCATCGCCGACGGCGAGGAGCTAGAGATCAGTTGGGGCTCAGCCGTACTTGCCGCGACGTACCGCGGCATATGCAATCGCGTCTTTGTAGGATCTAAGCCCGCATCTATCCTCACAGTGCGCCCCCTCTGCCGCACTGTGGTCGCTCGAGCGCTTCTCTCGGACGCCCATGCCGTAGACTCCGGACCGCGTACGGCGCGGACATGTACCATGGGGACGCGGTGGACTGGCCGACCGTAGGGTCCCTTTGGTGTCGTAGACGGGTACATACTTCCCTATATCTTTTCTTTAGTCGTATTACAAGTAATCCTTTGTAACCACTTTTCGCCCGCAGTACGAGATGCACATCGCAGTCACACGCGCGCATCTGAGCACTTTGTGGAGCAGCTGGACCGTCTCACCGCTGACGACGTGCGCTGGGAGCCTTACTCCGATCAGGAGACGGAGGCCCGTGATCCCGCGGGGTTGTCTTCACTGTGCTGGCGCGACCGATCGTACTGGCGGACGCAGAGGAAGCTCGTCTTCGACGTGTTCGTCGAGGACTATGCAGTGCACAGGGTGATGCGCCAGTTCGGCCTCCGCCAGGTTGTTCCAGTTCCCGTCGGGACGAGGGTGCCTGAGTCGACCCACGCGTGAGTTACATGCAACACATGTTCACATATGTTTTTGATATTTCTGTAACGGTGGCTTCTAATTGCAGTGGTATGTTTTGCAGGCATAGTAGGAGGGGTGGCATCAGGACGCAGTGGCCGGCCAAGATAGAGCCATGGATGGCACGATGGCTTAACGCCCACGAGGATGCGTGCGGAAGAGGACGGCCCGACGACCTCCTCGTCGCACGACGAGTACTTTGTTGTACGCCCGGCAGACACGCACAGGCGGGTGCATGTTGTCGACCCTCCCGCTTCGCGTGCAAGACCGACCAACTCCTACCCTCTCGTGACTTAGCGCGAACGTGCACCTCGCGGTACGTAAAATCATGTTTGAAAATATCTGCGTACTGTTACCTGAATTATAGGTTTGACGCTTTGACATACTCCTTGCAGACAGACATCAACGTCGGGGTTGCCAGGCGACGACGGACAGTCGATCCTGGACAGGATCGGCATTGGTCGCGGAGGTCACGCGACGAGCTAGTGCGCTTTGTTCGTCGGGCTCGCAGAGGCGACGAGGCGATGCGTGGCCCCGGCGTCATGCGCAGAGATGCACAGAGGTGGCCTCGCTCGGCAGGGAGAGGTGGGCTCGTCGGTCCGGGAGGTGGCCTCGTCGGTGCATAGGTCGAGGACGCCATGTCTCTACCGGTCGGCCGAGCTCGGGAGGGCACGCCCACGCGTTCGCTGCGCCGCGCTTTTGTTTCCTCCTCGCGCTGCGCTTGGGCGGCTGGAGGGTCCGAGCGGCACGTGGTACGCACCCTACCACTACGCCATCGCCACCGGCAGATGTTCTCATCTCGACCCGTCCGGACAAAGATAGTGGGTATGACACCCGCACTTCGCCTACCGGTCAGTGCGTTTCCTCTCTTCAAAGTTTACGATCGTCGATATATTATAGAGATTAACATTATTTGCCATGCAGTCTTTGTTGTCCGGTAGGCACTGAAGTTCTCCCGCACGAGGACGTGGATCAAGAGCGCTAAGCACCCGGAGGTCTAGGGTCTGCCGAGCCTCGCACTGCCGAGGTTATTTCCATTGAGTAGCTTAGCGGGCGGTTGGACTGGTCCTGGCGCCCGCCATCATATGTTCTTCAGAAGACGGAGAAGGTTCTTCTTCCTACGGTTTCAAGGGTCGAGTGGTCCTAATTTTGAGCGTGGGGTGTGCGTTTTATAGTTCCCGGGAGGCTAACAAAGGGAGTAATGTATTAGCTTGCAGATGACAAGACCAGACAGGATCGACTGCTTTTGAGTATAGATAAGACCAAGCAGTATGTGCTTTATGTAGTGACAAGACAAAATGGGGCGATTTTGCGCAAAGGACAAGACCAAACGAGGCTTTTAATTTAGCGAGAATAAGACCACATGGGACAACTTTGCGCAGTTTAGGGTTAGCATTTTCAGATCGAATTGACAACTCAATTAAAGCCTCGCCAGCTTTTAAGACCGAAAAGACAAGACTCTGCAAAGAAAGACATGACAACACTCTGCCTCGCCAGCTTTTCAGACCGATAAGACAGCACTCTGTAAAGCAAGACATAACTTCTCATTGCAAAGTAAGACGTGACAACACTATGCCTCGCCAGCTTTCCAGATCGACATGATAACACTCTACCTCCTCAGCTTTTCACAACTAAAAGACAGGACTCTCCACTCTGCATGAAATTAACCACACCATGCCAACCATGGAGCTTATAAAAGGGGGTTGAACCAAACCCAACACTACACAATACATACCCACTATGGACTCTTCAAACAAACTTCTACGCAAGGATGTTGCGTATAAAAGTGGCTTGTCAAGAGGAGACAGCTACAATACTCAGATAAATCAATGAAAGATGCTCCAGTGCCACCACGTTTTCCAATCCCGCAGTGTGTGTGTGGCGAACCGGCAGAGATCATTCAGTCCACACACCCAGACACCGCGGCCCGGGTGTACTACACATGCGTGCACTACCTCGTAAGTGTTTCTTTCGCGCGCATTGATTTTCCTCTCCCAACATGGAATTCCTTAAATTTTTAACTTCATCCTCACGTAATGCCAGCCGAGATGCGCTGCCACTTCTTCCAATGGATCGACGACCCGGAGATGTATGACAGGGCATTCATCCAGTAGAAGTACATGCTAAACTACTCGGTGCGGGCCGTGAACTTCGTGCGGTGGAAACCTTACGTACCGGACCCTGTTGAGGAGGCACCGAAGGAGCCCAGTACTCACCCGGGCGTAATCCATATCGATGACATCAGTTGTGAAGAATTTACGTCCTTATTACGTCTTTCACTGTACGGTGTACTTACCACTCATAGAATCGCAGGACATGGACGACTTCAACATACCAACCCGACGTGGACAGTCCCGCGACAAGGGCAAGGGAAAGGCTCATGCGGCTGAGCCCGGCCGCCACAGCGTATCCGGTCGCCTGGGCGTAATCCGTATCCACAACGTGAGTTATGAAGAATTTACATCCTTTTTACGATTTTGACTATACGGTGCACTTACATCATGAAATTGCAGGACATGGACGACTTCGACATACCAGCCCGACGTGGAGAGTCCCGCGATAAGGGCAAGGGAAAGGCTTATGCGGCTAAGCCCGGCTGCAATAGCGTATCCGGTCGCCCGGGCGTAATCCGTATCCACGACGTGAGTTAGAAAGAATTTACATCCTTCTTATGATTCTCACTATACGGTGCACTTACATCATGGAATCGCAGGACATGGACGACTTCGACATACCAGCCCCACGTGGACGATCCGCGACAAGGGAAGGAATGCCTTGAGGAGTTCAACGCTGAGCTAGCAAGGAAGGGAAAATGGCCCCGGTCCACGCAGTAGGTCAGGTCATTACGTAGTAGTCCCCCGTCCTACCCCCATGTTTTTACTATCCCCTAAAGGCATGTATACTTATATGGTCCGGATGCTTGTGTCGCAGTGTACCGTAGTAGTAGCGAGGATGACTAAAGCAATTAGCCGAACCATCATGCCATGTCACTACGTGTAATATGCTTTTGTCTGCGGACTTTAATGTACTTCTCATTCTGTGTCTCCGCTAAGCCATCAAAGCAAGCATATATTGCAAGTATGCCTCTTCTACTGGAATCTCAGAAAGAACCATTCGCACCGCCATCGAATCCTCCATGTTTTATGGCATCTTCATAACCACAACGAGTGTTCTCAACCTCTTCAATCATATTCTATATAAGCTTCATAAAGTCCTTCATCGACTACCTGCCAATATACGCGTATACGTTCAGACGACTTCGTAATATCACTTACCTTTCTACTTACCACTCATTACTATCTCAATCGTCCTCACAAAATTTTACAGAAATTTAGCAAACTACAATAATATACGACGATCACAAAATGTTATTGCGAGTCTGACATATTTCGTACCCTTCATATTCTACGAAAATAACAAACAGACCAACCAACGTTGTCACCACACTATTATCTTTTAAAAAAATAACATCATATAATACAATTTGCTAAATACAATACCTACAAAATGTAATATCTATTTTAACACAATTGTTCCAATTGGATTTACATAATTCTAAGTTTATTTGCTTAAATCGCCCACCTACTGCGCGACTTGCTAAACTCGCTCTACAAATCGGCGATTCCAACACATGTCACACATCCGTTTGGCGACTAGATCCAGTCAGGTTATAGTCGCCATTCCATTGGGCGACTCGAAGGTTGGTCACAGTGCGGTTGGGTGACTTGCATGTGTCACCTAACCGTACAGCGACACGAGATTATTTCTATAAAAAAAATTAAACGGTATTATTTCTGTATTTCGAATAAAAAATAGATTATTTAAAAAAAATTCCCATTGCAAGTTGCAACATACTCTATGATGCATGCATGCTGCTGTATGAAACAGATCAGGCTTGCTATAGCTAGAGGCCAGATCGGATCAGAGATAGCTTTTGGTTTTGGGCCACATGCATGCAGATCGATGCAGCAGTTGCTTTTGGCTTTTGTCATACACCGCGTGCACGCGGACACCATCTTGCTAGTTACTGTACGTGTGCTCGCCTTTTCTTTCTTCTTACCTTTTTATCCTCGGGAGTAAAACTTTTTTGCATGCCGCTCTGGCCATGCAGGCAGAGCTGGAGCCAGCTAGGTGCCTGGTATGCACATGCATCCCCAAAGTTTTCAAAATTTATGTATATAACCTTACTAGCTATGAGATTCAATTGAGTTTAGATTTCCTCACAATTTGATAATACTTGAAGGAATCATATGCAAATTGTATTCCATATTCTCTATTCACATTCTATAGAACACATTTTTTCTCTACAGCTATGAGATTCAATTGAGTTTAGATTTCCTCACAATTTGATAATACTTGAAGGAATCATATGCAAATTGTATTCCATATTCTCTATTCACATTCTGTAGAACACATTTTTTCTCTACCTATGTGCATGACATTGTATAAATGGTACCAAAGTACTTTTTTTTTAGCTCTTAGGAATTTATTTAGTTTCTAATACAAAAAAATCAAGTGTCTGGTGCTCTATATGTTTGCACCATTGCGACTATGCGGGCTATATAGCATACTAATAAAAATTTATGGAGTACATATACATTTATAATAATATTTTCACACATATTTAAAATTTATTTATCAATCTTAGTATTTGTTATAGTTATCAATGCATAAAATAAGTTCTTTTCATAACTAATTGTGTAAAGTAGCTAATTAATTAGAAAGAAAGCAGAACTAATTATATAGGAACGTTAAGTATCACATGAATACAATATTCATCATAATACATGATTTACATGGCTCTAACGTTCGAATTAGCCGATAATCACTTAACCGATATCTTTTACCTCGTCTTTTAAGCATTATTGTACACCCTAATACAAATTTTCTAGCTCCACCACTACTTGCAGCAGGTGAAGATGGATGCATGTGATTCTATCTTACCGCCTATACTGCGCACGTGCAGGTGGTCGTGATGAAGGTCGCCATACACTGCCAGGGCTGTGCCGGGAAAGTTAGCAAGCATCTCTCCAAAATGGAAGGTACGTCCGTCCGTCCGTGCACCGAATGACGTCGAATGACAAGAGCTATCTTATTTTGAGATCAAGACCTCACTTGTTTTTAATCTTTCGATCGATCTTGCTTGCCCAAATTGACCAATCTAGTATATATACTATATAGTTACGGATCTGATGCAAACGTGAGCTCAATATTTGAGCAGCTCAAACAGTAACCATCGTGTATGCGTTGTCGGTCGTCTCTACAGACATTATAGAACCGAAACAAATGTATACATGTTTAGATACTCAGCACGCGAAAAATGTTTATAGGAAGCTAGGAGGGAGCATTACAAAGGTAGTTCCTAACGGATAGTACAAGAGTATACTTTGGTACTCCCTCCATTTCTTTTTTATAAGGCTCCAGTGCTCCACCTTGGCTGGTATCTTAAGCCTGCCATGTAGACAAAATGATGATGTGGCACCATAGTTAATGAAGAGAGAGGGTACTCTAGTATCTAATCTGGATACCAGTTCGGTTCGAAATCCAACGCATAAAATTTATTATGATCGATCCCGTGCATTGGGAAGATCATGCATGTATTGCTTTAGTACATGCCACAAATAGGTCACAATGCTCAAATACTAGTAAAGATCATGTATGTAATTAAATGAAACAGCCTAAGATACTACACCATAAGAAATCATACATTAGGAAGATAGTATTCTAACGCTCCTCATACACTAAAGAAACTGCACTAAGATACTGCCCATTGGGAGCAGCCTAAGGCATATTTTGGCTAGGAGCGCACAGTAATTATGAAGGTTGCAAAACCAAGATGATAAGGAGAAATGACAATGCTACCCATCTATATAAATACATTGGAAATGTGAGAGAGAATAGTTTGTGACTTGTGAGAGTGTTAATTATATCACGGCGGTTGAGGTGCGGGTTTTTTTTTCCGCTTTGAGAGAGATTTTTTTCTTCTTGTTTCCTGAACTTGTTCTCTCATTCTTAATATATTTGACCCAAAAATCTTCCAACCGCCCATCGAAAAAGAGAGTGTTAATTGTAAATGCAGAAGAGAGAAGATGCTAAGGATAGATAAGAAAAATATCAATAAATTGATATATTACATTCTAAAATAAATTCATAAAAACTATATACCTTATATTTTGAAACGGACAGAGTATATTATACTTAACTGCAGAGATCGTGGAACGGTGCTGCAGGCAGGATATTTATATTAGTTCTAATCATAAAATACTCGCTACAGTAGCTGCGTACGGCAGCATGCAGCCAACTCTGAAAAGCTGATGTGCAACTTGAACGATCATCGATCTTTGTAAATTTGTGTGCCTCATGAGGAGATTCACATGCAGCTAGCTCAGCATTTTTACCTGGTGAGCATCCATGCATCTTGGATCACATGTGCTTCCCAGTTTTCACAAGACACGCATGCACGAACCCTGGAAAGCAGTGCCTGCAGCTGTAGCTTTGAACCCAAAAGTTTTCTACTACCTACAGTATCTTCTTTTGAGGGTATATAATGGATGTTTGTGAGCTTGACACACTCACACGTAGACCTGTTTAAATGTCGAACTGGGTCGGGTTTCGGGCCGAACTTGAAAAGTCTCGTTAAAAATCAGCAGTTCTGAGCTTTGCCCGCCCGAAAAACGTATTTCTGTTTAAAATATATTATTTTAATTATTTATTGAATAAAAACTAATATTTAATTCATTTTCAGCATTAAATAAATAAAATTCTATTTTTAAATTGTTTTTACCGGGATTTCGATCAGCTCGCTGGCTCCCCTCCGGCCGGATGTTCCTTGCGCGCGTGTAAGCTAATTAAAACTCTTGTTCCTACTCGGTAGATCGACAGGTCTTAAGGCATCTCCAATAGTATATTTATCGTCTTTTAGCTATGCCACGTTAACAAAATCCTAAGCAAGGCCGTTCCTACCATTTCGGAGGCCCTGGGACGAGACAAAATGGGAGGCCTTTTATTATAACATAAACAAATAGTGCTACTTTTGTATTAACTACAATGCTATTCAATACATAAAAAAGATACAAACTACTCATAGAAAGCAATTTCTTCTAACATTTCTAGATGCAAAGTCATTGATAATAATATCCACGTCAATGTGATCTTACATATCCTTTTCAATGCATAAAGTGGCCAGACCATTCAACCCTTCTTGTGATAGTGATGACCTCAAATAATTTTTCAATAATTTCAACTTTGAAAAGCTTCTTTTAGTTGATGCTACAGTTACAAGTACAATAAATAAGATTCGATAAACAATTGAAATAGTTGGATAACAATATATATCTCTAACAAACTAAAAAATCTCAATAGCAGACATTGTCACATGGCAAAGTCAATTGCAGTACTCTTAATTCAGAGAAAAGAGATGTGAATACCAATCCCTACACTCTTAACCTTAATCTAGTTAGTAGTTATACAACCCTGCAAAGCAATAGAGCATATATAAGATATACAATTATACATATACGTATATGTAGTATGATGTATCAGGATCGGGGGTCCTTAGCTCTGGTGGGCCCTAGGCGGTCGCCCCTACCGGCCCTCCATCAGGAACAGCCCTGATCCTAAGTGGAGGAGAGAGAGAAGAGAGAGCACAGGTCGTCTCTTCCTAAAAAGACGGCCATGCACGTGAAACAAGATATGATGTATTAATCTACTCTAGTTGACATGTAAAATCTTTTCAAAGAAAAATTATAAAATACAAATGTTAGCGAATGTACTTAAAACTATTTAGTGGAGATGTTATCTCCGAAGAATAGAGACAAGGTTATGTTGCCTTCGAATCGGCTGTGCATGAGGGAACAGCGCTTGAATTGAGTCGTACGCACGTATATATGTTGCTATAGACGCGTGTTGTTAGCAGCTAATTAAGACTTGGCAGGAGTGCAGGACATTGTGCCACCCATCGTACGTTACCCCTGCTGATCATCAGACAAAAGAAACAGTGCATTGACACGTTTCCGACCAGCTGTTGGCCAGTGTACTGTCAGTAGCTTTTGTTTTGTTTTTGGAGCGGTTCTGTCAGTACATTTTGGCAGTGCACGTATGCATCTCGTGTTGTTTAGCCCAAGTAGATGGACCTGGCACTACGAGGGCCTTTTGGGCCAGTTTCTTAGGCCTGAGAAGTTGCCAAGTACATACATGGAATTATAGTCCTCGCGAATCGTCGTGCACAAATCAGTGTGTTAGTGTCTGCGTTCGTCTTGTACTTTATGTATATAAAAAAGCTACCGGCAGTTCTGCGAGTGCAAGAACCGACCAGCCAAAACGCGGTCAGCTGCCATGTGCACTCGGCCGGCCGCGAACCGGCCCAACCGCGCTGCACACAGATGTCTGCTGCCTAGCTTGGCCGTTGTAGCCAGCGCGTCGTCGTCTCTCTGCCCAACCACGCATGCATACATGTCTTCCTACGCCGCCGTTGGCTGAAATGTTGAATCCTCGCGAGGCCGCGCCGCGCTCCTTCCCTACCTGGCCGCGCGGCACGGTGGCAGATCTGCGTCGCGCCATCAGATTAATTAGATACTCCGAACTAGTAGTGAGTGTTAGCTAAAATTAGTATGTATAACTATCTTTGGTATGATATAACTGACATCTGTTAGTATCAATTAGATATGATTGTAATTAGGCCATGTATGGTTGTATAGGATTGCAATCAGATTATGTATGGTTTGTATCTTCCATTAGAGCTACTTTCCTAACCAACTCTTGTACTTGTATACTTATACAAATCAATACTAAACAATACCGTGTGCGGTGCATTCATCTAAACTTACATGGTATCAGCTTAGACTTGATCCTCTCCCATGCGCCGACCTTTTCCTGTGTGCCAACCTTTTCTTGTGCGTCGACCACCACCTCCTGTGCGTCGGCCTTCTCACATCGGCGTCACCAACTTCCGCTGCCCCTTCAACCTCTTCCGTCTTCCTCGATGGGCGACACCGGCAACCCACTGGCCCAGCTCTGGGCGCAAGCCATGGGTGTTTCCTCCATTTGTTCCCTGGTGCCCATCATCCTGGACATCAAAGCGTCCAACTACGCGAAGTGGTGAAACCTCTTCCTCGTGACCGTAACCAAGTTCGCCCTGGACGATCATGTCACGGACACACCGCCTAAGGAGCCTGATGTCGAGTGGAAGCGGCTCGGTTGTACGGTGCTTCAATGGATCTACAGGTCCATCACTACAGAAACCCTTGACATTGTCATGGAATCCACCACCACCGCCCATGCAACATGGACACGCGTGGAGGACCTGTTCGAGCAACAAAAAAACCCAGGCACTCTACCTTGACGCAGAGTTCCGCAACTTGCCGCACGGTGACCTCTCTGTCATGGACTATTGTGTCCGTCTCAAGACTTTGGCCGACGCTCTCGGTAATGTCGGCCAAACCGTGAGTGACGAATCTCTCGTCCTCACTATTCTCAAGGGCCTCAATCCGAAGTTTGACAACGTGGCCACTTTGTCCCACTTCTAACCCCCTTTCTGAGCTTCATACAAGTGCGGTCAATGCTACTTTTGCAGGAACTACCGAACAACAAACTGACCATTGGCGTCGACCTCCCTCCCACAGCATTCTTTGCCAATGCTGCTCCCCATCCTGGTGGCCAAACTGGCTGGCGCCCAAGCGGCACCAACGGCGGTGGCAATGGTGGTGGCCCAAAGAACAAAAAGTGGAAAGGTAAGGGCGGCGGTACCGGTGGCCGAATGTCGGGACCCGAAAATGCATCTCAAGAACCCTCTGTGTATTCTGAACTAGTCCTAGATCAGTAGCTAACTCACACAAAAAATAGTGATGAAATACCATCCATTTATTCGATTTAACTAAAAAGATCTCAGAGTAACAAATAATAATGATAACTGGACCTTATGGTCAACGTTTCACTTAACTTGCCACGCAGGGCTAAAAAAAACAAATAAACTCTTGTAGCGGAACGAAACCCTTAAAAAGGCCAATCAACATGCCCACAGGCAATCGAGTGGAGAACGCATCCTAATCCGCAAAACCTTCAAAGTCCTCCTTCTGAAAGAACTCTTGAGTAGCTTGATACTCTTCAACTGACTCAACAAAGGCATAAGCCGTGAGTACATAAAGCACTCAGCAAGCCGTAGGGAAATGTATGCAAATAGTATTCATGCACGGCGTGACAAAGGTTAGTCAGATGGTTCTTTTGCGTAAAGCAACATTTACGATAAATACAATAAATAGATTAAAATCGTAGTTCAAAACTGTCGACGATCGAATCGCCGATCTTATGAAAATGAAAGAGGAAAATGACGTGAAATATCCTAGGATGGAATGCGGGCCGCTCTTTATTGATATGAATCGGATTTACAAGACGACTAGGCACTACCCTAAAAACACTGAATGTGAGGAATGTCTAACTAAGTAATTAGGCTTAGACTCTAAGTCTAAGACCGACTGTCTTACTTCTAATTCCACCGCTTAGGCTTCTGTGTTTGTCTTCTATTGTTTCCCTCTTGTTGTGTGTTGTTTTTTGTGTGTCTGTTCCTTCGTCTACTGCGCTCCACCCTTAAATAACTCCTGAAGAGGTGACAGTTACTTCTAGAGAAGGCGTCCCTGGTGAAACGTTACGACTGGTCGGAACGGTAAGGCAGTTAACAATGTGCCAACTTCCTTGCGGTTGTCTATGAAATGCTTAACCATAGGGTAATTAATTGTCAGTGTCTTAGGATTATATCATCGCACGGTTTGGAACACATAACACGTGTTCCATTCATCATACGGTAAGAAATGCCAGTTCATAGCTTTTTCGAGCAGCTACCTAGTCGGAGCCTAGGCACAAAGCCTTGTCTGACCAAGGTACCCATCGTGTAACCTCTGGAATCCTCATGACCAGTGAGGTCGTTAGTCTTAGGGGTTACGACCATGAAGACGTATGGTCTTTTATGTATTAAACTAATACATAGAGGTTTTAATCCTCGTTAGCTAGCCCCCGAGCTTTAAATGAACAGGTCGTATGTATACCTTTATCCGATGAAGTCGTATCGGGTAGACCCCCATTTAATGTCGTGATATATGAAGTGGTCTGTGTTCACTTTAAAGTTGAGAACTTGCCTTGGGAACCGAAGAGTTTTTCTGTCCGTTTGAACAAAAAAGAAGTTTTTGCCCGTTGGACTTTTGTGAGAAACTTCCGATCGTAATTAAAAGATTAGAAGCTATAAAATCCCCATCGCTAGGCTTTTGGAATTTTTACACTTCCAGATCCCCTTTTGATCCCCTTCAGTTTCTTGCCAAGAGAAATCCTTTAGACCCCTTTCTTGTTCTTCCGACCACAAAGCCTCCTACGACCATACTCATCCTTAAGGATTTTCATCATGTCGGAGCAAATCACGAAGTGGTTGCCTTCGGAATTGAGCAAGAAAAAACTTGAGGCGTTGGAGAAGATCGGGATGCTTCCAAACAAGAACCTGATAAAATGGAGATCGGCGATCGGAGAGCATTTTCCGAGCTGCGAAGATGGAGAAATCCCTATTTTCCTCGCCTACATCGAATGTGGGTTGAGGTTGCCGGTACACAAATTCCTCCTCCGCGTTCTTAAGTATTACAGGGTGGAACTGGTAAATTTGGCTCTGAATTCCATCGCTAATATCGGTATTTTCACCTATTTGTGTGAGGCATACCTGGGAGTGCCACCGAATTTTGAGGCTCTTTAGGTATTTTTACCGAATGGTGATGGGGAGATCCACGGCGACTCCTGGAGAATGTACATTGCGCCTTCACGACGGGAAGGCCGATGAGTACATCTATATGTACTCGAAATCCTCGTGGTCGTCATGGAAGAAGAACTGGTTCTACATGACGGTTACGAGAGACGATGGCCTCTACTTCGCCGGAATTAGAGCAAATGAAAACCCTAAGTGGAGGAAGACCGTGGAGAAGGCAGGGGTGGTCGAAAGATGGGTGGATGCCATCCACAACCTGTTAGTCAAGGGCTTGACCTCCTGGCATGTGGTGAGGGATTTCACCAAGCGTCAGATTAGCTCTCTGAAGCTTGGACTCACTCCCTACTTTTGTCCATTGGTCGTGATGAAGCTATCTCAGGAGGTGGTAAGTCTTTGAGATAAACTCCGACCAGTATTTTTTATTTGATTAATGTACTACCTTAAAACCTGTCCATGTTTTGTTTTCTCTCCTTTTCTTTTAAAGGTCTTTCCCCTGAGGAAATTAGAGAGCGGATCAAAGTTGATGCGTGCAGGGAGCCTAGAGAAGGTGGATTCACAAATCTTGGCCATAGCTCCTGCTCAAGAGAGACTAGCAAGGCTTAAGGTAGATAATAAAAAATTTCTTTTATCATGTATATATATTCTCCGATCAAAATTTTGATCATGCTCTATTTTTGTAGTCGGTCGGATTGCAAATCACACAAACTGGTGAGGATCAACATCCCACCGTGGTTTCGACTGACTCGTGCCCGGATGCACTGGAAGAAGATGAATCTCCCGAGGTAATATAACACTTCAGAAGGATATATATGCAGTTTAGATAAAAGATTTCATCACCTAACCAAATTCGTTTTTTTTATTTAGGTGGAGAAGGTGAAGGCAAGGCGTGCGTCATGAGGTCAGTAGATCCTGCATCGGTCGTTCGAGGACCGGACGGTTGTTCTTGAAACAACTGGTCTGGAGGTTGGTGAAACCACTCCGTCAGACCAGATGGTCAAGGACGCAATCTTTGACGAACTGATCGAGGGCATCACTTCCGACATCTTGTTGGAGGATGCAATAGATTTGACCAACCCTGCCGGTTCGGAACCGGCAAAATCGGAAGAAAAGAAAAGGAAGGGTGATGGCACAAAGTTTACTCTTCCGCGCTTCAAAGTAAAATCTAGGAAGTTAACTAGGTATGTACAAATGAAATTGGTCGTATAAGTGCATACTTTTAATAATTCCTTGATTATTTGGTATTTTGAACTTCCCTTCTTCGCTTTGCATAGGTCTTGGTGTTCGATTGTTTCCAATCGGACTCCTCCCGAGGACCGGACATTCGTGGAGGTCCCGACTGGAGTTCTTCCTGGATAGAGCTCCGAGGAAAAAGTGGTCGAAGAAGCCCCGGCAGTGTCAAGGCCAGCGGTCGAGTTGGATCCGTTGGTGGTTCTAACTCCTTCACGGAGGTAGATGCCCTAAAGGCCCTCAACGGTTCCGACCAATGTTGGTAATCCTTCTCAACGACAAGTTCCTTTTACCCCGATTTATCGAGGATAAGGAGCTTGACGAGGCATGGGGAAAAATATCGGATCATCAAATCAAAATGCATCCTGATTCAATATTTGGCGGTTATAATGATTTGGCGATCCGGGTAAGTATCTACGATCAGTTCCATAGTACTTCTGAAAAGTTTACAAGGAACTTAAAGAGGAAAAATACTATTTGTGCAGCATCTGGTCGAGAACTTTACTGTGGTTGGAGGACTGACCCAACGAATTAAGGACTTGGAGCAAAAACACTCCGAATTGGAAAGTAAGAACTTCCCACTTAACTTTTTTTTTTCTTTCTTCAAAACTTTACCCTTCTCTAACTATTCTCTTTATCGTATTCGATAGATTTGGAGAAAATGAAAGAAGAGATTGTACGAGAAAGCCAGAGATGATTCTGCTTGAAGAAGAAATTAAAGCTAGGGACCGGCCGTCACGGTTAAGCGACGACCAGCAATGAAACACTTAACAAAAGAATTGAAGGTAATATGTCGTAAACTTGACTTATTATCTTCCTTCAATTATGTTTGTGTTTATCAATCGTTTCACTCTTGTAGAGCAAACGCAAACGCTGGACAGAGTAGAGAAGATTCTGAAATTTGAGCAGGATAAGGAGGCGGCTCTTGTGCAAAGTATTGATGAAAAGATTCAATTTTTGAACAAGATGATCTTTGATATGGGATCAGGATCAAGTCTGCCTACTTTAAGAGATCCAATAGAGAAAATGAACTATTTGGGTCAACTTCTAGAGGATCTTAAAAATCTGCTCAAGACTACTCAGAAGAACTATGCCTAGAGTTAGTTTTGCTTTGGCAAAAGTAAAGGCTTCCGACCCCTCCATTAATCTCCAAGCTGTTGAAGATGACTTCAACTGCCTACCTGACGAGGAGACCAAATTCATGGAAGAACTCAGGCCACTCGGAGACAAAGTTATAGAGGAGATGGAGGTCGGATCTCCATCAAGCAGTAATTAGTCTGGAAATATTTCTAGAGTAGGCCCCTGCAAATGTAAAAATATTGAATTTGTATAAAATTTACCTTTTATGTCGTTAACAATGCTTTTGTTTATCCTGTTGACTTTTAAAATTCTCATATATTTCCTAGCCCCCGACTGCTTTATAGTAGAAGAACTTTACTATACAAGCAGGTAGCCAAGAAAGAGAATGAAAGTCGAAACCATTTTTTTGAAGGTATGTGCTGGTTGTAAGACAAAACTGATCGTTGTAATACTAGGAAATCACTGTAGTCGGAACTAGCATTTGATTTCGACTAGTTATAGATCCTTGCTTGTCCTAATCAAAATACCAATCAAAAATCGTATATGGTCGGAAAAAAGACCTTGTTGTATTCGACATAAGAAAAGTGCAAAAATGTATGTAAAAATTATAAGTGAACTTTGCTTATATCTATTATCCCAAAGTCTGGTCGGAAGGAATGCTTAGACCTAAAGTCATATAACATATTTCATGAAACGTGTTGAAGCTCTTTATCCGACCGGTAGCGTGGATCGTAAGAAAAGAACCGTCGCTAGGAAGCTCCTTCCAAAGGCGTAACCACGTCTTGAAAAAGGAGAGACTTCGACTAGGAGGCTTTCCGTGTCCCAACCGAAGAGCGAGATAAGAGCGAGTAGAATCTTGAAATAATGAAATATAATCTTCATAATCTTGAGCATATCATTCAATATATAAAGTTATTTTGTATGATGCTCTGATTACTCATATATTTCTTTAAGAAAAGAATGTTGTCGCGCGTGGGAATCATTTAGAGAAAGCTCACGACTAGGACCAATACAGCGTATGACATAGAAGTCATTGCCATAGAGTAAGAGAGATCTTTGAAAAGGATGTCGGAGAGAAGATTGTCTTCTCAGGCCGGTTTAAATTAACAATAATGAGCGACGAGTATAGGTATATATATATATATATATATATATATATATATATATAAGCAAGGTTACTCTTCTTAATAAATAAATGAATTTATTGAAATTGAAAGAATGTAAAATAATTAAACATAGAACTTACGCAACTGATCAATGTTCCAAGAATTTGACAAAATTTGCCCATCAGACATAGCTAGTCGTATGGAACCTGGTCGGGTAACTTTGACCACAGTGTAAGGACCTTCCCACTTGGGAGAAAGTTTATTGCGATTTGCTTGGCTCTGAATTTTTCTGAGAACCAGATCACCTACAGCAAGGCTGCGAGGTTGCACCTTACGACTATGGTAACTTCGCATGGCTTGTTGATAGAATGCTGATCGTACAAGGGCTTGGTTTCGTCGTTCTTCAAGGAAATTGGCGTCGTCGAGTCTTCGTTCATTCTGATCATTTTCGTTAAAACGATCAGTTCGAGCAAAGCCAATTTTGAGTTCTTGAGGAGGCATAGCTTCAGCACCATAAACCAAAAAGAATGGTGTTTCGCCGGTCGCATGACTGGTCGTGCTTCGGACGGCCCATAATACAGATGGGAGTTCTTGAACCCAAGCTCCTAACCGTTTGATTAACTGGTCGAATACTCGACGTTTGATCCCTTGCATAATGATACCGTTAGTCCGCTCAACTGCTCCGTTGCTCTGTGGATGAGCAATAGAAGCAAAATGAACTTTGACACCAAGTTCATCGTAGAATTCTTGGAATTGACTGCTAGAGAATTGGGCACCATTATACGTGATTATCGTTGGGTACACCAAATCATGTGATCACATTTTTCATGAGGAATCTCTTAGCGGCCTCAGTTGTTTGTTTTAATAACTGGCTTGGCCTCGATCACTTTTGTAAACGTGTCAATCATGACGAAAAAATTTGAAGCCCCGGTGCTCTTGGGAAAGGTCCGAGAATGTTCAATCCCGGGTTGCAAAAGGCCAAGAAAGAGGAATTGTTTGTAAGGCTTGTCTTTGGTGATGTAATTGCCGGCTATGAAGCGACTTCTTGTCGCCTTCGTCACAAGCTCTTTTGCATCATGAAGGCGGTTGGCGATAATATCCTTGCACGAAGGCTTTCTGGAGCCGAGTTACAGTAGGAATGATGTGCTCCATGACTCCTTCATGGATTTTGGTTAGCAAGTTATTGCCATCCGTTTGAGATATGCATCTCATCAACACTCCATGAGATCCTCGTTTATACAAGGTACGTTCGATTAGAGTGTATGATTTGGCTTTTCGTGCTATACGATTAGTCTCTACATCATCTTCCGGAATTATGTCATGCTGAAGATAATTGTAGATCGATGTCATCTAGTCTCTACCTTGATCGTGACTGTACGACCTGTAAAGAATCATGTATGTTCTCAGAAGGCTCGACTACCGAGGGTGAATCGAGTTGCTCGAGAAAAACTCTGGGTGGGACTGGTCTGCCAGAAAGTTTTCCTTTCTAGGAATATGTTGGATCTGAAAACCGAAGAAGTGCTTTTCGAGTTTCCATACTTCCGCCAGATAAGATGACATCTTGGTACTCGAGCATTGATACTCTTTCCCTACTTGATTCGCTACTAGTTGAGAATCACCTTTCACTAATGTCTGCGAATCCGGCGAGCAATTTGCTGCTCGAGTCTGCTAGTAAACCTTCATATACGCCACATTATTTGTAGCGAGGAAAATTTAAGCGGATGGCGTACTTGATGTGTTACTTGATGGGGGATATCAAGACCACTCGACTCCGATCCTTTTAACATCAAGGAAGTCAAAGTACATTGTCCACTTCTCGTGGTGTTAGTACTCGGGCCCTTGGGTGGAGTTCGAGGTTTGTCCATTCGGCAATGAATTACGCTATTGCCTAGGACTTTATTGCTGTTAAGTGAAATAAATGGAGGTCAAACGCCCTAGCTCAACAATCCATTTTGCTATTAGATCACGATGATTCCTGTTTCCATGGATTTGACCAAGGAGATATCTGGTCAGTACGACCACTTTGTGGGCCTGAAAGTAGTGCCTTAGCTTCCTTGAAGACATAAGGAGGCCATGGAGCAACTTTTGTACCTATGGGTATCTTTCCTTTGGTCCATGTAAGACTTCACTTACGTAATAAATTGGTCGTTGGATGTTATCCATTTCTACGAGCAGTACACCGCTTACTGTTTGTGGTGTTGCTGCCACGTAAATTAGCAATGTTTCTCTCGATCTCGGAGAGACTAAGACCGGGGTACTCGTAAGGAACTTTTTAAGTTTTTCAAAGCCATCGTTTGCCTCTTTAGTCCACTCGAAACTACCATATTTCCGAAGAAGTTTAAAGAAAGGTAATCACTTTTTCCCCTAACCTTGCTATGAAACGACTTAGTCTTTGCCATCTGTTAGGTTAGTTTTGGACTTCCTTCTTGGTGGTCATAGAGTATCTGGTCGATGGTAGCTATTTTAGCTGGGTTTGCTTCAATACCTCTAGCCGAGACTAGGAAGCCGAAGCGGGTTTTCGAAGAGAAACTCGAACACACACTTTTTTGGATTCAACTTGAGGTTATGCCTTCTCAAGTTGTTGAAAGTTTCTTGTAAGTCGAGGATTATGATTGCGGTGTTGGTGGTCTTTACGACCGGATCGTCAACGTAAGCTTCTATATTCCGACCTATTTGTGGACTAAAGGTTTTTTGCATCACCCTTTGAAAAGTTGCACCAGCGTTTTTTAGACCAAATGGCATCTTAACATAACAGTAAGTGCCATATGGGGTGATGAAGGAAGTTTTCTCCTCATCTTTTTACACATATTAATCTGGTGGTACCACTGAATACGCATCTAGAAAACTTAGTAACTCACACCCGAGGTAGAGTCTACGAGTTGGTCAATGCGTGGAAGGGGAAAATCATCCTTCGGACAAGCTTTATTAGATGCGTAAAAGTCGATACACATTCGCCATTTCCCATTATTTTTTCTAACCATTACAGGATTGGCAAGCCATTGAGGGTGGTCGACTTCACAAATAAACCCAACCTTGAAGAGTTTGTTAATCTCCGACTGGATTGCTTCCTTCCCAACCAAACCCATGGTAAGTGAATCCCATTCACTTCCCAACCAAACCCATGATAAGTGAATCCCCAATTCACCAATCGACACAAACCACCAAGTGAATTACCTGTTCACCAAACAAATATTATATTTATCAAGTGAACATCTCATTCACACTCTGACATATTTTTAAAGAAACTCTATCTCCCGTGTGAAATCCCCGAACATGTCCATAACTGAGGACGCGACTATTCGAATAGATCAACTGACACTCTGGAGAGGTTGCACACTTTACCCACAAGATGCAATCAATCGGACCAGAGTTGACCACAACAAAACCTTTTAGGAATTTCATCTCAACAATTCACTCTCCCGTTGTACCTACAGCCATCCAAAACCTCATCGTGGTTGACGTACAACGTTGGACAGTGATGCGGCGAACTGTCCCACGATGTGGCCTTAGAAAAGGATACACACCTCCACCTAAACACTACCCGAGTATTCAAAAGCCAAAACTAAACAATCTACTAGGTTAGGCCCGTCCCATCAGGCATATGGTTGTACGAAAAGGCCCAGTTCAATGGCGCGCAAGATTAAGTCCTTAACAAGTTACTCAGGCGAGAATACCACAAACCCACGATGTGTAGAAACATCACCACTATCTACCAACCACTCGCCTGAGAGAAAACTATTTTGTTTAACCAAGACCAATTACACACCCCGTCATGGTACACAAATTTTAATAACAACGATGGCTAAGCGCCACGATTCCATATTTCATTAATTTAAGATTAATCATTATGACACATGTGATAATGAACCCATCGTAACTAAAATTTGAACTAATCATATGTACGATACCCATGTTGGTGATACAAATATTTCCAACTAAAATTATCAAGCTATGGTGACAAAGGATTTATGGCATTCAAATAATCAAAGGAGGCATAATGAGAACATGTAATAACTAATCCCAAAACAATTTATATAAAGATAGCATGCAATTGTATAAAACAATATACTTTTGAAATCATAGGTTCAAAGGACTACGGTTTGCCTTGGAATAAATCCTAGGATTGATCTTGATCTTGGTATACTCTTCCTTGCTCAAAGCTTCCCGAAGTATCAACATCTACTCGCAAACAAGCAAATAAACCAAATAAATAAATAACAGAGAGGAAACGAGCTCTAAAAATTTAATAAAAATATTAGATAAATAGATTTTGAATTTAGATGAATTTAGGAATTTGAATGGACTCAATCGGAGTTCGGATGCAAAAGATATGGGCTTTGGAAGATTGAAACCCTAGAAAATACCCTAAATTGAATTTATGGATTAATCCGAATTATTTTTCTATTGAAAAAAATCCCGGATTATGGCGTCAACCACTGAAATCAGCCAAAAGAAAATAAAAATGACTGACAGGTGGGGCCCGAGTCAATGTGATGGCTCACGGAGTTCACCGTAGGGCTCTTGGGTTGAATCTGGACCCGCCCAGCGTAGAGTCTTTGGCGTGCCTACCACCTTGAGCGACCTAAAAACACGAAGTTGTGGAGAGGTGACTTGGGTGAGTGTGGACTCACAAAAACACTTGTCGGTGAAGCTTCCGTGGCCTTGGTTTTAGCGGCGGCGGCTTTCGGCGGCGGCGAAGGCGTATCTGAACAAGGAGGACATGGCAAACACAATGACGCGGTCCATTCTCGCCGGCGATGACAACGGCGGCGGCAAAGCGGCGAGCGGCGTGGTTGGATGGTGGTGAAGCGATCGCGGGGTTCTCGAGCCAAGAGGCGCACATCGTGCGAACCATCGGCGGACAACTTAAAAGTCTGGCGGCGATGAGGCCAAAGACTCACCGATGGTGGCTCAATTCACCGAAGAAGGCTGCTGGCATGAGCTCCCAAGGCTTGATTCGACAAAAGGTGGGGCAATCAAGTGGTGGCTCTAGGGTTTTGGAGGAGAGGCGTCTGAGATTCTAGCGTGGGCTTTAAATAGCCGGGGAAGGACAAGTCGCGATGGCGGAGGCGGCGTCGCTCGACCTGAGACTCATGAGTCCGAGTTGAAGACGAAGACGACGTGGCGAATGGGGCCCACACATCAGCGGAAGCGGCTCCGAGGTGAACCCGTCGTGCATGACACGCAAGTGGCTGGCAAGTGGGGCCAAGCAGCATGGAGGAGATAGGCGTCTTCTTGCGAAGCGAAATTTGAATTGAATAGAAATGGGCCGTATAGTCTTAGGAGGGTGAAATTTGGAATAGGAGTTGGGTTTCGACTAGCGCTATTTCTGAGATTTTAATGGATTTTTCTTTTTAGAAAATAGTAGAAAATCAAATAGCAAATAGAAAATAGCAAATGCACTTTCGAGAAAAATTCTAGAAAATTCTAGAAAATATATCCACGCACATAGAATCCAAATAAAATAATTTTTGATAATAGTTGATGTTGATATTATTCATATTAAATTGTTTTGAACTCTGAAAATTCCATTTAAGCTTTTAACTTTACGGAAAAAATTCAAATGGTTATTTTTCTTTTAAAACTTCAAAAGCAGAGACCAAATTGTTGGGATGTTACAAACCTTCCCCTTAAAGGAATCTCGTCCCGATATTGGTGACTAGAGAATAGGTTAAGCGTAGGTCTAACTTAAAGACTAATAGAAATGGCGTTTTAAAGCTGGTTGAACTTCTTGCGGTGGCGTGATTCAACCTTCCTCTTGTGGCGATTGATGGAGTCTGATAGCTTGATTTGGAGTGCGAGGCATTCCTCTTCTGCTCCTAGCAATGAAGTCTTGGCTAGTGTAGCTCCCAAATTGAAAGGAATTGGTGTTGGTCCTTATACATGTGGACACTTGTTAGCATAATGACCTATGTCATGACAGTTGAAACATTGAATTCCTATAGCTGAATTGTTGGTCCTCTGAGGCTACTGATTGTTGTTGTTGTTAACATTGGGGATTCTGTGTTTCTTGCATGAGATACTAGGGCAAGGGTTACGAATCGATGAAGCGGATTATTAGGGCCTAAAGGCTCTTGAGCATTGGTTTTGGCTCTCTGTGGCTGATTTTGATGAACTCCATGTTGTATCATCTTTCTTTTGCGAGATTCATCCAACTCACGATGAGAATCTTCTATAGTCGACTTTATCCACCATATGTTGAAAATCCATATAATCATTTCCAACAACTTGCACTTTCAAACTGGGGTTAAGTCCACGCTTGAATCGTTTTTGACATGCATTATCTGTAGCAACATCTTTTGGAGCATAGAGAGAAAGTTGAGTGAACTTGTTGAGATATTCACCCAAAGACATGTTTCCTTGCTATAGTTCACGAAATTCATTCTTCTTCATTTCCACAATACCATTTCGAACATGAGCTTGACAAAATGCTATTGAAAATTCCTCTCAAGTAATGGCATGCGAATTTTCATGAGCTGCGGTGTAGTTTTTCCCACCATCTGCTACTGTACCTTCTAATTGATGTGAAGTATAAAGAACTTTCTCACGATTGTTGCATTGGGCAATGGCGAGCTTTTTCTCCACTGAACGGAACCAATCTTCCTTGTCCAAAGATTCTAACGAATAAGAAAACGTAGGTGGGCGAGTCCTCATGTACTCTGATAACTTGGAATGATGATGAGCTGGCGGCGGAGTAGTGGTTGCTTGATTGTTCTGATTATTTTGATTCAACAAGTTGACTATTGCAACGGCGGTCTGACTTTGCTGAGTCATCATAGCATTTATATTTTGCATCATCGCACTCATGAATTGAGTCTGAGCTGCTAGAAGTTGTGCCATGCTTGGATCTGTGGCTCGAGGGACTAGTGACTAATTAAGCTAGTATTGGCATTAGCATTGTCCTCATCTAATTGAGTGCGGCTTGATGTATTGCGAGTGTCAACCATCTGCGATGATTCTCCACAGGTTTAATAGGTAAGATAGAAAAGCAAAGTAGGTAAGAGGGAATAGCACAATAGACGAGATAGACAAGATAGAAAAGACAGGAATAACCTAATTAGGGGAACAGATTATACCCAAAGGCAAAAGACAAAGAAGACATAGCTGAAACGCTATGAAAGAACAACCAACTCTTCAAATTAAAGCCCTAGTATGGTAGCAACATAATACTTGATAAACAAAGCGCAGCTCCCACTTACACAACCCAAATAAAGACCTAAAGCAACAACGATCTAAAACGTTACTAAAAATTCTAATAGGGCGGCTCCCACTCTGGGCTAGAGAACAAAGACTCTTCAACCGGCTCTGAGTCATTTGTAGAACACCTACTGAGTTCTTGAATCTTTGGTGGAGACTCGGACGAACCTCTTTGGAACAAAGCGGCGAAGATACTCTTGACGATTGCCGGTGATTTGACGCCTTTCTTCTCGACTGGGTGGAGTCAGTGATGGCAAAGGAGCTAGTGGTGGAACTTAGGATCTTCCCAACTCTTCTTCAGCTCGAAGTAGTGGTCTTGGCGCCACTTGCATCACATACTTTTGAACCAACTTGGACAAATTGATTCAGTGCAATCTGCAAATCATTCAAACAGCTTTATAGGCAACTTTGACTACTGACATGTCCTCAAGCTCATTGTGGCACTTCATGCTGTGGTGATGAATGTGGCTTCCAATCCTCACGATGAAATACACCCTTGTCTTGAATTCAATTGTGTGCCCCTTCACTTTCTTTTCTTTGGTGAAGTAAGTTGCACTCCTTCTTGTTCTCAAACTCTGCAACAAGCACTAAAGAACTCCAGGCCAATCTCCTCTTTGATCACGATACACTTGCACCATCTAAAGAAATTAACATGCAAGACAGTCAAATTAAGATTACAAATCAAAGTTCAAACAAGACAAGAGACCAGATTTCTTAGAACAAGATGAGAAAGAATAGAATATGATAAGAATAGAATAGACTGAGATGAGAAAAGAATCAGAATAGGTGAGGAAAGAACAACCACGTAAATCAGGATAGGTTGATTTGATTTAGAAAATAAATTTTGAAGCTTTTGGCTAAAATGACCATGCTAACTAAGGTTGCGTTTTACAGTCGATATGGCTCTGATACCACCTCTGTCGGGACCCAAAAATGCATCTCGACAACTCTCGTATATTACGAACTAGTCCCAGTTAGTAGCTAGCTCACACGAGGAAACAATGATGAAATACCATCCATTTATTCGATTTAACTAAAAGATCTCAGAGTAACAAATAATAATGATAAGCTGGACCTTATGGTCAGCGTTTCACTTAAGCGGCCACGCAGGCTAAAGAAACAAATAAACTCTTGCGGTGAGCGAAACTCTTGAAAAGACCAATCAACATGCCCACACGCAATCGAGTGGAGAACACATCTAATCCATAAAACCTTCAAAGTCCTCATACGAAAGAACTCTGAGTAACTTGATACTCTTCAAGCTGATTCAACAAAGGCATAAGCCATGAGTACATAAAGCACTTAGCAAGCCGTGAGGGAAATGTATACAAATAGTATTCATGCGGCGACAAAGGTTATTTGTATGGTTCTTTTGCTTGAAGCGACATTCTGATAAATACAATAAATAGATTAAAATGCATAGTTCAAAACAATAATAAATAAGTAAACAATTTTTTTTGAAACAACCAGTGAACTTCCCATTCACTTCCCAACCAAACCCATGATAAGTGAATCCCCAATTCACTAATCGACACAAACCACCAAGTGAATTACCTGTTCACCAAACAAATATTATATTCATCAAGTGAACATCTCATTCACACTCTGACTCATTTTAAAGAAACTCTATCTCCCGTGTGAAATCCCCGAACATGTCCATAACCGAGGACGCGGCTATTCGAATAGATCAAATGACACTCTGCAGAGGTTGTACACTTTACCCACAAGATGCAATCAATCGGACCAGAGTTGACCACAACAAAACCTTTCAGGAATTTCATCTCAACAATTCACTCTCCTGTTGTACCTATAGCCATCCAAAACCTCATTGTGGTTGACGTACAATGTTGGACAGGGATGCGGCGAACCATCCCGCGATGTGGCCTTAGAAAAGGATACACACCTCCACCCAAATACTACCTGAGTAGTAAAAAGCCAAAACTCAACAATCTACTAGGTTAGGCCCGTCCTATTAGGCATGTGGTTGTACGAAAAGGCCCAGTTCAATGGCGCGCAAGATTAAGTCTTTAACAAGTTACTTAGGCGAGAATACCACAAACCCACGACGTGTTGAAACATCACCACTATCTACCAACCACTCGCCATGCTGCTTGCGGACACGTCCTTCCCGTGGCTATTTAAAGCCCGCGCCCGCGTCAGAATCTCTGCATCGCCCCTCTCCTCCAAAACCCTAGAGCCGCCGCTTGGATTGTGCCGCCTTTTTGTCGAATCGAGCCTTGGGAGCTCTGCGTCGCCGCATCCTTCTTCGGTGAATTGAGCCACCATCGGTGAGTCTTTGGCCTCATCGTTTCCAGCTTTGGGATCGTCGTCGCATGTCTACACGATGCGTGCCCTCTTGGCTCCGGAGAACCCCGCATTCGGGTTGAAGACGAAGACGTTGTGGCGAACGGGGCCCACGCGTCAGCGTGAGCGGCTCAAGGTGAACGCGTTGCGCACGACACGCCAGTGGCTGGTAGGTAGGGCCAAGCAGCGTATCGGAGGAGAAGATAAGCGTCTTTAGCAGCGGGCGAATTGAATAGAAATGGGCCGTCTGATCTTTTGAAATTTGGAGCAGAGTTGAGCCGGCCCAACACTATTCTGAGATTTTAATGGATTTTTCTTTTTAGAAAATAGCAGAAAATCCAAATAACAAATAGAAAATAGCAAATGCACTTAGAAAAATTCTAGAAAATATATCCAAGGACATATAATCCAAATAAAATAATTTTTGATAATAGTTGATGTTGACATTATTCATATTAAATTGTTTTTGAACTTTGAAAATTCCATTTAAGCTTTTAACTTTACTAGAAAAAATTCAAATGGTTATTTTTCTTTTAAAACTTCAAAATAGACCAAAATTTTGGGATGTTACCTGAAGCGGTTCCGCCCCCATGCCATTGTGGCCAATTGTCTTCAACACTTGAACCAGAGCTTTTCAGCTCTGGCCTATCGAAGGCAACGACAGCAACACATCTAGCGTCGCAGGTGTGCTTGGCCCCCCGTCCCGACGTCCCTCCTGCCCGCACGCTATTTGTGTCACCGGTCCCACAAAGAAGAAGAAGGGCGATGGTCGATGATCGCAAATTGTGTGTGTCGCCTCCCTCCCCGAAGAGTCGTCGTAGCAACCTTAGGCACAACCGGCCCATACGTCTCTAACAAGTGGGTCGGCCTGGGACACGTCTAGTCTCGTCAACACGTTTAACACAATAAAGCTGCAGCCACCTACCGCCTCCAACGACTGGTTCATGGACGCTAGCGCCACAGCACACATGTCCTCTGGTTCGGGTACTCTCTCATCCCTATCCTCCCACCCCTTATATCATCAGGTCATGATCAGTGATGGCTCCATTCTCCCTGTCACCCACACCGGCCACAACCTTCTACCATCCTACTACTCTAGTCGTCCTCTTCATCTACACAATGTCCTCGTTACTCCTCAAATTGTCAAAAATCTAGTCTCCGTTCGTCAATTCACCATTGACAATAACTGCACTATTGAATTTGATCCTTTTGGTTTTTATGTGAAGGACTTAGCAACAAAGACCGTGATTCTGAGGTGCAATAGCGCGGGCAACCTCTACCCGTTCTGTGCACCGTCGCCACTCTGTCACGCCTTGGTGTTCTCCACCGACTCCACCACCTTGTGGCATCGCCGCCTTGGTCACCCCGGTAGCCACACCCTTCACCACCTCACCAAGTCTTCTAGCATTTCTTGTCCTAGGAAAATAAACGAACATTCACTATGTAACGCATGCCAACTTGGTCGGCATGTGCGTTTACCTTTCTCTAGTTCTTCCAACCGAACTACTCGACCTTTTGAGCTTATACATTGTGACCTTTGGATATCTCCTATTGCAAGTGTGTCAGGCAATAAATATTATCTCATCATTTTGGATGATTTTACACACTTCCTATGGACATTCCCTCTCTGTGCCAAATCTGACACATATGCATCTTTGTCCTCTTTTCATGCTTATATCACCACTCAATTCGCCACCACTCTCCTGTCTATACTGGTGCGATATGAGCATAAGTTCGACAACTCTCACTACTACAAAACAGGCTATAGTAGACGCCCCATCACAGCGGTTCCTTTGGAACCGTACGTGTTGAGTCGATCCCAACCTGCGGTGGCGGCGGAACAACTATCACGAGGCGGTATCTTTTAGAACCGTCTGTGATAGTCATCTATCACGAGCGGTTGATAAATAGAACTGCTCAGGAATTATCACGCAGCGGTTCTATCCAAAACCGTCTCGTGATAATCCCATAATCACGCAGCGGTTTTACGTTACAACCGTGCGTGTAGTATCCTGAGCGGTTCTAATTAAGAACCGCTCTGCGATATCCCTCCCATCGCCAAGATCGCGCTGTCCCTTCGCCGCTTCGCCGCAAAGGGACGCCTCTCTACCATTGCCGCAGTGGAGCAACCCGGCCGCCCCCCCTGCCGCTCGAGATCAACATACCTACACACTTGATGTCGATGGGATGAGGAGCTCTTACTATGGGCAAATAGATATAGTAACTTCACCTCCAAACTTTTTTTTTCATTTTGTAATTTTCATATATATAGCCAAACAATGTGGCGATAAACTTACAAAAGATTAAAAACTAGAAACCTATCTAGTGGCGAGGTAGGTTGCTATCTCCGTCTTCAATACTTACGTGGCGGCGCGCTTGAGGCGGGCGGTTCATGATCGAACGGCTCGAAATCGCCCCACCGACGCCGCTCGTTCGAGTGTGTCCCAAGATCCTCGATCGTTGAACTAAGAAGAATTGAGCCCATAGGCTCTCTTCTCTTCTTGAGGGTCTCTACCAGTCGACTCGACGCTTCTTGCCTCGATTAGCGATCCAAGTGACGACAAGCCTCCTAGAGGCGTGCAACCTTTTTGGAGGACCACGTCGGCGACACGATAAACTTCGCCAAAGTGGGAGATCACCCTAAGACACGGCGGAGGAGAATGTCAAGGCGGCGGAAGGTGGCGTCACCGCTCGGCAAATTCTCGGACAGAGGAGTGAAGACAATGTTGAAATAGTATTCTTCCAAGAAGACGATTCAACGTCTGTGAGAGAGGTGCGCGTCTGATCGTGTCTGAAGAGGAGGCATTAATTTATTGTTTTTGTGGAGAAAGGGATCAAGGAGGTTGTGTGAAATACATTGTAGAAGGGACACATCTATATATAGAACAAGTTCTAAAGCGGAGCGGAGGCGAAGAGATATTTGGGGAGTCATGGCGGCGTTGGAAAATGAAGAGATGAAGCGCGCCGTGTGATCGTGAGGCGAAGCTAGAGCATGCAGGAAAATGAAGACGAAGAGACACGTGGGAAAATGAAGAGTTATCACAGGCGGTTCCGTTGTACAACCGTCTGTGAAAGGAATCCTGAGCGGTTCTATTTAAAACCGTCGTGATAAATCCATATCACGAGCGGTTGTAGTGAAAACCGTCGTGATCGTTTATATCCTGAGCGGTTCTCGTTAGAAACCGTCGTGATATACTTTTTATAAGGGAAGCGCTAGGGTTTTGCTCTCACTTGTCACTTCCTCTCCGCCCTTAGGCTCTCGCGCTCGTTCGCCTCCTCTAGGGTTTAGGGCTGCTTGGTAGTTCACCGCCGCCCCCAACCTCGGCGCCCCGACCTCGGCGCCTTCAACCTCGGTGCCGCCCCGACCTCGGCGCCGCCGACCTCGGTGCCGCCGCCCCGACCACCTGGCGCACCCGTTCACCTCCTCGGCAGAAGCCCCGACATCGCCGCCGCCTCGAGCCTCGCGCGCCGTCCTCCTCCCGTGTGGGCCTCCTCCCTCTGCCGGCCTTTCTCCCCGCCGTCCTCCTCCCGTGTCGGCCTCCTCCTTGCACCGTGAGTTCTTGTGCGGCATCCTCTCTGTGAGTATTGCTCCTCTGTGGCGGTTCGGCTTTGTTGATCGGTGGGCTTTGTTGACATGCTCTGTGATGAACTACATCTTATCTCGAGATTGAATGTGATAGTTAGTTCATACTTGAGCTCTATTGTATTACTTGCTTGTCAATATGATCTCTTCGTTAATTGGTTACTTTCGGTTGAGCTCATCGCTCATTGCAAATTGATCGATGGGCTTTGTTGACATGCTCTGTGATGAACTCGCCTTATACCGAGATTGAATGTGATAGTTAGTTCATACTTGAGCTCTATTGTATTACTTGCTACTTGTCAATATGATGTCTTTGTTAATTGGTTACTTCGGCTGAAAGCTAGTTATTCGATTCTTCATGTTCGATTACATTGAGAGTATTAGGTTTTAGTTGGTAATCTAATGACTAGTTTGTGATTCTTCTAGTAGTCTCTGTATGAGCTCATTCAACTTTTCATTTGCCATCTTGATCTCTATAGTCAACCTCTGCTTGATGGAAGTTTAATATGTTTTAGATTAACAGCTTGAGATCATTTGTGAGCTAAGCAAAGTATTGTTTAGAGCTCATAGTTTGAATTTATATTATCATATTCATTTAATGAAGAGTATAGACAATAGGATTGAGATGGCAAAGACTTGTTCTTTAGCTACTCTCCTTCCGAGAGCACATAATATCATCAATCCGTAAAGAAAGTTTTACTTGATTCTATTTTGTTTCTATGTCTTCATTAAAGGCTAGTCTTACGTACATGAAGTATTAAACCTTTGCTTAGCATTTTCTTTGTCGATCTCGACACACTTGAGTGTACCTTTGCTTCTTGCCAATCCTCCAAGGCAAAAGCAAATGGTACACTCCAAAGGTGTCGTGGTCGGCGAAGTAGGCTCGAGCAAAGATAGGCTCGAGCAAAAGATTTGTATCACTAGTTTCTATCTATGCAAAGATCACAAGATCGATGGGCTTTGTTGACATGCTCGTGATGAACTCTCGCTTTATCTTGAGATTGAATGTGATTGTTAGTTCATACTTGAGCTCTATTGTATTACTTGCTCTTGTCAATATGATGTAATGTTAATTGGTTACTTTCGGTTGAGCTCATAGTTCTATTGCAAATTGATCATTCTATTGACTAGTTTGTGATTCTTCTAGTTGTCTCAGTATGAGCTCATTCAACTTTTCATTTGCCATCTTGATCTCTGTAGTCAACCTCTGCTTGATCGAAGTTTAATCTGTTGCTAATTGCTTGAGATCGTTTGACAGCTAAGCAAAGTATTGTTTAGAGCTCATAGTTTGAATTTATATTATCATATTCATTTAATGAAGAGTATAGACAATAGGATTGAGATGGCAAAGACTTGTTCTTTAGCTACTCTCCTTCTCGAGAGCACATAATATCATCAATCCGTAAAGAAAGTTTTACTTGATTCTATTTTGTTTCTATGTCTTCATTAAAGGCTAGTATTACGTACATGAAGCATTAAACCTTTGCTTCGTTGATTAAGGAGTGTTAGGAGTGTTAGAATAGGAGTAGGAGGCGGCGAGCCTCACAGATTAAACCTTTGCTTAGCATTTTTCGTTGATCTCGACACACTTGAGTGTACCTTTACTTCTTGCCAATCCTCCAAGGCAAAAGCATATGGTACACTCCAAAGTGTGTCGAGGTCGATGAAGAGTATAGACAATAGGATTGAGATGGCAAAGACTTGTTCTTTAGCTACTCTCCTTCCGAGAGCACATAATAGGAGCGGGGAGGCGGCGAGCCTCTGAGATTAAACCTTTGCTTAGCATTTTCTTCGTCGATCGACATCGAGTGTGCCATTTGTTTCATGCAGTCCTCACACAAGATGAAACAAATGACACACCCAAAGGTGTCGTGGTCGATGAAGAGTATAGACAATAGGATTGAGATGGCAAAGACTTGTTCTTTAGCTACTCTCCTTTTGAGAGCACATAATAGGAGCAGGAGGCGGCGAGCCCTACAGATTAAACCTTTGCTTAGCATTTCCTTCGCCGATCTCGACACGCTTGAGTGTACCTTTGTTTCATGCCGTCCTCCACAAGATGAAACAAATGGCACACTCCAAGCAGTGTCGGCCTCGATGAAGTAGGCTTCCTTAGAGAAGCTAGTGGATTAAGGAATGTTAGTACTCTCTATGAGCTCATTCAACTTTTCATTTGCCATCTTGATCTCTATAGTCAACCTCTGTATTTCTTCCCGAGATTAATTGTTTCATATTTATTTGGAATTATTTATGATTATTTGCTAATATTGCACATGTTGAGCATATTATTAAGTTTAAATGTATATGTTAATTTGGGACACTTGCAATCCATTTTATTGCATATGTAACTTATATAGATAGCAAGTGTTTAGATGGCAGAGGCACCTTGTCTTTGCCGCCGTCACCGACGCCATGAGATGGAAGAGGCGCCGACGAGGTCACCGACACCGACGCCATGCAGATGGAAGAGGCGCCGATGAGGTCCGTCACCGCCGATTTATAATGACACTAAGCGAGATGGCAGAGGACAATCGAAAATGCCTACGGCCGATCGGTTATCACGAGGTCGGTGACTTTGGGGTCCCTCTCGAGTCCCAAGAGATCGTGGCGAGATTCGCACCATCTGCGGGATACTTGCAAGGAACGGGTCCTCATCACCACACCAACGTGGAAGGACTCGATTTAAAGAAGCGAAGGCGCTGTGGATGTAACTTTCAAAGAAGTTCACTATTCCGTATATTATGTGGCACGCGGCGACGGACGGCGATGCTCACGATGGGTAAATCGTGGAGGACCTTCAAGAGCATTCTTGTCACGGCACGTGAACACGGGTCAAACGCCTTCGCCAGCGAAGACAAATTCTTGACGGGAAGCATGGGACACCTTGTGGCTATGAAAACGACGGCGAATTTAAGGAGCAAAGTGCGGCGCACAAAGCTCTCCAGACATCTAAACACTCACCCGCAGCACTTCGGCATCGCCTGGTGCACGGGTAAATACGAGGAATGGGCGGCGGAGAAGGAGAACCCGCTTTTCGATGTCACGACCCTGCTCCCTAAGTTTGGTTAAAAGCGAGGGCACAAGTCTCGCCTTCGGCAAAGATCTCCTTCACAAACCCTAAGCATCAGAAGTGTCCCAACGTGTGGTAAATATGTCGAACTACTAAGTTGTTAATAAGTCCATAACTTCATAGTGCCTATAATAACATGATGACCTCTTGTAGCGTGACTTGATCGCCCAAGCTTCCCAAGGCTCCTTCCATGCGCATAGGAGAATGATATACTATCTACGGCCTTGGGAAACAAGGAGCACGAGGACGCCGCACGCCTTAGGGTTAACGTACCTTGGAGTCATGGATTGCATGGACGACTCATCGCACGATAAGACTAGGAAGAGATCCAAGGCCGAGCACGACAACCGGTTAGTGCAGATGATTACTAACCAATTTCAAGTAGAGATGACAAGATTATGAGTCAAATGGATATACTCATGAGCCACGGCCGCAAGCCGCCTCGCTAATTCGAGAGGGTCCTCCTCGACGCGTCGGAGTAGCGTCGGCGTCGCGCAAGATAATTGTGAACATGACGACGTCCGACACCGATAGACGACATCAAGGTAACGTGATATCTATGGAATGCACCAAAGATAGACCTATAGGACGCCTTAGCTAATTGCGTGATCGTTTTGTAGGAGCCGACACCCTATAAGCTCCAAGTGAGGATGGATGGGTCCTTTGTATTGAATTGCGTGGGGATGGTGTATCCATACGAGGAAGGCGGCAAGCAAAGACGGCGGTCACCGGCGACGGTTACGCCAGGTCCAGTGGATATGGTACATGTCAATTTCGAGCCGTCCGCGAAGATTTGCCCAAACGAAGAGATCACAACACTAGGGGATGCCGCCTCTCTTTTAACCAATGGCCCAAGAAGGACATCACCGACCCAAAGAAGGTTGCGATCCGACATCGACCATTCCTCTCCAACGGGACCTCGATGACTCCACCTCATGTTTAGCCTCATAAGGCCACCTCTTCGATTCCCGTGGAGAAGACGCCAAGGAACAAAGAAAAGCGCATCGTCAGATCCGCTCCTCGTAGTCGTCTCACAAGAAGACGCATTTGTTGGAAATATGCCCTAGAGACAATCATAGAGATGATTATATTTCATTATGTTCACAATATTTGATAATATGTTATCTTGTTCCTTGAATGAATCATCACCATGAAGATTAACGAGTATGTGACTTGTTGGTGAAGCTCTTTTAACTTAAGATGATGTCGTTCTAAAAATATCCTCGGTCGAAAGTCCTTTGGCCGGAACACTAGTGACTCTCGACCAAAGACATGTGTTGATTGATGACCACGCTTTCACGGTCATGGATATAGGGATATCAAATCAATAATGTGGACACGTGTTAGAGAACATGGTGTTAGATAAGACCCACCTTGAGACACTATTGAGATTGTTATGATTCTAAGTGTCGTTAGTTGGTCTCAAGCAATGATGATGTATAATCCTTAGACCGAGATCAGCATGGTTTCCTACATGTGTAATAGCACTCTTAGGGGTTGCCAAACGCCGCCAGAATCGGTGGTTATAAAGGTAGCTTTCGGGCATGCTATGAAACATGCAGAGGATGTGACTGTCGGATATGAGATTTGCCCTCCTAACATAACAGAGAGATATCTCTGGGCCCTCAAGTGGTCGGATAAAGAAAGTGCATGGCTATGCCCATCGTGGTCAAGAGTTCGACCACATAAGGTTATCCGATACTGATCGAGAAAGCATTGAACAGTCCATGGATGACACAACATCTCACCGAGTTCAACCAGATATCGTGAGGCAAAGGGAGAATACATGAGTAGGTCGTTAGTTCGACTACCACGATCGGTCGTATGGAGATACAAGCAAGTCGAGATCGGTCAAACGTAATCACAGAGTGGTCGAAACCAAGTCGTAAGGAGTTACGAGTTGGTCGTGATCGAATCACGTAACCGGTCAGATAGAGATAGGACTCGGTCGTAAGTGATGAGGACTCGTCGAGATCATATTGCATTAAGGTTCGTCCGATATAATTTGTGTGTATTCGGGAATCGTTATGTCCTGCTAGGAACCGCTATTTACTCGCGTGGCGGAAAGGGTTTCGAGTCACAACCGAACTACACATGAACCTAACGGGTCACACACTTAAAGGGTTGAACAAACCAAGACGTAATACGATTCGTAGAAGCGTGTTTGGATAGGATCCGCCACGGCCTATATAAAGAGATGCATGAGGCTGTTGGGAAAAGTGTGAGTCGACGCAAGTTGCCCTACCGAAACCCTAGCCGCCATCTTCTTGAGTGCCTCCCGTGCGATTTGGTGCTAGCACACCGGCGCATTTGTTGTTCCTTCCTTGGACGTGTGGATACCATAGAGGCGCTTCTACGTTGTTGCGCTTAGGACGATCCGCGATCTTCGCAAGAAACCGCAGAGGTGCCGGAGGAGACGATCAACTCACAAGGGCGGTGGACGATCGACCACGACTCAAAGACATCGACACGCCTTTTGTCGGACCAGTCGCTTCGACGCTTCTTCTCGCGCGCTGCTGGCGTCTAGTGGTAACGACCGTGATCATCTTCTTGCTTGGCTTCCTGATTTGCGTGGTAGAATTTTTGAATTGTTGCTATCGTAGCCTACCCGTATCCCTACAGACGCTGCCAATCGCTAAGGCCAAATCGAAATCCACAAACGTTAAGGCGCCTCCCAAGTCCGGGAAGTCCGCGATACCCGGGAACTACATCATCGGAAAACCATTGTGCTCCGACGCAGTAATAATGCACGTTGGATATGCTTGTCAGGCTTTGCATGCCTGGTACTTGGCGAGGACCCAAAAGAAGGGTGCGATCATCGAATCACCGCCGATACGAGGACAAGCATTTCTTCAACGGACGAGGTACTTCGTCGGGCTTCAATGACTTATTTGAACTATTCAACCTCGCTGGCCTCGACGCCTCGCTTTCACGATGTTGGACAATCGTAAGTCGCGCATAATCAAGTTCTACATTCATGTAATACCAATAAATATCACAACTCATTGCTTATGTATAGATACATGCTGAAAAATGTTCGGGAATGGAAAGAACCAGTGGGTTTCCTCGATCCACATGTGGTATCGTTGCAAACCATCCAACAAGACTCATCATTCGTCGAGAAATACATAACGAGGTCATTGCTTCGTCAGATTTAACATGAAGTACATAGTGGTGCCCTACAACCGGGGTAAGTGTCACTACTTGCTATACAAATTTCATTTGTACTTTATACGCAGACTAACTTAGGTTTAATGACTATAGCGACATACATGAGTAGGTACCATCGATCCTTTTAGTTATTATACCCAAGAGGAACCATGTGATATACCTTGATTCCCTAAACCGCAACAAGCACGACTTCAAAGACTCTAAGAGGAATACTGAGAGGTATGCTCATTTCCTCCTTACATAACTCTATTGTAGTCTTCATTCGCTTGAAATGGCCGAGGATAACCTTTTGAATCATGTAGGTCGCTCATCAATTATGTTGCCAACAAAGGAATATACAATGGATTTAACACACGGGATGGATTTTCGATGCAGCGCTACAACACTATAATCCTATATCATACTTCATAATAACGCGTCTCGAACTAACTATACTCTTGCTATTTTTGCAAAGGTCGCCAAAGAAAAAGATGATGAGTTATGTGCAATCCACGCTCGCTATCATATGCACTAATCCTTACAACTAGGAAGAAGGATCCCGAGGTTTGTCAATCTCAAATAATTATTTCCTAATTATAAATTTAAATATATATATCTTAGCACTTTACTCTTGCTAGCGGCAGCCTTGAATTTACAATGTGATTCACTGCTATGAAGAGATCAAGGACATTCGAGGAAGCTCACGCCTTTATCAACACGTAAATCATTAACTACAACGGAGAGTTTCACTCCGTCGCCAACCCGAGCATCACCCTCTAAAACCTCTCAACGCAAAACAATTGTAATCTAGTTGTAACTATAGCGACAATACTTGAACAAATGCTATCTTTTGTAATTTATTTTGAGTAATGATCACTTTGAGTTGTCATGGTCGCTGAATCTGCTTTTTGTGAATGCTTGAATCTGTTTCTGTGAATGCTTGAATCTGTTTCTGTGAATGCTTGTTTTCAAAGGGCATGGCTAGCAATTCCTGAGGCTAGCCAGGAAAACAGCAATTTGTGGGAAGGGGGTATGAGCTATCACGATGGTTTTGTGTTAAAACCGTCAGGAAGGCAAGTATTATAGAAGGTTTCAATCGCAAACCGTGCGTGATAGAGAATATCACGCACGGTTTTAAACAAAGCCGCTGTGATATTTTAAATCAACCGGTTTTTATTTAGAACCGCTCGTGATATTCTCTATCACGACGGTTTTTGTTTAGAACCGCTCGTGATATTTCGATCACGACGGTTTTAGTTGAAACCGCTCGTGATACTTGACTTCACGACGGTTTTTAATAAACCGCTCGTGATATTTCCTATCACGCACGGTTTTGTACCGCTCTGTGATAATATCTCGTTATCACGCATCAACAAACATAGACGGTTCGGAAACCGTCTGTGATGACGGTTCCGAACCGTCTGTGATGTCGGTTCCTGTAGTAGTGTCTCTCCTCCATTCTTTTTCCACAAACCATGATATTCACCTATGTTTTTCTTGCCCTTACACCTCCCCGCAAAATGGCAAAGCTAAACGTATTATACGGAGAGTCAATGACATTATGCGCACCCTTCTATTCCAAGCAAGATTGCCTCCTGCATATTGGGCAGAAGCTCTTCATGCAGCCACATATCTTCTAAATCATCTCCCCACAAAAACCTTAAACTTTTCTACTCCATACTTCTTTCTTTATCAAAAACCACCCTCCTACGAGCATTTGCGAGTTTTCGGGTGCTTGTTTTATCCCAACACAACCGCCTCCATGCCACATAAACTCTCTCCAAGATCCACCCCTGCATTTTCCTTGGATACCCATCCAATCACAAGGGATACCAATGCATGGATCTTTCCTCTCGTCGTATCATTATATCCCGCCATGTCACCTTTGCCGAATCCACCTTTCCTTTTTTTCACCCCCTGATCCCTCTCCATCTTTGGAAACCTACGATTTTCTTGATTCTGCAAATCCCAACCCCCTACCCCCACTCTACCCTCCTACCGAAACCTCTGTCATGTCTGCTCATGCTCTTGCTGTGGTAGCCCATAACTCTACAGCGGTAGCTCCTATCTCTACTGCGCCTACCCATGCCGCATGTCCAGGCACTACAGCATCCTTTGCCGCACCACCCCTCCCTACTGCCACCATCACTTCCCATCATTACAACACTCGCACTAGGTCTGGCTTACAGCTTAAACCCTAGGACCGTCTTAACCTCTATGTCTCGGCTTTTCCACCTATCTCTCCTCTTCCCAAGTATATTCGGACTGCACTGAAGGACACTCATTGGCACGCCGCCATGAGCGACGAATTCCATGCACTCATATCAAACAATACTTGGGATCTCGTGCCTCCTCCCTCCCATGCCAATGTCATTTCTGGCAAGTGGATCTTTTGACACAAACTCAAATCCGATGGTTCCCTCTATGGTCTTAAGCAAGCACCCCGCGCTTGGTATCACCGATTCACCACTCATGTCTCGTCGCTTGGATTCTTGCCCTCCAAGTCCGACACCTCGCTATTCATTCTTCATAGCAAGATTGGTACAACCTATCTTCTCCTTTATGTCGATGACATTATTCTCACGGCTTCCTCCAACATTCTTCTCCAGCGCGTCATCTCCGCTATCCGCACCGAATTCGCCACCACAGATTTTGGTTCCCTCCATTATTTCTTAGGAATCACTATCACACGAACCTGACACCATGTGTTGCTTAGACCGATCCCTCTATGGTCTTAAGAAAGCACCCCACGCTTGGTATCACCGATTCGCCACTCATGTCTCGTCGCTTGGATTCTCGCCGTCCAAGTCCGACACCTCGCTATTCATTCTTCATAGCAAGATTGGTACAACCTATCTTCTCCTTTATGTCGATGACATTATTCTCACGGCTTCCTCCAACATTCTTCTCTAGTGCGTCATCTCCGCTATCCGCGCTGAATTCACCACCACAGATTTCGGTTCCCTCCATTATTTCTTAGGAATCATTGTCACACGAACCTCCTCTAGCTTATTCCTTTCCCAGGCCAAATATGCCGCCGAGCTTCTTGAACGCACTGGCATGTCCTCATGCAAGCTGTCTCTCACCCCCATTGACACCTTTCCTAAGCTTTCCTGTGCAGTTGGTGCTGTTGTTAATGATCCCACGTCCTACCGAAGCACATCAGGTGCTCTACAGTATCTCACGTTTACGCACCCTAACATCGCGTACACTGTCCAGCAAATTTTCCTACACATGCATGACCCGCACGAGCATCATCTCAACTTTATCAAGCGTGTCTTGCGGTACATTAGTGGGACACTTCAGTATGGCCTATAGCTCACCCGGTCGGCACCTGACTCGCTCATCTCCTACACCGATGCGGACTGGGCTGGCTGCCCAGATACTTGACGATCCACGTTAGGCTATTGCATTTTCCTCGGTGAGAATCTTGTGTCCTGGTCTTCCAAACGACAACACACGATCTCTCGCTCCAGCGCCGAGGTAGAGTACCGAGCCATCGCCAATGCTGTCGCCGAGGCAAGTTGGCTTCGCCAACTTCTTCAGGAGCTCCACTGTCCTCTTAGCCAAGTGACTGTTGTTTTTTTTGTGACAATGTAAGTGCTGTCTACATGTCTTCAAACCCGATTCAACACCAATGGACGAAGCATATCAAGATAGACTTGCATTTTGTTCGCGACAAGGTTGCTTTGGGTGACGTCCGAGCGCTTCACGTTCCCTCGTCATCACAGTTTGCTGACGTCTTCACAAAAGGCTTACCTTCACCACTGTTTCTTGATTTTTGGTCCAATCTCAACATTCAGAAAATCGATGTTTCAACTGCGAGGAGTGTTTGCTAAAATTGGTATGTATAGCTATCTTTGGTATGATATAACCGACATCTATTAGAATCGGTTAGTATCAATTAGATATGATTGCAATTATGCTATGTATGGTTATATAGGATTGCAATCAGGCTATGTATGGTTTGTATCTTCCATTAGAGATACTTTCCTAACCAACTCTTGTACTTGTATACTTATACAAATCAATACCAAACAATGCCCTGTGTGGTGCATTCATCTAAACTTACAGTGAGAAAAAAAAACTCGTAAATATATCGGACAATCGCACTTCCATTATTGCTTGCCTTCGTCTAGTGATGGAAACAGATCGAATACGAATCGAATAGTCTCGAATACGAATCCATATTTTTAAAATGAATATGAATTCGAACATTCTCGAATACGAATACTTGTAACGAATACAATTTCAAATCAAATATGTACTCAATTAGGTCGAATGCGAATATCCTACAACTTTTGCGACAAATCTCGGTAGAACAAATTTATGTAACATGTACATGACTACACGTCTACAGTAAAAAAAATCCTGAAGCACTAGCAGGCAGCCAGGCGCCCAGGCACACCGCACACCGCAGTACGCCAGTATCACACATACACAGCAATACAACATAGGTCATAGGCGCATAGCAGCATCTCTCGCATAGGGATGGAAAACGACTGGACCGTTGGAGGAATGGCATGGGCCATGGGTCACTTAGTTGGGCTTGGGCCGCTTGCCCGCTTGGGAGCGCTAAGCGTGCGTGCTGCTAACTGCCTGACTGGGCTACTAGCATTGGGCACTTGGGTTGACACTATTGCGAATACATAAACTATCCGTATTCGTATTCGGTGTCATTTCGCATACCACATCCGGATTCGTATAAAAAAAACCGGATAGTATTCGTATTTGTATTCGTTTTTCATTACGGATTTTACTTACCACATTTGTGTTTTCTCGGATACAAACATCAGATAAAACAGATTATCCTTTATCATGTCCCATCCCTACCTTCGTCGAAGACCATCTGATCTATGATTTAAGCTAGCACTTCAATGCCCAAACAAATCTATCTCTCTTTTTTTTTTAGGAACACCTGTACTAATCATGCATGTAGGATTGTAGGCCCGGTTGCACCTAGTGTATCCAGGTCCCGTTTGTCAGTGCCTCAGTGGGTATTGATTTTTTTTCTTCTGAACTAGTACCCCTTCCATTTCTTATATATTTTGTAGAGTTTGAGAATAGTCTTTTGTGAGTTTCAGATGATATGATGGTTGGTTTTTTTATTAAATAATTGTGCTTATACTATAAGATTACATGGCTGCATTGAATTTGTGAAGGCCGGAAATCTTCATTAGTCATGGGTTAATTTACTTGATCCTCTAATGAGAAATATTGTTCCCTGGATAGTAAAATAATCTACCTAGCTAGCAGCCTCTCAATGCATGGACTTAATTGGGTGGGTCCAATGTATAAGACAAAGTACACGATATGATGCGAACCAAATTGTGCATTTCTTCTTCTGGTGCATGAATGGTCTATGCACAGTAGTTAGGTATTTACATTCACCTGTGCATTAGGCGCTTCTTTGAGCGAGAATTCTAAGATAATTAAGCAACTCGAGTGGCCCTCCATGAGAAGCAACAAGCCAGTTAGTCTCCAAAATATATACTACCTGGCTACCTGCTGTAATTCAACGGTTTCCCTAAAAAAAAAACGTTAGCTAAACTCCATAGCAGCAAGCAGCAGCAACATGTTTTTTTTCCCTGCGACAATCCAGAGAAACTTGAATTTGCATAATTTCGTCAGAAGAAGAAACCTCAAGATGCTACTGAATTGCAAGCTAGCTTAATAATTCTATATACCGGAGTATTGGAGTGTATTGGGATGCTTAAAACCACATGACGTTGTCATCAGGGGCGGAGCTGGGCCTCGGGCCCAGCAAAAAACTGCAGGTAAAAATGCAAAATGTTACTATGCACTTACATGTACTGGAGCAGCATAAGGCAAAACAAGCTGGGCCGGCCCGAGACCCAGGCCGGCGCTGGCTCCGCCCCTGTTTGTCGTGTAGCAGTGCAACGCAGAAACAATGCCTTGATTTCCTCCAAGGGTCTCTTTCATCAAAAGGTAACTTTGTCGTATCCGGCCACAACGTACTCCATGACCTACCGAACCAAACCGTTGATCCATTGTTTTAGTTAGGGGTGGGGTGGAAACGCTCGCTTGAGAATAGTGAGCTCGACTCGGCTTCGCTTGGATGAATAGTTAGGGGTGGAACCAAGCTCGAGCCAGCTCGATCGGGCTCGCGAGCCAAGTTCTAGGTGTTCGGTGTTCCTCCTGGGTTCTTTCTCACACAAGAAAAACACAGCAAAGAATCACAGATTCACAGGCACAGCAAAGAATCACACATTCACAGGCACAACATCACACATTCACAGGCACAGCAAAGAATCACAGATTCACAGCAGGGCCTCTCCTGCTCCTCCACTGCCGTTTGCCGCGCCCTCCCGCTTCGCGTCTTCCACATCGGCGTCGTCGCCGGCGCCGGGAGCGGAGTAGAGGGCCACCACGTTCTCCACCACCTTGGCCTGCACCATCGCCGCGTGGCCCACCCGCACGGTGCAGCACGTCCCGGCCTCCACCCGCAACTCCACGCCTCCACCTCCACACAGCGCGCCGCCTCCCTCACGAACTCCGCCCACGCCAGGTCGGTGAGGTCGACGCCTCGACGGGCACGCCTCGGTGGTTGACGAGGACCAGGTTGCGGCGCGCAGTGGTGGGGAGGGAGCAGAGCGTGGAGGAGTGGAGAGGTGGGAGGTCGTCAGGGAGGTCGACGGGGAGGCGGTCGGAGACGAGGGAGATGGAGGGGAAAGGGGAGCGTGGGAGGCGGAGGCGAGCTTGAGGATGTAGATGGGATGGGATCCGGCGGGGTGGGGAATTGCTAGGCGGAAGAAGTGAGGGGGTGTGGGGAAATGGCGAGTCGACGGCGCGGTAGGGCCATTCTCCGCCGTCGCGGGGGGTGGTGGCTGTGGAGGAGCGGCGGTGGGTGGAGGTGCTGGCAAGGGCGGAAGAGGACCAGGCGGTGGAGAGGTGGGAGCACGATGGAGGTCACCGGCGACGGCGGAGGCGAATGGGGAGGGGAATGGATCGGGGGAGAAAGGGAATTGGGGGAGAAAGGGGATCAGGGTGACGGGGCTAGGGTTATAGGGATTTGAGGCAGGCGGCAGCGTCGCGGCTGGGCCGAGCCAAATGAGGCTCGCGAGCGGCTCAGGCTCGGCTCGTTTGCTTGGCGAGCTAGATAGGCGACTCGGCTCGGCTCAAAAATTCACGAGCTCAAGCTGAGACGAGCTGAGCTATGACGAGCCCGAGCAGGCTTGCGAGCCTCGACTTTTTTTCCAGCCCTAGTTTCAGTCAGTCGAAAGTTTTGTCCTTTCTCATTTATATATAGTTAATGGAAATGAAATGCAACCAAAATCACTACTAAAAATCACCATGTTCCCTACAGTTTTATTGTTTTCCTAGTGGTGGAAATCTAAGCCACGAAAAAGAACATATCCCTATAGTGAGATCAAATAAACGTAGAGAAAACATGTTCCCTATAGTTTAATGCAATTAGTAGGGAAATCCGAAGGGGAGGGCCCGCCAAGTCCATGGTGACATCTACCAGCATGGAGTGGGTGCTGGGGTGGATACAACACACAAAGGCTCCCTACGGTGAGACTAAGAAACTGTAGGGACCTAAATTTTGTTTGCCTCCAAAAAAAATTGGCTCCCTGCCAAATTTTTCCTCATTCCCTCCTCCTTGCACAAAATTTTCTAATTCCATGCCAGGCTCTTGCTCACACTCTATTGCCTAGCAACTCTGCTGCTCCGTCCAAACTCGACCACTGTCCAAAAATCCCACCGCCTTCTCTAGTGAAATGCTTCTCGTCGGTCTCCTCCTTGCTCCCTACCACTCCCCTCCCTGAAATCTCCACCCCCCCAAATCCCCTCCTCTCTAATCGTCTCCAGCCTGAAATCCTCATCTCCATCCCTAAATCCCCTCCTCTCTACCCTCAAATCCTCATGTCCATCCCCAAAGAAGGTGCAACCCTCTTCTCCACCCCCAAATCCCCTCCTCTCTACCCCCAAATCCTCATCTCCATCCCCAAAGAAGGTGCTGGCCTCCTCCTCCCATGGACGCCTGGTAGCTGCCCTAGAAGCCGCCATCACTAGGAAACCCTAGCAGCAGCTCTCTCCTCCTCCCATGGATGCTTGGTAGCTTCCCTAGAAGCTGCCATCACTAGGAGGTCATCCTGCACCCCCCAAGAGAAGAGAAGATACCCAAATTCTAGTAGCTGCTCCAAGAGAAGAGAAGAGAGGATGCCCAAATCCTACACCTGCTCCAAGTGTCTTGGTATGTTTTTGATGTATTGGTGTGGGGAGGGAAATGGAAAGTAGAGGAAATGGTGGGAAGGGTGCTGCGAAAGATTATTTTTTTTTCTTTGCTTCTCTCATGTTCCCTACTTCCCATTGGAACCATAGCCCTTGTCGATCATGCCAAAGATTTGGGGTTATCTGAAGGTGATCAAAGACTCATAGGTGACCAAGGACAAAACCTCTACACCAATAGCATCTGCAAGTAAGTTTGCATGCCATGCATTTTTTTAAGTTTGCATCATCATATTTTATTTGTATTGTGGCTGGGTTTCTATGAAATAGCTAAACAAGCATTCTTTCGGATTGCAGTTTGTCTTTTCTTAACAGGAGTAAATAGATTTTTTTTACTTCAAATTGTTATTAGAATAATGGTATACACATGCAATTTGTTGCACATGTAGCTAAAATAATTTGATAACCAGTCTTGGTCGTGGCACATGTAGCTAAAATAATTTTTTATTTCAGTTTGTTTCTACAACATTAAACATGTCGGTAGAAGACCGTAGTTGGATGTACAATGGATGGAATGGTAATGGATGTCATTCCCAAGAGTGAGTGCGCAACACAAATGCTTTCTTAAATTGTGCTTTTGACAGAGTTTCTAATGCTAAACAATTTGGAGTAGTATGCCATTGTTCAATTTGTCGCAATAGAACTAGACGGAAGAAAAACACGATGAGCATGCATCTCTGTCAAAAAGGATTGATGGACCGAGCATGGTATTGGTGAGCGTCCTATTAGGTCATTTACATTAGAAGAGACTTATAACACTGTAGACCGCTTAGATGACTTGCTAGACAACTTGGGTGATGCACTGTCATATAGATAGTGCAGAGAATGAACCAACAATAGATGCTAAGGAATTCTATGCCATGTTGTCTGCTTCACAAGAGCCGCTCCACAATTTCACTCAAGTCTCCCATCTAACAGCAGTCACACGATTGATGGGAATTAAATCACAACACAATTTATCTAAGGAATGCATGGATAATTTACTTAGGCTTCTTGGTGATGTATTGCCACAGGGTCACAAAATGCCATCCAACTTGTATGAGTGTAAGAGTCTTCTAAGTGGTCTAAAAATGCTATGTCACAAGATAGATATCTGCATAAATAATTGCATGATATATTTCAAAGAGGATAATCACAAAAAAAAATGTGACTTTTGTGAGGAAAGTCGTTATGTAGCTATTAAAGAGGAAAGAATAGGAAGGAAATGAAAACCAATACCATGCAAAGTTATGTGTTATCTCCCATTTATACCAAGATTGCAACGAATGTATATGGAGCCGAAACTGCAAAGCATATGCGGTATCACAAGGAGGGTACCCGTGCTAATCCAAGAATTATGTTGCACCCATCCAATGGCCAAGCATGGAAAGACTTCAACAATGACTTCCCAAATTTTGCAATGGATGCAAGGAACGTACGTGTCATAGTAGCTACCGATGGCTTCAACCCATTAGGCTTTGGGGCAACACAATATTCTTGTTGGCCAGTTTTTGTCATACCAATGAACTTACCCCTAGCTCTTTGCATGAAAGATTAGAATATCTTTCTTAGTCTAGTGATCCCTGGACCGAACCATCCTGGTAAGAACATGAATGTGTTCATGCAACCCTTAGTTGATGAGTTCAAGCAAGCATGGCAAGGAGTACTCACTTACGATAGTTCCCTAAAGCAAAATTTCAATATGAGGTGGGCCTACCATAATTCAATCCATGACGCACCTGCATTGGGCATATTCTCTGGATGGTCCACTCATGGTGGCCTAGCTTGTCCAGAATGTATGAAAAATGTTGAAACTACTTGGCTACCTAACGGGTACAAGTACAGTTGGTTTGATTGCCATCGAAGATTTCTGCCACCTAACCACACATTTAGGGATCAGAAGAATGCATTTAGAAAGGGGACAGTAGTGCACGACTGTCCTCCACGTCGATTAATAGGAGAAGAGGTGCAAGCGTACATGAATAATGTCTTAGCAAAGTCTTTTGATGGTTATGGTACAACACACAATTGGACTCACATTCCAATCTAGTGGGAGTTGCCATATTTCTCAAAGATTTTGCTCCGACATAACATTGATGTTATGCACAATGAAAAAAATGTAGCAGAAGTTATTTGGAATACATGTCTTGACATTAGTGACAAGACAAATGATAACGCCAAGACTTGCCTTGACCAAGCTTTGATGTGCAGTAGAAGTTACCTCAACCTTGTTGAAAAGCCTAACCATAGGTGGGAGAAGCCTAGAGCACCTTATTGCTTGACAAGAGCCCCAAAAAGGGATGTTATGAAGTGGTTTATGGAGATCAAATTTCCAGATGGGTATGCAGCAAACCTAAGACGAGGGGTCAACATGGAACAATTGAAGATACATGGTCTCAAGAGCCATGACTACCATATTTTCATGGAGCGGCTGTTGCCAGCGATGATCTAAGAATTTGTTAACAAGGATGTGTGGGAGGCATTAGCTGAGCTAAGTTATTTTTATAGAATGCTTTGTGCGAAACAGATCGATCCTATTCAGATGCTTCAATTAGAAGAGAATATACCAATCATAATTTGCAAGTTGGAGAAACTCTTCCCGCCGGGTTTCTTCAATTCAATGGAACATCTAATGATACACCTCCCATATCAAGCAAGGGTAGGAGGACTCGTAAAGTATCGTTGGGTGTATATAATTGAGAGGTACATCAAATTTGTTGTTCTGTCCATATTTCCTATCTTAGCCTTAGAACTAATACCTCCCTTTATGTAGGTTCATAAAAAAAACTGAAACAAAAAGTTCGCAACAAGTCTCGTGTCGGAGGATCAATAGTAGAGGCCTATCTTGTAGAGGAGATTTCACACTTCACATCATTATACTTGCCTGGTCTCATAGCTAGCTCACACAACTGTCTACATCGCTATGCTCAACATGGTCCTACATGTGAGAGTAGCCTTAGCTAGTTCCAAGTGTGAGGATGGAAGACTGGCAGAGGGATGTCTAGGACTCCAACATTTGAAGAGTGCAAGACAACAATGATTTATATCAACACAAACATGAGTGAAATGGATGACTTTGTTGAGTAAATAATCTAAATACACAAAATCAGTATGAAAACTTTCATAATGCACATGTTTTAATTATGTCATTGCTAAAATCATTGCAACATGGACAATGGAGGCAATGGAGGTGTTCGAGATCACCAAATCAAAAAGAGTTAGACAATCTAAGGAGGAATGGAGGCGGTAATGGCAAACCCAACCTACTAGATTGGTTAAAAAAATTGGTAATTCCTCGCTAGATATTTAGATTTAGTTAACTTTTGAACATTCTGCCTTACTTAGAATTTAATTTTAGATTGCAAACATTGTAGTGCTCCAAGGATGTAAGCATACATAATGAATTGTGTGTTTTATCACGTGGATGTGGCTTCAAGATCAAGTCTTATGATATTTATGAAGTCAATGGGTACAGATTTTGGTCTAAAAATTATGAAAATTCCAAAGGCAATCTAACTACAGTTAGCATAGGGGTGGTTGCTATCGGGATTGATGATGCTACGAATAAGGAGCTTGAGTACTATGGCATTATCGAAGACATTATTGAATTAAAGTTGGATGGTGATGAAAACTTTAGCCTTATTTTGTTTGACTGCCATTGGTTTCACCCTGTTAAGGGACTAACATGTGTGCTAAGATGTGTTAAAGGTTAAGTTCCAATGATTTATTGATGACAAGGCTATTGGCAATGCGACTGTGATGAAAGATCAATATGGTTCAAGACAAAGGTATTGAATAGCCTAACAACCCTTTTATAGTTTTTACCAATCTCAAGTGTTTGGAGAAAAGACTGGGTTTATGGGATAAACATCATACTATAAAGAGGGATCATAGCTAGTAACTTGAGAGACTATTTTTGTGCCATAATGATCAATTAGGGTTCATGCATTGATTTGATTTGAGCTTCTGGAAAATTATTTTGTAAATCGGTATGACCGCAAGTGATATGCGGTACTACTGTAGGTCGGTAGTACCGATATTTATATGGTGGTACGTTTTTTCTAGAGAGCATGTTTTAAGTGCTTTTGATCCTCTCTGAAAATCGAAACGACTGCATTTTAACTGTGGTACTACCGCAGGTCGGTAATACCGATATTTATATGGCGATACGCATATTACAAAGAGTGTGTTTTTGGGAGTTTTGATCTCCCTTGAGAATCGGTATGACCGCATGATCTAAGCGGTATTACCAGGGTGCGGTAGTATCGATGTTTTAATGGTGGTACGTGTTTTCCAGAGAAGGTGATTTTCTAAGATTTCTTGAGCTCTAGAAATCGGTAGTTTCGTTTATTTAGCGGTATATCGCGTTAAGGTAATACCGATTTGTTGTTGGCGGTAGTACCGCAACTTTCTTATGAGAGCCGCTTTTGCAAATTGAGGAATGAGTTAAATGTCATAGATCATTCTAATGTTGCTTGAAACTCATGCCTCTTGTTATTTGCTCTCATTTGGACTTTATTGAGATATTTACGAAATTATTTCAAAAATCCGATAAAAAATCCCTATTTTGATAACAAATATGTTAATTGGAGTTATTATTACATATCTTATGCATAATGATCCTAAATAATATTTGTTAAAGCAATTCTTATAAAGGGTCATTTGCATTCAAGCTCAGCTCCTGAAATTTCAGGCAAAATGGTATACCATGTTTTAACGCTGGTACTACCGCTGCCTGGTTATACCGCACTTCAACAGCGGTACTACCACTTCAGTTGGTGGCTCCAAGAGTGGTTATGAACAAATCGTTTTCTCTTTAAACCTGTTGAAACCAGTCCTACCGCACCTCCTCTTCTCAGAACCGCCAACACTTCTCTCTCTCTCCTATGCTCCTCTTCTCCAAGAACCCTACTTCGAATCTCTTGATTCTTTGGAGTAATCTTGGATTTCTTTGTTGGAAGTGAATCCTGTAATTATTTCTCTCCCAATTCCTGGGGTGTTTGCCTTGATTCACTCGTTTCTCACCTACTTTTGGCATCTATCTCCCTTTTAGGGTTTGTATCAAAATGTGCATGCTTAAGTCAATTTCTCTTGGAAAAATTGGTAATAATTAGTGTTTGATGACATATCATGTCTATTCCATAGATTCATTCATGTGGAACACTAGTTAGAATCAAAATCTAAGGATTACCCTAAAAATTCTGGAACTGCAGTACTACCATTTCGAGAACGCCGGTACTACCGATTTGTGGTAATACCGGATATCAACAGAGAAAAATTGATTCAATCATACTCTTTTGCATCAAATTCTATTCTATCTTGTCCTGATTGCTTCTCTTATCTTAGCAATCATGCCAAGGACAAAGAGACCATCTCTTCGCAAAGAGGTCACTCCCGATAGAGATCCCGAAGAACGCTATGATCCCCCAGCCTCTAGCGATGGACCTTCTCGCCGAAAGGCACCTTACAAGAAGGCTGCCTCAAGAAGATCACCAAGGGATGATAGCGATTTAGAGACACCAAGGGATGATAGCGATTTAGAGATAGAGATTCCTTCTTGCTATGAGGAAGAAAGATAAAGAGACATCTTCTAAGAAGCAAGCTGCAGAACCTGAAAATGAAACATATGATAGTAATGAGGAGACCTCTCAAGAGGAGACTGAGAGTGATGAGGAGATGGAAGAGACCGGAGAGCCTATAGTGGACCTCATGCAGATTCACAATGATATCTATGCTTTACTTCGACATGTTAATCAATATGAGAAGCCCAACAGTTCCACAGATGCAAGGTCTCACACTCGATTTCAGCAGGAAGTCTTTACTCAGCTCTACAGCCATCACCGACAATTTGCAGATCACAAGTACGTGGACTGGGCTCATTTGAATTCTCTTGACAAATATGATTGAGCCTATAGGTTGTTTCAGACGATTGGTCTTCATGATCTTGTGGCATTGAAGTGTGACTACAATGATAAAATTATCAAACAATTCTATGCCACTATTCATGTGTTAGCAACCTTTGATTATTTAATATGGATGACTGGCACTCAAAGATATCAAGCCTCCAAGGCTAACTTTGAACGTGCTTTAAGGACCTACATGGGGACTCAAGAAAATATTACTGACAGAGAAGCTCTCAGAGTTCCAGCATGGAGTCAGTTCTATGACCAAAATGTAACTTTGTACCTAGAAAAATTAGAGGGCTTCTCCCTTTGCCTAGGTTAATCAACAGGATCATCAACCATACCTTCTTTCCCAAGAGTGGGAACTTTGATGCCGTTCGATTGCTTGCATGGAACATCATAGACAATATTATGAATGGCAAAAAGTTTGATGTGGTTGACGTGATTATAAAAGAGATTAGCTCATCCAAAAATGATAGAATCAAGAGGATCTACTTTGCACCATATATCATGGCTCTCATAATGAGATTGACTCAGTTTAGAGGAGGGCGGCCAGGAATGCATAAGCCTTATAAGCCCAGGGAAGGGGCCCCATTGACTGCCATAGTCCCACCTCCTGCTCAAGCAGCACCACCTCAGGCTTCAGTAGTAGCTCTAGCAAATCTAGCTTCACTCTCTTAGATACTCTCAGTGGTCATGGAGATTAGAGACTCTCAACAGAGGTTGGAAAAAAATCAACAGAGATTGGAGGAGGCTTAGACAGAAACAAATAATAGGATTGCTGCTCTAACAGACCAGGTTAACACACTCGAGCAAGCTTTATCTACTCCAACCCATTATGGATGTCGTCGTCGCCTCAACACACCTCAAGATCCTCCTGCCCAAGAATGATATCTTTTGGTCCTTGATGCCAAAGGGGGAGAAATTTGGAGATCAGGATTGAAAGATTAAGGGGGAGCTTAGCTTTTGGGAAGTCTATCTACTATCTTATTAGCTATTATCTATATTGGAACAATGCCTTATGCCTTATGCCTTATGTCTATGTTGGAACAATGGTTTATGTCTATGTTTGGTTATGAGGCTTTGTTGGGGTTTCTATATGTCGAACTTGTTTGTTGAATTCTTATGTTTAAATGTTATGAATCAACATCTTGTTATCTCAAGCATATTTTATTGATTATCATCTATTATTGCTTGAATGATCATATGTGTACATTGTTCCACATATTCAATAAATAAAGAAAACTCCATCAATTTTTTTCAATAATCCACATGTGCATGAAAGTCACTTCATGAACCTTGACACACATATTTAGGGGGAGCTTTCTCTATTTATTGAATGACTTTGAAAGCAACAAATTCCTCATCTCCTTTGAACTCAACTCATGAATTTCTTGCTTATCAAAAGTCAAAACAAGAATATACAACCTTGTGTATATTCAAAATCTTTCATATCCTTTATATCGATTGGATTGTCATCAATTACCAAAAAGAGGGAGATTGAAAGTATCTAGGCCCTCAGATTTGTTTTTGGTAATTAATGTCAACATTATGTTAAGGGACTAATATGTGTACTAAGATGTGTTAAAGGTTAAGTCTCAATGATTTATTGATGACAAAGCTATTGGCAATAGGACTATGATAAAAGATCAACATGGATCAAAACAAAGGTATTGAATAGCCTAAAGACTCCTTTATAGTTTCTACCAGTCTCAGGTGTTTGGAGAAAAGACTAGGTTTATAGGATAAATGTCGTACTATAAGAGGGATGATGGCTAGTAACTTGAGAGACTATTTTTGTGCCATAATGATCAATTAGGGTTCATGCATTGATTTGATTTGAGCTTCTAGAAAATTGTTTTGTAAATCAGTATGACCGCAAGTGATATACGGTACTACCGCAGGTCGATAGTACTGATATTTATATGACGGTATGTATTTTCCAGAGAGTATATTTTAAGTGTTTTTTATCCTCTCTGAAAATTGGAATGACCGCATTTTAACTGCGGTACTACCGCAGGTCGGTAGTACCGATATTTATATGGCGGCATGTATATTACAGAGAGTGTGTTTTTTGGAGTTTTGATCTCCCTTGAGAATTGGTATGACTGCATGATCTAAGCAATACTACCAGGGTGCGGTAGTATCGATGTTTTAATGGCGGTACGTGTTTTCCAAAGAAGGTGATTTTCTAAGATTTCTTGAGCTCTGGAAATCGTTAGTTCCATTCTAGCCAAGCAGTATTACCATGCTGCGGTAGTATTTATTTGTAGTTGGCGGCAGTACTGCAACTTTATTTTGTAACTGTTCCGACCGTTATACCGAAAATCGGTAGTACCGGGTTTCAACAGCGGTACTACCGTAAATCCTGATTTTTTTCAGGAAAGTGGTTGTAACCGCTAGATTTGTTGGTGAGGGGTATAAATACCCCCTACCTGCCTTCTAGCTGTAACTCTTGAGATCATTGAGCATTACTCTCTTGAGCTCATTTACACTCTTCAGCTACTCTTTTGCATTGATTACTTATTCTTGAGGTAGTTGAGAGGATTGAAGTGCATTGATTCATTAGTTGATCATTTAGGCACTTGTAGTTCCTCAAGCAAAACTCGTGATCTATTACTCTTGGTGTTTGCCGGTACCTAGACGGCTTGGAGGAAGAATTTGCGCGGTGAGCTCTTCAAGGAGATTGCGAAGAGTCCCGCAAGATTGTGATTGGTGTTGTGCTCACCAACTCCGGAGTGGAGGAAGAGCAACTCTAGTGATTAAGGGTTGAGGCTTAATTCGCGGAGCCAGCTTGATTCGTTCAACTTTCCTCAGTGTGAACTAGTGAAGACCGGCAAGTCTTCGATTCTACGGGAAAAACTTCATTGTCTCTATTGTGGTTCATTCTTGTCTTTACTACTTCCGCATTTACATTTCTAGCAATTTGCTTGTGTAGAATTGCCTAGTTAGAATTGTATCTAGTCTTGACATAAGTTTTTATTTTGTCTTAAAAAGCTTAGTAGTTCCTTAATTACATTTGTTCTAGGAAGCTTTGTTAAGACAATCTTGCTTAAAATTATTAATTAGTCAAATAGTTTTAAATATCTCCTATTTACCCCCCTCTAGTCGGTTATCCTTGATCCTACAACATGCATCTTGTAATCAATCAAATGAGTCTTTTCTGCTTGCTAGCCAAGTAATTCCAGGTTTTTATATTCCATATGCATGAAATCTTATATGAGTCTTAATGCGTGGTGGGTTGCATACAAGGTAAATACCCTTGGAAGCTTGCCTATTCCCTCAATGGATGATTACAACATTGAAGACCCACCATATGTAGATGGCTTCCAAGAAGACGGTTTAGTGGGTGAATTTGTTGTAGACATTGGTCAAGGTCTAGATAATATTACAATCAGTGGTTCAGATGAGGTAGTTGACCCACATGAACTATCAACGCTAAACAACCCACATAATGTGGTAAGTGGAGGGAATGAACCACTAGTTGAAGAAGAAAGTGAAAATGATACGGAGTCAAGTCATGAAATCAACAACGAGCACAACAAAGAAGATATTGAGGATTTCTAAGCTATATACTATTGGTATAATTTGTTGTCATTGATTTCTTATGCACAATTCTGTTCCATTCAGAAATGCATAATGATCCATTTTTTGTACTTCTGCTATCATTGATTTCTTATGCACAATCTTTTCAAATTTGCAGGATGACGCTTTCATGTGCAAGAAAATGTCATAGTCACACTTTGTCATAGCTCCATTCTCATTAATTTGAATTAAGTTGCATCTCATGAGCATGCAATTGAATTCTGGAGCATATGCACACAATATTGCATTTGAAAATTTCAAATCAAAGCAAAACATTCAACTCAAATTGAAGCACCAAAAGAAAACAACAATAAATACTGATAAAGTTCACTGGGAAATAATTTAATTTAATCTTAAAATATTTATCATGAATAAATATGAAATTTATAATTTTTTTAGAAAACAAATCAACCTTGGGAAAAATTCAAACCAAGTTCTAAAAGCCCCTGCTGTAAATGATTTTAAAATAAGTAATTAAAACAATAACAATAATGTTATAAAATTTATTTGTGTACTAGATCATCCCAGGAATCTCCCTGCAAAATTTCAGATTTTTAGAAATTTGTTTGCTATTTTATCTCACCTGGTCAAAGTGTAGGGATTTGAATTAAAATCAGTCAACTTTTGGTTTGACTCAAGCTCGACCAATTTGTCTGACCCAACCACTTGGTCCGACCCAACCACTTGGTCCAACCAGCCCACTCAACCAAACCCACTCGGTGAACCCAGCCGCACCAGGCTCCTACCCACTGCTTGAGCCGCTAGCACCTTGGGTCTGCTCATCAGCCATGTCTTCTTCCTCGGGCAGGCGACACGCAAAGCGCGTGTGCCACATGGTCGTGCATCCCTTCCGTGCGTAGGCGATGCCGTGAATCCACCATCTCGCCAACCTATCCTAGACCTTTGCCATTTCACGCCGTCTCTATTTCCGTCCCTTGCCTAAGCTTAACCCGCCTCCAAGCCCTCCTTTCCTCTCACTTCTCCTCTCGGCCGTTGAGGAGGAGGAAGCTCTCTCGCACAATCCGCTCGGGTAAGCTTCCTTCCACCGCATCCTTCATCTTCACCATTCATCGCTGTCTCCATCCCAGCTAATCTGAGCCTTTCTCTTTGCTTGTAGACTTCAGAACGCAATCGTCGTCTTCATCACCAATGGTCGTGCACTGAAAGCCACCATCGTGTCCTTTTTCCTCTCCGGTGAGCCATTCCTTTTCCTATGCGCATCAGATTGTGTCCCTTGGCATGAGGATGATTTCCTGTCAATTCTTTTCACCAATCGTTCACAACGACTCTTGGATTTTGGAATTTCTCCATTTTTGGTAGAAACCGCACCTTTCTTCCCTAACTCCGTTTTGGTAATGAATTTTTTGATTGCTACCTCTTCGAGCATCTCCTAGCCATGCTTAAGCCTCCTCGACTCTTCATTGCCATTTCTTTTTCTCAGGTAGCCTACCCCACGTGAACCACATCGCCACCATCACCATTGTTGTCGTCAAGCTCCCTCCGACTAGCTCCTGCCCTCTCCATCCTTTTGGTAAGGTCCCTAGTACCCCTTGATGCACATGCATGCACCCATTTGTTCATTATGCCATCGAGTTGCGACATGCATGTTTGACCATAGTTCACTGCCACCTCTCGCCATCATGTCATCACTACCTGCCATCCCAACCCTTGCCACTGGGACGGGAAGGTGCGCAAGGCTATTAGGGTTCCAATGCTGGCTTCCTTTCGTGTCGCCGTAGAACACATCGCCGGCGGTGAGCCCAGCAGTAAACCCCCATGCGTTTCAGTTTTGTCCGATTTTCGACCGCTATTGTAGCAAATGATTAGAACGAATCTTTGTTGGATTAGGGCTTAATGACGTTTAGCTGTGCTGATGATTGGTCATTTAAAACGCTTTAAGTCTATTACACGTGGGCCCCATGAACAGAAATTAGGAGTTAATAAAGCCTGGTTTTCCTTTCGATCACTGACGTGTGGGCCGAGCGCAAATTAGTACACGACGGACCGTGGTCCATGGACCATTGACCAGACATGTTGAGCTTCGGTCCATGCACTATTTGCATGAACCGAGTCAATGACAATGGGGCCCCACCTGTCAGAAGGGATTTTCATTGGAAATAAATGAGGAAAGAAAAAGAAAATGCATAGAACCCACATTTCAGTGACTAAGGCTAGGTTAAGCTGAGCATAAAAAGTAATTAATGTATTTAGAAATTCCGAAATGAATTACTTTTACACTGAAAATGGTTTAAACTTCGAAAATTCATAAGTATTTCATTCTAACTCCAAATTGAGTGAAATCAATTTTGTTGGTTTCCTTGTTTAATTTACTTTAGCTTGGAATAGGTTTGAAACATGTTACTATCATAGAAAATTTCGGTTTTAGAATTAAATCTAGAACAGAATTATTTTTACACTAGAAATTATTTTAACTTCAAAAATTCATATTAATGCCAAATGAGGTGAATCCAATTGGGTTGTTCATAAAATTTTATTCTCAAGCTGACCAGGTAGTTTTTATCCCCACCACTGTTCTGCAAATTTTTGCTAAAATAATTGATTCGGATGAATAGTAACAGAATGTGATTTTCTAGTATTTTTCTCCTAATTGATTTTTGAAAGGCTATGTCTTTCACATATGAACTCCAATTGAAATAATTATTTCACCTAAATTCATATAAATTTATGATCTCACTACTGTATAAATTTCATCCATTTTGAGCAATTTGAATTTTTCGGCTTTTCTCGGTGTTTATTCCATATCGTCTTTCTATAGATTCCCAAGTGCTGGAAGTGAACGATTACGCAACCAAGAGTGAGAAATTGGAATTCCAGCAAGGAAAGAATCATTTTGTATTTATTTTTGCATACATATTGATCCCATATTTTCTACTTTAGTTACATTGAAATGCAATGATACTTGCTTGCGTGCAATTTTGATATGTCGATATTTTGCGAGTTGTAGTTAGTTATGCCCTATCTCTTGCTGGTTATCCTTGATATTTTCATTACAAATATGTTTATGTTTGATGTTGTGATGATATATCTATTATCTATGTTGTATGCTTAGCCATGCGAGTCTAGAAGATGCGTTAGATCGGTTGATGGGGTTAGCTCGTCAATTGTGGGAAACATCAAACCTTTATTCTTATGCTTTTGTCCAGATCTTTGCATCTGGTTGTTAAGTTTAATTTTGGCAAATTAAAATGATTTGGGTCCGGACAAGTGGTTAGTAGTGTGGGTGCCTTCGTGCACGAGACTCGAGTATTGTGGTAGTCTTGTCCGAACCATTAAGGACTGAACTTTGGTGCCGTTGTTAGTCCAAGTACCGCTCGTACTTCCACATGTGGTGTATGGGCACCGTTTGGTTAAGTTAGGGGAGGGTTTTATTGGGTAGAGTCCCAAGTGGTGTGAGGACATGTGTGTTCGATCATATATTCGTAGGATCCGATGCAATTTTCTGTAATGTGCATGGGAGCACTCTTTTTCTTTCTTTACATTGTATCAGTATCTCCAACACAACTTGCGTGCCCTCTTAGCAAGCTCTATCAGTAGCTTGTACTGAGTTGGGGTTCATCTCGCAAGGGGGACTCAACTCAATAGGGCATTCTTGCTAAACAGTACTGAATCTCAATTTCCCCGACCGACATACCTTAGGAAGTGTGTTAATATCCGGAAGCTTACGAGCTGGTTGAGTCGATGTGGGTAAAGTAGTACTCCCCTGTAGGGAACAATCTATTCGAATAGTCGTGTCCACGGTTACGGATGACCACTTGCATTCGGGAGACACTATTATTAGACTTCAAATTAAACTTGACATGGTTACCACTTGGCTCCGGCACGGATGGTTATTCATGCGTTTTAGTTTATCAAAGTGGGCTGCCACTTTGGTATTGTTTGACCTATATATCTTGTAATATTCCGAAAATAATCCTCTTGGGGACCTGTGCGTAATTAGACAAAAGATGATACATAAAAATGGAATATTTTTGAATTTTAGGGAGGAGTTGGTTCATACCGGGTTAAAAGAATCGTGGGAGGACTGGATCCTAGAAACCCTAGCAGCCTCTTCTTTTGTTCCCTTGTTTTCTTTCTACGCCGCCACCCGTCGTCAAGTTTTTTCTTTTGTCGCATGATCACCAAAGGTTCGAGGTGTCGTTTCGCCAAAGACGTAGTCGCCACGTCAAATGTTGCTAATCTGCAATGTGCGCGTCGAGGTTTGGTTGTTCGGCCAAATCTCCAGCCGCGTGGCCGCTCGACCAAATGTCCAGCTGCGTGTAGCCAATCGACTGGGCATCGGTTTGACTTCTTTCTTTCTTGATTCCTTGCTGCTGCGACTAGAACGGGAGGCGCATGTTCTAAATGCATGCAGGCTTATGGCATTAGTATTTAATTTAATAGTGTTGTAGTTGATTAGCTTTGGTCCTACTAGGGGTTATTTAATTGGGATTGCTTTGATTATTTAATTGGGTAGTTGGGGATAGTAGTTAATTGGATCCAGTAGTGCTGCATTAGATAATTGGTGCACTGATTACGGAATTGCTATGAATATTTAATTGAAGAATTAAGGGAGAGAGAGAAACTAGATAGTGCTGATGTATTAGTTAATTAGAATTGCATGCACATCAAACCGTGAGGCCTTTTTTCCAGATTGGCTGCTAGTACTAGTCATCAACTAGTAGTATTAGCCAAAGGTCCTTTGTTTGCATGCAACGGTGGAATTAGTAGTAGACAAATTAATGGAGTACTACAAAGATTAATTAATAGGAGATGCATTGCATGCCGCACTGTTTGATTAGTTAACTTCAAGCCTTAGGCTGTTTTAGTGTTGTGACTAGTTAGATGCAACTTTTACATTGGCTGCTAGTGCTAGAAATTAATTAGTATGTATACATGCATGTTTAAATAGTAAAGATGAGACAATAGCTAGTTAGTGCTGCATACTTCGTATTTTTTTTGTGTTTCTCTAGAATATTAAAGGAGAGAGAGGCGCTAGCATGTTTTGTTGGAATAGCAAGGGGTGACTGTTCGGTATTGAAGAAGAGTTGCGGATTTGGGGAACGTGTAGGAGCGATGTCAATTAAATTGTTGTTCTTGTGATGTTGTAGCTTGTATTGAAATTTGAGTGTTTAATGTAGGAGAGACGTCGTGCTTGTTGCCATCTTCTAGCTAAACCGTGCGTCGCGACTAGTAAAGGCAAGTACATGGTAGACAGCGATCATGATTGATCACTGTATTTCTTTATCGTTCATTACCATTATTGTTGTACTTTTATTTTTATTTAATTGCAAGCAATGGAATGGTATGACTACATCTTGTTGACGAACATGAGGAAAATTGGATATGATGAATATGATGAAATTATGCATTTGTGCATTCATAAGCATCTTTGCATATGAGCAGGTGATCATGATTGATCACAACTCCACGGGAGTGGAGGAGGTCCCCGATCCTTGAGGAGGAACAAGCTTGAGAGTGAACGTTGTCGCGAGCGTTCACTCACATATATTGGTATACGCGAAAGAAGTGCATGTGGACATGTAGAATAGAGTTGCATTGAGATATGAGATGAATGTGTGTGAAAACAAAGAAGAAGAAAATGGTATGAGAATATTAATAGAAGGATATGTGATGATAATGAAGTTATTGAATACTGTTGATTTATCATTTTTTGTTGTTTATTGATGTATTTGTTGAGTTGTGGACTCACCCTTGCTCTTTTGTTGTTTTTAGGTGATCATTGAGTGTGCCACGATTGAGAGGGACTAGAGCACATGGAATAGTTTTATACTTCAGACACATAATTATTTGCCATGAAAATCATTTGATTCATTATTGCTGGAATAATTTTGGGACATGTTAGAAATTGAATAAGCTTAGATGAATGTTTTTTTGGACTAGTCTTTTTGTTCTAAGGTTTTGGATTTACTGGTTTGGTACTATTTTAGATTTATTATCTTGCTATGTTTCCCTCGCTTATTTATTCATGCTTGATCAGTCTTTATTCATGTTCTTCTATGACCCATGGATGGGTTTTATTATTGCTTTGTTTGTTGAAATTTTATAGTGTGTTGATAATTAGTTGGAATGGTAGTTTAGTGGCATTCCAAGCTCAGTGTTGGGCTGGGGTGCTACAGTTGGTATCAGAGCGGGCTTTAGGTCTGTGGTGAATAGATTAACAACTTAAGTAACCTAAAATTGCAAAAAAATTGTTCTATGGTTGCAAAATTGTTTTATGGTTAGTAAAACAACTAAAATTTGCTAATGGTAAACTATTTAAAATTTGAAACACTAGTGCACAATAGGTTAGAGAGTGGGACGAGTATCACTTTACGCTTATGTTATGTTGTATAATGATGCATGATTTGATGTTGACCTTTGAGCTTATTGTGTGTTATTGATTGTGGTTGATAGTTATAGTAGATGCCCGACGGGAGGCCGTGGTGGTGGTTGGGGCCGCGAGTGTGGTCCTGGAGCCGCCACTGTGGTAGTTGAGTCAAGAGCTGGGAACTGAAGGCTGCGATGAGGGGTTGTTGCTGACCCGCCTGTTGGGGCCAAGATGAGACATCGAGAGAGTTGGTGGAGAGATTCGTGCCCTCCGTCAACAGCGCGCCGTGGCTCTCGCCGTGGCATCCTCCACCGCTCCTCCACCTGCACCCGAGGCACGGATGGTGCTTCGAGAGTAGATGGGGTTGAGGTTGAATCCGTTTGATGGGTCGGGCACACCGGTACAGGCGGCGAACTGGCTGCACAACATGGAGAGGCAGTTTGGAGCCTTGGAGATGTCTTCACTTCAGAGGGCCTGTTTTGTAGCCTTTCCGCTGAAAGGGCAAGCGGGCATTTGGTGGGATGGCATGTTGTCTTCGAGGACCGCCGCTTAGGGCCCGTCACTTGGGAGGACTTTGTTGATCAGTTCAAGGCAAAGTTCTACCCCTACTCCTTCATTGAGAAGATGGAGGTCACCTTGATGACTTTTGCTCAGGGAAAGAGGACCATTGCTGAGTATGAGGCTAAATTCAACAACTTGGTTCGCTTTGTCCCTTCGGTGGTGAACGATGATCTTTAGAAGGCCAAGAAGTTCCGTCAGGGTCTCAACGCTGAATACCGGCATGTGTTGGGAGCTACTCCACTCCTTGACTTCAGCTCTGTTGTGGAGCAAGCCAGGGGCATGGAGTTGGAGATGCAACTCACTAAGGGGCAGCAAGTCTCTAGTGGACTGGTTGCTTTTAGTGGTGACCAAAAGAGGAGCTCTAGTGAAGGAAGTGGGTCTGTTCAACGACCTGCTTTCAAGAAATTCAAGGGAGGACCACAAACCTCCAAGTCTAAGCAGTCGAGGTTGTTTTCTTCCTCAGCGCCTCGTTCTTTTGCAAGTACTCTAGCTCTTCGTCCTGTCCCAGGGCAGGGCATGCTTTGTTTCAAGTGCGGTGAGGGACACCGTCTTCGCCGAAAGTGCTCTGGACGGAGATTGTCGCTCGATGTGGCCACCGGGTCACAAGGAGCGGGTGTGTCGCCGTAACCCCGCTAGTGTGATCAAGTGGGAGCTGTGCGCTTCTTCTTTAGTGGGTCCCGCCGAGGATCTGCCGGATGATGGTCGCTCCTTCTGCGCCGCCACTTCCTTTAGCTTGGGCGCCTCTAGCTGGGTACTACTGGCAACCGCCGCCTCCTACAGCACTTCAGGTTGCACGACCATCTTTACCTGCATCGCCACAACAGATTGTCGGGGCTCTCGCCACCCCGGCACCGTCTTCTTTCGCCATGGCACCACCTGAAGTGTACGCCATGCCTACCGTGGAGATAGTGGGATGTCCTGACATGGTGATAGGTACTTTGTTTGTGGATTCGTTTGATGCTTTAGTCCTATTTGATTCAGTGGCTACCTATTCGTTTGTCTCGGCGGTGTTTGCTAGGAAAGCAAACCTAAGTATGCAGTTGATTTCTCAGTCGATGTTGGTCAGTTCTCCTAGGGGTATTATTGCGAGCTCCACTATTTATCCTAGATGCTCTATTATTATCGATGGGGAGAAGTTCACGACGAATATGTTGGTCATTCAGTTGGAACCTTTCGATGTTATCTTGGGCATGGATTAGTTGCACTCTTACCGAGCCGTGATATCCTGTTTCTGTAGGATAGTCTCTGTGCAGACTCCATCTGGGGAGACTTTGACCTTTAAGGGGAGTGCGCCTCCACGCTCTCTTTCGGTGTTGGCCGGACTATTTTCGAGTCAACGGGTGGTGAAAACTGGGCTTCTCTTAGCTCTTGCTGAGAAACCGAGCGTGGCTTCGCGGATTGAGGAGATTTCGGTGGTTAGCAATTATCCAGATGTGTTCCCGGCCGAGCTTCCGGGCATGCTACCTGCGCGAGACGTGGAGTTTCGCATTGATATTGTTCCGGGCACTCGGCCCATCTCGTTGTCTCCATATCGATTGGCACGTCCGTTTCAGGATGAGTTGAAGAAACAGTTGGATGATTTGTTGGCTAAAGGTTTGATCAGGCGTAGTGTATCGCCATGGGGAACTCTGGTTCTATTCACAGAGAAGAAGGATGGGAGTTGGCGCATGTGTGTTGATTATCGTGCGCTTAATGCAGTCACGATCAAGAACAAATATCCATTGCCCCGCATTGAGGACTTGTTTGATCAGTTGAATGGAGCTCAGATGTTCTCTAAGATTGATCTCCAGTTGGGGTATAATCAAATCCGTGTGTGTGAGCAGGATGTAGAGAAGACTTTCTCCACCAGGCATGGGCATTATAAATACAAAGTTATGTCTTTTGAACTGACTAATGCAGCTGCCGTTTTTATGGATACCATGAATAGCATGTTGCACGAGTATCTGGATGACTTCGTGGTGGTGTTCATTGATGATATTCTTATATATTCCAAGGCCAATGAGGATCATGAGCGTCACTTGAGGCAAGTACTAGAGACTTTGAGAGAGCACAAGTTCTATGCCAAGTTGAAGAAATGCGAGTTCTGGATTTCGAAAGTGGGTTTTCTGGGTCATGTGATAAATCCTCAAGGCATTGCTATTGATCCTAGCAAGGTCTCTATAGTGGTGGATTGGAAGAGGCCGACTAATGTGAATGAGGTGAGGAGTTTCTTGGGTTTGGCTGGTTACTATCGACATTTTGTGCAGGATTTCTCTATTATCGCCAAGCCGATATCTCAGCTTACTCAAAAGGTGTGAGATTTTAGTGGACTGATGAGTGTGAGCGCAGTTTCTGCACTTTGAAGGAGAGGTTGGTGACCTCTCCTATTCTCACTCTTCCCGAGCCAGGGAAGCGGTTCACAGTCTTTTCAGATGCGTCTCGGGTGAGTCTTGGCTGTGTGCTTATGCAAGACGGTAAGGTGATTGCTTATGTGTCGAGGCAGTTAAAGAAGCACGAGCAGAATTATCCCACTCATGACTTGGAGTTGGCTGCGGTTGTCTTTACTCTCAAGATTTAGAGGCATTATCTGTACGACGAGTCTTATGATATTTTCACAGATCATAAGAGTCTCAAGTATATCTTTACTCGGAAGGATCTAAATTTGAGGCAAAGGAGGTGACTAGAATTGATCAAGGATTATGATCTTACTATTCAGTATCATCCAGGCAAGGCCAATGTTGTTGCTAGTGCTCTTAGTCGCAAGGCGACTCCCGCTACTCTAGATTGCCTCATTGCTGATTTTGATTGCATAGGGATCTCCTATTGCTATGCGGGCACGTCACATGTTGAGATGTAGTTGATCCTTCAGTCAGCTATTCCAGACCGTGTACGGGAAGCACAGCAGAGTGACCGGTTAATGCAGGAGGTCAGAAAGCATCTGGATGAGGGCAAAGAGGGAGATTTCAACATGGATGAATCTGGTGCTTTGCGGTTTAAAGGCCACCTTTGTTTGCCACAAAAGGCAGAAGTCAAGGATGACATCTTGAGGGAGGCTCATCGCACTCCGTGCACTGTTCATCCTGGTGAGACTAAGATGTATCGAGATCTGAAGCAAAATTTCTGGTGGAAAAGGTTGAAGGTGGACATTGGTAATTATGTGGCTTCTTGTGGTGTTTATCAGCAAGTGAAAGCCGAGCATAAGCGTCCTGTAGGATTGTTGCAGCCTTTGGAGGTTCCCCAGTGGCCTTAGGACGATATCTCTATGGACTTTGTGGTGGCATTACCTCGTTCACCACGAGGGAAGGATGCAGTTTGGGTAGTGGTGGATCGTTTCAGTAAGTCTGCGCACTTCATTCCTATTCACATGACAAATTCAGTGAGTGATCTAGCTCCTATTTATGTGCATGAAATAGTGAGACTGTATGGTGTGCCAAAGACCATCATTGCTGACAGGGATGCGAAGTTTGTCTCCAAGTTCTAGGAAAGTCTACAGAGTACGTTGGGTACATAGCTTCGTCTTAGTACGGCGTTTCACCCTCAGAATGATGGGCAGTCAGAGTGCACTATTCAGACTTTGGAAGACATGTTGCGGACTTGCGTTCTATCTTGGAAGGGTAGTTGGGAGGATTAGTTGCAACTTGCAGAGTTTGCTTATAATAATAGTTACCATTTCAGTATTAGAGCTGTGCCATTCGAGGTTCTGTATGGGCGGAAGTGCAGATCGCCACTTTGTTGGGATGCAGTAGGTGAGAAAGCAGTTTTGGGTCCGGATTGGATTCAGAAGACCGTTGAGCGTGTGGCCATAGTGAGGCAGAATCTGCTAGCAGCACAGAGCAAACAGAAAAGCTATGTAGATGTGAGGAGGCGTGACTTGTATTTTGCGGTGGGTGATCAGGTGCTATTGAGAGTGTCTCCCACCAAAGGCATTGTCCGGTTTGGAACCAAAGGGAAGCTTAGCCCGAGGTACGTTGGACCGTTCTCGATTATTGCAAGAATTGGGAAGTTGGCTTACCGCTTGGACCTTCCTGAGTCCATGCGCGGAGTTCACAATGTGTTTCACGTCTCGATGCTGAGAAAGTTTTTGAGAGATCCAGAGCATGAGATTTCTTTAGAGCCGCTGACTATTGAGCAAGACCTCACAATCGAATCGCGTCCGGTGCATATTCTGGAGAGGTCGGAGCAAGTGCTGAGGCACAAGACGTTGGTATACGTCAAGGTGCTGTGGACTCATCAGTCTGAGAGAGAGAGGCAACTTGGGAGTTGGAGTCTCGCATGCGCAAGCAATATCCGGAGTTGTTCACATTGGGTACGTGTGATTTGTTGTTTAATTTTAGTAGTGTGGTTGTTCTTTGAGTAGAATGGCGAGTAGAATTCGGAGTTGAATTCTGTTAAGAGGGGTAGAATGTAATATTCCAAAAATAACCCTCTTGGGGACCCGTGCGTAATTAGACAAAAGGGGATACATAAAAATGAAATATTTTTGAGTTTTAGGGAGGAGTTGGTTCGTACCGGGTTAAAAGAATCGTGGGGAGACTGGATCCTAGAAACCCTAGCAGCCTCTTCTTTTGTCCCCTTGTTTTCTTTCTACGCCGCCACCCGTCGTCAAGTTTTTCTTTCGCCGCGTGCGTGATCACCAGCGCCTGAGGTGCTACTCGGCCAACACGTAGTCACCACCTGCAGTGTGCGTGATCTGCAGCGTGCGCGTGGAGGTCTAGTTGTTGTTCGGCCAATTCTCCAGCCGCGTGGCCGCTCGGCCAAATCTCCAGCCGCGTGTAGCTAGTCGATTGGGCATCGGTTTGACTTCTTTCTTTCTTGATTCCTTGCTGCTGCGACTAGAATAGGAGGCGCATCTTCTGAATGCATGCAAGCTTATGGCATTAGTAATTAACTAATAGTGCTGTAGTTGATTAGCTTTGGTCCTGCTAGGGGTTATTTAATTGGGATTGCTTTGATTATTTAATTGGGTAGTAGGGGAGAGTAGTTAATTGGATCTAGTAGTGCTGCATTAGATAATTGGTGCACTGATTAGGAAATTGCTATGAATATTTAATTGAAGAATTAAGGGAGAGAGAGAAACTAGATAGTGTTGATGTATTAGTTAATTAGAATTACATGCACATCAAACCGTCAGGTCTTTTTTCCAGATTGGCTGCTAGTACTAGTCATCAACTAGTAGTACTAGCGCAAGGTCCTTTGTTTGCATGCAACGGTGGAATTAGTAGTAGACAAATTAATGGTGTACTACAAAGATTAATTAATAGGAGATGCATTGCATGCCGTACGGTTTGATTAGTTAACTTCAAGCCTTAGGCTGTTTTAGTGTTGTGACTAGTTAGATGCAACTATTACATTGGCTGCTAGTGCTAGAAATTAATTAGTATGTATACATGCATGTTTAAATAGTAAAGATGAGACAATAGCTAGTTAGTGCTGCATGCTTCGTATTTTTCTGTGTTTCTCTGGAATAGTAAAGGAGAGAGAGGAGCTAGCATGTTTTGTTGGAACAGCAAGGGGTGACTGTTTAGTATTGAACAAGAGTTGTGGATTTGGGGAACGTGTAGGAGCGATGTCAATTAAATTGTTGTTCTTGTGATGATGTAGCTTGTATTAAAATTTGAGTGTTTAATGTAGGAGAGACGTCGTGCTTGTTGCCATCTTCTAGCCAAACCGTGCGTCGCGACTAGTAAAGGCAAGTACATGGTAGACAGTGATCATGATTGATCACTGTATTTCTTTATTGTTCATTACCATTATTGTTGTGCTTTTATTTTTATTTAATGGCAAGCAATGTAATGGTATGACTATATCTTGTTGACGAACATGAGGAAAATTGGATATGATGAATATGATGAAATTATGCATTTGTGCATTCATAAGCATCTTTGCATATGAGCAGGTGATCATGATTGATCACAACTCCACGGGAGTGAAGGAGGTCCCCGATCCTTGAGGAGGAACGGGCTTGAGAGTGAACGTTGTCGCGAGCGTTCACTCACGTATACCGGTATATGCGAAAGAAGTGCATGTGGACATATAGAATAGAGTTGCATTGAGATATGAGATGAATGTGTGTGAAAACAAAGAAGAAGAAAATGGCATGAGAATATTAATAGAAGGATATGTGATGATAATGAAGTTATTGAATACTATTGATTTATCATTGTTTATTGATGTATTTACTGAGTCGTGGACTCACCCTTGCTCTTTTGTTGTTTTTAGGTGATCATTGAGGGCACCACGATTGAGAGGGACTAGAGCACATGGAATAGTTTTATACTTCAGACATATAATTATTTGCCATGAGAACCATTTGATTCATTATTGCTGGAATAATTTTGGGACATGTTAGAAATTTAATAAGCTTAGATGAATATTTTTTTGGACTAGTCTTTTTGTTATAAGGTTTTGGATTTACTGGTTTGGTGTTGTTTTAGATTTATTATCTTGCTATGTTTCCCTCGCTTATTTATTCATACTTGATCAGTCTTTATTCATGTGCTTCTATGACCCATGGATGGGTTTTATTATTGCTTTGTTTGCTGAAATTTTATAGTGTGTTGTTGATAATTAGTTGGAAGGGTAGTTTAGTGGCATTTTAGGCTCAGTGTTGGGCTGGGGTGTCACATATCTATCTCTATTATATGTACTTCTTATATTAAAATTTTGTTTACCAAATGGCAATTTTAAACTAGTAAGTGTAGGTTGAGAATTGGTGTGTTTTATGCGAAACTAAGCCATTAATACCTCTCTGTTGGACAGCTACTAGCATATATAATTTTTTTTTACTTTGTGTAAGACTTGCGAGTACATTTTGTACTTAACCCGGATATCTATTTGTTTAGGTGAGGAAGACTATATGCTCAATCAATTTGTTAGCACCAATTTCAGCGACGCTAACGAATAGTGCTGATTCTAACTCCCAGATGGTTGCCTTGGGTTTGGGCACACCTTGCTGGACCTTTTGGTTTATTTAATTTATTTCCGCTGCTACTTGATGTTAAACTTTGAATTTGGCCGGTCGAGCGCTTTTTGTAATAGTTGTAGTCTTAAGTACTATGTTGTATGTCACTTGATATATCAATGTATGACTGTGATTGACGTTGATAAGGATATGTGTGTGTTGGTCACTGATCTTGGGAACCAACACGGGACACATATCCGCTGTTTTGAAATCCTTTTAATTCCTTTAAGTGTGTATTTGGCTGTTGGAGAACCGGTCACTATGTAGCACTCGCAGGGGAGCGGTATGCATGGTCACCGTGGCTCTAGCTCAGCCGGGTCCTCTCACTTAAATGGAGTTAAATTGGATTTCAATCCTTTGAGGCCTAGGGTTATTTTCATAAACCGGAAAGGTCTCAGTCTTACGAAAATAACCCAGGGGTCCTCACAGACTTCTAGCAGTTCTGGCAGAGAGAACTCAGCTACAAGTGAGAACAGGGCTACTGATCCAGATGGAGTGGAGGAAGCAGAAGAGATTCACTTGCGAGGTTGTTCACAACTTCCACCTATTATTCCCAATGAGGAAGATCGTCCATTGATTCACCTTGAAGGGAAAATGTGAGTTCATAAATATCTTGTGGTTGTCCCTCAACCTGACATTCTTGTGATGTGTTTAAATTGCATATTATTATTTTGGTGCTAAAGGCATTGGCGTGAAATACCAAGACTAGAAAAGGAAAGGAGACCGGCAAGTGTCTTAACATGTCTCCTGAAAACCTACCATCCTGGTATAGTTCAATTTAGAGGCAAGTCAGTGGTGGCGACAACATGGAAGCATTACAAAGTAGATCGGGACACATCTACGCGATCAAAAGCCACTGACGTTGAAGAAGGTTTTTGCGTAATATAAAATATGTTGTTTTATTTGCTTCTGCAACTATAAATAGCTTCTACTTTCCTCCCTAATGATATCAAGTTGCATTGAATTTGGTACTTTACCTTTCCCTAGCTAAGGTTCAGATATGAACCTGAGCATGAATATGCTGCAAGCCGACATGTTGGTGAGTGCTGCAACCGGCTCTTGCGAGGCCTTAAGTACTATGCTTGAATTTAGGCCATTTTGGATCATTTTTGTACTATCGAAGGAGTACAAATTTGTGACAAGGTGGCTAGGCTACGATATTTGTCAAAGGCTGAATACATGGCACAACAACCTAGCTGGTGAGATGACACAACTTGGAATGCTATGACTAATGAATTGTGCCATCTAGATTGGAAGAAAAAATTTGAGACGAGTCGAGCCAATTGCTACAATAGTAGATACAAACCTCACAAAGGAGGGTCCAACTCTATTGCTACGATATGCCAAAAGCTGACAACTTACTAAACCTTTGTTCATTATGTAATGGACTCCTTGTACATGCATTTAAATTGATATCCTTTTTTAGGAAGTTTGAAAAAGAAGGGCGAGAACTATCTCTGATTGAGGCATGGGTGTATACACATAGAGGTTCAAATCCTCATGATCCTAATTCGCTAAACATTGAAGAAGCCATTGCATGCCTAGTAATTTTCTGTTATTTCTTAGTTTATGTACTTATGTTGCAATATTTGTTACACATTGACTTATTGGACAGGAGCGGTATAAAATGAACGCTATGGAGTTAAATGAACTAAAATTTGATTGGTTGCAGTCTCTAGTGGATGCAAGAGCTATTTATGCCTGCTCTTGTGGGAGACCACATGGTAAATGTGCTATATTCAATGAGATGGTTGATGATAGAGAGGCCATGGCCGAGGTGAAGAGCAGTCGTGCATCCTCTACCATTGCAAAGCATCAACGTCAACAATGAGAGGAACGTGAAAGAAGAAGGCAATCTAAGGATGGCACAACGACAATAGCGGCATGCATAGATTTATGGAGGTGCAAACTACTATATAGTATTTTTTTTCTTTGGATAATAGTCATTGAGCTATCTTTAAATTTGAGTCTCATATCTTTTAATTGTAGAATGTGGCTCAGCATACTGGAATTCCTTCTACTGCAATTCCACTACCTTTGCTGCCACCGCCGCCGCCTCCTACATATAGAATTTCTGCCTCTCCAAACCTATCTCCTAAAAATGTATGTATGCTGATTTGTTATGCCCATGTCCATCTTAACATTGTCTCATAAATCTTCTAGTTTTTATTGTTTTAAGACTAAAACCTTGTCCACGAATCAAAGAACTAGTTATGAATTACTTACTAGACAATATTGATATCTTTGGTGTTGTGACCAACTGTAACACTTCTCCATGTTTTGTACTGCTGACAACAGCTTATTTACACTATAGTCAATATTCAGCAACTTGTTCCATTTATTCCCATATGCACCAACACTATAAAATAATACTAGTATTGCTATTACTGATGACATTAAAGTTAGAAATACATGATCTTTTTGCCTCATACTAGCAGCTTGTATATTTTTCTGTTTTTTTTTTGTATTCTATATTCAAATTCTTGTCTTGTATAGGCTCATACCATTGGCTCAGCTACGAGAGAAGAGAATCCAGATGATACATTGAGCAGAATTGCTCAAGGAATGTTCGGAGGCTATGTCAACACATCTGGTAGTGCTATCGGGAACTATTCCCCTGATTTGGATGGTGATCTTACCCCATTTTGATGTCAGCCACATTAGAAGAGTTTATGGAAATATTTCAACCATATGGATGTATGAACCTTGATGCAAGTGGTGAATGTACCTCCTTTTATTGTTGGATAACCTTTATGTCACATTTTCATGTTAGCATGCTACAAACCTTTCAAGAGGCGTAACTATATTTGTACTGAATTTGGTATTTGTGACAATATATGAGCAATATCTTTATAACCTGTGGCTTGGTGGTGTTTTGATTGATACTGTTTGTGTGGCGATGTTTTGAGTGGTATTACTCATGTGGTACAATATTTAAATGCTGCTAAAAAATGTTTAGACCTAGTGCTTTATATGGTGCTATAAAAATAATCAAAACCTGTAGGAAATAATTTTGATATGGTGCTGTAAAAAAATCACATATAAAAGTTCCCTACAGTGTGAGGTGAAATCCAAAACGTAGGGAAACAATCTTTACACATTGGACACTATTGCTATGTGAGCAATTTTCCCTACTGTCTCAAACCCACGGGAACAAATATTTCCCTACGTTTTTTTTAAGGAAACCGTAGGGCACTTTCTCTTTCCCCACGTTCTTTTTCCATGGAATTGTTCCCTACGAATCGCACTAAGGAAATGTGTTCCCTACTGTTTTGGGGTGTTCCCTAGTAAAATCTGCCCCAGGGAACATAGGGATTTCTAGTAGTGAATGTCACCCCTTCTGAAATGTCACCATGCTCATCCATGTTCGTGTCCTACGTTGTGAAACTCAACAACTGACACGTGGCGTCCTGACTGTGTTTTCTATCTGATTAGAATTGGATGATCTAAACAATAAGAAATTCATAGCGAAATTGAAACTTACATTTCTTACTTGCCCTTACCATGATTTGATCTATGATTGGATGACTAGTCTAATGCTAGCTGAGTATCAACCATATATAGTTAGATAAACCCATCTCTTACTCGTAGTCGAGAATGGTTTATGGTAAGGGTGAAAACAGATCGAAAACAAATTGAATAGTGGTGAAATCATATTCATATTCGTATTTTTAAATGAATACGAATTCAAATTCGAATATGCCCAAATACGAATCCCAATCAAATGCCATAATGAATTCAAATTCGAATTGAATATCTACTCAATTCGGTTGGATCTAGATATCCTCATAACTTATGCATTGTCAAGGTATTAGTGACGTTTTATCCTCGTTCAGTCATACTTAATCATTCCAATATATTTTGTTCACCTAAAGGAATGTGAATTCACATTGAATTAGAAAAACCCGGGCAAATAATTTGGCATATTGAAACAAAAAAATAATTATATTGCTTCATCGAATTCGAATAAGAATAGCTCGGATAAAATAACAATTCAGATAGGGAAAATCCATATCATATTCGCATCCATAAATTTCATGCGAATTCAAATTCGAATACGAATACGAATATGAGAGAAATTGGTATTTGAATGGGAAAATTTATACCATATTCGTATCCTATCGAATACAGTAGTCGAATAATACAGATAATTCCTATCCTTTTTTCATCTCTAGTTTATGGTGGGCTTCTATTATTTGTTTCTTTGGGTTGCACTAATAATGAATTTTTGTTATGTTATCATACAACAACGTGTAATTATTTACAGTGGTTACTAGTTAACCCCCAGCCTCCATATAGAAACATGATATATATTGAGTTTATGGACTATTTGTCAATGGGTGTTACAAAATTAATTTCATACAAACATTGATTGTGCCGAAACACGTGTTCGTTGATCAGCAGTCTGTAGCAGCTGAATAATCTTTTCTTTTAAGTGGAAAGCAGGTGCTTTAGCTAATATATTCAGTAAAGAACTTAGAAGGACTATGCGTCCAAAGAGGTCGGCGGCATAACAGTATAGTTTGATCACATCATGATCGATGACGTGACAACACAGTTTGGTCACGTTATGGGCCATGATGTGACTAAAGGGGTCAGAATTGAAAATAAAGTTAAAAAAGTCTATCTTTAAAATAATTTATAAAAAAGGTTAAAAATAATAAAGGCTCTTTTTTTTTTCTGGACTTAGCTCGAAATGTGAACTGAAATCCCAAAAATTTCATTTAAAAAATCCCCCCTCAACCAAACACCCCCTACTAAGAAAGACAGCGTAGCCCTACGACAACCGCTAGAGACAACAGCGATAGTGTTCACCCGTTACTCTAGTTCAGCAGAATAATCTTTACGAAACAATTCAGACGATAGGATGGTTAATTAGCTTCGATTAATCATGCATATATATGATTCGATGGCTGCATTGAGATCGATTGATGGTGAGAGACCGGCAATCTCCATCAATCACGCGTTGGTAATCTCCATTAGATTAGTTTACTTCGTCTCCATATAGTCACGCTTCTTTATCCTTAGTGAAATATGAGACCTGCTACACACGACGATAAAATCGTGGTACGCGGTGCGACGCAGGTGACGGCCGGGCAAGCGCTCTGGGGTGGAGGGGGTAGTTGGGGGTGGCGTGGGCAGGCGACCGAGGTTGGCACGCGGAGAAGCACGAGGACGCCGGAGTCAGAGGAGGAGGGCACTCAGGGGTGGTGCGGGTGGGCGGCCGGGGCGGCGTGGTGTGCAAGGGCGGCTGAAGTCGAAGGAGAAGGGTGCTCGGGGGCAGCCGGTGAGTCGAAGACGTAAGGGGGTGGCCTGAGGAGGAGGAGGAGGAGGAGGTTGGTCGCAGGCTCGGGCGGGCGGCGTGTTCGTCGTATACACGAAGCATTTCTCGTGAAATATATATCCATGCGTGCGTCCAATACATAACAGGAAGTACAAGATCAAGATACACAACGGACATTATATCGTATCCATTTCGCAGTGTAGTTTAGCATATCTGATGCACGAATTTATGGTCATCTTCCATCGATCGGACGGTATAACCTATATATTCAAACTTTACCTAGCCTGGTTGATGACCAGGTTCGAATAATCGTATTAATATACAATAATTTGAAATTTCACAGTTAATGTTGTACTTATTGACTACATCAAATAAGCAAGAAGACAGTAAGACAGACGGGAAGAGGCAAGTAAAGATAAACGAGTACTGACAAATGCAAGCAAAGACTACAAAAAAAAGTCTAATTCTATTATCCAGATTGCCAGAGAATTTTTTTTATTAATTAACCATTTTTTTAATTTTATTTTAAAGTTAACCTATGACGAACTTTATTTCCAATTCTGACCTCTTTGGTCACGTCACCACCCGTGGCGTGACCAAACAACACTGTCACGCCACTGGTAGTGGTGACGTGACCAAAAGAGTTAGAATTAGAAATAAAGTTCATCGGAGTTAACTTTAAAATAAAAATTAAAAAATGGTTAATTAATAAAAAAAAGTTCATCGCCAGAAGGGAAAGCAAATCTATAGTGCTTGTTTAGATTAACGAAAAAAATCTAGTGCTTTGTTTTCTGTAATCACTTATGCTCGACTAATAAATAACAGCACAACTTCTCTAGTCGATCGTCGCTTCGTCTAGCCGTCATTGCTTCTTGTAGCTGCCGTTTTTGTTAGGGCACCTTTAGTATAATATTGAACTAACATCGATTTAAAGAGATGCTACGTAACTATTCAGAGAACTGAATTTGTTTTTCTCCAATATATTGATCCAATTCTTACTAATAACCGGGACCCATGTTATATTAAAAAAAAAAAAATAATATCCGGAATCAACCACACTCTCTTTCATAACTGAGCTCATATGAGTTGTTTAATGTTTTGAATCGACTCCTATGTAGAGTCTGGTTCCAGAAATTTTTTATTGGAATCGACTCCTCCAATATATTGAATTGATTTACTATCTTCTCTCTCCTCCTTTAAACTGGCTAAAACAATACATTGGAGATGGTCTTAGTTTCCACAACTTCTCTAGCTCTCCAAGGGATCGATTAGGAGAGAAAATTGTCATTTTACTCACAAGTACAAACGTTATCTTCCCTAAAAAAAAGAATTGCGATGTTACATAGTAGTTAAATAGCTTCTTTGCAATACTTTAACTTTCTGTAATTTCGCTTACTGCTGCTGGCCTAATTTCACTTTACATATGTTTATATGCATAAATTCCATTTAGGAGCTTTGAACTGTCAACTAGCTTTTGAAAAGATGGACGGGGTTTCCTGCTTCGACCATGGCGGATGATACAGGTATATGTCCGTGTTCAATAGAAGCGAATACCGACCTTAGCTCAGTTGGTAGAGCGGAGGACTGTAGTGCGATGCAGAGGAATCCTTAGGTCGCTGGTTCGAATCCGGCAGGTCGGATCTTTTTTGAAAGGACAATTTTACTTTTGTTTATACATGTGCTATGCTATGTATCATACAAAAAATGTATGTTTATTACATCACCTCCCTTTCTTGAAACAAAAATAAGAAAAACCTAAAAGCAGCGCTTAACTCGAAGAATATGACGGCAAAAATGTAGCACCATAAACACACCCAGAACCTTGTGTTCAGAAGGCAGGCAGATCGATTGGTACAAACTCACGGGCCTATATTTTTTTAGATAATAGAAGAGAAAAATTCTCTCCTATCCTCTGTATCAAGGATGCACACAGCTTATTTTATTAAAGAGTCATAAACACAAAAATAACCAACACCGTTAAAAGTGGCTTAAAACCTTACAACCAACAACCGAAAGCAAATCACACTCAAATATTGCAAATCATGTGACTAAGCCATCACCTATGAGAATTGAGGATTTGCTTTGCCACAACTAGGGATGGCAATCGGGCGTGGCGGGCACAGGTAGTGCTCGCCCATACCCATGCCCGTGACCCTGATTTCCCCCCATGGGCATACCCGCGAAGGACGACGGGCGAAGAACCACGCCCATGCCCGTCGCCCGCGGGTACCCGTCACCCGCGGGCATGCTCGTGTACCCGCGAAGTTCGAACTAGGGAAATCGATGAAGCTGCTGCCAATCTGTTTACTTTGATTCAATCCGTAGCATGAACTTAACCAGTCTGGGGCTCTGAGCAAAGAAGAAAGCAAGATGGAAGCATATGCAAGAGGAAGCTTCAGCACCTTCTTTGTAGCAGATTCGCTGAGGAGGACGTTGCCGGAGCCAAGGGAGATGACCAACGGCAGGCTGGGGAGACAGGAACAATGGATCCAGGATTGCGATGGGCTAGGTGGTGTCCTCAGCTTGGGGATGGAGGGCTGGAGAGATGAACGCGCACCGCGGGCTGTGAGGAAGATGGCCTTCCAAGTTCCAACTTCAATCTACGGAGGTAAAACAAAGCAACATCAACCCATATAAAAAGGTAAAACAAAATCAAGCAAAGCATGAAAGCCAATTCATTAGGAAGGGGGAAAAAGGCAATAATCCATGGAGATGAGCTGGAGTCGGGGATGAGCCGGGCGACGCGAGAGGACCGAGCTGGGCATGGGGGCCTGGGCCTGGGAAGAAGCACGGTGGCGGGAGGAGCAGACGGGGCGGCGTGCGGCGGCCGGAGGCCACGCCGCAGGGAAGGAGCTGGCGCAACCGGCGAACGGGCTAGGCAAGCAATGAGTCGGCGTTAGGGGACCAAGCTAGTGGTGGGCGCATCGGATGGGTCGGCGGCAGGAAGAAGCGGCGCAGGAGGAGAGCAGGCTGTGAGCGCGGGCGCGAGCTGCGTCGACGGTGGCGTCGCGCTGGGAGGCAGCGGTGGTGGCAGGAGGCACCAGAGGGAGCACCAGGGGAGATTGGGAGAGGAGGAGGAAGAGTAAATGGGTTTGAGGAGGGGGTGGTGGCGTGAGGATAGGATTTGGGAAGATTGGAGAGGGGGCGGCCGATGCATGGGAGTGAGACTAAGTCACATGAAGAAATTTGAGGTCCACATGTCAGTACGTTATCATGGGTAATCAGGCGAAATTGGCACGGGTGGGCGTCGCCCATGCCCATGCCCATTTACCCATCGGGTAGAGATTTATGCTCACGAATGTACCCGTGGGCAGAAACATAGGAACATACCCAACCTTTATTAGGGTTTTTACCCACGGGTAATCGGGTAAATGGGCGAAACTGCCATCCCTAGCCACAACCTTCAGCCTTAGGATTCCAGCCAGCCTGTTATCCTTCTGTGCCAATTTCTGTAAATTCGCCCAAGTACTCAGCCAAAACCCACATAATAAGATAACCTGCAAGGGATTAGTGACAATCTTTTTGTTAAAAACATCATTCTGACATAACCAGATAGACCAACATAAGACACTAGCTCCCACTAGGAGTTGTGATTTTAGATTTGTTGGAATACCGGTTAACCAATTCCCTAACATGTTTTCTATGCTCATATGGGGAGATAAATTAAACGTACATTGAACAACCCACCATGCAAGACGTGCAAAGGGATAGTCAATAAAAAGATGCTGAATTGTTTCCTCCTGAAAACAGAAACAACACTGTTTGCTTCCCCTCCAATTTCTCTTAAACAAGTTATTTTTAGTTAATACTACTTCTCTTTTGAGATATCAAAGGAAAATTTTTACTTTTAAGGGAATTTTAATTTGCCAAAAGAAATTCCTGATGGGGGCTTGATAATTGCTTATTAGCACCTTATAGAAAGATTTGACCATAAACAGACCAGATTTATTTAGATTCCACCTGAAGACATAATTTTGAGAACTTAAGTGTAAATTAGAAATTCTCAAAATCAACTCATTCCAAGCATGTAACTTAATACCTATAATAGGTCTTCCAATATCCTTTTGAGAACTTAAGTGTAAATTAGAACATTTGCCACTGCATCGCCCTTTCTCTTTACCACATTATAAAGAAGTGGATATTGGACTTTCAGCGAAGAATCCCCTAACCAAATATATTCTCAAAACCTAGTGTGCATTCCATTTTGAACCTGGAATGACCCAAAGCGAAGAAAATGATCTTTAATTTTCATAAGACCTGACCAAAAATGGGATGTCCTAGGTTTATTAACAACCTATGAAAGACTCTTGTCACCCAAATATGTCCTTGTGAGCAACGATTACCAAACACCTTCTTCATTAAGCAATTGGAATAACCATTTTCCGAGTAAGCTTTTATTTTTTATGTTCAAGTTCTGAACACCTAGACCGCCATGTTCTTTGGGCGAACAAACTAAACTCCACTTAGTAAGTCTATACTTTCGTTTATGACTGTCGCTCCGCTAGTAAAATCTAGATCGATAAGAGTTAAGTCTTTTGAGAATCCCTCTCTAGGAACCTCAAAAAAAAGTGTAACAGCCCAAAAATTCAAATTCTGAGAAAAATTTAAAAACTTATTTATTTTGGTGGATTTTCTGAAATTTTCTAAAGCTCTTATTATTAACCTTAAAGCTAAAACAAAGTTAAATACAAAACTATTAACAAGTTTAAGTGGAAATTATTTTATTTAAGTCCAAAATCATTCTAGGAATTTCTGTGAATTTTTCTAGAATTTTTGGAATTTATTTGTTATTTTCTAAAGCCTCTTTGAATTATCTGAATTAAATCAATTAGAAAATCAAAGAAAACCCTAAACAGTGAATGGTAAAACTTCCCCAAACCACCCCATGCCTTGTGACGCCGCAGGCGACCCAATTTCAGCGCCTCATTTCGTTAAGTACTGATTGGATTACAATCCAACTAATCGCACTCACCCTCTCCTTTCCTATTTCGCGCCGCATCGACGTGGGCCCGCCTGCGCGTCTTCAACCTCGCCTTCCCTTCCTCGCGCCCTTTCCTTTTCTTTTTCACCGTGTCCGCCATGGCCGGTTTCCAAAACTTGCCAAACGTGTTCAAACCGACCGCATCCCCGTGATTGACCGCCATTCAATTCCTCAATCTCCTCCCTCTCGACACGGTCTCCCTTTCCATCTGCGAGCCTGAATCCTCTTTTCGCTTGGCAAGTCAAGACGCAACCTTCTTGCCTCCACGCCGATCCGCCACGCCCTAGCCCTATAAATAGGTGCTAAAGTGCGCCTCCTTCCAAAGAACTCCAGCCACCACCCACTCCACCTTTCTCCTCCCGGTTTCGCCGAATTCCGAAGTTTTGTGCCGACCACCGCGTCGAGGTTTTTCTCCGATTCCGGAGAGGTAGATCTTTCAGAGGGTTTAGAATCTCAAGACTTCAACGAAGGCAAGTTATACTCTTGACCATTTTGATCCCAGTATTTTAAAGTTAATTAATTCTGTTTTAAAGTTATTATTGCATGCATATTTTTTATCCAAGTATTTTAAGTTCCTGTTTTAATTCTTAGTTATGCCAATTCCTCTGTATAGCCAATACTGATGTTTGGAATGCCATGCCCTTGTCACCTTAGTAAAATAATTAAGGTAATTACGCTTAGTCATTGCTTAGACCAAAAGATGATTTGGAAAATTTTGCCAAAATGCAAAGATGTTTTGAAAATGAATCTATGGTATTGCTTTTACCATAGATGTTTGGAAAACGTTTTCCAAAGAAAAACAAATGAAATTGGTTTAGACTTGGGTGAATTGGATTGTTGGTGGGTGCAAGTTCATGCACGGGCTCAATCTGATGAATGGTTGAGACCTGTGGTTTGTTTTGGAAATCGCCCTATCATGTAAGGACCGGTCTGCGGGCATGGATGTTAAGCCAAACTCGTACCACCACAAGTCCGAATGGGATGAGACTTGGCCAAATAAGCTATATCATTTCACCATGTTTATGTCTTGGAAAGATGTGGGAGTCGTGAAGACTTATTGATGATACCCACATGGCGCAAGAGGGTAGTCGTTTGGTGCGAAGCCTTCGACTCTGAAACCTTAGCGGGCATAATTATGTTGAAATAATGTAGGGTAAAGGCCTCGTGATAGGCTTAGTCGCACGCCCTCTGAGGCGTGTATTGGCCGACATAATAAGCAAACTATCTCTTGTGGGTAAAAGCTGTACCAACTCTGCAGAGTATTAATCTATTGAATAGCCGTGTCCACGGTCATGGACATGCTTAACAAAAGCCACTCGAAGTTAGTCTCGGTTTTGTTTGAAAAGACTTTGTCACTGATTTATGAAAATGGGTTTGGCGAAGCTTTGGTGTAAGGGGTAATCCTTCACCATTTGTGTATGGAGGTTCATCCTACACTTGACATTGAGAAATCAAAATATGATTTTGATCTTATTAAATTCTAAAATGGCCTTGGAAATTACTAAAGAGTATTTAAAGCTGAAAATCTTTGTCTTATGCAAATAAACCCCGCCATTACCCTTTGCTCACTTTATGCATGCATTCAATCACATTACTTTACGGTGTAGCTTGCAAGCACGGTGGTAGTGCTTACTCTTCTTGAATAATCTTTATTCAGAGAAGACTTCTATCAAGGCGGTGAGGACATCGATGCTTAGGCCACGCTCCCCGCACGATTGCTGTGGTGAATCGTTGGGTCTACTACTACTATTTTATTTCATTGTTTTACTTTATTTGGCCTCGAGGCCGTTTGTAATAAACTACGAATAATTATTAATAAAATCGTGATATATTTTGATTATCACTTTTGTTTAGCTGTGTACACTAGAAATCTGGACTAGCGTATGAACACAGAGAATTCGGGATCCTTCGCTCCGGGTTCGACAAAAGTGGTATCGAGCCATATCGATCAGAGGTCGTGGCCTTAGAAAATGCCTTAAGAACTTATTTTCAAAAACTAAAAGTATTTTGGGTCTATCCAAGAGTCTTCTCAACCTTTCTCTTTAAAACAATTACTAACTCATCTCCTTCTCTAAAATTGTAGATGGCGAAAAACCAACCCGGATCTCCCACGGAATTTTAGCGGGACAATGGGCTGCACTTCTTTGGAAGATGATGCAACACCGGACTACAACGCAAGACCAACATATCAAGGGTACTAGTATAAAGTGGGAAGCCAATATCATTTGGAGAGTTGAAGTGATCCTCTCGCCAACCATAACCCAAACACGGATTTCCACATCATCGGCGCTCAATAAGGCGTGGCACCTTCATTTGAAGGCATTCAAGACGCAGCCGGAGAAGCCACAAGAGCGCCTTCGCTACACTTACAACAATCGATTCCATGGCTCAGGGTTTCACTACCATCCAATGCGTTCCCACCAGCCGATGACACCTTTTGCCCGGGGAAGAGGACTCTCTGAGCTTCGCATCGGTGAACTTGTGCAAAGGCGATGGACTATGCCTATGGAAACGCTCTAGACGACCTGCGTCCGCTCAAGACTGACCTACAAGAGGTGGAAGAAAGGTGAAGGTAGTGGAAGAAGAGCTAGCTTGCTACAAGGTTGGCGAGGGTAGCTCTAGTGGCGGGATTATACCCCAATCACCCCTTAGTTGTTTCCCATATTGTAACAGTTAGATCACGAATTATGAGCTATCGTTACCATTGTGATAGCCATAACCAAATAATAAAAGAATTATTTTAGAAAATTTTGGCTCTTTGTCTTGTGATTGTTCTTGGGCTAATTAGATTTACTCCTTTAGAGCTTTAGTTCTATCTCTCTCTTCTAAAATCCTTAGAAACATCTAGCAGATGGTGACCACCCCGTCTGCGGCGATGGCGGTGCTCAAGGCCGTGGAAGCGAGGCAGCGGATTATCGTGAAAATCCCGTCCGGACCACCACCTCCACCAACCGAAGAGCCTAGTGGCGTCAATTAATAGCTCACCAGACGCATATGATGAGTTCTTTGGCTCAATCACTCGCAGCGTCGAGCGTGCAAGCCGCAACCCACGCTCCACCTCCACCTCCACCCCCACCTCCGCAAAAGTTGTCAATGTCGGAGTTCATGAGGATCGTCCTCCGGCGTTCTCAAAGATCTTGAACCTATGGGCCGGCGATTGGCTTCGCTCCATAGGAAGAAGTTGGATATTACCGGTCTTTCGGATCGCGAGAGGTACTTTTCGCCGCTCACCAACTCGGTGGTCCCGCTTGAGTGGTGGGACAACCTCTGCATCACCCATGCCAGCGCTCAAGCTATCACTTGGGAAGAGTTTGTGCGAGCCTTTCGTCATGCTCACATTCACGCAGGTGATGGCATGAAAAAGAAGGAATTGGCGCGCCGCTAAGGCAACGCTTCGGTGGCGAGTACCGCATAAGTTCAACCAACTTGCTCGCTATGCCCCGCATGACGTAGCAGAGATGAAAACAGGTGAAAAGTTTATGGAAGGATCGAATGATGAGATATCTGTCCAACTGATTTCTCAAGACTTCACCGACTTCCGGTTGAGTGGACAAGGCAATTCGCCAGGAAGGCAAACATATAGAGATGGAGAACTGCAGCGGAGGATGGCGCTCGAGGTTCAACTCGGAGGGCAACCCAAACCTCGCCTCGCTCAACCTCGGCCCCGCGTGGAAGATTTGATCTACCACACCGAGCTTGACACGACCAAAGGCAGCGCCAACACTTCGGAATCCACAACTCGCTGCTGGAGGCCCAAATCAAGAACCTTCGAGATTACTTGCTATCACATCGGAGAAGGACACTTAGCCAATAGGTGTCCTAAGTTACTCCCAGTGCCCTAAACCCGAGTCCAAGCTATGGCGAACCTCCGCCGCCACGAAGACAAATCAAGATACGAAGGGCGTGTGAACCACGTCACGGCAGAGGAAGCTCAAGCAAAGACCGGATGTCGTTCTTGGTACGTTTCTTGTTAATTGAGACCGGCATCGGTCCTATTTGATTAGGAGCATCGCATTCCTTTGTTTAGATAAATTTGTGGGGAATATGGGTTACCTATCTCCTCTTTAGTTAACCCTATGATAGTCCCTCCGGGCTCGTAAATGAGAACCGATTCTCTATGCCCAAACCTTACCCTTGAAATATCCGAGTACCTTTTCTAGCGGACTTGATAGTTCTGCAATCTCAAGGTCTCGATGTGATTCTTGGAATGGATAGCTAGCCAAGAATCGTGATGATAGATCGTGCCAATAGATCTATCACCCTCACCAATGCACAAGGAGAATCGGTAGAATTCGGACCCAAGACTTCTCTGGGAGGAAGTTCCATCCCTGACCGGCTTGAAGGAAATAAAACTTGAAGACATACCAAGAGTGCAAGAATACCCGGATGTTTTTCCCGATGAGTTACTAAGCATGCCACCGGATAGGGACGTAATGTTCTTAATTGACTTAGTCGAGGACCGCCCAATCTCGGCGACCCTGGCTGAATGCCTACCAATGAGCTAGCGAGCGAAGAAACAAATTGAAGAACTAAGAAGCAAGGGTTATATTAGACCAAGTTCATCACCTTGGGGAGCACCGTACTATTTGTCAAGAAGAAGGACAATAGTATGAGAATGTGTGTGGATTATAGATCGCTCAATGAGGTGACGATCAAAAACAAGTATCCGCTACCCAGGATTGATGATCTGATTCGATCAATTGAAGGAGCAAGCATTTTCTCAAAGATCGATCTACGATCGGCTATCATCAACTAAAGATCCGGCCGAAGATATCCCAAAGACCGCCTTCACGACCGGATATGGGTTGTATGAATTCTGATCATGTCTTTCGGTTTGACAAACGCCCCTGCTTACTTCATGAATATGATGAACAAAGTGTTCATGGAATTCTTGGATAAGTTTGTGGTTGTTTTCATCGATGACATTCTCATTTATTCAAAGGATGAAGAAGAACACGAGAAGCACCTAAGGATGATTTTGGAGAAACTTCGAGAGAACACGACTTTTACGCCAAATTCAAAGAAGAGCGAATTCTGGCTAAAGCAAGTGGCCTTCCTTGGTCATATCGTATCAGCAGGAGGAGTTGCTGTAGACCCAGCCAAGGTCGAAGCCGTTATGGATTGGAAGCAACCAAAGTCTGTCACAGAAGTAAGGAGTTTCCTTGGACTAGCGGTTATTACGCGGAGTTCATTGAAGGATTCTCCAAGGCAGCAAGGCCTATGACACAACCGAAGAAGGAAAAGAAGTTTGAATGGACGGATGCCTGCGAGAAGAGTTTCCAGGAGCTGAAGAAGAGTTTAGTTTCTGCACCTGTGCTAGTATTACCCGATATTCATAAGGACTTTGAAATCTTCTGCGGCGCATCTCGACAAGGCCTTGGATGTGTCACGATGCGCAGAAGGCAAAGTCGTGGCTTATGCATCCGTCGATTGAGGCCACACGAAGAAATTACCCAACTCATGATCTCGAGTTAGCGACAATTGTGCATGCTTTGAAGATCTGGCGGCATTACCTCATTGGTAACAGTTGTGAGATTTTCACGGATCATAAAGTCGAAATACATCTTTACCCGTCTGAACTCAACCTCAAGCAGAGAAGATGGTTAGAGTTGATAAAAGATTACGACCTTGGAATTCATTATCATCCGGGCAAAGCAAATGTTGTTGCAGATGCTCTCGAGCGTAAAGGTGTATTGCAACACCATTTTGGTTCGAATAATCGGCGTAATTATATAAAAGCTGAAGCACTTGAACTTGGAGATTGTCAAGCAAGGCCATGTGAATGCTTTGGAAGTTCAACCCACTCTTGAGAGCGGATCGAGGAAAAACAGGTTGGAAGGCAGCGACATCAAGGAAATCAAGAAGAATATGAGAAAAGGCAAAGCCCGAGATTTTCTCGAGGATGAACAAGGAGCAGTGTGGTTTGGAGATCGCATATGTGTGCCCAACCATCAGGAGATAAAACGATCGATTCTAAAGGAAGCTCACGAATCACCATACTCCATCCATCCCGGAAGCACGAAAATGTACCAGGATCTGAAGGAGAAATATTGGTGGGTCGACATGAAGCGAAATCGTTGAGTTAAATCACTCGTTGTGATGTTTGTCAGCGAGTCAAGGCAGAACACCAAAGACCCATGATGCAGTTACAACCATTACCAATTCGAATGGAAGTGGGAGGAGGTTGGTATGGATTTCATCATAGGACTCCCTAGGACCCAAGCGAGGATGTGATTCCATCTGGGTGATAATTGTGGGTTAACTAAAGTAGCTCACTTTATTCCATCAAGACCACTTACGAAGCGACCGATTAAGCGGAATTGTATATGGCCAAGATTATGCATCTACGGAGTACCCAAGAAGATGGATGTCCGATAGAGGCTCTCGATTCACCTCAAGATTACAGCGAGTTTGCACGAAGCTTTGGGAACAAGACTCAACTTGATCTTGCCTATCACCCAGACAGATGGCGGTGAGCGTGTCAACCAAGTTCGAAGACATGCTTCGAGCACATGCCTTAGAATATGGAAAAAATTTGGGACAAGAATCTACCCTATGCGAGAATTCTCGTACAACAATAGCTACCAAGCCGACCTCTGAGATGTCTCCATTTGAAGCTTTGTATGGTAGAAAATCGAGGACTCCGCTTCTTTGGGATGAAGTAGGAGAGCATCAATTCTTCGGACGAGAATTGATAAAAGAAAGTGAAAGCAAGGTTAAGCGATAAGGAGCGTTTGAAGGTGGCTCAATCTCTACGTAAAAATTCTGGCGATAGCCGTCGAAGGAATTAACCTTTGAAATAGGAGACTTTGTTTATCTCGAGTTACTCCACTTGAGGGTAAAAGGTTAGGACCAAGGAAAACTTGCACCTAGATTTGTGGGACCTTACAAGATTTTGGCCAGAGAGGTGAAGTTGCATATAAGCTTGAACTTCCAAGCTCCTTGTCGGTAGTCCACGACGTCTTCCATGTCTCTCAACTCAAGAAGTGTCTCCGAGTGCCAACAGAAGAAACACCCCTTGAGGACATTGACCTTCAGGAAGACCTCACATACGTGAAGCGACCAATCAAGATTCTCGATGTGGCGAGCGAGTCACTAGAAGCAAAGTCATCCGCTCATGCAAGGTTCGATTGGAGCAATCATTTAGAAGAAGAAGCCACAGGAGCGAGAAGAAGATTTGAAAGCCGAGTATCCCCACCTTTTTGCTAACCAAGTCTGAATCTAAAATTGAGATTCCCTTTAAGGGGGTAGGTTTGTAACACCCAAAAATTCAAATTCGAGAAAAATTTAAAACTTATTTATTTTGGTGGATTTTACGAAATTTTCTAAAGCTCTTATTATTAACCTTAAAGCTAAAACAAAGTTAAATACAAAAACTATTAACAAGTTTAAGTGGAAATTATTTTATTTAAGTCCAAAATCATTCTAGGAATTTACGTGAATTTTTCTAGAATTTTTGGAATTTATTTGCTATTTTCTAAAGCCTCTTTGAATTATCTGAATTAAATCAATTAGAAAATCAAAGAAAACCCTAAACGATGAATGGGCGATACTTGCTTGGCCCAAACCACCCTCGCCATGCAAGCCTTGCTCCCACAGGCGACCCAATTTCAGCGCCCTCCTTTCGTTCGCGGTTGGATTACAATCCAGCGAATCGCCTCACCCTCTCCCTTTCCTATTTCATTTGCCAGCGACGCGTGGGCCCGCCCGTCGTCTTCAACCTCGCCTTCCCTTCCTCGCCCCTTTCCTTTTCTTTTCACCGTGTCGCCATGGCGGTTTCCAAAAACTGCCAAGCGCTGCAAATCCGACCGCATCCCGTGATTGACACGCGCATTCAATTCCTCAATCTCTCCACCTCCGACACGGTCTCCCTTTCCATCTGCGAGCCCCGAATCCCTCTTTTCTCTCCGTGCAGTGCCGCAACCTTCTTGCCCCACGTCGATCCGCCACGCCTAGCCCTATAAATAGGTGCTCAAGGTGCGCCTCCTTCTGACAACCAGCGCCACCACCCACTCCACCTTTCTCCTCCGGTTTAGCAATTCGAAGTTTTGCGCCCGACCACCGCGCGTCGAGGTTTTCTCCGATTCGGAGGTAGATCTTCGAGAGGTTTAGAATCTCAAGACTTCAACGAAGGCAAGTTATACTCTTGACCATTTTGATCGATATTTTAAAGTTAATTAATTACATTTTAAAGTTATTATTGTATGCATATTTTTATCCAAGTATTTTAAGTTCTGTTTTAATTCTTAGTTATGCCAATTCCTCTGATATAATATCTTGATGTTTGGAATGCCATGCCCTTGTCACCTTAGTAAAATAATTAAGGTAATTACGCTTAGTCATTGCTTAGACCAAAAGATGATTTGGGAAATTTTGCCAAAATGCAAAGATGTTTTGAAAATGAATCTATGGTATTGCTTTTACCATAGATGTTTGGAAAACGTTTTGCCAAAGAAAAACAAATGAAATTGGTTTAGACTTGGGTGAATTGATTGTTTGTGGGTGCAAGTTCATGCACGGGCTCATCTGATGAATGGTTGAGACCAGGGTTTGTTTTGGAAATCGCCTGATCATGTAAGGACCGGTCTGCGGGCGCGGATGTTAAGCCAAACTCGTACCACCACAAGTGCCGAATGGGACAGACTTGGCCAAATAAGCTATATCATTTCACCATGTTTATGTCTTGGAAAGATGTGGGAGTCGTGAAGACTTATTGATGATACCCACATGGCGCAAGAGGGTAGTCGTTTGGTGCGAAGCCTTCGACTCTGAAACCTTAGCGGGCATAATTATGTTGAAATAATGTAGGGTAAAGGCCTCATGATAGTTTGCTTAGTCATGCGCCTACTGAGCGTGTATTGGCCGACATAATAAGCAAACTATCTCTTGTGGGTAAAATTTGTACCAACTCTGCAGAGTATTAATCTATTGAATAGCCGTGTCCACGGTCATGGACATGCTTAACAAAAGCCACTCGAAGTTAGTCTCTGGTTTTGTTTGAAAAGACTTTGTCACCGATTTATGAAAATGGGTTTAGGCGAAGCTTCGGTGTAAGGGGTAATCCTTCACCATTTGTGTATGGAGGTTCATCCTACACTTGACATTGAGAAATCAAAATATGATTTTGATCTTATTAAATTCTAAAAATGGCCTTGGAAATTACTAAAGAGTATTTAAACTGAAAATGCTGTCTTATGCAAATAAACCCTGCCATTACCCTTTGCTCACTTTATGCATGCATTCAATCATTACTTTATGGGTGTAGCTTGCAAGCAGTGGTAGTGCTTACTCTTGTGAATAATCTTTATTAGAGAAGACTTCTATCAAGACGGTGAGGACATCGATGCTTAGGCCACGCTCCCCCAGACGATTGCCTGTGGTGAATCGTTGGGTCTACTACTACTATTTTATTTCCGCTGTGTTTTACTTTATTTGGCCTCGAGGCCGTTTGTAATAAACTCGAATAATTATTAATAAAATCGTGATATGTTTTGATTATCACTTTTGTTTAGCTGTACACTAGAAATCCGGACTAGCGTATGAACACAGAGAATTCGGGATCCTTCGCTCCGGGTTCGACAAAAAAGAAAACATAAACATTGGCGGCATCGCTAAATCTTGAGTTAAGAAGTACTAACCGTCCCCCTATAGACATATTTTTTCCTTTCCAACTACTAAGTTTTTTCTCGAATCTATCCTCAACCCCTTCCCAATCACTATTCTTTAACTTTTTAAAGTGAATTGGGATACCTAAGTACCTGAAAGGAAAAGTACCCACTTCATAACCAAATAATTGTGTGAATTGTGGTTCAACATCTTTGGCAGAACCAAAACAAAAAATCTCGCTCTTATGGAAATTAATCTTTAAACCGGATAATTGTTCAAAGACACAAAGAATAAGCTTGAGATTTTTTGCTTGTTCCAAATCATTATTCAAAAAGAGAATCGTATCATCAGCATATTGTAAGATTGACAATCCACATCAATTAAGTGAGGAACTACTCCTGATAAAAGGCTTGCTTCTTTAGCTCTTGAAATAAAGATTGCAAGCATGTCCGCTACAAGGTTAAAAAGAATAGACGACATAGGATCACCTTGCCTAAGACCTTTCCGAGTTTGAAAAAAAAACCCAAGATCATCATTGACTTTTATTCCAACACTTCCTCCCTTAACTAAACTTTCCACCCAGGAACACCATTTGGCAGAAAAGTCTTTCATCTTCAAAGTTTGTAGTAAAAATGATCATTTTACTTCCTTAAGACTGTTAAGGGTTGGGTTTCCTCGGGTAGGAGTCTGTGGTCTGAATTCCACTTTAATCCCTTGGTCATTTGTGAGTGTGATTGATCTATTGGCACAGTCTATCTCACCGTGATTCTTGGCTAAACAATCCATTTGGAGGATTATATCCAAACCTTGAGATTGCAAAACTATCAAGTCTGCTAAGAAGGTTACTCCTGCTATTTCAACAGAAAGATTCGAGCAAAGGGAACTAATCCTCATTTCTGAGCTCGGAGAGTGGATTATCATAGGGTTAACTAAGGGAGAGGTAGATAACCCATAATTTTCCATAAAGTTATTTGAAACAAAGGAAAGCGAAACTCTTGAATCAAATAAAACTTATGCTGGTACTAAATTGACAAGAAATGTACCAAAGACCACATCTGGTGTAGTATGAGCTTCTTCAGCCGTGACATGGTTCACTCGGCCCTTCACAAACTGAGTTGGCTTCTTTGCAATAGGAGTGTTGCTGGCAGCCAGGACTCCTACCTTTGGCTTGGCTGGTATAGTAGGAAGATGACTTTTAGGACACTTGTTGGCGAAGTGTCCCATCTCCTGACAATGATAACATGTGATGCCCACTGCAAAAGAAGCACACCTCTGAACTTGGCCTCCTTGAGAAGGGTTGCAGAAACTGGAGTTGTTGTAGTGGGGCACAGGCACAGGCGTGCTTGAAGATGATGAAGACTGAAATTTGCCATCCTACGGCTGCTCAAAATGAGTGGGGCGAGGCTTGGGAAATCCTCTTGAATTGAACTTCTGAGCGACCATCATTCCCTTGCGGTTCTTCATCTCTAGGTGCTTGTCTTCCTGTCGAATAGCCTTGTTCACCAACTACTGGAAGACGGTGTAGTCCTGAGAGATTAGGCGAATAGAGAGATCGTCATCGAGTCCTTCTAGGAAGCGTTCTTGCTTTGCTTCATCAGTGGCCACGTCTTCCGGAGCATAACATGTCAGTTGGTTGAACTTGTGGAGGTACTCATTGATGGTGTGGTTGCCTTGGCGTAAAGTGTGAAACTCCTTCTTCAGGCCACCATGCCAGAAGGAATGTGTTCATGATGGAAAGCATGCACAAACTCATTCCAGGTGATAGCCTAGGCATTAGCGTGAGACTGAGTGAAGTTGTCCCACCATTCCGATGCTAGACCGTTTAGCTAGTGAGAGGCAAACAGAACCCTCTCATGGTCACTACATTGGGCAATGTCTAATTTATTGTCAATTGCTCGAAGCCAGTCATCAACGTCCATTGGCTCGGTGCTACTAGAGAATGTTGGAGGGTGCATTATCATGAATTCTGATAAGTTGACCCTATGATGTGGTGGAGGTGGTGCATGAGCTTCTACTGCATGCAATTTTTGAGTGCTGTTGAGTGATTGAGCGAGTAGATCTATCAGGTGGGACTGGTTGGCAATCATCTGACGCCAGTCTGGTCCATCAGCTCAAGGTGGTGGTGGTTACAAAATCAGTTTGTTATGATAGTTAGCATTCTCGTTGCCCTATCCGTTGGCACTTTTGCTGCCAGTTCTATGAGTGGTCACCATCTGCCAGAACTCGAAGTCTTAGAAAAGATAAGAGAAAAGAAACTAAGGGGGATAGGCTCAAAACAACACCAAGAACCAAGAACAAGCACAAAAGAGGAACTTTTTCTGAAATAACTTTTATTTTATTATTATTGTATTGTTTGATTGTGACTACCACAACAGGAAACGACAGCTCACAATTCTTGTCTAAATAGAAATAAAAACTAAGCATAAGGCTAGGATCTAAGACTGGGAGTCTAGGCTGTAGGGGTCTGTCTGCAGAACTAGCCGAGGTACTCATTCTTGTTGCCAGTCCTCCACCTCTTCGGAGTAGGTACTGAAGACTCTCCCTGAATAGAGGAACTAGTGTCGCCTGCCTTAAGCAAGGCTAACTCCTCCTCTGCCTCCTACAGCCTTTGGTGAGTGTCGCACAGCTCGTCTAGAGTAGTTTTGTTGGTGTAGTCCATCGTGACTATCAACTCCACCTGTCTGGTCAGGTTAGGGAATCTTTGTCCCTGGTGGGACAGAAAGAGCTGCGTCAACTGGTGGGGTAGTGGAGTGGGTAGAAGTGGAAGCTGGAGTAGTTAAGCTCAAAGTTGTAAAGGCATCGCAACCTACGGATGACCTCCCGTGCAACATCCTGGATGCCGGTGAAGAAGTTGTCCCAGAGTACTAGAGCATCGAAGATGTGAAGTGGTGCGTCATCCTGGGAGTTGGTGTAGAGTAGCACCTCTACTCTCCATCGCTCCTGAGTCCCCACTGTGTACGTGTATCCTTGGTAGACGGGTCTCTCTCCTAACTCCAACTGCTGCATCACCTTCCATAGTGCAGCTGCCCAATGTCCTACGTACATGCCACGAGAAAGGGCTCTGGGTACTTCGGCTATCTACAATTTTGAAAAGACAAGAGTTAGTAACCATTTTAAAGAGAAAGGTTGAGTAAGGACACCAGAAAGACAGGTAAAATATTTTTAGTTTTTCAAAATAAGTCCATAGAGTTTGTCCGTTCTAGCTAAGGTTGTGACCTACAGTCGATATGGTTCTAATACCATCTTTATCGAACCTAGGAGCAAAGAATCCCATATTCTCTGTGTTTACCACACTAGTACAGGAACAACTAGTGCACACAGTTCAACAAAAATGATAACAAGTCCATATCACACATTTTATTCATATAATCAAAGTTTTATTACAAAAAGGCACGAAGCCAAAAGAAAAGTATAGCCGAAACATAGAGCAGTAGTAGGCTACATGACACGCCAGAGTCAATCGTCTGGGAGCTGCCTAGCCGTCCAAATCCTCTCCATCCACGTAGTACTCCTCCTTTGATCAACAATTTATTAAGCAAGGTGAGTACGAAATGTACTCCGTAAGTTACACCCAAATAACAGATTATAATCCATGAGGATATAACAAAGGATGGATTATATGGCTAAGCTTGAATAAAGCAACATTTTGTTTTAAATATCTTTTCTAAGTTTCAAGGCAATTATACTATATCTAGAAATTGATTTTAAATTTTATTTCATCATTTGAGGGTAAGATAAACCTCCTACAAGATTGGTGAAGAAATAACCCCCTTAACACTAGTTGTCTGCCTAATTTTTCCAATTTGGATAAACTATCCAAAAGCATTTGGTTAAATCATTTTTGAAATTAAAATCCAAAATCTAACTTTGAGTGGCTTTGCTCAACATGTACATGACCGTGGACACGGCTATTCGAATAGATGCTACTCTGCAGAGTTTGTATAACTTTACCCACAAGAAATAGTCTGCTTAATATGTTGGCCAAGACACACTTCCATAGGTGTGCGACTATCACAAAGTCTTTACCCTACACTATCCCAACGTAGTTATGCCCGCTATGGTTTTGTTACCGAAGGTTTCATGCCAAATAGTAACCCCCTCTTGCACCATGTAGGTACTAAAAGTAGGTCTTCACGACACCCACACCTCAAAATGACACAACCACGGTGAAGCATTGTAGTTTAGCTGGCTAGGTTTGTCCCATTCCAGACTTGTGGTAGTGTCGGACCCCAAATTTGTAACTCGGTATCCACTGTGTAAACTTATGCCATTCTCTGGATCAGTAGATAGCACACACAGATACATCATTGGTTCATTCACATACATCACTAACATCTTACAATAGCATACTTTATTACACAAGTGGGCCGTACGGCCAACAGTCTTACAAAAGGGGCCAAGCAGGCCAATACAACATACATAGCATTTTAATACATAAAGTGGGGATACGAATAGAAGCAAAAGAAAAGGGGTGGATCCATTCATTCTACCCACAGACAAGCGACTGGGGGTCCCGGCCAAAGTTCCTCCATGATTTTCACCATCCGGCCCAGATGCCACAAAGTAAGCATAGGGGTCTTGATTAAACGGCTCTGAAAGATAATATTAAGCAAGCCTGAGTACACAACCGTACTCGTGAGCCAACACACATAATGTAATTATGATAGATGCAAGGCCAATCAAAGGAAGGTTCATGGTTTTTTGGTTTGCACAAAGCTAAGTTTAACTTAGTATATTTAGTAAGCAAGTCCTAAGACCTAGCATTTTCAACTAACACAAGTTTTATGAAATTGAGTTTTGTTGTAAAATACTAGTGGAGGCTCCAACCTCCTAAACCATTGAGTGGCTCCATCCACCCAATGCTTATGTTCTTTCTCGGGTCACATCTCGTACTTCTCACTGGTCCTCGACCAGGCTATCTCAAATCTTTGGGCTCCAACCCACCTTTTCATCCCACCAATAATTCTTTTTATAAAAATGAAAGCCAATTCAAGTAAGTTCTCGGCACCGCCCATGACCATGGGCATAGCTATCCAGATAGTTTTCTCACTCTGCAGAGTTCATACACTTTACCCACAAGAGATGATACGAGGTCGTTCGATCTTCTCGACGTAGGATCGAATACTCACATGCCTCTCTTGAATCGTACTGATCTTCCATTGCCTGTGCAAGGATTAGCACTCTATAATTCGCAAGCACACACGTGCTGACTTCATCGACCACCAAGTAAAATCACCGTGCTCCCAATTCCTAGCAGAAAGTTTGAACGATCTTGATTGAACTCCTGATTCCCCTTCAAGTTGGTTCGCCCAACAAGGAAGAACAAGAGCAAAACTTTGCAATCTATTATTTCTGATAATCATGGTCTAAGGGATACATGGGGGTCATGGTGACATTTATAGTGTTCCCCCTAACTTACGCACCAAGGCCTAGGGCCGGCGCTTAATCGATTCGGCCAAGGATTCCGAATCTAACTCCTAATCGAAATGTAGCATTCAGATTTAATGTTCACGTCGAGTACTGTTTACATCGAGTGATGTTCTCGCTGAGTACTATTCATGATGAGTACTGTTCATGTTGAGTACAATTCATGCTGAATACTGTTCATGTCGAGTAATGTTCATGTTGAGGACCTCCACTTGCGCATGATGTCATCTGGTCGTAGACTCCGACCAGTGTTCCCTGTCCTACACAACTACATCCTTCGGCCAAGACCTGGTCGTGGACCAAGTCGTCGTGGACCTAGTCGTAAACCTAGGACATGGTCATAGAACTAGTCGTAGACCTTGGACCTGGTCATGGAACTGGTCCTAGAGCTGAAACCTGGTCGTAGAGCTGGGACCTAGTCGTAGACTTGGCCAAGACAACTTAAAGTGACTTCCCTTGACCTTCCATGGTTCTCCTCCATTACTTTGGCTCCGAAGTCTTCACAATGTTCAAATCTGATAATGCACAAAGTACTTGCATGAGGTAGTAGCCCATTCTCATTAGAGTTAATAGGAAGCTCATTAAGAAACAAAAGCACCTATTGGTTTAGCAGTTTGGCTTGGGCTCTAGTCATTGGACCGGTTGGTACTTCATGAACAGTCTCATGTACACTTGAAGTAGTAGTCATAGGAATATCTTCGTCATCCTTCCTCTCTTGAAAAGGAGTCATCCTCGACTCTGTGTCTTCTCACCCAAAGAATGGTGACAAATTAGCAACATTAAAAGTAGCACTGACCGCATAGTCATCGCTTGGAAGCTCAATCTTATATGTATTATCGTTGATCTTAGCAACACTTTAGAAGGACCGTCGCCACATGGCATCAACTTGGATTTACGCTTCTCCGAAAGGCGTTCTTTGCGAAGATGAACCCAAACTAAATCACCTGGTTCAAACAACATTTGTTTTCTAGTCTTGTTAACTTTGGAAGCATAAGAATGTACCTTCGCCTCAATTACCTCTTTAGTCTTTTCATGGAGTTTCTTTACAAAATCAACACGCTTAGAAGCCTCCATGTTAGCACGTTCTTGCAATGGAAGTGGTAGCAAATCAAGTGGCGTGATCGGTTTGAAGCCATACACCACCTCAAATGGACACAATTGAGTAGTAGAATGCACCGCCCGATTATATGCAAATTCAACATGGGGCAAACAATCTTCCCACTCTTTTATGTTCTTCTTCGTCATTGTCCACAGTAACTTTGAGAGTGTATGATTCACCACCTTCGTTTGTCCATCTGTTTATGGGTGACAAGTTATCGAAAAGAGCAATTTTGTCCCAAGCTTGGCCCACAAAGTCTTCCAAAAGTAGCTAATGAACTTTACATCATGATCTGAAACAATGATTCAAGGTATGCCATGCAATCTCACTATTTCCCTAAAAAACAAGTCAGCTACATGCGACGCATCGTCGCTCTTATGATAAGGAATAAAGTGTGCCATCTTAGAAAACCTATCCACAACTACAAAAACAGAATCCCTCCCTCTCTTAGTCCTAGGCAATCCTAAAACAAAGTCCATACTAATATCTTCCCAAGGAGCACTAGGAACTGGTAGTGGAGTATACAAACCATGTGGATTGAGTTTAGACTTAGCTTTGTGGCATGTCACACAGCACTGAACAAACCTCTCAATATCTTGTCTCATTTTTGGCCAATAGAAATGATTGGCTAGCATCATGAAGGTCTTCTCCCTACCAAAATGTCCCATCAATCCCCCTGCATGAGACTCTTGCAATAAGAGCAAACGCACGGACGAATTTGGAACACATAGCTTGTTATTTCGAAATAGAAAACCATCATGTATATGATACTTGTCCCATCCTTTTCCATCTTTGCATTTAGAATATGGTGTTGAAAAGTCATGATTGGAAGCATATAATTCTTTCAAACTCTCTAATCTGGGAACCTTTACTTCCAATTGAGTTAAAAACACATTCTTTCTAGATAAAGCATCAGTTACCACATTCTCTTTGTCTTTCTTGTATTTAACAATGTATGGAAAGGTTTTAATGAATTCAACCCACTTTGCATGCCTACGGTTCAACTTAGCTTGTCCTTTCAAATGTTTTAAAGCCTCATGATCAGAATGTATGTCAAATTCTCTAGGCCATAGATAATGTTGCCAAGTCTCTAAAACTCGCACAAGAGCATGCAATTCTTTGTCATAAACAGAATAATTCAATTGAGCACTGCTAAGTTTCTCACTAAAGTATGCTACGGGTTTGCGATCTTGCATCAAAACACCACCAATACCTATCCCACTAGCATCACATTCAATCTCAAAAGTTCTAGTGAAATCAGGTAAAACAAGCAATGGTACTTCAATTTTTAGTTAATTCATTTAATGTGGCAGCAATGGTGCTGAAATCCTTCACAAAACGACGATAAAAACCAGCAAGCCCATGGAAGCTACGAATTTGGCTAACATTGACAAGAGTAGGCCAATCACGTATAGCTTCAATCTTAGATTCATCTACCGCAATTCCATGAGCTGAAACAACATAGCCTAAGAACACCACCTTACTAGAGTGCAAAAAGTACACTTTTCAAGATTTGCAAACAACTTTTCAGTCCTAAGCACTTCTAGCACTTGCCTAATATGCTCAACATGGTCATCCAAGGTGCGGCTATATATCAAAATGTCATCAAAATAGACTACCACAAATTTTCCAATGAAAGTTCTCAAAACATGGTTCATTAAGCGCATGAATGTACTTGGAGCATTAGATAAACCAAAAGGCATCACTAACCATTCATACAATCCAAATTTTGTTTTAAAGGCTGTTTTCCACTCATTACCATGTTTCATTCTAATTTAATGATATCCACTATGAAAATCAATCTTAGAGAAAATTGTAGAGTCGCTCAATTCATCAAGCATATCATCTAACCTAAGAATAGGATGACAATAAGGAATGGTAATATTGTTGATAGCTCTACAATCTACACACATTCTCCATGTACCATCTTTCTTAGCAACAAGAATAGCAGGAACGACACAAGGACTAAGACTTTCGCATATGTACCCTTTTTCCAAAAGCGCTTGCACTTGCCGCTGAATTTCTTTTGTCTCCTCCGGATTTGTATGATACGGTGGCCTGTTGGGAAGAGGGGTGCCTGGGACCAAGTCAATTTAATATTCAATGCCTCTAATGGGCGGTAGACCAGCAGGCACCTCTGCTAGAAAGACATCCTCATAAGCCTACAAGACATGAGAAACAACACAAGCAAGAGATATTAAGTCATTAGTAAAAAGCAAAGCATCTTTGTACAGCAATACAAAGTGTATCAAAGTGGGATCATCTCTCATCTCTCTGAAATAAGATTTGGTGGCTACTATGACTAACTTTTTCTCTCCCTCATTCTTTATTTTTCCACTCAGTTTTGGCTTGTAGCTCTCAATCACTTTTTGTGAAATCACACTCTTTGGCTCTCTTTATCTCTCACTTTTCTACTTGTGCCTCTATCTTTTGCATAGTATCATTTACAATTTGAGAAGGAGTTAGTGGTCGAAGCACTACTTCCTTGTTGTTCCACATGAGCTTGTATTGATTGGTTCTACCATCATGAATCATGGCACGATAATATTGCCATGGCCTTCCGAGCAGCAAGTGACATACATTCATGGACACCACATCACATTTCATGGTGTCGCGATAAGAGCCAATGTCAAACTCAACATCCACGGTGTATCCAACACTCATTGACCCATGCTCATGCAACCATTGAATCTAATATGGATGTGGATGCTTCTTGTATCTCAATCCAAGTTTAGTACAAAGCTCTTTGGTAGCCAAATTATGACAACTTCCTCCATCAATGATTATCTTGCAAAATTTGCCATCCTTGCTAACTTGAGCTCTTGTTTGAAAGAGATTGCAACGTTGTTCATGGTTGTATTTTGGTTATACACTCAATACCAATGGAGTGCACACAAGTATAGGACCAACCCCGGGGTCACAATAGATCACCTCATTCGCCTCCTCCTTTTCCTCACAATGGGCATCATCATGCCTCCCCAAATCTGCTTCTTCATCACTAGCTGAATCAAGATCCCCATTATCCATCATCAACATTATCTTGTTATTCGGACAATCCCTTTGCATATGACCACGACCAAGGCATTTGAAACATTGTATATCACTACTCTTTGCTATGGATCCCACTGACGAAGTGACACTAGTAGCTGGATATGAAGTCTTCTTTGCATTGGGAGTAGCTTCCACTTTCTTGCTAGATGATGGCCAAAAGTTTGAATCACCACTTAGAGTTGTGCTCTTATGAACTTGTGATTTGGGCACAAATTTACCTCCGTTGGATGGTGTACGGGAAGCAAAGGAAGAAGATCTTGTAAACTTTGCATCTTCTTGCAATTATCGTTCTGTCTTTGTAGCTTGATGCACTAACTCATAGAGATTGTTATAAGGCTAAAAATTGACAATACACTTCATATTATGGTTCAAACCTGAGAGGAAGCGCATCATGGTTTTCTCATCTTGTTCTTGAACCTTAGCTCGTATCATGGCTAACTCCATCTCCTTGTAGTATTCCTCCACGGAGTGTGATTCTTGCTTTATATTCTGCAATTTATCAAAAAGATCATGTTTATAATGACGAGGAACAAAGCGTGCTCTCATCTCACGCTTCATCTCTTGCCATGAAGTAACAGGGTCTTCTCCATTCTTAGCTCTTTGATTGATGACTTGTTCCCACCAATCCAAAATATATCCTTCAAACTCAAGATATGCTAATTGTATCTTTCTTTCATCGGAATAGTTATGTATGTGGAAAATCTTGTCAGCTTTCAACTCCCAAGTGAGATATTCCTCGGGATCAGTACCACCTGCAAATTTGGGCATGGAGAACTTCAGCTTGCCCAACCCATCATCGACATTGTGTAGGTGACTATAGTTGTCATTGCGATGCAATGCATAATCATCATTCCAATCTTGCCCAAGTGCAGCACCTCCTCAGCCTCCGCCTTGGCCATGACCACGACCTCCAAGAGCTCCTCCATGTTCTCCGACTAGCGGTGGACACATGACATTGGCTGCCACTCGAGGGTGTGGTTCAAGAGGTGCATGGGCAGCAGCTTCACCTCCTTGAACACTAGCCTCATGGCCTCCATTGCGGGCTTGGATTATCCTAGTGCGTGCTCCAATGTCTCCTCACAATTGGCATGCATTTTGATCAGCTTGTAACTCCAAGTTTTGTACTTCGGTTGCGATGTGATTAGCGAAAGCATCATGTTTCTCATGAAGTTGATCAAGCCCTTTGTGCAACTCACGGTGAAAGTGTTCACACGGTGCACCAAATTGATATTGTTTAACGACTGCTTGTGGGTCAGTCACCTCACCTCCTTCATCGTATTGTTCCCCTCCACCTGACATGGTTAGTTATGAAAAAGAAACAAAAATAGTAGCTATGTATATGGATGTTGTGTGGAAAAATCACTCAATCTCACTCTTTCCTCTCCAAGCAAAGTTCTTACCTTTCTAAAGTGAATTGAGGCCACATAAAGCTTACACTTGGTAGCAACTACAACCAGCAATTGTGATGATCAAGCGAATCTAAGAGTGTTTCACACTAGCACAACAACGGTTATTTAGTGGAGCTAGGTATGAAAGTGTATAACCTATGCAATCTGAAATTCAAGTTGTTGTAAAGCTAAGTAATAATCCAAGTTAGAATACTTTGCCTAGGTGTTGATCCAAAAGATTTAAGTGAAGTGTATGAATGCACACGCAAAAATAAATGTGACTTAATACAAACAAAGGAATGAGCTAGTGAGAAGCAATCTAAAATTGAGATAAAAACTACCTCGTTTTGCACCAAGTACTAGGAGAGACGCTAGCCAATTGCAAAGATATCAATGTAAGGGAACAAGATTGCTCAAAGAAATTAAATACACAATCTGAAATTACAGGCTAGGGTTTACTCTTCCCAAAATTCAGCCAGCACCTTTTCTTTTCTCTTTTCTTTCTCAAAACCGCATGACAAGGCTCTCTCCCCTTTAGCTATTGGGGTAACCTAAAGGAAAAGTTGGTACTGGTATTTGCGGTTTGTTCTCTTTCTCTTTTTTATACTTTTGTCAAGTCGTGGCATTTCTTGTATTTGGTTGCCTTTTCTTCTTTGCTTTTGCAATGGCTGAATTAAGGTTTGCTCACCTCTTGATTGCACAAGCCTCACAATTCAGCAAGTGTAAATAAGCCTAAGAACAGCCCTAATACAATTATCAATAGCTAGTCTCAAAGATAAAAAGATATAAGTGAAGTTACTTCAACCAAACCAATGCAGACGTCCTGGTGTGGGTAGGCGTTGGGCTATGACTACAACCACGTCCATGATCACGACACAAGATAAAAGGGGCGGGTCGGTGTTGGGCTACGACAACGACCATGACCTCGATCATGGCAAAGAGAGAGATGTGGCTAGGGTTTTGCAACACCAAGCCGAACTCTATCACATGTTGAACACGACAAATCAAAGGTACGGTAGCGTTTTGGATAGTTTAACAAAATTTTCTAGGGTTTATGTGTACTCAAAGACAAAGCAATGCAAAGGAACACAACGATCGGCACGTAAACAAAAATTCTAATGGACTAAAACCTAAAAAAACTCACAAGAAAATAACAGATTGAAACTAGGGTTTGAAATTTTTGTGTTGCAATTTTCGGTTTATGGACTCTAGGAATAAAGAACAGCAAGAGAATCAATCTAATGCTAAGGGTAAATAATCCTACCAAGTAAACGGAGCTCTGATACCAGGATGATACGGGGTCATCCGATCTTCTCGACGTAGGATTGAATACTCACGTGCCTCTCTTGAATCATAGTGATCTTACTTTGCCCGTGCAAGGATTAGCACTTTATAATTCACAAGAACACACATGCTGACTTCACCGATCACTAAGTGAAATCACCGTGCTCCCAATTCCCAGTAGAAAGGTTGAACGATCTTGATTGAACTCCCGATTCCCCTTCAAGTTGGTTCGGCCAACAAGGAAGAACAAGAGCAAAACTTTGCAATCTATTATTTCTGATAATCATAGACTAAGGGATACATGGGGGTCACGGTGATATTTATATTGTTCCCCCTAACTAACGCACCAAGGCCTAGGGCTAGCGCCTAATCGATTCAGCCAAGGATTCTGAATCTAACTCCTAATTAAAATGTAGCGTTTAGATTTAATGTTCACGTTGAGTACTGTTCTCATTGAGTACTATTCATGACGAGTACTGTTCATACCGAGTATTGTTCATGCCGAATACTGTTCATGCTGAGAATTGTTCATGTCGAGTACTGTTCATGTCGAGGACCTCCACTTGCACATGACGTCATCTGGTTGTAGACTCTGGCTGGTGTTTCCTATCCTGCACAACTACATCCTTCGGCCAAGACCTGGTTGCGGACCTGGTCGTCATGGACCTAGTCGTAAACCTGGGACCTGGTCATAGAACTGGTCATAGAGCTAGGACCTGGTCGTGGAACTAGTCGTAGAGCTGGGACGTAGTCGTAGAACTGGTCGTAGAGCTGGGACCTGGTCGTAGACTTGGCTGAGACAACTTAAAGTGACTTCCCTTGACCTTCTATGGTTCTCCTCCATTGCTTTGGCTCCGAAGTCTTCACAATGTTCAAATCTAAGAATGCACAAAGTACTTGCATGAGGTAGTAGCCAATTCTCATTAGAGTTAATAGGAAGCTCATTAAGAAACAAAAGCACCTATTGGTTTAGCAGTTTGGCTCGGGCTCTAGTCATTGGACCGGTTGGTGCTTCATGAAAAGTCTCATGTACACTTGAAGTAGTAGTCATAGGAATATCTTCATCAAGAGATAATCATCTTATAATATCCCTAACACACTTCTATAGGTGTGTGACTAAGTTGATTATCATAAGGCATTTACAGTGCCCCACCTCAACGCAACCCTACACCACTAGGTATCACCTCCTTGGGCCTTGCCCCCAGGAGGTCTCCCACTAGCATCGTGTAGTTTCCTTGTGGCTTCATTACTCTCTACCCACGCCACACACCCACCAATGGTGAAGTTGCAAGGAGACGAATAAATTAGTTAGCCAGGTCATACTCATTATAGACTTGTGGTTGTACTGTTTTTACATGAGAAGGCTGTTACAAGAACTTGGCCCTTTATTGACTCGGGTGGTACATCCACATACCTACTCTGTCGTGCCCCCTAGCACTAGCCACTCTTTCCAGTCACCTGAGTCTAAATCTGTTTTTGGGTTTTTACTTTTGTTTAGAAATACTTTTCTAGTCCAACATACCATCCATGCTCCAACCTTGACTGCCCAATACCATTTTCAAATGTTTAATGATGTCGGGGCAAATCATTGCCCGCATATCAATGTACCTAAGCAAGGCTAAGCATGACACTTATGTACGAACTTAGTAGCTAATGTGTATACCATTAGTCTAGGGTGACAAGGATAGTGTCCAAGTTCACGGATTGGAAGTTTATACATAGTTATCATTAAGGTAGTAGCTATGAGCTAAATCAACATATTTGTATAAATCATAACAATTCAATTTCATAATTTAAAACAATATAATTGCATTTCAAAGGTAGGTTCAAAATGATCAAAGTGTTGACTCGCTTTGTTCTAGATCATGCGAGTCTTGGTTGTAACATCTCATTTTCATTTTTGTAAAGGACCTCAAGATTTGATTTGAATTCAAAAGCTCAACTCAAAATCTCTCAAAAGATTTCAAAAGAGTTCAAATCCCATAGTCCCTTGGGCCTGGCCCAATTTTCCCTCTCCCTGGGCTCAGCCTGTTTTCCCACCCTGCCTTCCCTCTGGCCCAACTGTTGTGGCCTTGCCACCCTAGCTCACGTGCATGCGCTCTAGACGCGCCCCTGACGTGCTCTCGGCTCTGCTGCCCCTGCTAGCGCCGAGCCACGTGGCCTGGCAGCACCCTGCTCTGCACTATGCCGCGTCACCTCTGTGCCCCTGCCCGGACCCCCCTCTCCTTGCTTCCCTCCCTCCTCCTCTCCCCACACCAGCCGGCTCCACTTACTCCACGCTGCCCTCGGGACCGTGCACCGCCATCAAGTTTCCCAACAGCTCCATCCTCCTCCTTGTAGCTTTAAGAAGCCCCCAGCCTCGCCCATGCCATCCCCACCTTATCTTCCTCTCCCACTGTGCATAAAGCCGAAAGAAAGTCGAGCTTCACTTTCTCGCTGCCGCACTACCGCCGTCGAATCATCACTTTGGTGAGCCCCTCACCGCACCAACCCCATCAACTTGTGTTCCAGATAATGAGGAAGCTTTCCCCCAAGTTGATTTTACTTTTGGTCTTCAGGAGCCACTGGATTGCACCTCCTTCTTCATCTTTGACCAAAACCTTCCTCACCATTGTCCACCTTCTTCCGTCCACCTCCGGCCTCCCTCCTTGTCCCGGTGAGTTCCCCGTACCATGTTCTTACTCATGTGGTCTTTCTCCAGCTCAAAGCCTCGCTGGTCCGCCTTGGCTATCGTAGCTCTGTGCGCCGCCGCCGCTCCTCGCTGTCGCACCGCTGCCATAGACCACCGCAAGCCTTGCCGCTGGTACCCATGTGATCACCCACTTAGTGGGGTTCCATTTTTGGCATTGCTGCCAGCCGCCGAGGTCCCCTCATGGGTGTAGCGTGGCTAGAAGACCCGGAGTCCCTGTTTTGTCAGGTCGGACAACCCTGTAGTGACCTCATTAATCACTGTATCTCTGTCTTTAAGGGTTAAGCAGGGATTAATGGCTGGTTTAATGCTCTCTGTGACTCACTAGCATGTGGACCCGAGAACAGTTAATGATGTGGTTTAACTCCAGTTGTGTCTAATGACTCAATGATAGTGGGCCAGAGCATTGAATGCACAGTAAAAACCCTTGGACCCGTGAGCTGTGCGCGTGGACCGAAGGTCCATGCACTATGTGGTGAACCAAGCCACTGTGTAGTGGGCCCCTCATGTTAGAGATGATTTCTCTCTCCCTTTTTCTTTTCTGTTTTATTTCAAAAGCACACTTCGGAGGACTCGTTCTCCCTTGTTTTAACTTCGAATTTAATGAAAATTGTTTCTAAAATTTTATAAATTCAATATTTTGTAATGGCAATGGTTGTGTTCTATTTTTGGTTCATTTGATATTTCTCTTGTATTTATTTGCTTTGCTTGTCTGTTTGCTCTTTTTTCGATGCGATCGTCTAAGTAGAGTTCGAAGGCGCGGAAGAGCCCCAGTTTGATCAAACTCAAGACTTTCAAGACCCTCTTGCCTTTGACCCAGGTGAGTCAACACTTTGATCATATTGAACCTACCTTTAAGAAATCTATGTTTATTTAAAATTATCAAATTGCATGCTTAATTTATTATGCAAATGTATGTCAAATCTTTAAGGTAGTTACAAACCTACTTGATGATTAAATATTATTATACCACCCTTTGGCATTTGAATCATGCAATCCTTGTCACCCTAGATATTAAGTGGTAACATTACTAGATATAGGTCGTACTTAAGCGCCATGGTAGTCTTGCTTAAGTACCGGGCCATTAATTACCCTAATCATCATCTTTAAAATCATGAACTTTGTTTTGGGCAATCATTGTGGGCAAATGACTGGTATATTTGAGATAACCTAGTTTTATGCTTCTCAATACCCTAATAACTTGATGTTACCACATCTGGGTGGACGATATATGGCGGGTCATATGATGGTGGGTGCTAATGTAGCCCAAAAAATGTTGGAATGTGGTATGTACCACCCAGATGACTTTAAGGACTTAATTCTGTGATGACCTCCCAATGTAAAATAGTACAACCACAAGTCTATAATGGTGTTGACCTAGCTAAATAATTGTATCCACCAGTGCAAGTTGCATCATTGGAGTGACGTACGATTCATGTCGCTGGCAAAAGCCATCGTGGACACGGGTCGCGATGCTAGCGTAAGCCACTGTGTGACGCAAGAGGGGGTCTGGGTGTGGTTGACGTAGGGTGTGGTAGGCGTAACCACCCTCAGATGAAACATTAGCGGGTATAACTAACACTAAGGGATGCATTGTAAAGGCCTTGTGATGATCTCTTTGATTCACATGTTTAAGGAAACGTGTGTACACATCAAATGATTATCTCTTGTGGGTAAAGTGTATAGTCTCTACAGAGTATAAACTGTTTGAACAGCCATGCCCATGATCAAGGGCAGGCATGAGAACTTACGCGAGTTAGTTATATTTATTAAAAAAAATTGTGGGTGGAATGAAAACTCGTCGGGCCAATGTGACCCTGAATTTAGATTTTCTTGGGTGTACCCCCAGTGTGGCTAATAAGGAGGGTGTAACCCTAATCAAAATTAAGCATAAGGTGGAGGTAATCTGCACCATTATAAATATTGCACAATTACTCTCTTCAACAAAATATGATTTGGTTAAATTGCTAAGTCATAGGAGTACCTAATTGTGGTTATTAAAAATGTAGCTTTTAGCAAATAAAAGAACCCAAGCTATCCTTATTAAACCTTGCATGTATATCTATTGCATTCTGTGTGTTGGCTCGCGAGCACGGTTGCTTGTGCTCATCCTCGCTCTTTCCCCAAAATCTCTCAAAAGCCAAGGACCAAGGACGCTATGCATACTACGAGGATCCAGAGGTTGATGATCAAGAAGATGGTGGAGAATAGATTAGTTTCTAGTAGTCTAGGTCTCGCCCCAGTCTAGCTAGTTCAGTTGGTGCTCGTGTACACCAATATTGTCCAAGTCTTTGGGTAATATCGGTCGTACACAGGTTACCCTAGTCACGTGCTTGTGGCGAGATATGCCCTACCCCTTTTGCTTCCGCTACCATTTTCGCTATTATGTAATGTATCCATTTGGCCTGATCGGCCGTATTGTAAACTTGGCCCGATGCGGTCTATTTGAACTCTGATGTTTGTAAGTTAATGTATGGTACAGTTTACGTCATGTATGAAATGATTCACTGATGTATCTGTGAGAACTATCTACTAATCTAGGAAATAGTGCAGTGGTTTCACAGAGGATTCTGGATTGTGAAATTCGGGCTTGACATTGGTCTTGCTTGACTTGATGTTCTTCGGGAGCTTCGGCGTCTATATACGTGAAAACAACCAAAGTCCAAATAAGCACAAAAGATTCAAATTGCATTCAAAAATTCATACGAACTCCAAAATGAGTGTTTTCAGTTTGGTTTGGTAGGGTTTGAATTTAGATAAATTTAGAAACAAAAATCACTTGATTTGGAGTTAAAATGAGTGAGAACAGACCCTCTAAAGTCCAAACCCTAACTTAATTCCTGGAAAAAGAAAGGGGAGAGAGAATTCTCTCACTGACAAGTGGGGCCCGGCTATCATATGCTCGATCCATGTGAACAGTGCATGGACCATGCTCCCTATAACACTGTGCTGGTCTATGGGTTGGTGTACACTATGCACTATAGTAATGGGGCCCGCACGTTAGTGAGTCATGCCGAAACTGATTTCGGTTAACCTCCATTAACTATTAATCGGGCCCACGCGCCAGTCTAATGGAGCCTCATGAACTCAGCCTTTAATCACTGCTTTGTCCTAATGACCTAGATTTGGTCTTAATGATCGTCAACAGTCCCTATCCGTTTCCGACCGGGGCAGAGGAGCTCTAGGGTGCTATTTGCAACGCTCGATGCTAGCGATCCGGACCACGGGGATGGGTCAAAATGCCCAAAATGGGACCCCACGAGGTGGGCGATCCCAATGGTACCAGCGGCGAGGGCCACGGTGGCCACTAGTGACGGCGTGACAGGTTCTAGTGGCGGTAGCGCGTGGGGCTACAACGCCTTCTACATCCCGACGGCACCCTTGGCCAACAAACGTGCATGCAAGCATCTAGGGGGTATGGGTAACCTACCGGATCAGAGGGGGATGTCGGAGATGGTCAGAGGATGGCCGGCGACGTGGTCCTAAGGCGACGCAGGGAGTTCCTTGTGGCGGCGATGACCTGTGCAAATAAAGGGGTAGTGAGTGGTCGTTGGTGCATAGGGGAGTTAAGGAGGTGCTCGAAGAGAAGGTAATCGAAGCGAAGCTCACCGGAGAGGTTGCGGCAGTGGAAGGGGTAGTTTCGGCTGGAAACGAACAAGACGACGAGGCCGGCGAGATCCTATGCTCAAAAGTTGAAATTACATGGGGGAAATGATCCTCGTGCTCTAGAAAATGAAGTGACACTAGTAGAAGGGATATAAGTTCATCGAGGTGGGAGAGTGGTGACGGCGGCGTGATAATTGAAACAAGGGCTCGCTCTCCTTCGGTTGTGCTTAGCAAAAGAGAGGGAGAGGAGTGAAATTGGGAGGAGGGAGGGGGAAAAGGGGCTCCAAGTGGCCTTTTATAGGCGAGAGGAGGAGGCAGAGAGCACGTCGCGGGCATGGGTGATGGGACGGCTAGACGTCGATGCCGCGTGGGAGAAGCGCCCAGGATGCGATGCGGGTTGGCAGAGCAGTAGCGGCGCGCATGGGGGCAGTAGCGTGGAGGCAACCCGGGCATGGCGCTCGTGACGGGGGTTGGTTGCTAACTCGTTGCAGCGCTGTGACGACGTGGTGACACAGAGAACAGCGGTGAGGCATGGCACTAGTGCTTCGGCGTGGTGTAAGCTACACGTGGAAGAAACATGGAGGAGGGAGAAGGTGGCTACATGTAATGTCCCAAAATTTGAGTTTTCAAAAACCTTTTGAGTAGTTTAGGTCCCTGAAAAATTTCACCAATCTTCCTTGAATTAATAAAACTTAATTGGGAATTTCTGAAATTAGAACTATTTAATATGATTAATGTAAACATCAATTAAAGGAAAAACATTGTTAGTTGGGTTCCTTGTGTTTTTCTGTATTTTCTTGGATTTTTTAGAGTTTATTTGCTATTTATTTTGCCTCATTTGAATTTCAGCCTTCTCTTAAATCAGAAATCAATTTCCTTTTTCCTTAATCTTCGTGAGCCGATTTTGATCAGCCCACTCCTCTCTATCGCCTCGGCCCAACAATGTCACGTCATCAGCCCATCTTCCACCCACGCCGGCACAAACCCTAGCGCCGCACCCGCGGGTCCACCTGTCAGCCGCTTCCTTCACCCGGGCCCGCTTGCTAGTCGCACCGCCGCCGCTACCACGCCCGCACCGTGAGCATGTCTGACCCGAACACCACCTTAGTTTCAACGCCTTGGAGTCCGTGCCATACATGCCTCCCCACAATATTTAATGCGCCACCTCGTGCATATTGTGTGCCTCGCATTCTGCCTCTCTCGGTGCCCTAGCTGCCTTCGCCGAATTGCCGCAAAGCTCGCCGCCACGAGGTCTTCTTCTCCGCAACTGATGTTGCCACTTCGTTATTGTTCATCACCGACAAAGCTCCCTGAGCCATTCCATCCGCGTCACCGGATTCGCCCCGTCCTCCTCCGTGTGCCACCACTAGTGGAAGCTCCCGCATCTCCTATCGCCGGCGCCACTCCGTCTTCTTCCTCTCCGAACGCATCCCCCTTCCCTGAAATGCCTCTGTCGCATTCCTCGCCACTCCGGTGAGTTGCTCACGTCTCTACCTGCGTCACCGTGTGCCATATCTCCCGATCTATCCATCCCATCTTTTGATTTCGCGTTTCATCCATCGTGCGCCGAGTTCTCTCCCATCTCTCTCCTCTTCGGCCGCCGCCCTTCACCGCCCGATTGTGCCACCATCGTTGAGCTCTAGTCTCCACCGTTTTCACCTTCTTCATCCCCGCGTGACGTTCTATCCTGTGCTCCTCTTCCCTTCCCTAGAGCAACGCGCAACCACTACTACGAAAAAGGCCTTTACAGACGGTTCAAACGCATCATGAGCGGTTCGTGAGCCGTGCGAGTTTATGGGTCGATAATGCTAATGGTCATCACAGAGCGGTTTGAACCGTGTATGTACATATCTATCTGAGCGATGCGTAGATGCAACCAAATGCGTGATATCATTTACTGAGCGGTCGTAGATAAAACCGTCGTGATATTGATTCTACGCAGGCAGTGCGTATGAAAGCGTGCGTGATAATGATCGACTACCACCGAGCGATGCGTATAACCGCATGCGTGATAGTCACTATTACCGACGGTTTCATATCTGAGCGTGCGCGGTAGTCGACTATCACGAGCGGTTTCATCTGACCGTGCTGTAATGAAATCGATCATCGACGGTTTCATCTACTTTATCGTCTGTAATAATCGACTATCACGACGGTTTCATCTCTGACCGTCTGCGGTAGTCTTTGCATTGCTAAATCTATTTACATTTATTGGCTAGCCTCGGAAATGCTAGCCATGCCCTCTGAAAACAAGCACATCTAATTCTCATTCATTTGAAGCACATCAAAAGTGCATTCATTTTGAAACAAGCACACATCAATTCACAAATCAATTAACTAAAATTAACCATTAATGTACATTAATTTACACACATGTACCATTATGTTCAATCTATCTCAATCAAGTTCAATACGCTACCTTGTGGAAACTCCCATTTGGATTTATGACCTGTGTGTTCGGGAATGCCGCAAGGTGTGATCGAATTTTTATGAGCTCGCTCTGTTCCAACGCATTTCGTGATGTTCGCAACTTTGTCGATATGAAGGTTAAATTAGGGCTTATATAAATTGGTAAGTATATATGAAATAATTGTTGAAAGATTGACAAACACGAGGATCATTGGTGATCGCGAACCGATAAGTAGTTGCATGTTGTGGCAAACATAGTATCCACAGACGTTATGACGCGGTAATTTCTTTGGTGGCCTTGCAAAAATAGAATTGGTTAGTTCGAGAGGCATTGCTATGAAGTGTTATATAGGATTAATGTGTACTAGCTAGCAAGTACAGGGAATGTTTGATCATGTTGCGGCGTCCTTCCTTGATATTCCATCCTTTAGCATGTAACACGTCGAACACCCTCGTGACTCCAAGAAGTTAGCCTTAGCCATTGCAAAGGAAGGAAAGACTACAATAGAGTTTCTATGGAGGAAATGTGTTTACGATGATTAAACTCCGGATAGTTGTGAAGTTGTGAGTGGCCCTATGTAGGGAATCTAGGTATATTACATATTTCGTTTTGGTATAATTACAATTAGAATCAATGGAACCTACACGGGTATGTCGGCATGGTCATTAAACCTAAGTTAGGTGTTGCTTATAAAGTACAAATCAACAAGTATAGCCGGAGTGCAACACTACTTACTTACGGTTGTAGAGCAAAAGTATGAATTCCTTGTTGCGGTGAGCCATGAAAAAATCTATAACGTAATTCTCGGCGAATGTTGCATTAGCCGTGATGCTTTCTTTCGGAGACAACGTGTGGGTCGAGAAACCTACGGTGATTTCCTTCTTTGGCTTCACAGATCATGTATCTATTATACAAAAGCTAGGAGTTATATATAACATTTATCGATATTACACGAACATTGACCGTGATTGTACACACTTACAGTGTCCAGCATCGTATGATTGAGACATCGAGCTCGTCGAGGTTGAAGAGACAAAACAAGTCGTCGAAGGTCACCGTGAAGACAGCGTCTTGATACACGTGGTTAAAATGATGCTCCTTGAACTTGGCGGTGACACCCGAGCATCGTTGATCAGCCGCTTGTTGGGTATTCCATGTACCATGCATGCAATTCCGTGCAATCCGGTCCTAGGGTAAGATTTGTCTAACTTCTCGAACAGCGGCTCGCTTGGCTTGTATTTAAGACCCAGCGGCAAGAAGGGATATCGAGAGAGGACTCGATCGTCTTCGATTTGCCCTTGCCCTTCTTGCCTCGCTTTGTATAGGTCGACTTCACAAGAGTCGGTGAGCCGAGTGTAGATGCATGTGATCGGCGGGCCCTTGCCATGTCGGTCTGAGTAACCGGTGCAATCGGGTCCGTGGACTTGATGCCGTTCTTGAGACATTCCGTGAAGTTGACACCACCGGGTAGCTCGAGCGGATGTCCTCCTTGGGCCTTTGGATGAATGTTCCAGCGGCTTGCCCTAGAGTCATGACCTCATCGTTTGGGGAATTTTCAGTGGGACGGCCTCGAAATTGGCACAAACACCGTCCACATTCACTTTTGCGAAACCCGTAGCTAGATTTGCACGTGCACCAAAGCTCGATCTGGGATGGATACACGGCCAAGCGACATCTAGCAACAGAGACATATCTCACTTGGAGCTTGCGCCGTAGCCACCTCGTACATAGCGGTACAAAATTAGCTACTCCACAGCTTATCAATGGATTGAGCATTCGGAGATAATAATTATTACATATGTCATCGGAAAATCTGTCATCACCTATTGTGGTAGGGTTAGGGTTGGGCCATGACTACTCGGATGTTTGGGGGCTAGCTAGCGGTATAGTAGGCGAGGGGCTTCCAATGACTTGGCATTTGCAATCCCTAATCCTTTCCTCAAAAGTCTCTTTCTGCTTTTGCTCGAACACACGAATCCTTTCCTCAAAGGATTGAGTGACCTCTGTGTGACTTTTCACCGACCTCGCTCTGATTTTTTGGTGAGCTCATCTCGAGGATGCGAAGATCCTCTCGTAGCTTTGCATCGTGCTCGGCTTTGGCTCTCCTCCTACTCGATGCGATCCAGATCCGCTTGGAACCATTGTTCCCATGTAACAAAAACACCGGCGCCTCTCGTGCGACCGGATGCTCTTTGTTTCCTAGGGCCGCATGAGAGTATATCTTCTCCCTATCTGCTGGAATGAGCCTTGGGAAGATTGTGCACTCGGCGTTATCGCAATATAGCCCGACATGTCATTTCACTTCCTATGAAGTTATGGAGTAATTACAAACTAGGTAGTTCGATATCTTACGAGCGTTGGGACACTTCACGGTCTTCGGGTTTGGAAAGTACACTTCCCGTAGGCGAATAGATAACCTCGCAAATAACCCATCGTCGAGCGCATCGGTGATCTCGAAATAGCAGGAGAGATTCAAGCCGCTTTCTGCTGTTCTGATCCTCCATATCGGGCTTTACCCGCATACCCAGTGGTCGAGTCTGTGGGGGTGCTTGTTTTTTGCCTAGAGGGCCGTGAGCGCCGCACTTTCACTCTTAAATTCATCTGTCGTCTTCTTCGCCACAAACTTCGGCCCAGGACTCTTCCAAGAATAGATACTTGTGGAAGGGCGGCTTCAGATCCTTCTCACGTAGTTCTTGACAAGCGTGCTCTTGAAGTTCTTCCACGCTTTGCACGCTGTAGCAGCGTGTCGTCGCCGACCGAGTCCGGGAGTTCTCTGGGGATCTCGAGCGATGCAAGAATTTCCGTCGGCCTGGCAATTTTCAATGGTCGGGCACCACCTTCCACGAATCGTAGGTGATCTTGACCCGTTCCGTGCAACTATTCCACCATTCTCCGAATGCGGATGCCTTTCGGCGAGATTGATAGGGGTCCGGTGATCGACCTCCGTGATGGTAAATCGGCCCGTGGGCCTTTTCGATATTCCTCTTCTTCTACCGCGGTTGGATATTGTTCGAGAGGATGGTGCATCATCGAGACACATGGTAATGACGACTCGAGAATGAGCGGAAGACATCTTCACAAGAAATAGAACATCATGTGAACAAATGAAATCAAGCATAAAGCTAAGATTTAACATTTTGATATTGCTATCGATGTAGAGTAAGCATTCCAATTAGAGCTCAAGTACAAACCCGATTATCAAAACAATTTCGATTACAAGACTATTATCATCACAGAGCATTCATCTCAAGCCCACCACACCACATTGCAATGTATTCGATGGCGATATCAAAACAAATACCATATGAATAATGACTAGAACAAATACAAATTCCTAAAACAAGTACAATTATCATGAAGGACCATGACAGATTATTGATAGAAATAGTTAGGGAAAGGGCTGGGAATTCGATCGGTAACTTCGGCATTGGTTACCTTTAGGCGTCGAGAGAAGGACGAGTAGGAAGCGATCTCTGGGAAGACGTCGAAGGCCTTAAGCAACGGCTCGAGGAGGAGGAGGCGGCGCTCGGGGCGGAGGCCTTGATGGGCTGGGGAGGCGAGGCCGGGGAGTAGGAGGAGACTCAGCGGAGCTCGGGGGGCCTTGCCGGCTGGAGGAGGAGGCGTCAGACAGGATCGGGAGGAGTAGGAGCTCGAGGAGGAGGCGTCGAGGACAGTGGGCGGGCTCGGGGAGGAGGAGAGCGAGAGGAGTTGAGAAACTTAATCGTTTGAGAGTGGCGGCGCGGCAAACCCTAGCTAGAGTCCAAATGTAAAGATGGACATCACGAGCGGTTCTAAATTAGAGAACCGCTCGTGATCTCTATATCTGAGCGGTTCTAACTTAGAACCGTCGTGATATGTGATGTATCACGAGCGGTTTTAATAAACAACCGTCTGTGATATGTGATATATCCTGAGCGGTTCTAACTTAGAACCGTATGTGATATATGATGTATCACGATGCGGTGTTAATAAACAACCGTCACGTGATATACATATACACGAGCGGTTTTGATAAACAACGTACATGATATACATAATGAGACGATGCGTAGTTCAAACCGTGCGTGATATTATTTTGTATTGGTTAATATCTAGATACATTTATTGGCTAGCCTCGGGAAATGCTAGCCATGCCCTCTGAAACAAGCGAAAAAGACAACAAGTACATGTATATACATCCAATTCACATTCATTTGAGAAACAATCACATCCATTTCACGGTACAAATCAATTAATTAACTCAAATGAACTAAAATTAACCATTCATCGAGAATGTATATACATATACACACATTGTTCAATTAATCTTTAAAAATTAGCCCTTCATGATGATCGGCGTATGTAGCTAGTTTAGTCATGTTCTTCTTCCTCGACCCTTATCTGGTTTCGAAAGGAGCAACTCGTCAAATTGATTGTATTCTTCCTCGCCCACTACATTCTCAACTCAGACAATCCTCCTTTTTCCATGAAGAACTACGTGGCGCTTCTTATTTGCGGTCGGTAACATAGAAGACTTGAACAACTTGGTTGCTTGATCGAATGGTTCGTCTTTGTATCCAAACCGTTCGAGGTCCACGGTAGTGACGCCGTACTTATCGACCTTCACTGTGGGAGATGGACCAACGGCACCGAAATAGGGGGTTTTGGGCAACTCATTTCCCTCAGGAAGCATGTCGCTAAGAGACCCTATGACTCCGTGAAACTCTTGTCGGACCAACAGCAGTTTGCTTGCCTTTAATTTCAGCGGTTTAAGCACGGATGACAACCTTGTGTATTCGACTTGCAGCAGGGAACAAAGGTTTCTCCGAGTCCTCCATCACGCCCGGGAATTGAACATACTCCCTCTCATCACGGTTCCCTTACGCATCGCGAAAGCATCGATCTAGATTGTCATCGTGCGACCTATCTCGAAAGTCGGAACCACAATCGACATTCGGCGGCATATCGTTGACTTCTGTATAATATGCATATCGTTGACTTCTGTATAATATGCTCTTCACCGTGGATGGTCCAACATGTATAACCCTTTTTGAAACCCTTGAATCAAGTGTGCTTCGATCTGCGCTCGGTTGTTAAACATCTTGATTCTCGCGGTCAATGCATGGACGATACATATATTCCGCCCCTTATTCAACATATCCTCCTCGGCGGCTCTTGTAAAAGGAACCGCCATTAATCTACTCTTCACTCACACGGTTCTCGGTGTACATCGACTTGATCCATCACACGGTTCGTATTGAAAACCACGAAAATAAATAAAAAGGGTGATGACTTTAAAGCGTATTTTTTCGAGGCTTAATTACGATTTTTCATTTTTACATTTTTTGGATTTTATTAACACATGTGGGCCCTACTTGTCGGTGACTCATTTTTATTTCATGATTTTATTTATAAAATCTATGGCGATCCCACATGTCATAGACTCGTTAGTTTATTAACTAAATGATTAAAAAGCAGTAGGATTAATTTGAAGCTCAAAGCGGGCTTAGGGTGACATCGCATTGCTATATAGTCGTGGCTCTCGGCCCTAAGGTCTACTTTGAGGTGAAGCCGATGGTGATGTCCCATGGAGGCGCTGAAACTAGCGATTTGGTAAGCGCTGAAACTACTCAAATTAAAGGATGCTTATGCTTGATATCTCACCTCGATCACGAGGAAGGTGTCAATGAAAGTCGGGGAAGGTCAAAATGGGGCGGTGGGTCGTCGATCGGTGAATGTGAGGCGGCGGCGGCAAGCTCCTCGGCGACAATATCTTTGAAATGGACCGAGCCGGCTCGGTGAGGTGAGGCGATGTACTCAAACAAGACGCGGAACGGCGATGGACCTATCGTAGCGCCGAGAGATATGGAGATCAAGAAGACTATATCTGTTTTGGCGGGGGGCGAGCTATATATATCGTCTGTGATGAGTTAATTATCACGGACGGTTTTAACAAAAAAACCGCGTGATATTGGGCAATATCACAGACGGTTCATGTTTGGAACCATCGTGAAGTATCACGCAGAGCGGTTCTAACCAAAAACCGTCTCGTGATATTGGGTGATATCACGCGAACGGTTCATATTTGGAACCGTCGTGAAGTATCACTGAGCGGTTCCAAACATGAACCGTCACGTGATATGACATCTTCCTGAGAGCGGTTTTAGCGCGGAGAATAACACGAACGGTGGGTAACAAAACCGTCTCGAGATTGTATTTATCTGAGACGGTTTCGATGGCGAAATGCGTGATCGGCGATCGATATTAGCATTTACGTAGTAGTGAACATTGTCGCCACCCTAGCCGATTCGCCGTCGCCACTCTTTCCCTCGCCACCAGCGATTGCTACCAATGCTCGCCGTCATACCTGCGTCATCATATTCATCGAACTCTCATCTTTCTGTTTTGCCCCTTCACTCGCTTTGTCGTGGCCGCTAACTCTGCGAGCCATGGAGCTCCGTGTGTCGCCAACACGGCCACCGCCACATCGCTGTCCACCTCAGTCACGCCGACGTCGTGTCTCCACTTGGTCACCACGCCTGCACCACATCAGCCCCATACCGCACCACTACCACGTCACCCGCTCCAAACTACGTGGCTGCCATCCTTTGCCACATTAGCACTTTTGTTTTCGCTTTAGATATTTAACGTATTTGGCCTTATCGGCTCATACGTAAGTCAAGTGATGTACAATCTATTTACGTATTGTTTAATATTACGCAAATAGCTTTATGTTTGTGAGATATGTGTTTGATATTCAATAATATAATTGTGTGCACTAACTACTGATTTAGGGATTAGTGTTGATATACACAAAGGGTTATAGACGGTAAATCCAGGTCCCGACACGACACAAAAGTTTTAGCTTATGAATAATATCACATGTCATATGGTCCAATAGATAAAACAAAATATTCCATAGGTACTTTGTAAATTTTCCAATAGTTTATGGATGATGTTTCAATGCATATATTTTGAATTAGACAGAGGAATGAACTGGGTGGGTGTTAGATGTTCTGGTAGGTCAATTCAAATGTTCCACATATTTGATTTTTGATGTTTTAATAGTTCATTGATGATGTTCCACGCATTAAGTTCTAAGGTGGAGATGGCCAATGTTCCATGCATTTGGTTGCAATGTTCCAACAGTTCGTCGACGATGTTCCAACAGCTCATTGATGATGTTCCACGCATTAAATTCTACAGAGAAATGGTCAATGTTCCACGCATTTGGTTTCAATGTTCGGACAGTTTGTCGACAATGTACCAACAATTCATCAATGATGTTTAGATAAAAATAAAAAATATTAGGGAAAAATCATACATGCTCTCGAAACAATTTAAAGACTGCACGCATGTTTGGTTTATGCCTAACTTTACCACAACTAACCTTTGCTAGTTGTGGCTTGCCACACTTTTTATGTCAACAATTCAGCGCCACAAGTGTAGCAAACTTAGAAGAAAAAAATTTGTCTAGTCGAAAGTGTGGCAAGCCACAATTGTGGCAACGAACCAAACTCCCGCCTAAGAAGCTGTGGGGTTAGGTGTGACAACCTTAGGTTGCAAACCAAACAAACCCTCTACTAGTGAAAACTAGGGGTGTAATTGGAGCATATATAGTTGGATATCCCACATCCTATATCCTATTCCGTATTTTTTTTCTCAGAGTCAGAGTCCGACACGGATAATGTTGGATACTCATTTCTCCATCCCATATTCGCTCCACAAACCTTGATCGGTTGGACGGATATTATCCGCTTCTTTGGCACCCCCTACACAGGATATTAGACAGTAGGGGTGCAATCAGAGGAAACACGGAGAGACTAATTGCAGAGATACCGAAAGAAAAACACCCAGTATGTGTTGCTTGCTCAAATACAGCAACCCACCTATCTGTTATCCTGTTCTTAAGTGAAGTCACAATAGGTTTTCCTCACACCACCTAATATACGAATAATTACGGACGAATATCGCTCATCCCGTATCCTATTCCGTATTTTGTCCTTGGAGTCAGAGTCGGACATGGATAGTACTAGATAATCATTTATCTCTTCTGTATTCACTCCGTAAGCTTTCGATTGGTCGAAAATTATCCACCCCGTTTGCATCCCTAGTGAAAACAATGGAAGTCTACTTTTGAAACAAATCAAGACAATTAGTAAAAAAAATTTAATAAAACTACGGTGAAAAATGACACGTGGAAACAAAGACTTACTACAACATCAGGCAAAAAAAAAGCTTCAACTAAAATTAGAAGAAAGACATAAGAAAGATTAAAAAAAAAAGGCGTACTGTTGCTTGGACACAGGATTAATTAACAACCGTGCTCCACTAATCACTGCTTTCATACGACTGTTTCATTAAACAGAGGACGCGTAGTGAGGTTGGTCGCGCGCCGCCTGACCGAGTGAGGTGAGGAGCCTGAATCGGAGGCGCCCTGACCGCGTCGCGACTTCGCGAGGCTCTTGACCGTGAAGTAACCGCGATTAGCGTTGCTGTCGTAAGCGTAGAGATCGCCAGCTCGATGATCTCCGAATTTTTTTTTGATAATCTATTTTTTATTCAGAATTACAGAAATAATACCATTTTTTTTTGCCAGAATAGCTCGTGTCACCGTACGGTTGGGCGACTCAACTAGTGTGCGACATGTGTCCAACTCGTAGAATAGTCAAGCGACTTGACTGTTTGCCTCCTAGTCGCCAAATGGATAGGCGACTTGGTCCTAGTCGTCATACGGTAGAGCGATATGTGTCGGCGCTGGACCCTAGTCGCCCAACCGTATGGTGACTTAGGGTCTTTTTATATGCAGCCTTTGTTGAGCTTGAACATCGCCATTCGAGAGAGCTTACTACGACAAGAAAGAAGAGGAAGAGAGGAGAAGGAGAGGAAGAAGGAAAGGAGAAAACAAAGTTTCTTCGCTTCGCATCGACGACCATGACTATGAGTTTGTAGCATTATTTTGTATAAGTGTATTTTTGAAACCATGGTAGATTAGTAGACAACATCATGTGTAGTGACATATTGTTAGCAAATGTTTAGAGATAGCATGATTAATATAAGGGAAATTTTGATATATACCACTGCTTAGTACGTGTGTTAGAAAAAATGTGTCACTTCTAAGTTTTTTCTTTGAAATATGCCATTGCCAAGTGAAGTTGTTTTGAATTTGGCAGTGGCATATTTGAAGAAAAAATTTAGGAGTGACACATTTCTAACACACGTACTAAGTAGTGGTATATATCAAAATTTTCCTTAATAAAATTAGTTTAGAAGTTCGTATGGAGGAAAAATTAGTCTATGAAAATAAATTTAGTTGTACTATTCCGCGTGCTACGGTAATTGCGTCCGGACTTGATGAATGATAACGTGTTACTTTTCTATTATATAAACATGTCGATAATCCGTGAATTCGCAAATACTAGTTTATAGAATGTTAAATATATGTATTTATTTGTACAATAAAGAATTGATAACATTTACTTTATAGTTTTGGTTGGATTAAGGAATTATAAAATACTAAGACAAAAATCATAGATACCTGGTTCTAAACCCGTAGGATTCTCAAACATGTGAAATTTTGATTTTTTTTTTCCTGAAAGTTTCACCCATTATAAATATGCATAGTAACGATGATGTTTTAAATATTTCGTAATTCATAGCAGCCGGTACAGATGTTAACGTAATATAGCATTTTGTAGAAAAAATTACGTGTTTACCACTTGGGTTTCATGAAATTGTATATGTATTACCACTGTGTTCGAACAAAGTGTTTAGGTGCCACTAAGAACATACTAAATATGATTTATTTGCCATTGGAATATAATTTAAATGCTCAATTAATATTAATGCTTTTAATTTCTTAATTTGTAGGTATGGCTCACGACCCTTGTAACACCCGACCCAGGGGTCACCCGAGAGGTCCTCTAGGATCTCTTGGAAAGTCCATCAGGATCTCCTAGGAGGTCCGGTAGGACCTGCTCAAGGGGATCTCTAGGACCACCCAAGAGGTCCGGTAGGATCGCTTGGAGGTCTGGAGATCAGACCCGAAGGTGTCCCAAGGTGAGCATGAGGCACAAAAGGACCCCAACGGCCACGACCTGACCCAGGGGTGGTCGAGAGACCACTTCTGAGGAGGTTGTGAGACCAGAGGTGGTCCCAGGTCCTCCCACGACAAGTCCCGATGGAGGTCATGGAGGGCTAGGATCACCCCAAAGACCTCCCACTACTAGACCCGAGGGTGATCGCGAGTGGTCAGGGATCACCCCATGCTTCCCCGTGTGAGCCGAGCTAGTCCCAAGGATCAACAGCTAGCTCTTCACAGCATACAATAGTGGTAACATACACTTCAACGAGAGCTTTATTAATATCAACAAAGTTGTTTACAAATGGGAGGTATACAAGCCAACAAACTAGAACACAGCGGAAGATAAAACATAAAGGTCATCCGATACACCACAGGCAATCGGCTGGAGGGCACATCCTAGTCGTCTAAGACCTCTATGTCTACAGCAAGATCACCTCAAAGCTTCCATTCCTGCTCAAAAGATTAATTTCAAGCAAGAGTGAGCACAACAACCATGCTCGCAAGTTACACCCGTCAAGTAACAGAATGACATGCATAAATGGATATTTCAAGGAAGGCTTAATATGGTTGATTTGCATAAAGCCAAGTTTATTTCAAATAAAAGTACTAAGTTCAAGGCGATTACAATAAGTAAAATTTATTTTTGCAAATCTTAGTTTTCAGTTGGATAACATTCATCACAAGTGGTGAAGGATACCCTCCTGTCACATGGCTCCCTGCCAGAACCCAATTGGATAGAGATCCAAAACAGTTTACAAAAGTTCTTTTGAAACCAAAACCAACATCTAACTGTGAGAGGCTTTGCCAGCACGTCCATGACCGTGGACACGGCTATTCGAATAGTTTTACACTCTGCAAAGGTTGTACACTTTACCCACATGACACGACTTCTCTATTTTGTTTGGCAACCGTCGATGCCACCTCTCACTACCGAAGGTAAGAGGTCTAGAGCACGTGACAAGGCCTTTACATTGCATCGCTCCACCGCAGTCCACCCACATTAAGGTTTCGCAAATCCCCCCTTTGGATAGAAATCCGTCGGGTTAATGGGTACCCCTCTTATGTCAGGTGGGTACAACATAGTCATAAAAGACAGGCCATGAAAGACCACCCACTGTTCCGCCGGATCAATCGCGGTGATAACTTTGCAAATTAATTGGCCAGGTCCTACTCTCCACACTGAGGACATGTGGTTGTACGGTGAGGCATAGCCCATTATAGGCATAGCAATTGATCGCTTGCAGACCGGTCCTTAATTGACTTGGGCGATAACCTCAACCCTAGGGCATCGGATCACACGACCCCCGTGCATGGACATGCACCAACCAAACAACTAGATTCGCCTAAGACCAAATCATTTTCTAATTCTTTGCTTTTCAAACCTTCATGACACACCAATGCCATGGTTCAAAACATTTAGATATGTGATATTTTTGCCCAAAGCTTCCCAAATCAAGATTCTTTTCTCTAAGCATTACTAAGCTTTACTTTTTTTTAAAAAGGGTCCTGGTCCACATTATTACATAAAATCAGGTTTTGCCTAGGGTGACAACATGTTCGGTTCAAGATCAACAGTGGTCATACAAATGAATTAGGTATAACTATGGATTTAAAAATAGGTATTGAAATAACTTAGTAAGTAAGCATGCATTAACTTTTAAAACGGAACATATATAGGGTGAAATAATAAGTGCAATATGATTAAGAGTGTAACTCGCCTAGTCCGAAAACTTGAGGAACTAATTGGGAGAACGCGGGCTCCCCAAAGAGTCGCAATCTACACGAGTCAAAGCAGAGCAAAATCAAATAACAGCCAAATAAGATACAAATGAACTTCAAACAGACCCGAATAGCAAAGAACAGAATAAGAAGAACTAAGAAGGGGCTCTCAGGAGGCGGTCCAACGGAAAGGAGGAGGTCCACGGGAGGGTGGTCTTTGCAACTAACCAAAATGGGTGGTCTTTTGCAAAGAAGTCAGCAAAGACCAAAAGGGTGGTATTTGCAAAATATCAAGGAAGGTGGCCTTTGCAAAAAGGGAGGTCTTGAGGGGCTCAAGGGACGTCCTGAGGAGGTCAAGGAGGTCTTAGAAGAAGAGATCCTTAGGAAGACATCCTGAGGAGGTCCTTAGAGGGTCGTCTTTGCAAAAAGACCAAGACGGTCATCTTTGAAAAGAGGAGATCCTCGGAAGATCCAAAGGAGGAGGTTCGGCAAGGCTATGACTACGCGAGGTGGTGGTACAAGTAGTCAAGGGGAAAAGGGACAAAGCACAGGAATACTCACCAAGGCCGAGAAGGAGGTAGAAAAGGAGGAGGGAGGAGGTGGAGGGCTCGGCGACGATGGTTGAAGGTGACGTTGGTGCTCGTGAACTCCTTGGCGGGCGGGTTCTGGCGCCAACTCTTGGTGATCTCCTTGTCGACGAGGAGGCGACGGCACCACCTCAATGGACTCCTTGGCGCAGCTTCAAGCACCAAGCAAGATGAAAAGGTGTTGGAGAGCTAAGTGGGCAAAGGTGAGGAGAAGAGGGCTGCTCACGCTATTTATAGCCAGAGCTTCTGTGAGTTTCAAGGCACACGCGTGCCCCAAAAGCAAGTGGAGGAAAAGATGGGAGCAGGTAAAGGAAAATACAAAAAGGGGAACACACGGTACCACAGTAGTGACCGTATTCAATGCGCATGACTTGTGGTGGGAGAAGGAGGAACGAATGAGCCGACAGTGGGACCACCAACTACACGGATGAGGTGGTCAAACCAATGGGGTGGTCATGACCAAAGGAGGTCATGGTAAAATGACAAAAGAGGAGGAGGTCACGGTCTCAAGGGGAGGTCGCAGTTAAAAGACAAAAGAGAGGAGGTCGTGGCTAAAGGACAAAAGAAGTCGCGGCCAAGAGGGAGGTCCCGACCATAAGGGGTGGTCATGACCAGGAGAGTGGTCTTCACAAAAAGACCACAAGGGGTGGTTTTTTTACAAAAAGACCAGAGGTCGAAGGACAAGGAGGTTCTGGGGAATCCCGCAAAGGTGGTTTTTTGCAAAAAGACCACGAGGTCCAGGCCACAAGGGTGGTCTGACCCACCAAGGTGGTCTTTGCCAAAAACCAGAGGTCCTAATGGTCAAGATCAACTAAAAGGGAGGTCCTAACGGTCAGATCTAACAAAGGGCAGGTCTGGACGGTTAAGATCTCCAAAGGGGACGTCCTAACGGTCAGATCGAACAAAGGGCCAACAGTCAGATCTAACAAATGGGAGATCTGGACGGTTAAGATCTCCAAAGGGGAGGTCCTAATAGTCAGATCTAACAAAGGGGAGATCTGGACGGTTAAGATCTCCAAAGGGGAGGTCCTAATGGTCAGATCTAACAAAGGGCCAACGGTCAGATCTAACAAAGGGAAGATCTGGACGATTAAGAACTCCAAAGGGGAGGTCCTAACGATCAGATCTAACAAAGGGGAGATCTGGACGGTTAAGATCTCCAAAGGGGAGGTCCTAACGGTCAGATCTAACAAAGGGGAAGTCCTGACGGTTAGATCAAATCAAGGGGAGGTCCTGACGATCCTCAGATCCGTACGAAGAGAGGTCTGGACCATCAGATCCAAACGAAGGGAGGTCTGGACCATCAGATCCAAACGAAGGGAGGTCCAGATGGAGAGGTTTTAAAGGGAGAGGGATCCAACGGAGGAGATCCACCGAAAGTGGTCCAAAGGGGTCTCAACGATCAGGATAAACTCAAAGGTGATCCCGATGGTCAGGAGGAGATCAAGGAGATCTCGACGGTTAAGACCAACACAGGGGAGGTCTCAACGGTCAAGATGGAACCAAAGGGAGATCTCGACGGTCAAGACCAACACGAGGAGGTCTCAACGGTCAAGATGGAATCAAATGAGGATCTCGATGGTCAAGACCAACACGGGGAGGTCTCAACGATCAAGATGGAATCAAAGGGAGATCTCGACGGTCAACACCAACATGGGGAAGGTCTCAACGGTCAAGATGAAGCCAAAGGAGGTCTTGGCGGTCAGGATGAACCTGAGGAGGTCCTAACGGCCAAGATGAAGGGCCCAGGAGGTCCTTACGGACCCGGGGAGGTCCAAAAAACACAGGAGGGGGCAAAGGGATACAGGAAGATTCAAATGAACACAAGGGAGGTTCACATGAATACAGAAGGGATTCCAATGAACACAAGGAGGTCCAAAGGAACACACGGAAAGTTTTGGTGAACATAGGAGGTCTAAATGAACAAGAGGGAAATTCAAGTGGACACAAGGAGGTCTAGATGAACTAAAGGAGGGTTCAAATGGACACAGGGTGGTCCAAATGAACACGAGAGAGGTTTGGGCATAAAAGAAAGGGGCAATTAGCTCAGTGACATCGCGTTAGAGCATAATCGGAGGAATGACACTCCGTTCATCTCAGGCTGGAAAATAACATCACGAACATCACAAAATCAGACGAATGACATCCTGGCTTTTTCCTAGAATTTTTAAATATAGAAACTTAGCTAAAAAAATTATCAATTTTTTTGTGGAGTCTTCCGACATAGTTTAATTGCTTGTGTATTTTTTTCAAAACTTTATACATTCTGATTTTGTCTCTAAAATTGATTTAATTATATTGTTTGTAGGAATTTCCTAATATAGAAAATGAGGTCCAAACATTATGAATTTTGTTTTTTAGGCTCCTTAAATAGTGGGCTTGATTGTGTAATTTGTTTGGAATTTTACAAAATTAAGTAATGTCATTTCATAATGTCCACTCTATGAGGAGTCTAATATTTCATAATGTAAGGCCATTATGAAATTGTATTAATTAATTTTAAAAAATTCTGGAAAAAATACACAATTAAGTACACTATGTAAAGAGCCTAAAAACAAAATTTATAATATTTGGACCTCATTTTATATATTAGAAAATTCGTACAAACAGTATAACTTAAATGAATTTTAGAGATAAAATCAGAATGTATAAAGTTTTGAAAAAAATACACAAGCAATTAAACTGTGTCGGGAGACTCCACAAAAAAATTTATAATTTTTTGAGCTGAAATTCTATATTTAAAAAATTATGGAAAAAGCCAGAATATCATTCATCTAATTTTGCGATGTTCACGATGCTATTTTCCAGCCCGAGATGAACGGAGTGTCATTCCTCTAAATATGGCTAAACGTGATGTTACTGAACTAATTTTCCCTAAAAGTAATGCCCAGGCAGCAAGAAGATCTAAATCTTGAAGAGATTCAAACCAACAAAGAGGAAGTTTAGACATAAGGGAAGTCTAGATACAAGGAAGGTCTAGACACACCGAGATCTGTACTCAAGGAGATGACCGAACAAGAGGGAGGTTTGGCCACCAAGGAAGTCTAGACACGAGGAGAGGTCCAAACTCAAGGAGGTCTGGACAGAAAGAGCTGGGCTAAGAGGAGAACAGAACTAACAGAGAAAGAGAGAGACTACTCGAGAGCTCGAACAACTCCAAATAAACCAAGCTTTGGATTAGTTGAAGTTTTGTCTTAGTCATTTTAAACACTCAAATTCCAAAAATCTCAAGTTAAGCTTTGAACTTTCAACAAAACCAAATGGTTCTTTTTATTTTGAAGATCTTCAAAAGCTCAGAAAATCATGGTGTTACAAACCTACCCCCCCCCCTTAAGGGAATCTCGACCCCGAGATTCGGAGAGGCTAGAGAGAAGAGGTGGGATGCTAGGAGTCTTCAATTGCATTCGCTGCTTGATGGCTAGCTTCACTGCCTGTTGCTTCTTCGGACATTTATTGGTGTAATGTCCTAACTCTTGACAATAGAAACACATGACACTTGCAGCATGATATGGCTTCTTCCGAGGCTGGCCTTGAACAGGTAACTTGGAGGTGCAAGAGTTGACTAGGTGCTTCACTGCCACATCTTGGGGCATTGGCAAACCCAAACTTCTATACTTTGGTAATTGTGACATGATCCTTCTATTGGTCTTGCTTCCTGCAGCTGGTGTTATTGTTGCGATTAGGGTAGCTTCTGGGATGCTGTCCCTTGATGTCCTGTTTTGGGGAGTCTTGGAGCTCCTTGCAAGGTCTTGCAATTGTCCTACCATCTTTCTCTTGTGATCACTGATTTCTTGTTGGCAGGGTGCTTGTAGCTTGAGCGCTTTGGGGTTGGTCTTGTTGAACTCTAGTTCCATTTATTCTTGAGATGGCTTGGGAGATGAATCCATAGCTCTATCTTTCTTAGCTTGATGGGGAGTGGCTTGATGACTTATACTCTTCTGCTGTACCACAGGGGTCATTGATGTCTCCAAACAATCCTTGTTTTCAAGGTCTGAGCACTTGATTGTTGCTGGGTGTAGGGTTTCAGGTCCTTCCGCACTGACTTCGGGTATTGATGTTGTTTGTGGTACCAAGTTTGCTTGCAAGGGGCACTGTCTGACAAAGTGCCCTTCTTTACCATAGTAGTTACATACCTTAAACTGGATCAACTCCCTCTGAGAACAGCCAGTAAAATAGTGCCCTGTGCTGTTGCAGTTAGCACAAAGATTGTCTTCTCTTGGCTTTCCTTTTTGGGTGCATCCGTAAGTGAAGTGCCCTTGTTCACCACATTTGTAACAACGAACAAATTTCCAGGGGTGGCGGCCTGCAGGAAGAAAATGTCTTGCATCTTCACTAAGAGGCACTTCTGGTAACTTATCCTTGGGCAGCTCATCGCAGAAACGTTCTTGGCGCACTGCAGGGACAGTGGCTGAGGGAACACTTCCGGCATCCAGTTGTTGTATTATCCGCTGCATCAGGGTAACAAGAAACTGATTCAGATTATGGAGGGTTTCTGTTGTCAGTTGCTAACTTCCTGGGGTATTGGCACTCTCAGGGACATGGCTACTTGGACTGATTCCTCCTTTAGAGCGACGGGACTTCACCATCTGCCGGGCACTCTAGAGGGTTAGGGAAGTAGACCAAGGGTAGGTAAGAGTCAAAGAAGACAAAGAGGGAATAGAGCAAACAGCACCCCAGCAAAAGAACCAACTCAAGAGCTGCAAGAAGAACTAACAACTCAACAGCGTTCTATTGATCTAAGACTTACGGTGGTGAGGCGACTCGAAGGCCTGTAAAGAGTCTAGGTAGTTTAAGCTATCTGGCTAGGCTGGCGAGACGATCTTCAATCCTCGGTCTTCAGGAGATCTTGCATGCTGTCCTTGAAAGGTAGAGACGACGATGCTTCTTTGCTTCCACCAGGCTCTCTTCAAGAACCACTTGTCTCAACCATGTGCTGGGTGCTAGCTAGGAGCCATGATTCAACTTCCCATCATTGCCAAATCCACAACTTAGTATTATTGGGATCCACCAATTCGCATCTCTTGGAATCACCCAATTAGAAGAATTTAATCATTCAATCAGGATCACAATCAACTGAAAAGGCCTTAAAATCCACAAATCTTCATTACAGAGTCTCCCAAAAGACTTCTTAGCAATACATCAGTTCAAATTTGACTCACCAAACCATTTCATCACCATCTATCCAGCTAATGTTTTGACCCATTCCAAAACTAGCAAGGTATCCCTCAAACATCCCTTCTAACATTCAACAGTCCAACAATTCCAAAATTTAATCAATACATATTTCTATAGTCCAGTCAAGATTCCTTTCAGATCCCCATTCTCTATTCAATCATATCCAACTAATTCTAGTGTAACCCACATATTTAATTCAAGACTTCAATCAACATTGCAATCTACTCCAAATTTGAGAGTATTTAATTTATCCTAATACTCAAATCAATACTTCAAATCCTTATCTCCTTCATGATCCATCAAAACTTTCTTCCCAGATCACTTCAACTAACACAATCTGTACAATCCACCAAGCAGATCCTTTCTAATCCATTCACAATCACAACATATCCATCAACATACCCCAATATTCACATATCTTCCTATAATCAACAAAAATCCTCAAAAATCTTTATTTTACAAATTCCACCTCTAGTTCTTTGATTCACAAAATCACCTTAGCAAAAATCCTTCGAAGCTACCTAACTTAGCATCCATTACACTGGTTAACTCACAAGGGCAGCTTCCAAGAGCCAAGTGTGCTGCGACTACATCATCTACACCATCTTCTCAGGGCTTCCAGTGCTTAAAACACAAAGGGCTCGGTCCTGTAGAACTTTTCCAGAGGAAAGAGGATCCATTTAACTTTTATGAAACGATGAGGCAAGCAAAAGACAAGGGGGGAAATAAGGTAAGGAGAGATACAGAGAAAGGGATAAGAATAGAAAGATGACCCAGATGAGAAAAGAACAACTTATTTTTCTTGTTGTAAAATAAGTTTTGAAATCTTCACTATCGACCATTCTACTAGGTTATGACCTGCAGTCGAGAAGCTCTGATACCACTTTGTAACGCCCAACCCGGGGCCACCCGAGAGGTCCTCTTGGATCAGCCAGAAAGTCCATCAGGACCTCCCAGGAGGTCCAGTAGGACCGCTCGAGGGGATCTCCAAGACCACCCAGGAGGTCCGGTAGGATCGCCTGGAGCTCTGTAGATCAGACCCGAAGGTGTCCTAAGGTGAGCGTGAGGCACAGGAAGACCCCAACGGCCACGACCTGACCTAAGGGTGGTTGAGAGACCACTTCTGAGGAGGTCGTAAAACCGGAGGTGGTCCCAGGTCCTCCCACGACCAGTCCCGAGGGAGGTCGTGGAGGGCTGGGATCACCCCAAAGACCTCCCATGACTAGACATGAGGGTGGTCATGGTGGTCAGGGATCACCCCATGCTTCCTCGTGTGAACCAAGCTAGTCCAAAGGATCAACAGCTAGCTCTTCACAGCATACAACAGTGGTAACATACACTTCAACGAGAGCTTTATTAATATCAACCAAGTTGTTTACAAAGGGGAAGCATACAAGCCAACAAACCAGAACACAACAGAAGATAAACATAAAGGCCATCCGATACACCACAAGCAATCAGCTAGAGGGCGCATCCTAGTTGTCCAGGACCTCTAGGTCTATAGCAAGATCACCTTAAAGCTTCTATTCCTGCTCAAAAGATTAATTTCAAGCAAGAGTGAGCACAACAACCATGCTTGCAAGTTACACCCGTCAAGTAACAGAATGACATGCATAAATGGATATCTCAAGGAATGCTTAATATTGTTGATTTGCATAAAGCCAAGTTTATTTCAAATACAAGTACTAAGTTCAAGGCGATTACAATAAGTAAAATTCATTTTTGCAAATCTTAGTTTTCAGTTGGATAACATTCATCACAAGTGGTGAAGGATACCCTCCTGTCACATGGCTCCCTGCCAGAACCCAATTGGATAGAGATCCAAAACAATTTACAAAAGTCCTTTTGAAACCAAAACCAACATCTAACTATGAGAGGTTTTGCCAGCACATCCATGACCGTGGACACGGCTATTCGAATAGTTTTACACTCTGCAAAGGTTGTACACTTTACCCACATGACACGACTTCTCTAGTTTGTTTGGCAACCATCGATGCCACCTCTCACTGTCGAAGGTAAGTGGTCTAGAGCACGTGACAAGTCATTTACAATGCATCACTCCACCGTAGTCCACCCACATTAAGGTTTCGTAAATCCCCCCTTTGGATAGAAATCCGCTGAGTTAATGAGTGCCCCCTCTTATGTTGGGTGGGTACAACATAGTCATGAAAGACAGGCCATGAAAGACCACCCACTGTTCCGCCAGATCAACCGCGGTGATAACTTTGCAAATTAATTGGCCAGGTCCTACTCCCCACACTGAGGACATGTGGTTATACGGTGAGGCATAGCCCATTATAGGCATAGCAAAGGATCGCTCGCAGACCGGTCCTTAATTGACTTGGGCAACAACCTCAACCCTGGGGCATCGGATCACACGACCCACGTGCATGGACATGCACCAACCAAACAACTAGATTCGCCCAAGACCAAATCATTTTCCAATTATTTGCTTTTCAAACCTCCATGACACACCAATGCCATGGTTCAAAACATTTAGATATGTGATATTTTTGGCCAAAGCTTCCCAAATCAAGATTATTTTCTCTAAGCATGACTAAGCTTTACTTTTTTTTTAAAGGGGTCCTGGTCCACATTATTGGATAAAACCATGTTTTGCCTAGGGTGACAACATGTTCGGTTCAAGATTAATAGTGGTCATACAAAGGAATTAGGTATAACTATGGATGCATTAACATTTAAAACAGAACATATATAGGGTGAAATAATGGGTGTAATATGATCAAGAGTGTAACTTGCCTAGTTCGAAAGCTTGAGGAACTAATTGGGAGAACTCGGGCTCCCCGAAGAGTCACAATCTACATGAGTCAAAGCAAAGCAAAATCAAATAACAGCCAAATAAGATCCAAATGAACTTCAAACAAACCGAATAGCAAAGAACAGAACAAGAAGAACTAAGAAGGGGCTCTCAGGAGGAGGTCCAACAGAAAGGAGGAGGTCTACGGAAGGGTGGTCTTTGCAACTGACCAAAAAGGGTGGTCTTTTGCAAAGAAGCCAGCAAAGACCAAAAGGGTGGTCTTTGCAAAAGATCAAGGAAGGTAGTCTTTGCGAAAAGGGATGTCTTGAGGGGCTTAAGGGACGTCCTGAGGAGGTCAAGGAGGTCTTAGAAGAAGAGATCCTTAGGAAGAGATCCTGAGGAGGTCCTCAGAGGGTGGTCGTCTTTGCAAAAAGACCAAGACGGTCATCTTTGAAAAGAGGAGATCCTTGCAAGATCCAAAGGAGGAGGAGGTTTGGCAAGGCTACGATCTACGCGACGTGGTTGTACAAGTAATCAAGGGGAAAAGGGACAAAGCACAGGAATACTCACCAAGGTCGAGAGGGAGGTAGAAAAGGAGGAGGGAGGAGGTGGAGGGCTCGGTGACGATGGTTGAAGGTGACGTTGGTGCTCCGGCGAACTCCTTCGGCGGCGAAGTTGCAGCACCAACTCTTGGTGATCTCCTTGTCGACGAGGAGGCGACGGCACCGCCTCAACAGACTCCTTGGCGCAGCTTCAAGCACTGAGTAAGATGAAAAAGTGTTGGAGTGCTAAGTGGCCAAAGGTGAGGAGAGGAGGGCTGCTCAGGCTATTTATAGCCAAAGCTTCTGTGAGTTTCAAGGCACACGCGTGCCCCAAAAGCAAGTGGAGGAAAAGATGGGAGCAGCTAAAGGAAAAGACAGAAAGGGGAACACACGGTACCACAAAGAGTGACCAGATTCAATGCGCCTGAGACACGTGGTGGGGAGAAGGAGGAAACGAGCTGAGCTGACAGGTGGGACTAGTCAACTACATGGATGAGGTGGTCAAACCAATGGGGTGGTCATGACCAAAGGAGGTCATGGCAAAACGACAAAAGAGGAGGAGGTCGTAGCCTCAAGGAGAGGTCGCAGCTAAAAGACAAAAGAGAGGAGGTCACGGCTAAAGGACAAAAGTGGTTGCGGCCAAGAGGGAGGTCCCGACCACAAGGGGTGTTCATGACCAGGAGGGTGGTTGTCGGGACCCAAAAATGCAATTCTGGACCCTCTGTGTATATTGCACTAGTTCAAGATCACGCTAGTGCACACAATGACAACATCAGTGAAATATCATTTCCATATACAAAGATGACGAATAAATAGACGAATAACAATAAATATCAAAGTAAAGACCTTAAGGTCAAATCTTACAATTAATGCCTCAGAAGGCAAAAAGCTCAATGAAGCTGCAGCGGAATGAAATAACTTCAGTGAAGCCCATCCATATGCCCACAGCAATCAATTTGGGTGCTTGCACCAACTGGTTCTCCACGATCCTTGAAGTAGACCTTGTTGATTGACGATTCCTTCACTTCTGCTTGATTTATTAAAGCAAGCATGAGTACACAACCGTACTCGCAAGTCATACCATAGAAATGCAATTATACATGATGGCTTACTCCAAAAGAATGGCATTCTATGGTTCTTTTGCAGAAATGCAACATTTGTAATTGAATACAAATAATAGATTGAAATCATAAGTAAAACAAATAACAATAATATGTTTTATCATTTGTTTTCACAAAGACACACAGCCTAATCAAGTTATTCACATAGCCATATCATTTAGATCACACAGCTCTCTTCCCACACAGTTTATGAAGATCTACCCCTCGTGTGAAATCCCCGAGCATGTCCATGACCGCGGACGTGGCTATTCGAATAGATTGTTTAACACTCTACAGAGTTTGTACACTTTACTAACAAGATGCAATCAACTTGTACGGAGCTGATCACAACAAAACCTTTCGAAAACTTCATCTCAAGCATTGATACTCCCAGTGTGCTTACAAACCGTCATACCAAGCCTTACACAGCAATTGGACAACACACACCATTGGACAGGGAAGCGGCGAACCGTCTCGTGATGCGACTACTTAGTAGCACACACCTCCACCCATCACTGAGCCTAATCTACTGCCTGAGCAATCAATGTCAAGAATTTATAACTTACTAAGTTAGGCCCGTCCCATAACAGACATGTGATTGTACGAGAGGTCCAGTTCAATGGCGCACAAAGTTAAGTCCTTAATTGACCAAGGCAAGACTTCCAATTTCTAACTAAGGCACACAGAGTATTTTGACATACCGATTCATATTCCCATATCACATAGCCACCATGTCACATAGTTTCCACCACTTGTCTCAGTCTAAACCTTTTACTACCTAGTTGGTTAAGTGCAACACATGCCATAATAGCACATAGTACACACAGATTATCACAAAGTTCCATAGTCACTTAGTCAAGTTGATAATTGCAACTTTACATGAACAGATGATTCGTGGCATGGCTAAGCAATCTAATCGCATCTAACCAACCCACGTTGGTGCTACGATATTACCAACTAAATAAATAACCAAGCTAGGGTGACAAAAGATTATGACATATCAATATAGACAAGGAGGATATAACAAATTGGATTAATAACTAAACTGAAAGCATTTAAATAAATACTTAAAGTAAATACAATAATTTGAATCAATATAACTTTTGAAAACTAGGATTCAATATGATCAAATGTATGACTTGCCTCGCTAGCAATGACGATCTTATATAATCTTTAATCTTCTACTGTCTTGACCTTCAGCTCCTTGATCAGCAATTCTCGCAGTATCAATGTCTACTCGCAACAAGTAAATAAACCAAATAAATAACTAATAGAGAACAAACAAACTCCAAAAATTAAATAATAATCTCAGATAAATAGATGTTGAATTCAGATGAATTTAGGAATTTGAATGAACTCCATCAGAGTTCGGATTGAAAAGATATGACTCCCGGAAGAATCATAAGAAATGATGAAGTCGAGAGAGAAAAGAATATTAAAAGAATATTATTTCGGACTAAATAATTAAATAGAATTGGAGACTTACAAGTGGGGTCCACTGGTAAGCTAAAGAGAACAAAGGTAGTGAATGACATGTGGGACCAATTGGATTTCAGAAATTAAATTAATTTCCGAAAAAGGAACCGTGGATGACAGGTGGGACCCACTGGATAATTGAATTTCTAGAATTACAATAATTCTAGAAATAAGGTAAAGAGAATGACAAGTAGGCCATTGGTCCATAGACCAAGTCCACGGGCTAGGGTTTGGTGCATGGTGAACTGAGTTCACAGATTAGGGTCTGACATGGTGGGGACCATGAGTAAATGACTCAGCTCATAGTGAGCCAAGTCTACCCGAGTATGGCTTAGGGTTAGGTTTAAATCTAGGGTTTGATATGTCTGGCTAACGTACGGGGTCCACAAGGCATAGGGTAGGTTCATGGTAGATTGGGTTCATGGAATAGGCACTGACATGCAGGGCCAGCTTGGCATAGACTGGGTTCACATGAACCATGTCCATGCGGCTTTGGTTTAGGGTTTGGGTAAGGTGGCAGCCTAGGTGGCATACACTTGACATCCACGTGTACACAGGTGTTTGGGTTTTAGTCTTTAAGTGGATGACATGAGGGACCCTCATATCATTAGGTCGGATTTGGAAACAGCTACATGTACTGCCACGTGACCGTTGACATGGATGCCACATGGGCAAGGAGGCCAAGATGGACGATGACGTGGCACCTAAGGTGGCCTACCATGGAGGACACGGTGAGGTGACATGGCATCTGATTAGCGGTTGGCGAGGTCGTGATGAGGTGTCGGGGTAGCAAGAGATGACGGCTATGCCACATAGGATGACGCACAAGCACAAGGGCCTTGATGGCTGCTGAAAAGGTGATGGCTAGGCGGATGACATGGTGTATGTGGCACAGGAACTGTTCTAGCGTGCGGGACCCGCTCACCATAGAGACTGAAGAGAGAGGGAGAGCTGGACGGCCCACATGGAAGACAGACAACAGGAATAGATGGCGAATTCGGTGGCTTGGGTAGATGTCGGCGGTGGCATGGCATCCAGGAAGCCAAGCGCACGGTGGCTCTTGAGGCTCGTCGGCTCGCCGGCAGCAGCGGCCACGGCGACGCACAGGGATGGGCACAACGGGACGAGGAGGCAAAGGCGGTCTCGATGACGCGCGGCAAGGGACGGCGGCAATCGCCGGCGGCGAGCAAAAGAATGGTGACTGCGGCGGTTCACCCGTCGACAACGCGCTACGACCACGTCCCGGCGAAGTGGACGAGGGCATGGGGTAGAACTTCGCGAGGGGAGTAAGGCGATGGTGTCCAAGTGCAGAGGTGATCGACGGAGGCGGTGCAAAGAAGAGATGAGGGGCGGCGGCCGGAGATTGAAGAGAAGATCGAATTCTCGAGCTACGGTGAACAAAACTCAAAATCTAGTGAGGGGAAAGGAAGGTAGGAAGATTAGACACAGGGTGACACGATTGATTTTGAGAGAGGCTTACCACGGCGACGGGAAACGCAAAGCAAGAGCTTCGAGCGGCCGGAGATGAACAAGACAAAGACGACGCTGGCGGTGGGAGGCTCGGGAGCTCCGAATGGTGCGCGCACCGAGAAGAGGATAGCAGGGTGAGTCTGACGGCGCAAAATACGCGTCTCGAGCGGCTTCGCTGGTGGAGAACGGTGACGGAGAAGCATGGCACCGGACTTCTGGAAGACGACCTCGGCGGCGGCGATCCGAGGCTTCCCTAGCAGAGCGAGCTAGGGCACGAGGGCAGCGGCGCGAGGGCGACTCGAAGGCACCCGACGTGGCGCTTTATATGGCCTCAGGAGGCGCAGAAGACCCGGACGCCCAGGTTGGCTGCGCGGCGGCGCCGTCCGAGTCGGGCGCACGCGGGTGCAAGGATGTGGGAAAGGCCGATGGCTGGGCCGGATGAGAGAGGAGGAGTGTGTGAAAGGATACGGGTAGGCTACGATAGCGATAAATCAAAATTTCTACCACGTAAACCAGGAAGCCAAGCAAGAAGATGATCACAGATCGTTACCACTAGGCCAGCAGAAAGCGGCGGAAGAAAGCGTCGGGCAACCGATCCGACGAAGAGCGTCGATGTCTTGGTCGTAGTCGATCGTCCGGCGTCCTCGTGAGTTAATCGTCTCCTCGGACCTCTGCGGTTCCTTGCGAAGATCGCGGATCGCCCTAAGCGCAACAACGAGAAGCGCCTCTATGGTATCCACACGCCCGGGAAGGAACAACCGCGCCGGTGTGCTAGCACCAAATCGCGACGGGAGGCTCTCAAGAAGATGGCGGCTAGGGTTTGGTAGGGCAATTAGCGTCAACTCTCTTTTCCCAACAAATTTCATGCATCTCCTTATATAGTGCCCTGTGATGGATCCTATCCAAACACGCCATTTAATCGATTCAATCTTGGTTTGTTCCAACCTGTTAAGTGTGTGACCCGTTAGGTTCATGTGTAGTTCGGTTGTGACTCGAAACCCTTTCGGCCACGAGTCGAAGCGGTTCCTAGCAGGACATAACGATTCCGAATACACATAAATTATATCGGATGAACCTTAATGCAATATCATTTACGACTGTGTCCTCATCCCTTACGACTGAGTCCTATCTCTATCTGACGGTTCGTATTTGATCACGACCAACTCGTAACTCCTTACGACTTGGTTTCGACCACTCTGTGATTATGTTCGACCGATCCACGACTTGCTTGTATCTCCATACGACCGATCCATAGTCGGTCGAACTTACCTTCTCATGTATTCTCCCTTTGCCTCACGATATCTGGTTGAACTCGGTGAGATATTGTGTCATCCATGGACTGTTCAATACTTTCTCGTCGAGTATCGATGACCTTATGTGGTGAACTCTTCGACCACCAATGGCATGGCCATGCACTTTCTTTATCCGACCACTTGAGGCCCGAAGATATATCTCTGTTATGTTAGGAGGGCAAATCCATATCCGATCAGTCACATCCCTCTGCATGTTTCATAGCATACCCAAAAGCTACCTTTATAACTACCCAGTTATGAGTAGCGTTTGGCAACCCCTAAGAGTGCTATTACACATGTAGGAAACCATCTTGATCTCGTGTCTAAGGATTATACATCATCATTGCTTGAGACCAACTAACGACACATAGAATCATAACAATCTCAATAGTGTCTCAAGGTGGGTCTTATCCAACACCATGTTCTCTAACACGTGTCCACATTATTGATTTGATATCCCTATATCCATGACCGGTGAAGCGTGGTCATCAATCAATACATGTGTCGGTCGAGAGTCACTAGTGTTCACCAAATGACTTTCGACCGGGATATTTTTAGAACGACATCATCATAAGTTAAAAAGAGCTTCACCAACAAGTCGATACTCATTAATCTTCATGACCGATGATTCATTCATGGAACAAGATAACATATTATCAAATATTGTGAACATAATGAAATATAATCATCTCTATAATTGCCTCTAGGGCATATTTCCTTGATGTGGGCCGGGCGAATTCGCCCACTGAAGGTTTAAAGGATTCAATGAATTTCCGAATTAAGAAAATGGACGAAAATTCAAAAGAGGTCAAATAAATAGCAAATAAAATCAGAAAAATCCAAGAAAATACCAGAAAATTCCTTGGAACACAAGGAACCCAACTAAGCTTTATTAATTCAAATAAATTCTATAAATTGATGTTTGGATTAGTCAAATTAAATATATTTAATTTAGAAAATTCCCAATTAAGCTTTATTAATTCAAATAAAATCGGTGAAATTTTCCAAGGACCTAAACTACTCAAAAGATTTTTGAAAAGCCAAATTTTGGGACGTTACAGTTGTCTTCACAAAAAGACCACAAGGGTTGGTTTGTTTACAAAAAGACCAGAGGTCGGGAGGACAAGGAGGTCCTAGGGAATCCCGCAAAGGTGGTTTTTTTGCAAAAAGACTACAAGGGTGGCCTGACCCGCCAAGATGGTCTTTGCCAAAAACCAGACGTCCTAATGGTCAAGATCAACTCAAAGGGAGGTCATAACGGTCAGATCTAACAAAGGGGAGGTTTGGACGGTTAAGATCTCCAAAGGGAGGAGGTCGAGATCTAATGCATGCGGTTAGAGGTCCTAACAATAATCTAAAAGGGAGATCCGGGCCGGTTAAGATCTCCAAAGGGGAGGTCCTAACGGTCAGATCTAACAAAGGGCCAACGGTCAGATCTAACAAAGGGGGATCTGGACGGTTAAGATCTCCAAAGGGGAGGTCCTAATGGTCATATCTAACAAAGGGGAGGTCCTGACGGTCAGATCAAATTAAGGGGAGGTCCTGACGGTCCTCAGATCCATACGAAGGGAGGTCTGGACCATCAGATCCAAACGAAGGAGGTCCAGACGGAAAGGTTTTAAAGGGAGAGGGATCCAACGGAGGAGATCCACCGAAAGTGGTCCAAAGGAGGTCTCGATGATCAGGATAAACTCAAAGGTGATACCGATGGTCAGGAGGAGATCAAGGAGATCTCGACGGTCAAGACCAACACAGGGGAGGTTTCAACGGTCAAGATGGAACCAAAGGGAGATCTCGACGGTCAAGACCAACACGGGGAGGTCTCAACGGTCAAGATGGAATCAAAGGGGGATCTCGACGGTCAAGACCAACACGGGGAGGTCTCAACGGTCAAGATGGAATTAAAGGGAGATCTCGACGGTCAAGACCAACACGGGGAAGGTCTCAACGGTCAAGATGATGCCAAAGGAGGTCTTGGCGGTCAGGATGAACCCAAGGAGGTCCTGACGGCCAAGATGAAGGGCCTAGGAGGTCCTTACGGACCCGGGGAGGTCCAAAAGAACACAAGAAGGGGCAAAGGGATATAAGGAGATTCAACTGAACAAAAGGGAGATTCACATGAATACATAAGGGATTCCAATGAACACAAGGAGGTCCAAAGGAACACATGGAAAGTTTTGGTGAACATAGGAGGTCTAAATGAACAAGAGGGAAATTCAAGTGGACATAGGGAGGTCCAGATGAACTAAAGGAGGGTTCAAATGGACACAGGGTGGTCCAAATGAACACAGAGAGGTCCAAATGAACATAGGGTGGTCCAAATGAACACGAGAGTGGTTTGGGCATAAAAGAAATGCCCAGGTAGCAAGAAGAGCTAAACCTTGAAGAGATTCAAACCAACAAAGAGAAAGTTTAGACATAAGGGAAGTCTAGATACAAGGAAGGTCTAGACACACTGAGATCTGGACTCAAGGAGATGGCCGAACAAGAGGGATGTCTGGCCACCAAGGAAGTCTAGACACGAGAAGAGGTCCAAACTCAAGGAGGTCTGGATAGAAAGAGCTAGGCTAAGAGGAGAACAAAACTAACAGAGAAAGGGAGAGGCTACTCCAGAGCTCGAACAACTCCAAATAAACCAAGCTTTGGATTAGTTGAAGTTTTGGCTTAATCATTTTAAACACTCAAATTCCAAAAATATCAAGTTAAGCTTTGAACTCTCAACAAAAAATAAATGGTTCTTTTTATTTTGAAGATCTTCAAAAGCTCAGAAAATCAAGGTGTTACAACCCTGGTGGTTCAGGTGGCATTTGATCTGCTTTGGACGGTTGGTCGACGACAAGACCACGCTGAGCCGTCGTGTATGTCGATCCGATTTGCTTGCACGATGGCTCATGATGACGCCTGGTGACTTGGGGGTCTTCGTTGTGCTCTGTGTGCTTGCATTATGTGTTTACATATTCCTTGTAGCATTGTTCTATACCTTGTATTATGTGTTTATGTATTCTACTTCGTAGTTACTATGAAATGGTTGTCTATGCATTCCCTCTAGCATTGTACTATAACTTATTCATAGATTACTTACCAATTATTTGTGACCGAGTTGCTGAACCGTTGGAAGAATTGGCAGACTTGGCAGCAAAAGTGGGCCAGTACTTGCTGCCAAGTCGTCCAACGATTTAGCGACTAGTCCACGTGTCGCTCAACCGTCCGTTGGGTTAGTACTTGCTACCAAGTCGTCCAACAGTTGAGCGACTACGACAACCTTCCTCGTATGCTTTAGGTGTTGTAGGACAAGAACCCGAGCACATACATTGCTGTGAAGGACAAGCTATCCAAAAGACTGCCGCTAGGTTTTATGGTATTGTAGAGGTCCTTCTTATGATTCGGTCCCTGTATTGATGCATTCGGACACATGTTGCCCATGATCTCAGTGGACGGGACGTTTCTAACTAGAAAATACAAATGCATGATCTTGAAAGCAATTGGCATTGATGGCAATAATCAAATTCTGCCCTTAGCTATTGCTTTTGTCGAAAGTGAGAATTTCGACAGCTAGTTGTGGTTCCTTCGACATCTGAAGGAGGGAGTAGTTGGGGCACATCCGGATGTCTGCATAATCCATGATCATCACTCCGAGATGATGAAGGCCATCTCCGAAAACTCAGCAAGACCCTGATGAGCTGTTCCCTTGGTCAGACATGAGGAACAGATGGTGCATTCGCCATCTGGGGCCAACTTCTTTAAACAGTTCAGGCAGTAACAGTTGATGAAACTGTTCAAGAGACTTGTTATGCAGAACCAGCAGCATAAATTTGATACGTTGTGGGAGATGTTGGACGAGCACACCAGGAAGCATGTTGTCGAGAGGAACAAGCGTCCCCTCATTCCTAGGGCGGCGCAGCTCAAATGCCTCACACCACTGCGGGAGCTGGACCCTCCATATTTGACGCGGAGGACCTCGAGGGACATCGAGTGTTTCTCTCATTGGATTGAGGCTGAGCCATTGGAGAAGTGGTTCTTGCTGCACGACATGGATGGTGCAAGGTACGGCATAATGACCACTAATCTTGCAGAGGTGTACAACTGGGTTATTAGGGGCCTCCATTCTCAGCCTTTCATCGCCATCGTGGAAGGCGTTCTGCATGGTATAATCGGATATTTCAGGGAAAGGCATGCAAATGCGGCACTTCATGCAGCCAACCCACATACACCATACTGCTCGAAGATTACAGCGTACATGCAGGCCAAGTCCGAGAAGGCTCAGTCGCACACGGTCTTCGTAATGGGCAATACGTAGCATCGATTTGACGTGGTCCTTCGAGACAGAGCCGGATTTGGGATGGCTTGGTCTCTTGTTACCCACGAGGTATGCCTTAGAGACCATGTGAATAAACCTAGCTGCACATGCAACAAGCTAAAGCTCCTTCACAAGCCATGCTCTCATGTCCTCGCCGCGTGTGGGACCATCCACATGGACTCTTCTAACTTCGTGTCGGAGTACTTCATGAAAGAGAGGGTGCAGTAGGCGTGGTGCGGCGAGCTAAGAGGCTTTAGGGTTGTGGGCAACTTCGTCACGTTGGATACTGCATAGAGGACTTGGATTCCGGATCTTGACCTGTTGAAGGGGGGGTGGGCCGTCGGTAGAGTCATCGCATTAGGAACGATATGCACAAAGGGGAAGCTGGAGCGGCGGGTAGACGTTGCAGCCGTTGTCGCTAGGAAAGCCACACTGTGAGAACTTGCAAGGCGCCTACCGACACGTAGGAACACCAACATAAAGTAACTTGTATTAGAACTGCTAGCATGTTGTAACTTGTACTTCAATCAATACTTTGGTTGTTGCAAGCACTGTTAAACTAGTTGTATCGTATTTGCAAATTTTAACTTTATTTGAAGTGTCAATATCTCGCCTTAATTGTATTGGATAATGTCTGGTATGGAATAGCTTGGTTTTCGGGTTGAATCAGAATAGTGTACTGCACGTTCATTGTGGCCTCTGCCTTAGGGAATGAATAACGCATTGACAAGACCAAACGGGACAGCTTTGTGCAGTGAAAAGACCAAAGAAGATAGCCTTTGCGCAGTGACAAGACCAGACGGGCATCTTTGCATAGTGATAAGACCAAACGGGGCAGCTTTGCGTAGTGACAGGACCAGACGGGGCTGGCTGCTTTGCGTAGCGACAAGACAAAACAAGGCAGCTTTATGTAGTGACAAGACCAAAGAAGATAGCCTTGCATAGTGACAAGACCAAATGGGGCAGCTTTGCACAGTGACAAGGCTAAAGGAGACAGCCTTGCGTAGTGATAAGACCAAACAGGATAGCTTTGTGCAGTGACAATACCTAACGGGGTTGGTCGCTTGCTTGTGATGACAAGACCAAGCAGGCGACTTTATGTAGTGACAAGACCTAACGCCAGCAACTTTTCATAATGACAAGGCAACACTCTTCCTCGCAGGCTACTCACATAAAATTTACCACACCATGCCAACCCCTGTGGCTTATAAAAGGAGGTGAAAAATATCTAGGAGAGAACACTACACAACCAAACCCAACACTACACCAGAACTTGGTTCACTACGTCGGGATGGACAAGTTGCAGAAGTAATGGGACGAGATCCGCGAACTAGCAAGGGCTGCTGGGGTGCGGGACGACCAAGCAAGGGTTATTGCGGCCCGGGTCCAGCAAGAGGAGCTTGCTAGGATGGCAGCTCTCCGCAATGAGGCCCCCCATAGCAGCAACCTCTTCCGAATCGTTCTAACCGAGCGTTCGCCGCAACACCCACCAGAGGGGGAGACGCCGCCTCTCTGTTGGTGTAGGGACCTATTCAAGTTCTTCAAATCTAAGCAGCGGCTGAGCTTGGGCATGCGTTACTAGGGTTGCGCGAACTACTCTAGTGACTATCCCGACTGACGTTGGGACACGAGCAGCCGGTAGCCAGTAAGGACCAGTTAAAGTGTATTCTCCTACTATTTCTCTTTCAAAGTAGGCACTAACAACCTCTCCCATCTACCTGTAGTCCCCGGATCCGCTATGTGACTACCGCAAGTGGATCGACCAAGAACTCCACCCACATGACCAGTGGTCTCACCGCACCGACGAGCAAAACGAGCGCATATGTTAGGAGATGAAAGCTCATCTCGAGGCGTGCAGGCACAGGGAGCACGAGGCTCGCGAGAGGGAGTGCAAGAGAAAGAGGGAAATGATGGCCGAGGCCAAAGAGGCCGACGATGAGTTCAACGCCAAGCTAGCAAGGAAGGGAAAATGGCCCTGGTCCATGCAGTAGGTCGAACCATTCTGTACTAGTCCCCTATCGAAGGTCGAATCTATTTCCATTCCAAAAAGGTGCATATGTATCGTAGGAGTACTTCGGTTTGTTGCATCGTATATGATGATGTTTTTATGCATATAACCAAACCCTATGCGCTGTGTTATTCCCAGCTTCATTATAAAGTCTATTTTAATTTGCAACATCAAATCTCCTTGTCTTTTCGCATTCAATTCTTTTGTGTTCTTCCCAACATCATTATAAAGACATCCAACAACATGTATCACTTCTAGGCAAGCCCTAGAAATATTGTTTGTGAAGGATATATACGCTGAAGTGTCAAAAGTTATCAATCCACAAAAAGATTTTCAGTCCATATATGTATTTACACTCTGTAAAAAGGATGGTCTTATATATGGTTCACATATAGATTCTCTACTTTTAAGTTATGGATACTTCAAGAGGGATTAACTTTCAAAAATTTGTAAAAAAAAGATTAAATAAAAAAATGGTGCCTTTAGCCAACTGTCGCCCTGTGTTATTCCCTAGCGCATCGTAATATAACTTACCTTCCTACTTACGACTCAATGCTATCTCAAACGTCCTCACAAAATTCTTTAGAAATTTAGCGCACTACAACAATATACAACGATCACAAAATGTTATTGCGAGTCTGACAAATTTCGTACCCTTGATATTCTACGAAAATTACAAACATACCAATCAACCTTGTCACTACACTTTTATTTTCAAAAAAAAAACATCATACAATAAGATTTGCTAAATGTAATACATACGAAATGTAATATTTATTATAACACAATTATTCCAATCTGATTTATTGAATATGACAGCTATTACCTAAAATTGCCCAGTGATTAGGCGACTTAGTCAAGTCACTCAACTAAGGGGTGACGCCAACGCATGTCGCTCGGTGGTTGTGCGACTAAGACCAAGTTGCCTATCCATTTGGCGACTGGGAGGCAAACAGTCAAATCGCTTGACTGTTCCGCAAGTTGGACACATGTCGCACACTGGTTGGGCGACTAGACCAAGTCGTCCAACCGTACCGCGACACGAGGTTATTTCTGAAAAAAATTTAAGTGGTATTATTTATGTAATTCCGAATAAAAAATAGGTTATTTAAAAAAAATCATTGATCTCCCCTGTACATTCTTTTCACTTTTCGTCTTGAAAACAAAATTTGCCCTACCGATTGCCTTAGGGCCGTTCTTGTTGCCAGTTACTGTTGTCAGAGAATCTAGTTAGTTAAATGAATCTATTCTGATTTTAATAAGATTTTGCTTGTGGCTAACCGTTATATCTAAAACTAGAAAAATAATTTTATTTTGATTGCGAATGGTAAACATAGAAAGCAAAGGATTTTTCAGCTCGAACAGGATGAGGGGATAATTAGGGGTGATATACAATTAAAAAAGTATATCACCAACTATTACAAAGATCTTTTTGGACCATCCGAAATCAATCATGTATCCATGATTGATGGTTTTAGAAATGATATACCTCAAGTCTCGGATTCTGAAAATAACCTTCTCACCATGCCTTTTTCTGAGAAGGAGGTGGAAGAAGCAATTTTTCAAATAGAGCATAATAAAGCACCTGGGCCTGATGGTTTCCCAGCGGAGTTTTATCAGGTATTTTGGGAAGTTATTAAGCTTGATATGATGGCCATGTTTCAAGAGTTACATAGTTGTTCCTTGCACCTTTTTAGCTTGAATTTTGGGATTATTTCTCTCCTTCCAAAAAAGTAGATGGTAAACAAATACAACAATATAGACCTATTTGTCTTCTAAATGTTAGTTTTAAAGTGTTTACCAAAGTGGCAACTAATAGAATTGCTAACTTAGCGCATAAGGTTGTTAGACTATCTCAGATAGCTTTTATGCAAGGGAGATATATTCTTGATGGAGTTGTTATCCTTCATGAAACTGTACATGGGCTGCATAAAGCAAAGTTGGATAGGATTGTGCTCAAGCTTGATTTTGAAAAAAGTTTATGACAAAGTAAAATAGCCATTTTTATTCCAAACTTTGAGGATGAAGAGCTTTTTGGCTAAGTGGTGTTCGTGGGTGGAGAGTTTTGTTAAAGGATGGAGTGTTGGAATAAAAGTTAATGATGATTTAGGTTCTTTTTTCCAAACTCAGAAAGGTCTTAGACAAGGTGACCCGATGTCCCCAATTCTGTTTAATCTAGTTGTGGATATGCTTGCCATATTTATTTCAAGACCTAAAGAAGAAAGGCTTATATCGAGAGTAGTTCCTCATTTGATTGATGATGGGTTGTCAATATTACAATATGCTGACGACACTATCCTTTTTTTTAAATAATGACATAGAGCAAGCAAAAAATCTCAAACTTCTGTTGTATGTCTTTGAACAATTATCAGGTTTAAAGATTAATTTTCACAAGAGCGAAATTTTCTGTTTTGGCAAAGCAAAAGATGTTGAAATGCAGTATACTCATTTATTTGGTTGTGAAGTGGGTACATTTCCTTTCAGGTACTTAGGGATTCCAATTCATTATAGAAAATTAAGAAATAGTGATTGGAAATGTGTTGAAGATAGAGTTGCAAAGAAACTTAGTAGTTGGAAAGGAAAAAATATGTCTATTGGTGGTCGATTAGTACTTATTAACTCGGTACTAAGCAGTCTACCTATGTTTATGTTGTTTTTTTTTAGATTCCTAAAGAGGTTCTCAAAAGACTTGATTTCTATAGATCTAGATTTTACTAGCAAAGTGACAATCATAGAAAAAAATATAGACTTGCTAAATGGAATTTAGTGTGTACACCCAAAGAGCAGGGTGGTCTAGGAATTCAGAATTTAGACATAAAAAACAAAAGTTTACTCGGGAAATGACTTTTTAAGTTGCTTAATGAAGAAGGGGTCTGGCAAACTTTGTTAACAAGGAAATATTTGAAAGAGAAGAGTCTTTCGCAGGTGGTTAATAAGCCTGTGACTTCCCATTTTTGGTCGGATCTAATGAAAATTAAAGATCTTTTCTTTCGCTTTGGTTCATTCCAGGTTAAAAATGGAATGCAAACTATGTTCTGGGAAGATATTTGGTTAGGAGGCTTGCCACTAAAAAAAGTCAATATCCAATCATTTATCATGTGGTGAGGAAAAAGGATGATATAGTACCAAATATTTTAAGATAGACTCATTTAAATATCTTGTTTCGTAGACCTATTATTGGACCTAAGTTACAAGCTTAGAATGAGTTATTGTTGAGAATTATTACTGTACATTTAAGTTCTCAATATGATATTTTTAGATGAGATTTAAACAAGTATGGACTCTTTTCAGTACAGACTTTTTATGAGGCACTTATTGGAAATTATCGAGTCCCCAATAAGCACTTTTTTTGGTTACTTAAAATTCCTTTAAAAGTGAAAATATTCCTATGGTATAGTTTTAACTAAAAATAATCTACTCAAGAGAAATTGGAGGAGAAGCAAAAAAATATTGTTTCTGTGTTTTAGAAGAAACAATCTAGCATCTATTTATTGACTGTCCTTTTGTACGTCTTGTTTGGTGGGCTGTTCAATATGCGTTTAATTTATCTCCTCCGGTGAATATAGCCAACTTGTTTGGGAATTGGTTAGACGGTATTCCAAACATTTTAAAAACACAACTCCTTGTAGGAGCCAGTGCCTTATGTTGGTCTATTTGGCTATGTCGGAATGATGCAGTTTTTGATATAAAAAAAAGGCTATCATTAATCCCTTGCAGGTTATCTTATTGAGTGGGCACTGGATAAGGGCATAGGCAATTATGCAGAAACCAACCCAGAAGGAGTTAATGTTGAAAGGAAGTGCCAGGTTGGAGTGTGTGGCGAAGTAAATCTTCCACAATCATAGGCGGCGGTGTAGTCGCAGGATTTGTAATGACTGAATTTAAAATGCAGTCGTCTTTTGGTTGTAAGGCTTCGAGCCACTTTAATTTGTTGTCTACTTTGGAATTTGGATCTTTGTAATAAATTGGGTTGTGTGTATCCTTGATGCAGAGACCGGGAGAGATTTTTTATTTTCAAAACTACCACAATACCGCATAGAGTCCTAGATTCACTTCACTGTGCTTCTGCCAATCAAACAGCCCTTCCTTCCTTCCAAGACGGAGAGGAAACCAAGCAAATCGAAACATAACTCTGCATACCATCACTGCTGCGAGATGGACCACACCAAGGTTTTAAATATCAGCAGAAAACTGGTTCTACCCCCCCCCCCCCCCCAAACCACAAACCGGTGCCGAAATTTCCGGTTTTGTTGAATTTTGTCAAAAAAAAAAAACCTTGAATTTGCTTGAATTTTGTTTGGATTTGATTTTTGTAAAATTTAAAATCCAAAAAATTCAAAAAAATTGAAAAAATTCAGCCGAAATTTTCCGATTATCGGCCGGCCTTACTGGCCACCCCCAGTAAAATTTTTAAACAGGTTACCTAACCCCTGCACCACACGACATGGGATTAGCTCCATTCGCAACCGAGAACTCAAAGGTCACACAGGCTCACACATCGATCACTCTAATTAACATTCAGGAACAACTTGCCATCAAAGCTGGCGCTGTCTCGACAACATCTGCAATAACGTAGCACGGTCAAGATAGCCTGACGGCTGACGAGCTAGCCACATGCGTGGAAAAACGGCTACCGAACGCTGCCGCTTGGTTAAGTCGTTCTCAGCCTCTGATCACCAATGGAAATTAACTTCAGAACAGGCCCGTCCATCGATCCCTGGTTACGTTGCTTGCTTCTCCTTCAGTACTGGAGCGTTCAGGACTAATTGACTTTGTTGTCGTCTCCCTTTCCCAGGGGGAGCTTTCCACAGTTATTGTTGCCGATCGATCGATCGATTGGTTAGCCGCCTCTTGGGAGCACACAAGAGGCACGCAGGCATTCAGGCTGATTCCTTCCTTGAAATGTGTACTGTTACGCAAGATGCAAGCCTGCAAGTCGACGTTTGTTCGACGGATCAGCTATCCAATCGTGCTCATGGTGGTTCAGCCATCTTGGACAGGTGATGACTGACAACGGTGTGGGTTGGTTTCCATTCGTGCAGCTGAAAGCCAGCCTGAAACTGATTGCAAGGAGGTGTCAAGAAATATAGCTTAATACTCCCTTGCAATCTAGCTAGTTTTCAGCACGGCGTTGGACTGCAAATGATCATGAGACATCGACAGTATGTCCACTAAAGCGCATTATCGAGCGTCCATTTTTCGATTGGACAGTCCACATACGTGGAATACACTCCCTGACTGTTTTTTTTTTTGGGTTGAAAATAACCCACACTATGACGTCAAGGACCTTGCAATGATGAGCATGCATCTGTCCTCCTTGGTTAACTGATGCAATGCTATCCTACACAACATACGACGATAAAAGGCTCAAAGCTATCTTTTCTCTTGAATTAGGAGCTAGCAGTTGCTCTCGGTGATCTGGCGACACATAATTATCGGAATTATCCATCCATCAGTGCTGAGTAATGTACGTACCTAGCTAATTGCCTTAAATACTCTGGTTTTGGTCACTAGCTCAAACTTGCATCACTCTACACAGCATAATTTACTGAAAAGTTCATTCCAAAGTGCATTGTTTGCCATTTGTATATGGAGTAGTCCCAAACGTTTACTTCACTTGATCCCAAAAATCGTTAAGATATCCGCCAGTTGCAAGTGTCACTTTGGAGTGCAAGCCTACTGGCTACCAGCCCCAGAAGATGGCAGCATTTTTAAGTTTGGGCAGGAAAACAACAACCTAGCTACCTGAATGGTGCTGACTCGGACGTGTCCCCACCTGCTAGATACCAAATTGCAAACCCCTTAATTTGTTGCGCATATGATGATCTGAATCAGTGAGGGATTTTATATTTAGGGCTTGTTTGGAAAGGGTAGTTCAAATTCCGAATCAATCCGCAGGAATTGAGTCGGATCGCAATGTATCCAAACAAGACCTTAGTGGGATATAAGGAATTTTCTCTTTTGATGTTTGAAATAGTACAAAATCTAAACCGATGCGAATGAGAAATTAAGATGTGTATTCATTCTCGAAATTTTTTGAATCTCTCTCTCTCTCTCTCTCTCTCTCTCTCTCTATATATATATATATATATATATATCTCCAATTCTCCATGCCGAGTGTTGATTTTTATCAGATGATTCATGGTTGTAACTGTGGCAAGAAGGCGGCGTCCAAAACGACGTCTAGGTCGCAAATTTCTTCTTCTTTTTCAATACTCAATAATTATGTTCGTATGAAAGGAACCGATCAAGTGAAATTTCATTTTCTAACATGGAGCAGGGACCCCCCCACTTCATGTACTCTTTTTCTCGTAGGGACTGCACTGAGATCACCAAATAGATCCTAGATTAAGTTAAGATGCCATCGTCATAATAGTTTTGTAGATCTTCCTTTTGGGAAGCGATCGCAATGGTACGAAATGAGGTTTGATTTCTGTACACGTTGTTGGGTTAGTGCCTTAGCTGATATGAAACTTTTGGCTCTGCCACTTTACATGGTGCCTGCGCATTTGTGCAACTGACGATTGGATATCTAGCTGTGTGAGATGCCTAATGAGTGTTGGATAGATTTTGGTCTATATATTACACTAATGCATATTGTCCTGCAAGCCCACAAATCTTGTAGTTATTCCAAATTATGACTAGGAGTCTAGGATTATCTGCTGTTAGACAGGTATACTTCAATCAGAGTGGCGTTAGGATTATCTGGCTAGAAGTCATGGTTCAAATTCCATTGATTTTATGATAGATGTGTGTAATTTGTGAATTTTCTATGATTTTATTTGGTCTTTACCTTTTTTATGTAAGTTTTAAAGATAGCTGAGCTAATCAAGTATTCAAATTCTTAAAGAGTACATGTCAACATGCATGCATATGTAGTGCCCTGAGGTAGCTGCTGAGCAAGGAAATAAGGATGCCAAAAACATTTATGTTCTCAGGGATAAAGTTAACATTTCCCTGTGGTGAAAAGACAAGAACTAATGCTGGCTGAACTGTTCAATATATGTGGGTAACTGAAATAGTCCACTCTTTTTTCTTCCTTCTCTCATTGCCTGCTATCACTTTAATTTCAAATACCAGCTGGATTAATTGAAGCTATCAACTGTCACTCAATGTCAATTGGTACAGCTTTTCATTGCGACCAACTTGCAGTTTTATATCAAAAGAAAAAAGAAATTGATGTACCCTCTTAAAAAGCATATATAGTAGTAGAGTATTGAGTATTGTTTTTCGATCTCTAAGGCGCCATTTAGAACATCAAGGTTGTGTAGTATTCTCATGGAAATTGCATCGTTTCTTGGAAAAACTCATGCAAAATTTGAGTGTTCCAAACAAGATACGGATCAATCCCACTCCAGGAAAAGCTTATATGTAATGGCACAACATGAAGGATAATGCAGTTGACAATAATAACTTGGAACCTACCTATCAATCACATGCATAATTAACAATATATTTCATCTACTAGTTCACTTCCAGAAAACTTAGCAATTTCATCAGAGTTAGATTTTAAAAATGTAAATACAAACTTGAATTGAAATTGAATGCATGCCTGAATCATGCACCATATGGCACATGTACAATAGTACGAATTGATAGTCACAATTCTAGACTTCTAGTTAGTTACTTCCCCCGATTCCAAATGTAAGTTGTTTTAGAATTTGTGTTGGTTAAACATTTATAGTTTTGACAATCAATATATAAAGAACTACTAATGTTGACAACATCAAATTGGTATTACTAGATACATCATGATATATACTCTCAAATTGTATAATTACTTTTATTTGAAATAACATATTTTCATAGAAATTGATTGTCAAGTTGTCACCTTAAAAATCGTGTCAATATCCAAAACTACTTATATTTAGAATAAGAGGAAGTATCCCACAAACTCTAGGAATCCCCTTTCTTCGGGGGGAAGGACCATGGATTCTAGTAGCTTCACATCAGGAATCATGCATCCCCCAACTTACACACACAACAATTCCTTGCAGCCACGAAATAGGAACAACACGTCACAATTTTTGCAAAGAAAAGAAAATTAAAGTGCCTTTCCAACGCTATGGCCCTTCCTTTTCCATTGGCTTATGCGTGAGTGATCTATGGGCTGCCATGGAGCATGCAAGAGAGAACCATTTTCTTTTTTCTTTAGCTAGGCCAAGAAAAGGGGAGATGGAAACGAGAAGAGAGAGAGAGAGAGAGAGAGAGATTGAGAGAGAGAGAGAGAGAGAGAGCAATTGGGAGTGAGGAATGGGAGAAGCCAGCGCATGTGTGGACAACTGGACGGCGTTGGGGGTCTTGTGCTTGTGGTTGGCTGCAAGTGCATCCAACGCAATGGACCACTCGTGACATGCCGTAGTGGCTAGACTGATAGTGTAAAACCTCTCTCCAGTGGCGGACCTAGGATTAAAATTTAGGTTGGATGAAATAAACTAATACTATTATCCGATAACAAAACAAGTCATATATAATACACGTTGTAATCACTTTCAATAGAGCATATGACACTAAATGGATCTCAAAACTACAATCCGCATAATGTGAACATACAAAGACAGGACAAATGTAAAAAATGTACCTCATCAATGAAGTTTACAGAACAATTTGCCACCAAAATACAAAATTATTAAATTACTAGTAACAACCTGTCAAAAGTAGATAGATGGTGAGTATTCAGATTAATCCATCATAAATCATAAAAAATTATTGAACATAACAAATAGAAAGACATACCATTAAAGTACTAATTACGTCTATGAGACCGAGACAATTTCATTATCCAAGATTTCATGGCTTGAAATTGTTTCTTAATTTTATCATGATCAAGTCCTTTAAATATCTCCCGCTCGATGTAGCACACCATCAAGTCATTGAGCCACTCATCGGATAGTCTATTGTGCAAATCGGTCTTAATAATATTCATAGCCGAAAAGACTCTTTCAACCGATGCTGTTGCCACCGGTAGGAGCAATGCTAACTCAATGAGACGGTAGACCAATGGAAAAACAATATGTCTTTCTGTTTCAACCATCTTGATGGCCAAACTTGCAAAATCATGACAAACAATGAAATTATCAATTCTTCGGACATGAAGAATGAAGGTTTCAAGTTGATCCCTTATAGTTGCACAATCAACAATGGAGAAATTCGTATCATAGATCTCCACAAGTCGAGCAATCTTATCCATATCAAACTTAGAGAATGAGTCTTTTGGCTAAACACATTTGGGCATTTAATGGACATAACTCCTCAAATGCAACCCTCACTTCTTCCTTCATTTCTTTGTACCAATCAATCATCTCTAGAAAATTGCCTTTGTTTATGGATGAAGAAGATTCAGTTTCTTCCTACGGTTGTGGTTGTTGTGCTACTTGTGCATCTTCAACATTGACAGCTTCAACCGGTAGTACTTGCTCTTCTATAGCTACCACATCATTCCCGCTTGCACCGATTCTTGGGGTCGACCCACTCGACGATGCAATGGTAAAATAGCTCTTCAAATCTAGAAAATTCAGAGCACGATGACACTAAGGAGATACTAAATCTAAGAAAAAAGTTAATATAAAATGATCATGCATACCCTTATTAAATAATATAACACTTAATCTCTTTTAAAGCATTTAAGTAGGGGTAGAGAGCGAAAACATTGCAATAACTACACTTTTGATTCTCTCAGTGAACAAATATTTTGAAACGATACTCCAGAGCTATGGACAGATATAGTAAAACGGATGTAGTAATATCTTCTAGCCTACAGGTGCAAAGAAGTTGTACAACTTGTCTTAAAGCCCGGGTGGAAGTAGTTATCCATCCCTGATACTCTTTCACCATTGTGTTATAACTAGTCGCACTTTGCCACTAAATGTTATAATTGGCTATGTGCGCAATCCTAACACCCATAATTGCCTATCAGCCAATCATAATACAATTCTTGAGTGCCCCCATCCACCTGGGGCGAAACTTTGCCTGCCGAGATGAAAGTTGACAAGAAATTGAGGTGCAGACAACTATTTCACAAGGCTCCTTGGATCTCACGGAGGACATGAAGAGGACCAATCTAGTGAAAACATATCGGGCGGAAATAGGAAAACATGAAGCAGTTTCTCTAAAAGAAAATAGTGCACTAGTGGATCGGAGCAAAGACGACAAATTTCGGCTATCACTTTCGTACCACGGATCCGAATCATGCAGAAGATACACATGCTTCCCTTGCTTGACCGACCGTTTATTTTCTCCATGCATGCATTTATCTACACAGATATATACATTACATTAATTTTCTCATTAGATACTTGGACATGGTGAAGAAATTTTTCATGGCTATTTGAATGTTTTTCAGGGATACACACAAGAGCACCAAAATAGCACACATTGACAACACACATTTCATACTTCCTCTTATTTCAAATATAAGTCGTTTTAAAATCTGTGCCGGCCAAATATTTTTTGGTTTGACCATCGATATATAAAGAATTACCAAGACTGACAACGTGAAATTTATACTAGTTGATCCATCATGAAATATATTTTCATGATGTGCAATTAGTTTTATTTAAAACACCATATTTTCATAAAAATTGATGATCAAATTATCACATTACATATCAATATTTAAAACAACTTATATTTCGAATAAGTGTTATTACTACGGACTAGAACGCCACACTGGACACCCCTTGCACGTTGGGACCCATATATCCATGTCGTGCAAATAAAAAGTTTGTGAAAACTTGTTTTTCCCGAGCAGTTGGTCTTAGGCAGCGTATCGGCGTAAGGCCGGAACCCCAAGGAGCGATCTGGACAAGCGTCAACATGGTGTCGACACCTCGCTCCGGAGACGACCGTACATCGTGCAGGCACAGGAGCTCTGCCCGCAGATGCTTCATCGATTTATTGTTGTACTATCAAGACTCAAGTACCACTTCTGTCAGTAGGGAGCAAGCATATTAATGTCTGGTACTTGGTTGTACTCACTAGGTAGGGTTGATGCTCTTCTAGTTTAATTGTAAACAAACTACTACTACAATAGTACAGTACTTGCTGGTGTTCTAAGACGCTTCTGACATGCGTAAGTACAAGTAGCAAGCGATTCTCTACTGAAATTAAACTGACGAGAAGCACATCCGCGCCAGCTGGCGCGGGCGTACGCAGCGGAACGGTGATCAAGGAGAGTGGATGACGTGAGCCCAGCGCGGAAATCAGGTAGGAGCGAGCGTGTTCAGGCGCGATTGAACGGGCGCGGCTCTCCGGACATGGAGCGCGCGAGGCCACTGTTCCCAGCGAGCGCACCGCACGAGTGACGAAATCGGCCGGTCGCGAGGCGCGTCTACGCGTGATCGGACGAGCGCACCTCTCCGGACGACGTGGAGCGTGATGCCTAACCTTTCCACGAAGCGCAGCGGCTCGATCGGGCGGATGCGAGCGAGCGCAAAGACGATCAGACAAACGGTGTTTTCTCGGTGAGGTAGCCCGCGCGAGGGGGGCTGTTAAATTAGATAATTCTATATGTGTGTATACAGAATTTGCGCCTTAAAAAAACAAAAGTTGTTAGCGTTCTGTATTATTAGTGACACGCAGCTAGTGCTTCATTAGTAGTAGTAATGGCCACAGCGGTATCCATGTGAGCATCCACGGAGCTATCGAGCTTTACTACTTACTGCCACTCACGAGATTGATTAATTATCCTAGGACGGGTTCAATGGCTTCAGCGTGTGGCTGGCTCGTGGACACGTACGTAATTAACAACATCTTAATTAACTACTGCGTCATCACACAGGGCGACTCGAGCTTGAAGAATTAACTCGGCTCGATCAAGTACGTGTGCGCACTGCGCTGTGGCAGTGGATCTTTAGTTTTGTTTTCTTGTGAAAGATCGACCGATCGATCACAACCGCCACTCTGCCGTGCAATGCATCCATAGGTGTACCGCACCGGCCACTTTTGCCATGCATGCAATGCATCCAGCTGCTAGTGCTGCGGCCACTTAGTTCGCTCTGCCTTTAATCTCTTTCTTTTCGCGCGCGTACACGCACGATCGATGGCACGGTGGTACAATACCACGACGGCGAAAATTAAGCTCCATCTAGCTAGCTAGAATTTGCATGGATGGGAAATTTCACATCGATCGATTCAACTACTAGTACAGGCTATGATGATGATCGATATATCGAATCGATCCATGAAAACTGATTAATCAATGGTTTCTGGCCTGCAGAGATGGATGGATGATTACTAGCAGCATCGCCGTTTCAACCATTTGAGTGCGAGTAGTAAGGAGTACGTGCGTAGCTGAGGGTTTGCTGAGCTAGCTAGCTCTAGTAGGTAGGTACGTTGCCTGCCGCTGCGTCGGGGCCTCGCCGTCATGCCGCCGCCACCGTGTCGTCGGTACCGGGCTTCCCAGGGCCGCGGCGGGCGGCCTTCGGCGCCGCCGCCTCCTCCTTCATCGACGTCACCGCGCACTTGTCCTTCCACTCCTCCTGCGTCATGTGCTGCTGCCGGCACTCCAGGCTGCAGAACGCCGTCTCACCCCTGCAAATCAAACAACATGCAGGAATCAATCATGCAGCTCTAGCAACAAGCAAACAATCTATGCTCGAGTAATTAACGTACGTACTTGTACATGAAGGTGTCGCGGCCGGGGCCGAGGCGGCGGCGGCAGAGACCGCAAGCGCGGAGGAACGCGGCGGTCTCGGCGGGCGGGCAGTCCGCCGAGTTCCGCCGGAGACCCGCCCGCGAGCGGTACGCCGCCAGCCAGTCCTGCCCGGCAGCGCCGCCGCCGTACGCGGCCAGCCAGTCCTGGCGCCCGTCGCCGCAGCCGCCCGGCTGCCCCAGCACCATGGCCGCCTCCTCCTCCTCCACCGCCGCCATCACGTCCGGCGGCGCGAACTCCGTCATGCTCGTCGTCCGCCTCATCGGGTTCTTGCACGGCCTCCCCCTATTCCCCACCATCATCTCCTCTCCTCCCTTCCTCCTCCAAGAAATCAACACACCCCTACACACCGTACACAACCACCTCCCGTACACCTACACCTACACCTCCGCTCCGACCAGACCGGCTAAGGCAAGCGACTTGCGTTCGTGTAGCTGCGAAGAGGAGACGCGGAGGAGGCGGCGGCCATGGAAGTGCAGGCGCGCGCGCGCGTGTGGAGAGGAGGAGAATAGGATCTGAGAGGCTGGGAGGGAGGAGGGGGAGATAAAAGAAGGGGTGGGAGGATCCGGGCCGTCGGATGGGATCCCAGGATCCGTCGGATCCACGTCAGCGCGCCCCGCGCTCACTGATTGGGATTTGGAGGTAGCATTCTTCCGCTGGGCCGCGTGTGTTCTCCTGTCCGCGCCTGATTATTGCGTTTTTGTTCGCTTCCTGGCGCTCGGTCGGGGCCCTGTCGCTGGCTCGCTGCTGAATTGAGAGGTTCATAAATGGGGGAAAATTATGTGATTGGGTTGAGCTGCTCGATGCATGAGAGCTGAGTCTGGGGCTGGGTTCTCTGCGGCGCCTTTAATTTGGGTGTCGATCGACGCATGTGTTTCTTCGCGGCAATACATGGGTTTTTCTTTGGAGATCAGCTAGCATAGGGTACTGACACAAATTAAGAGGAATAGGAATTTCCTCCCTTTACATTTTGGTAGGATTAATTATGATGAGATCGACGTTATTTTCACTGAGATGGGTCCGTTATGGTATATTTATTGGCTCTATCACTCATGCTATGTGTGTCGTTATTGGTTTAATGATATAACCACTCGTTTGTGTGCCAACGCCATATTACTCATGTACTTCTTTCTTACATTTTTTAAATGGTTTTGTATGAAGTAATTAACTTTTCCAAAAAAAAAGTGAGAGAAAAAGGTGGTCTCAAGTTGCACATGAATTGTTTAGTAACACTGGTAATCGTCAGGCGGTTACCACTTTGTTGTGATCATCTGAGTCTGTATGGATAATGAGTTAGTTTACTTAGACAAAAAATATGTGTATGTTATAGTATACGGAAGCTTTCATCATTAACGGCACTATACTTCGCTAAAAAAATGCATTATCATACAAGTACTATATAACCTCATGTTTGTAGTACTCTAATGTACTACTACCAGAAAATGTCATCAATGAGGTTGAGTATATGTCAAACATGTTGCTCTTGGCACCAATTTTATGACTTACATTTTGTTACTGCTTTGTGCCATAGTTGTACCGTGCCAAGTATAGCAAGCATGACTATTTTGACATCACATGAATGTTTCTTTGAGTGCAGGATGTAGCTGATAATATGGTATCAAGATATTTTTCCTTGATAGACAGCAGGCTGCACGGGAGTGGTGCACCTGGGTTACATGCAAACATTTATTATGAATTATTTGAAGCATCTATTTCTTACCGAAAAAAATCAGGATCTCCTTCTAAAAAAATCAGAGCATTTGTTTATTAACTAGGATTAATCAATTTAAGCTGCTGCTCTATCTAAAAAAGGGACATTAATCAATTTAAGCTTGGACCTAATAAAGTGCCCCGAAGGGAATCGCGACCGTGGGTCCATCCTGAGCTGGATGATTCCGACTGGTGGAATATTGTGGGCCACACAGGAAAGGTACGCCTCTCCCTAGCCTGGAAATCACTCGCCGCACGCTGCTTGCGTACACGGGGATGCGCTACTGAGCCCATGTACGGTGGTCAGCTCGACCCTGGAACCGGGAGGAGGTGCCGATCTGGGGAATTTTTTTTGTGCAAATGGCAGTATTACGAGACGTATTAGCGAAAATATCATCTGTTCGGTCAAAAATGTAGAAATGGCATGCAAAGCCATCCCAGTGACGAGCGGACGCACGCCGCTGTACCACGATAGCCCGGTCCGTCCGTCCCGCACGTGGTAGAGCCACACGATAGCTCCTTTGTCCGTCCCGCGCGCGGACAAGTGTTGTGCAGGGTGGGCGTCCGTCCCTCGTGCGAACGAGTTTGCAAAAAGCGATGAGTTGCTGTGCTGCAAAAAGAAAAGGTGAGAGAGCGAGAGGGCTAAAGCCAATCAGCTGTGAAACCCAGAAGTGACAATTTAAACCCTTTCAGGCAAGGTGTACATGGATCAATTTTCTGAGTAAAGGTTTTTTTTTAAAAAATGTTTATCAGTTAACTAATTTATTTACAAACATTGGTTAATTTTTAGTCATTATTAGATTATACCATCTACCGTTCGAACAGCCATCTGTCGGGTCGGGTCTACCCCTCCTCACGTGCGTCCGGACATACGTCATCTGCCGTTTGGACATGCGTTAAGTTGAATAATTGTAGTAGAAATTAATTTATTCACTACTAATCCATGTGTTTCCTCTCTTGCAAGTCATGTCTCTGTCGGAGCTACTGGAATCCTTCTACGACGAGCATCATGGGATTCGTCCGGGTTTCTTGTTGAGCATGTCAGGTGAAGTCGTCGGTAGGTCAAGAGCGTGTATCGGATCGGAGGGCATACGGAGACCATTGAGTGCGTAGAGGTGCACTAGTACGCTGACTCGGGCCCAGCTGAGTCTGTGCAGCGTTGATGTCGTCCTGTTGTGACATGTCGAAACGAGGGCCACTTGCAATCATGCTATGAACAAGGGACCCCGTAAATTCATCCCCGAATTATCCGCCCCCAAGGTACACTATCTGCAACTCCGGTCGCATGGAGGAGTTCTGGTCGTACTTAATTAGTCCTAATTAATTAGCTCATAGTTAATTAGTGCAGATTTATTTTGTTGTCCGTGCTTAGTTGTAATTTTTAATTTGTAGTAATTCATCGTCATTATTGATTTACTCACTACTAATCCGTGTGTTTTCTCTTTTACAAGTCATGCCTCTACCAGAGCTACTAGAACCCTTCTCCGACGAGCATCACCGGTGCCAACAAGCCTAAAGACATCCCCGAGGACACGGGATTGTTGGCACGGATGATGCTCATCGCAGAAGGGTTCAAGTAGCTCCGGCAGAGGATGACTTGCAAGAGAGGAAACACACGGATTAGTAGTGAATAAATTAATTTGTACTGCAATTATTCAGCTTAACGCATGTCCGAACGGCAGATGGCGCATGTCCGGACGCACGCGGGGAGGGGTGGACCCGGCCCGACAGATGGTATAATCTAATAATGGCTAAAACTTAACCAATGTTTGTAAATAAAACGGACGAGCGCTTGTCTACGCACAGGACGGCCGCGCTGCACAGCGCTTGTCCACGTGTGGGACGGACGGAGGAGCTATCGCGTGGCTCTACCACGCACGAGACGGATGGACCAGGCTATCGTGGCGTAGCGGCGCGCATCCGCTCGTCCCTGGGACTGCTCTGCATGTCATTTCTGCATTTTCGGTCGAACAAATGACATTTCTGCTAAAGCGTCTCGTAATACTGCCAGTTGAGAAAAAAAATCCTGGTTTGGGTTGTTTTTGAAATAATATTATTTTAAAAGAAATTTACAAAATTAAGTAGTCAAAAAAAATTACAAAACTAGGCTACTATCGTCATTTGGAATAGCGAAAGGGCCATGTTGCCATTCCAAATGGTGATAGTAGCCTAAGCAATAGCGATAGTAGGTCAGAACAGTGCAGAGAGGTTCCTGTCGTCATTTCAAGCTGGCGGCGAGGACCTATCTGATGGTCCTGAGGTAGGCTACGATAGCTACAAACAAAAATTTCTACCACGCGAACCGGGATGCGGGCAAGTAGATGATCACGGATCGTTACCAACAGACGCCACAGAGCGGTGGAAGAAGGATTGGAGCGATCTGGTCCAATGAAAGCGCGTCGATGAAGCGGTCGTAGTCGATCGTCAACGTCCGGCAAAGAAGTCGATCACGATGGTCGAGTCGATCGTCAATGTCCTCACGCGTGCGATCGTCTCCTCCAAAGAACGTCTCCGGTTCCTTGTGAAGATCGCGGATCGTCCTCAAGCGCAACAATCGTAGTAGCGCCTCTACGGTATCCACACGTCCAGGGAAGGAACAACCGAACGCCGGTGTGCTAGCACCAAGTCGTCAATAGAAGCTCTCAGGAAGATGGCGGCTAGGGTTTTTGGTGGTGTCTTCACGCATACCTCCCAACAGCCTCATGCATCTCCTTATATAGTGCTCGTGACGGATCCTATCCGGACACGTTTACGAATCGTATTCGTACTGGTTTGTTCCAACCCGTTAAGTGTGTGACCAGAGGTTCATGTGTAGTTCGGTTGTGACTCGGAAACCCTTTCCGACCACGAGTAAATAGCGGCTCCTAGCGAGAACATATCGATTCCGAATACACACAAATTATATCGGACGAACCTTAATGCAATATGATCTCGACGAGTCTTCATCACTTACGACCGAGGTCCTATCATATCTGACCGGTCCAGTATGTGGTCACGACGATTCGTAACTCCTTACGACCAGGTTACGACCACTCTGTGATTACGTTCGATCAGTCTATGACTAGCTCGTATTTGCATACGACCAGTCTGTAACTGTTCGACCTGAGCGACCTACTCGTGTATACTCCCTTTGCCTCACGATGTCTGGTTGAACTCCAGGTGAGATGTTGTGTCATCCATGGACTGTTCAATACTTTCTCGATCGAGTATCAGATAACTTTACGTGGTCGAACACTTCGACTACTAGTGGCATGGCCATGCACTTTCTTTATCGATCATAACGAGGGCCTAGAGACATCTCTCTGTTATGTTAGGAGGGCAAATCCATATCCGACCGGTCACATTCCTCTGCATGTTTCATAGCATACCCGAAAGCTACCTTTATAACTACCCGATTCACGGTGTAGCGTTTGGCAACCCCTAAGAGTGCTCTTACACATGTAGGAAACCATCTTGATCTCGAGTCTAAGGATTATACATCATCATTGCTTGAGACCAACTAACGACACATAGATTCATAACAATCTCAATAGTGTCTCAAGGTGGGTCTTATCCAACATCATGTTCTCTAATCATGTGTCCATATTATCGGTTTGATATCTCCATATCTATGACTCGTGAAACATAGTCATCAACCAATACATATGCTAGTCTATTCATATGTGTCCTCATATGTTTACGACTAGGGATCATGTAAGAATAATTATCGCAGGAATATAGAGTTTCACAACCAAGTCACATACTTGATAATAAATATTAACAATATTATTCTTGGAACAAGATAACACATTATCCAATGTCATGAACATAGTGAAATATAATCATCTCTATGATTGCCTCTAGGGCATATTTCCAACACTATCACCACTCCAACTGGCGATAGACCAATGTCATCGTTTCAACCGGCAACAGTGACCTCCCCCTGGTTTTTTACTATCTATTTTCAACTACATATTTTGTGGAAAAATTATAATGATATTACAAAACATTCAGCACAACATCATCATATTTTTGTCGATAAATCACAATGATATTACATAACATTCAGTGCAGCGTCCTCACATATTTGGTCAACAAATCACACTGATATTACAAAACATTCAGCACAACGTGATCACCTAGTTTTTTGACAAATCAAAGTGATATTACAAAGCATTGGGCACCACATATTTTAACAAGATGAACCTTTCCCGTGGCCACGACCTCAATGTCTGCCATATCGACTGCCTCGAGTGGGGCTATCGAATGAGGTCCCCGCGGTGACATCCGGGCTGCCGATGTCTCCTTCGTCCTGTGGATTTCTCGTAAGGTATTTCTTGAAGAAGTGCCCAAACTCCCTGCAAATAGAGCACTTCTTCGTATGACACCTGGTTTCTGCTTCGTCCATGTCATTCCTGATACGCCATACCTATTGTCGACCAACCTTTTCCTTCAGCCAATCAATGTCCACAGCCCAGATAAGTTGCTCCTAGGTCGGATGGCCAGTGAAATGGCCAACAACGCCGTAACCATAAAGCTCTGCACTTTAGGTTTGCATCACCTCCTCCTTGTTGAAATAATTAGAGAGGTACTGGCTGTGATGCTGCACCACCGTCGAACATGAAGACATGACATGTGAGCAGGGCCTATGCAGAAGAATAGGCTAGTTGCAAGTGCATACGCAACTAGCGCGGCGTAGCGTGCACTCGTGGGTGATCCTCTCGTGGTTCATCTCACGGCGTCCTTTATCCCTGCACAGTATCTTGAAGCGAAGCTCCTTGTGCCCATCTTGAATGCCCGGTACATCTCACCCTTCTTGCCCTTCTCCTCCATGTACTTGGTGATCATGGCGGAGTATAATACTCTATCATTTGCCACGGCGAGCGACGCATTGTTGCTTCTGTCAACAAAGTAATTTGTGGTACCGTAGAGAATTGCCTCCACAATACCAACCAAAGGGAGGCACTGAAGGGATACAGGTAGGCTACACTAGTTGGCAATTCAAAATTTCTACCACGTCGACCAAGAAGCCATGCAAGTAAGAGATCATCGATCGTTACATCTAGACGCGCAACGCAGCGGAACAAGAGTTGGAGCAGCCTAATCCAACGTCGAGCACGTCGATGTAGTGGTCGTAGTAGATCGTCTAGCGTCCTTGGTGTCGACCATCTCCTCCAGTAACCAATTGCGTTCCTTGCGAAGATCATGGATCGTCCTTGAGCGCAACAGCAACCGCAGAAGCACCTCTATGATATCCACACGTTCAGGGAAGGAACACTGTACGTTGGTGTGCTAGCACCAACTCGCACGGTAGGTCTCTCAAGAAGATGACGACTAGGGTTTCGATGTAGCGACTCACGTTATCTGTCTATCCTCTCTTTCCCAATAGCCTCATGCATCCCCTTATATAGAGCCCATGATGGATCCTATCCGAACATGTTTGTTCCAGCCCATTAAGTGTGTGACCCAATAGGTTCATGCGTAATCGGTTGTGACTCGAAAACCCTTTTTGACCACGAGTCGTTAGCTGTTCCTAATAGGACATAACGATTCCTGGATACACATAAATTATATCAGACGAACCTTTATGCAATATGATCTACGACCAGGTCCTTATTACTTATGACTAGCTCATATCTCTGTACTACTAGTTCATATTTAGTCTCGACCAGTTCGTAACTCCGTACGACCAGGTTTCGACCAGTCAGTCATCACATTCGACAAGTCTACGACCAGCTCGTATCTCCATACGACTAGTCCGTATCTGGTCGAACTGAACGACCTGCTCAAGTATTCTCCCTTTGCCTCACGATATCTGGTTGAACTCTAAGTGAGATATTTTGTCATCCATGGACTGTTCAATTCTTTCTTGATCAAGTGTCGGATAACTTCACGTGGTCAAACTCTTCGACCACTAGTGGAATGGCCATGCACTTTCTTTATTCGACCACATCGAGTGCTCTGGAGATATCTCTCCTATTATGTTAGGAGGGGCAAATCTCATATCCAACCAGTCACATTCATCCGCATGTTTCATAGCATACCTGAAAGCTACCTTTATAACTACCTAGTTACGGAGTAGCGTTTGGCAACCCCTAAGTGTACTATTACACATGTAGGAAACCATGCTGATCTTAGGTCTAAGGATTATACATCATCATTGCTTGAGACCAATGATGACACATAAAATCATAACAATCTTCAACAGTGTCTCAAGGTGGGTCAATCCAACACCATGTTCTCTAACATGTGTTCACATTATTGATTCGATATCTCTATATCCATGACTAGTGAAACATGGTCGTCAATCAATATATGTGCTAGTCAATAAGTCACTAGTGTTCCGACCAAGGAAACATTTAGAATGACATCATGTAAGATAAAGAGCTTCACCAACAAGTCACATACTTGTTAATCTTTATAATTGATGATTCATTCAAGGAACATAATAATATTTATTCAATAGCTCATAAACATAGACGTGATACAATCATCTCTATGATTGCCTCTAGGGCATTTCACCAACAGGCACCTTGCGCCGTGCATGACCTAATTGTACACCTAGGCTAGATTGGTTGTTATGACACCATATCGAGTACCACCCCTGTCATGTAGCAGCGACCACTTCTCCTTAGGCTTTTACTCAATCTAGTCTGATAAGCATTTCACCTGCGCCTTCGTCTTCCTCGCCACACTAGGACCATCTGTGGGTAGCTGTGGCAATGCTCCGGGGGCCTAGTCAGCGCTTGTAGTGGCCTTTTTCGCTACCTCCCTTCTGTGCGTCTGGGTCCACTCATCTAGAATCTTCCAGAGTGTGTCAAACTTTCGTTGTTGGTTCTGGTTGCATAACCGCTTAAACAAGTTCACCAAGTCTTTGTTGTTGAACTGCTTGTAGAAGTTTTCACCCAAGTGCCTCATGCACCACCTGCTTAGCAGATACACCCATGAAAGTGGTTCGCTCTCTCCTTGTTGTAGTTGAGGTATTGCACTCAGCAGGCCCGCATGCCAATCATGTATGATGCATATGTTATGACGACCCTGTACAAGAGAAATCATCAAATTCCTCAAGAACCACAACCATCTGTCTGTGTTCTCGCTTTTAATGAATGTGAATGCCACATGAAGAACTTGATTGTTCTCGTCCATCGCTATTGAAGTCAGTATCTGGTCCTTGTACTTTCTAGTCAGGAATGTGTCATCCACGCACAAGATTAGACGATAGTGCCAGAATGCATTGATGCATAGACCAAAGGCGAAGAATGCTCGCTTCAGTACCCTCTTATTGCCCCACTTCAGATGCATGGAATCTTGAATGTCGACATGAGTGCCAAGATTCCTGACTTGTATGACTTGGAGTTGGCCAGGGAGGTTGTGGTAGGAGTCCTTGAACGTACTGAACCTTGATTCCAATGTCTTCTGTTTTGCCCTCCACGCCTTGGCATAGCTGATTATGCAATGGAACCTTGCCTCAATTGCCTGAATGATGGATCGTGGCTCAAAATCTAGATTATCCACAATCTCACCATGCATGATGTTCACGATGAAGCCTAATATTAGGTTCTTGTGGGACTGCACTGACTCAACGACGACATATGTGAGGGACCACTATAGAGTATTTCCAGTAGGTATCCCACTTAGGCTAAAATGCGTGCACTCACCAATGGCATCCCTCTATGTCGCACTTCATGTCATAGCATCTTAAGTTAGACTTGACGATTGTGAATGTACGCCGCACCGACAAGGCCCAGAATTTGACCACCTCCTACATGGCCTCTTTCCATTTGTACATAGATCCTTGCCTGACCTCGTTCTAGTGGTACTCCCACGGCACACGGGAGCCTTCGTTAATGATGAGGTTGTCGAACTGGAATGTGTTCCACTCGGATGGAACCGTTTGTTGTTCCAAAGCATCCTTGTCATCCGATCTTTCATCTTCTGACAATGCCATGTAGTTCTGGTCTTCGAGATCCATCCTTTGGACTAGGGCTTCCAGCTCCTTACCCTCGTCAACAAGCCCACTAGCTTTCCTGACTGAAGGAGCTCCTTCCACAGGGTCTTCATCGATAAGATCAGCAACTCCCAGACCTTTGGCCACTGTGTGCGCTACGCTGTGGCTAGAGTCCCCGACTTCTTCTTCGGCATCACCACCCTCTTCTTGTTCAGCCGTCGATGTAGGAGTGGGCTTGGCATATGCTTGGGCCAGAAGGACCAAATTCCACCAATCGTCCCTCACCCTGCGTACATATGACTTCCATGACCTTGTTCCCTTGAGCTGCATTAACTCCCAATATGTGCCCTGTGGTGCTTGGTTGGCAAGGCAACTCAATCTCAGATCATACACAACATGGACCAAATCGAATCTGTGGAACAACCACCGCATCACAGCGCCCCATATATATACGCTGCTCTGGTCTTGTTAGGGTCACAGTCGCCGATTGAAAATATCACAAATCAATCCCCTCGGGACCCTCAAGAATAGTCCCCTGACCGTAATAAATTTTGAAATTGGTGGTGTCCGACATATTTGACGTACTGCACCGTAAACAAGATTTCCACGATTAACCACATATCTAAAACTAAACTACCCACTGAAAAAGATTATGTACAATATACTATACTACATAACCGTACATCTAAAACTATATAATCCATTCGGTTAAAAAAATTACCTAAAAGGTGGATGAGCGGACGGGCAGCGCTTCGCTAGCTTCTCTCCCCCACTACTCCTCTTTGCTCCTCTCCCTTCCCTTCCCTCCCATTTTTCTCTTTTTTCTGAATAAAAGTGAGTTCTACCAGAATTTTGGGGTCTTTTATAAGGTAGATTGTGTCGCCATTTAGAATGGTGACAGGGACTTGCAACTTGCAGGATCCCTGTCGCCATTTGAAATGGCGGGTTTCCAAAATTTTAATATTAAAAAATTTAGAGACTTGCGGGATCCCTATCGCCATTTGAAATGATGGTTTTCTAAAATTGTAATATTAAAAAAAATTAGGGACTTGCGGGATCCCTGTCGCCATGTCACCAGTTGGAGTGGCGATAGGTCCTTGTCGCCATTTTAACTAGTGATAGGGACCTCTCTGCACTATTCAAGTCCCTATCGCCATTCTCTAGGCTATTGTCGCCATTTGGAAAGGCGAAAGGGTGTCATTCCGACAGGGCCCTTTTGCCATTTGGAATGGCGACAGGGCTCTTTTGCCATTTCAAATGGCGACAGTCACCTAGTTTTGTAAAAAAAATGACTATTTATTTTTAAAATTTCTTTTAAAATAATATTATTTCAAAAAAATTCACCGATTTGGAGCCACGCTGGGAGGGATCCACACGTGGCGGACCATTATAGGTGTGATTCCGTGGGCCCCATATCTAGGGGCTTTTGCTGGATCACGTGCGGAGCAAGATGTGACGGGCAACTTTGTGGCTGTGCAATGTAGAAATATTATTATTATTATTTTGCGAGGGAGTGCAGAATTATTAGTAGTACTGTAGTAGTAGCTAACTTTCTTAGAGAACACACAGTAGTAGGCTAGTAGCTACCTTGGATTCTAGGCAAAATCGAACTCAGTAGCTGTAACGACCCCATTTCTGGGACCGTCAAACTTTTCACAACCATGTAGGATGTGTAGTTGTGAAACAAGAAATAGCATCACAAGTAAGCTTTTAATCACAATAAAGCCAAATGTTTATTACACAAGGATAAAACTTATCATCCGGTTTTGACACAGACATGGGCATCCAAACCCAAAGTTAATATATTACAAGACAAAAGAACTTCCAAACCATAGACACGCTTGGGCGTGGTCGAGACCTAATACCAGTAATCATTGCCATCCAGAGGTCCACCAAAACCTTGCTCATTAAGATCCTTAGAGTTCTCCCAGGTTTCCTCTGTAGTTGATTTAGGACTGTAGTTGATTTAGGAAGTATAAGTACACAACTGTACTCAGAAATCCATATGGAAAAGCTAATTAACTACATGCTAGGAGTTCAATGGATTGTTTAGGTTTTACCATATCAGGTATATGTGGATGCATCATTTGAGTTAAAACAGTTTATCTTTAAAACAGTAAAATCATACTAATATAACCTCAGGGGTTTACTCAACAATTGCGATTACCAACTTAACATCTTAAAATCTCTACTTATGCCTCATGTACTGGAGTCACACATGAACACAACTTCATTAACCGGAAGCACGGCGTATCCGAATACCATTAATTATGCTCTACAGAGTTGCCCAACTTTACCCACAAGATACCTCAAACTCATACTATCATGCAATATACACACAACATGATAGCATGTGACTGAGTTGAGATTACAAGGCATTCCCACTCCTCAACCTTTCTAAGCCTCTACCCGGTAGGTTCTTGGACCATACAATAATCGGGAAACCACCGGCCAATAGTGGAATATGCGGTCCGATGCTAACGATACCTACCGTTGTGTAGACCAGCAATGTCCCTCTAGGCCCACTCCTGTCCCACCCCCAAAACTACGGCTGCTCTATACACAAGAGCATATATTCATCCTATAGATATTAAATCGGAAGAGTAGTGTACTAAGCCAAGTTGGATATACTAAACACGTGGTTGAACGATTTTTGTGTCTGTTACTTGGCACAAGGTTCAAGTCCTTACCTGTCTCCAGCGAGGAGATGGACCACAACCAACTCGTGGTTGTCCACCTTCTCGGCCCCACCTGCGACTCACTTTTATCAAGTCTATTGGGTTGTCCAACCTCCTAGTCTCAACCCTCAACTCTCCAACAAAACTATTGGCGGCTAGCCACACTACTACAGAAAGGGTCATCACAGACAGTTCTAAACCATCATCACAAACGGTTTTAAAACATCTGAATTTATGTGTCTATGACGAACAAACGGTTATCACAAATGGTTTGTGAGCTGTCTATGATAAGTCACAACACAGACGGTTTTGTGGTATAAATCGTCTGTGAAGGACTACTATCACAGACAGCTTATACAACAAACCGTCTGTGATACGTAGGCCATCACAGATCATTATATATATCAACCATCTGTGATTGGAGACATATCACAAATGGTTAGTAAAAATAACCGTCTGTGATATCTTAAATATCACAGACGATTGTTGGTGGTAGTTGTTTGTGATTGGATACATATCACAAATGGTTAGTAAAAAGAACTGTCTGTGATATCCGACATATCACAGATGATTGTTGGTGGTAGCCATTTGTGATAGTATGCATTCACAAACGGTTTATACCACAAAATCGTCTGTGATAGTTCGTTCTATACCTTTAACTATACCTTTTTTTTGTTTTTCGGCTAGCCTCAAGAAATGCTAGCCATGCCCTCTGAAAACAAACATGCAGAAAACAGATAAATCACAATTGATTTTATGTAGAACAACTCAAAGTGATTTAAAACTCAATATCAATTACAAAAGAATGTTCATGTATGGTCGCTTGAGTTACAATTGAATTACAACTCAAAACGAATTACAATTGAACATGTACTAATCGGTGTTGCTAGAGTGAAACTCTCCTTTCGAGCTATCGATCTCCACCTTGATGAAGGTGGCAAGCCGTCTTCGAACATTCGAGAGTTTGCTCAGATCGAATGTACTTGATTCGATTGTCATGCCTTGTCCCTAGGAGGAGTAAAGTAGTAAGCATATATATTTAAATTGATAATTAGGAAATAATTATTGCGAGATTGACAAACCTCTGGATCCTTCGTCTTAGCACTCATGATTTCCTGCATATGATGCACATACGTTACCTTGTATTTGCTGGTGGCACTGCAAAAATAGAATTACATATATAGGTATAGTCAGTTTGAGAGGCCAGGTTACGAAGTGTTATATAGGATTATTGTGTTGTAGAAGGTATCAAAAATCGTGTCCTGTGTTATAGTGTGACGCTCAGTTCCTTACGTGTCCCTCCCCCGGCAACATTAGCGCTGAACGACCTACATGATTCCAAAAAGTTATCCTCGACCATTTCAAATGAAGACTACAATAGAGTTACGTATGGATGAAATGAGCATACCTGTCGAGTACTTTTTGCCCAAGGGTGAAGTCATGGTAGTTGTTGACTAGGGAATCAAGGTATATTACCTTGTTCCACTTTAGTACAATGACTAAAAGGATCCAGTGCCACCTACTCATGTATATCACTATAGTCATTAAACCTAAGTGCGTGTTGCGTGTAAAGTACAAATGAAATTTGTATAGCAAGTAGTGAAGCACTTACCCCTGGTTGTAGGGCACTAGTATGTAGTCCTTGTTGCGGTGAGCAAGCAATCCCCTCGTTATGTACTTCTTGACATAGGCTGCTTCTTGGGTGATGTAATGCTCAGAGATCAACTGTGGGTCGAGGAAACCCACTGGTTCTCGCGATCGCCGAGATTGTTGCATCATGAGTTATGAAATTTATCAGTATTATGTGAATGTAGGACTTGATTGTACACACTTGCAGTGTCTAGCATCGTAGAAGTGAGACGTTGAGGGCATCAAGGCTGAATAGTTCGAATATGTCTTGGAAGCCCACGACGACGTAGCCCGGCTTATGGAGGAAATGGTTCTTCGTATAGCTGACGGTGATTCTAGTAGGCCGGTTTTTCCTCTGCTCGTTGGTCGTCTCTATGTACCAGGCATGCAAAGTCACGCAACCCATTCCAAGGCAAGGTAATAGTGTGTCAGGGACCAACGACATTCCGAGGGAGAACGTCCCGGGCTTGTGAGGAGCCTTAATCTTCTTTGATTTGGCCTTAGCACCTCGCGTGCTATTTGTCTTCATGGGAGATGACTCGTCACACTTTTCTTGTTTCTTCGTCGCCGTCTCTACGGGAGCCGATACAGAGGCCTTCTAAACAGGGGTTGAGGTAGAGTCATCGAGGGATCTATTGGAGAGGCATGGTCGTGTTCCAGTCGTGGCACTGCAGTGTCTAGGGCGATGTCCCTCTTGGGCCACTAGACAAAAGTGTGCATGATATCCCCTAGTGTTATGATGTCTTCATTTGGGGCCTTCTCTAACGGGACAACAATAAAATTGTCATGTACAATGTCCACCTGGACCTTGGCGTAACCCTGTGCCAGCTGGGCATCGTACAACACTGTCCCTTTCTAGCATGGAAACGCCATCCCCTGCCCACCCTCAACAGAACTGGACCCAACCAGCCTCACTTGGAGCTTGCAGGGCGTGGGGCTCCTACAAAACAATACACAATTAGCTAAGGCGTCCTATAGGTCTATCTTTGGAGCATTCCATAGATGTACATTACCTTGATGTGGTCGATAGGTAATTGGACGTCACCATGTTCAGAAAGTGGTGTGGACGCACAGCTACTCTAACGTTGAGGTGGACTGGCTCCCAAAATCACAGGGGCGGCTTGCGACTTGTTGATGAGTTGATTCATTTGTTCCTGCAATGATGTTATATGTCCTCAAAATGCTGCACTAATCTTCACACTAATCTCCGCACGAATCTCCTCTTTCAACCATTCCTCGCGCTCAGTCTTGGATCTCTTCTGACTCCTATACGCCTCGGAGTCGTGTGGTAATCCCTGCCTCCAAGGTACGTAAACCCCAAGGCCTCGCGTGCGACCCAGGTGCTCCTTGTTTTCCACGGCTGTGGATAGCATATCCCTCTTCCTGACTACTTCAAAGGAGCCTTGAGAAGATTCGATAGTCAATATTTGCGTCAAGAGGCTATCATGTTATTTTAGACCCTACGAAGTTATAGACTTATTAACAACTAGGTAGTTCGATATATCTTACCAGACGTTGGGACACTCCCTCGTCTACTGGGTTTTTGAAAGAGATGATGCCTGAAGACGTGCTTGATGACCTGGTTCTTAACCAGTTTCGAGCGCGCTCATCTGTCATTCAGGAAAATGGCGGGGAAGCCTCCCACCAGACTGCCTCCTCGTCCTGCATCGTCCATCGTGGGATTTTTCCCATGTACCTAGCAGTGCCGAGTCTGTGGGGGTGAGTGTTTTTTTTATCTGGATAGCCTTGTACGCCGCACTTTGCTCCTGAAATTCATCAATCATCTTCATCCGCACAAAGGCATCCCATGTATCCCGCGACATGAAATGATAGTTTGTGAAGGACGTCCAATCCTTGTTCACGTACTCCGTGACAAGCGTGCTTTTGAAGGTCTTCCACACTTTTCGTATCGTGAGCAACGCCTGCTGTCGCACGAGTCCTTGGACTTCTGTTGGGATCTTGAACGAGCTTGAAATTTCAGCCCACAGCTGGCCTCTCTCTACGTTCGTCAGAGACTTTCAGCTTGGTGTGGTGATGGGGACTCGTTCCCCTCTAAGTATCCCGTAGGTGGTCCGAAATGCTACCACAGCTTTCTTGGGATGCAGAGGGACCCCAGTGGCAGTTACCTCCGTGATGATCATTCAGCCCTCAGGCCTTTTCGATATTCCTCTACCATCTCGTTTAGTGGCCCCTTTCTTCGGAGCACCTGACGCATTTGGCGACGGCGGCACATAGTCCATCGGAGCCCTAGGCGCATTCGATGATGGCGACGAAGACTATGCAGATGCCATCTCTGAAGATACACACCCAAAGAACTAAATTTGTAGGATTCCAATGACTAAAATTTTAGTTTGTATTTTCATGGAGAATTTCTCAATACTTTTGTCAAGTTTCTTCACTAATTAAAAATGATAACAATGTATCAGACTATGAGCTTAGAATTTAATGCTCTATTGGTTATGTCAAGAATGATGTCAAATAGCAAAGTTACTTTCAGTCAACAGAAGGTTATACAATTAACAGTGCACAAGAATCACTTGATTAAAACATAAACCAATCGACAGATTGAGGATTAATCACTTGATAGAATAAACAGATCACTAATTTTAGCAACATGATCCACTCGGCTAACAGAAGAAAGCCAATTGACTAACAGAGGAACAATAGGATCAGAATAACATGATCAGATCAATCAAGCAAAAAGAAAAGAGCCAAGCTATTAGATGTAATCTCACAATAGTAAGCAATCCTAGCAGCTCATGTCTTATTTGTTATCAATTTAATTTTACAATATGATAAAAATCATCACTGAGTAGTAAACTGAACCCACAGAAATACAATGCAATATCTCCCAATACTAGAATTAATCCAAATTCAGATTTAGATGAGCACAACACATATATGAATGTAAAGCACTCTGTAAACATAAACAACTCACAAAGCAGATGGCAATCAAAGCCACCGAGTAGAACCGAGCAAGGCACATCCAAAGACATTTTCTCAAAAAACCAAGTGCCGAGTACTAGCAATAACCGGGCAGTAAACCATGAGGTACAAGGAAACACCTACAAGCGTGGAGGACGTGGGAGTAGCAGGGCGGCGTCGGGGAGTAGCAGGGTGGTGTCGGGGAGCAGTAGGGACCAGCGGCATCAGAGAGACGGACGCACAGAAACAGCAGGACGAGTGGCGTCGGGGAGCAGCAGGGCAAAATCGGGGAACAGTAGGGACCGGTGGATAAAGGGAAGAAGGGCGGTGTGGGCGTCGGCGTAGAGGTCAAGGAGAAGGCACAGCATCGGCATCGGGATCAGGGAGAAGGTGCGGCGTCGACATCAGGGTCAGGGAAGGGGCTGCGTCGGTGTCGGGGAGAAAGGGGATGGGGTGGGCGAGCGAGGAGTTACGGGCGCTGGGGAGGGAGACGGGCGAGTAAGGAGTAAGGGCCAAAACTCTAGTGGGGTCCTACATATCAAGGGATATCATAGACGGTTCCATAATAGAACTATTTGTGATATGGTCTCATAGCACAGACAGTTCAATTTTAAAAACAGTGTGTGATAATGTCGGATCGGGGAGTAACACCCTCAAATCCTCTGTGTATTTCTGAACTAATCCCATGATTAGTAGCTAGTTCACACAGTAAACATATATGGTAACATCCATAAATCACACAACTTTATTAATAAAATCAGAGTTTATTACAAGAAAGGCTTACAAGCCAACAATAAAGAACACAACGGAAGATGGAGAAGAAGTAGTAGAGCCTAGCTAATTTGCCATAGGCAATTGACTGGGGAAGCAGCCTAGTCATCGAGATCCACACCGGTAGCGAAGTCCTTCTCCTCTGAACAACATTTTTTAAGCAAGGGTGGGCACAAAAATGTACTCCACAAGTTACACCCATAACAAAGTTAATGCATGCATGGATATTATCAAAGGAAGGCTTATAGGGTTATTTGTGCAAAAGCAATATTTGACATTTGAAATACAATACTAAGTTCAAAAGAAGTTTAGTCTATATATAAAATCAAATTTATTTTTTATTCATTAATTCTTGAGTATAGGATAAACATCCATACACAAATGGTGAAGGACTAACCCCCTTACACCAGGCTTTGTGCCCAAATTTTCCGCATGGAATAAACATCCATGAAATCATTTTTGTCAAAATATTTTTAAAACAAAACTATAGTCTAATCCGTGAAAGGCTTTGCTCAGTATGTCCATGACCATGGACATGGCTATTAGAATAGTTTTACAATCTGCAGAGGTTGTAAAACTTTACCCATAAGAGATAATCCACTCTTAATGTCCGTCTGACACACTTCTGAAGGTGTGCGACTAAGTGATTATCACAAGGCCTTTACAATGTACTATCCCAAAGTAGTCATGCCCGCTAAGGTTTCACCTCCTTTGGATTAAACTGTCCGTCGGAAGCCCCCTCTTGTGTCATGTGGGAATACATAAAAAGTAGGTCATTCTGACACCCACACATCCGGATGGCACAACCACATTGAAACGTTGCAAGTTAGTTAGCCAGGTCTGTCCCACTCCAGACTTGTGGTAGTATAAAAGGGCTTTACAATCAGCAGCTCGCAGACCAATCCTTAACTAACTGGGCGACTTCCAAAACAATCCCTGGGCCTCAACCATTCCTGAGAAGAGCCCGTGCATAAACTGGCACCCACCAACTATCCATTTCGCCCAAGTTCAAACCAGTTTTCATTTTATTTTTCTTTTCAAATCATTTGTAAATTTTAATGGCACAATAATGCCATAAACATATTTTAAACCACATTTGACTTTTTGGCTGAAAATTCCTAAATTGAACATTTTTGGTCTAAGCAGGACTAAGCGTATTTTTCCATAAAAGCATCTTGTCAATACTATTGTATTGACTAGAGTTTTATCTAGGGCGACAACATATGAGGGATTCGATATCCAAGATTTGTGAACTCCAAGATCAGTGAATCAACCATCAAAATTAGAATCATACTCTCCACATCAATCTATTGTCCACTACATCATTATTTAAATTAGTCCACCAACCACTGTAGATTAGCCAAACACAACTATTCAATTAACCCCACCAAGTTCATCAATTCTCTATAATTCAACTAATGCACTTGAATTCCATTCATAACTTATTATGATGGTTTAACCTCATTCTTTATTAATCACCTATACTCGATCAGTTTGTCAATACTAAACTTCCAACAATCACTAATAATACATCTAAATCCAATTTCACTATTTAATCATATTTAATAAATTCAATATAACCAAATCATCCAATTAATTCCACAAAGTTTACAAATACTTCATGATTCAACCAACCCACCAAAATTAACGTCCTAAATTGTTATGAAAATCCAACCTTTTCGTATTTCAATCACCACCTTTACTAAATCAATTTCTCAATACTAATTCTCCAACAATTTCCAATAATCCATTTAACTCAAACTGAGATTTGGTCTAAACCCAATTTCTCCTTTCGAAATACTAATTCTCCAACAATAACTAAAATCAATTTAATTCCGCCAAGATGTCCTTTTTTATTTAACGCAGAAGTAACGTATTCCTATAATCCAATATCCAACAATAATATATTCCTTTAATCCAATCTTTTCAGTTTCTTACTCCAAAATATATCACACCCGGAATGATTCTCCATATTACCAATCTTGACAAAAAATTGGCTACACAAGTGTTGGGATTTAGCTACAATTTAAATATAGGAATTTAAATTACTTTGAATAAAAGTAAGCATGCAATAATAATTTAAAACAGAATACATAATTTAAAATAATGGAATCAAACATGATCAAAGGTGTAACTTGCCTTGCTCAACTAGTTGTTGTTCTCAAACAGCGTCGAAATCTAACTCTCGGAAGTCGTCGAAATCTATACGCGAAAATAAGCCAAATTGAAACAAAATTCAAATAAAATCAAAAAAACATCAAAATAAAATAATTTTGGTTTAGATATCTAGATCTTGATTTTAGATGAATTTAGATATTTGAATCACTTGAATAGGAGCTCGGACGAAGGAGAACGGGTTCTCGAAAGATTGAAAATCACATGAAATGATGAAATTAGAATTTTTAGAACTTATGGAATTAATTTTCTAAAGGAAAATCAATTATTGAGTCATGCTGACGTCAGCAAGGGAATTTCAAATTTTAGCGTAATTATTTGTCAACAGAAAAAGTGGCTTGAGCCACTAACATGTGGGCCCCACGTCGGTGGACTGGGTCCATAGGAATTCAAAGGTCCACGATAGACCGGGCTTATGTAATAGTGTGGGGAGCTAGCGCAAGCATTGACGTGGGCTGCCACATGGATGGGGCGACTGAGGTGGCGCACACGTGACATTACGTGGCATGACACGTCGGCACAACAACGGCGGCGGGCACGGGAACCAAGGGTTCTGGCCATCGATTGCGCGGCGACGGCCGGCGAGGGCATGAATGGATAGAGGGGAACGCAAGATAGACATTTCTCACCTTAGCGACGGCTTGGCTCGATGGAATCGCTGGCGGTGAGGAGTTTGGCGGCGGCATGGCTCTTCGGCGGTGCTCCAGTGAGGAAGAGGTGGGTACCGCGTAGAACTTGAGGCCATGATGCCGGCGGTGTTAACAGTGTCGTCGGGGCATTGATGACGGCGGTGCAAAAGGCAGCGAAAGGGTTCATGGCCGGCAGCGAAGAAAGGTGAATTTCGGCGAGGTGGGAGCGAGAGAGGAGGGGGAAAGGGCACACGGGGCTTTCTTTTATAGGGGCCAAGGATCACTAGCCGAGGAGATCGTGTGCAAGATTTTTGCGGTGGCCTTTGAGGATTTGGCAGCGTTCCAGCAAAATGGCCGCGCGAGAAAAGGACGAGAAGGGAGAAATGGGCACGGCAGCGGTTTAGGACATCAATGCGCACGCGGGAGCAGAAAAATAGGAAGAAAATGGCGGCCATCGAGATTTCCTTTAAGGCGGGTAGGTTTGTAACAGTCCAATTATCAAGTTCCAGCTAAAAATAAAATTTAATTATTTTTTTGAAATTTTCTGAAATATTTATCTAATTATTTTAAAACCAAAATAAATTATTTACAAAAATTAATTACCAATTATGAGTTGGAAATATTTTATTTAAGTCCAAAAATGAATTAGGGAATTTCTGTGAATTTTTCCATAATGTTTAGACTTTATTTGCTATTTTTTAAAGCCTAAATGAATTTATCTGAATTATTTAAATCGCTAGAATCCAGGAACAGTACTTGGGCCGAATTTCCTCGACCCATCACTATTTTTCCCTCTCGCGTCCATGCAGGCCCGCGTCGTCAGTCTCCTCTCCCTCTCACTCTCTCATCTGGCCCCACCTGTTATCCCCATCGATGCCTTCGTCTACCTCTCGTTGAACTAGCACCGCCACCATTTTCGTTCGTTTAAGCACATTAACGCATCCGTTTCCACTCACAATCATGCATAATTATGCCCACGGTCCTCTTCAACTCACGAGTGCACTTAATCGCCCATTTCTTCCTCCTTTACTCGCATTTCTCTTCACCGCCACGCCGGCTTAAAGCACTTGCACACGTTCTCGCCACCTCGACTACTCATTCGCCCTATAAAAGGGGCCTTCACCTCCTCATTCCAACCCCGCCATCCACTTCATCCCAATTGTTTCAAGTCCGCCGGAATTCGAGGTTTAGTTCGTTGGCCACCGACACTCTCGTCGCCGATTGATTCGCCGTCAGCGACGCACTTCCACCGTTGACCGCACCATCCTCATCACCGCATCATGGGCTATTTGAGGCACACCTCCATGACACTGAAGCTTCACTGGAACACCGTACCACCTCAAGCCCGAATCGCTCCGCCACCGCAAAACCTCTCGCTGCTGGCCACTCCATTGTGCTCCACCGCCGCAAGGTATCACATAAGGTTCGGCGTCATCTTCTCTTCATTTTGTGCACCTTCGTGTGGCTCGCTGTGGCGCGTAGCACCGGCAACCGTAGGGACTTGTGCCACTCCTCTGGTCGTAACTTCTTCGACCAAGTGGTCGTAACTTCCTTCGACTAGTATAGTCGAAACATCTTTAACCAATGTAGTCGAAATCTCCTTTCAACCAATGTAGACGAAATCTCCTTCGACCAGCGTAGTCGAAACTCCTTTGACCAGGTAGTCGAAATCTCCTTTCGACCACGTGAAGTCGAAGCGGTGATCAGTACTCGGAAGGTGAATAGTACTCGGAAGGTGAACAGTGCTCGGAAGGTGAACAGTACTCGGAAGGTGAACAACACTCGGAAGTGAATAGTGTTTTCGGAATTCTATCATTTCTTCTGACATCCTGAGTAAAGCCACTCAAGTTAGAATTTGGTTTTGATTTGAAAATGGTTTTAGCAAATAATTTTAAGATGGTTAATCCATGTGGTAAAATTGGGTGGTTAGCCATGTGATAAGAGGGTATCCTTCACCATTCATATATGGAGGTTATCCACTATAAAACTGTCAATTTAAAATTTGATTTTAGTTATAGATTAAAAATTGCCTTAAAACTTAGTATGAGTATTTAAAACTGAAAATATGGCTTTATGCAAAATGAATTGTATCAGCCTCACTTGACTACACATGCATGCATTATATTCTATTAATTGGGTGTAGCTTGCGAGCACAGAAGTTGTGCTCACTCTTATTGAATAAAATTTATTCAGGTGAAGATTATTATCAAGATAGTGAGGATCAGGACGACTAGGCTATGCCCCCAGGCGATTGCCTATGGTAAAACGTGTGGCCTACCTATTTACTTTTACTTTCGTTGTTTCTTTATATTTGGCCTTGTGCCCAATTTTGTAAGTAACTCTGATTATCAATTAATAAATATGTGATATGATTTTGCTACCACTTTTGTTTGACTGTGTACACTAGCTATTCCTGGACTAGTGTATGAAACATAGAGAGTCTGGGATCCTTCGTTCCTGGGTTCGACAATATCACAGACGATTATTATAATAGGACTGTCTGTGATACATATCGCAGTCGGTTTATTCCACTAAACCACTTGTGATTGTTCCTTAGCTATATGAGCATTAGGTTAGGATAGTAAACCTTAGCTATATGTAAACAGGTGTTTTGTAGATTAGTAAATCTTGAATGCAGTAATATAAAACTTGTCATTCAGTAAACGGTTTCAACATAGATAGTAAATAGAAATTCAAAGCGGTTTTTTGATTTTGTATGTGTATGTGTGTGTGTGTGTTGTGTGTGTGCGTGTGTGCGTGCGTGTGTGTGTGTGTCTATATGTGTGTGTGTGTGTGTGTGTGTGTCTATGGCCAAATAGCGTGGCTAGTCACTTCTTACAAAGTTTAAAATTTAAAAGGTGAAACCTAACTAATCAAAGTTTTCTGGTGGCAGAGGTAGCCTACTATCTCCGTCTTCAAAACTTCGTAGGCGAAGTCGTCGGCATCGGAGGGTTTAGGATCAACGTAGGTAGCCAGAAACACATCCAGCCATTGACACGATCGTTCGAGAGTCACCCAAAGATGCTCCGACTGAAGAACCAAGTTGAAATGCATCTAGAGTCTCTCTTCCCTTGCTTGACGGGTCTCAGCTTGGTAGACCCGCTCGCCCGCCGCCTCGATGTTGGCTTCGAAGCAACGGCAATCCTCCTGGAGACATGCAATCTCGTTTTGGAGGACCACGTCGATGGCGAGGTTAGCTCGCCGAGAGTTGGAGGCCACTCGGAAGACGTGGCAGAGGAGGACATCGTGACGACGTATGGTGGCCATCGAGTGGCCCAGCATTACCTCCGGCTGAGGAGGGAGGACACTATTGTCATAATGTCCTTCTGCGACATCCGCCAGCGTGCAACTCGAGAGGTGCTCGTACAAAATGGCTAGGTAGGCCATCAACGCCGGTGTTAGAGAAGAAGAGTGGAGAGCCATTTTTGTAATTGCTATTTGTTTGTGCTTGAGAGTATAGAGCGATGTGGGGATTTATCTTCGGTTGTGAATGAACATTTTTTATAAAACAAAGAATAAATTTAGCACGTGAGATGCATCGGGGAACCGAAGAAGAGACACATCGGGGAGCCGAAGCGACATTGATGCATTTAAGAGATACATATCACAAACACTTCCAATCACAAATTGTTTGTGATACGTAATTAGCACAGACAGTTTTTGTTAAAACCGTCTGTGAATTATCACAAACGGTACTAATAAAAAACCGTCTGTGATGTTTGCAATTATCACAAATGGTTTGTTGTTGGAAATGTCTGTGAATTATCACAAACGGTTCGAATTAAAAACCATCTGTGACGTCTTTAATTATCACAAAATGTTCTTGTTAAGAACCGTCTGTGAATTATGATAGACGGTTCTTATTAAAAACCATCTGTGATAATTACGTATCACAGACGGTTCTAGCTGGTTTCAGCCATTGCTACATATCACAAACGGTTCTTATTAAAAATGTTCTGTGACCGTCTGTGATGAGGTGTCCAGTATAGCCTATTTTGTAGTAGTGTAAGGGTAAATAATCCTACCGAGTCAATGGAGCTCTGATACCAAGATGATACGAGGTCACCCGATCTTCTCGGCGTAGGATCAAGATACTCACGTGTAGTCTCTCGAATCATAGTGATCTTTTGTTGCCTGTGCAAGGATTAGCAATCTATAATTCACAAGACACACGTGCTGGACTTCACGACCACAAAGTGAAGCCCTATCGTGCTCCCAATTCCCAGCGGAAGGTTGAACGATCTTGATTATCAAAGAACTCCCAATTCCTCTGATGAACATGGTTCGTCCATGCTTGAAGAACAAGAGCAAAAATCAATCTATTATCTAAATATCATGGTCTAAGGGATACATATGGGTTACGATAGTATTATGGTGCCCCCTAACTCACACACCAAGGCCTAGGGCTGGCTGGGTTGTGTTTTGGCCAAACAAATCGAATCCACTTCCATCTCGGCCAAAGAAGCCAATTCAAACTATAAGTATGGTTCGAACTCATTAGCATAAATTCGTTCATACTAAGACTCAAAAACGGATTACATGACCGAGCAAGAGGTGATTTCGGTCAAACAAATAGGCACGTAGGCCTTGGAGCTTCCTCACGGTCATTGATCTTCGGTTTTGGTGAGAACCCCTTGCAAACCAGCCAGTACTCAAGAAAACTGACTCTCTTTCTTGATTGGCATGGCAACCTATGTGGCCTCCCTCATGCCTTGGGCTAGGTCCTCATGCGGTCGGGCCACCCTTGTTGATTGAGCTTGGCCTTGCGGATTGGGCCTCGGCCATGTGGAGGGCTTTGCTTCATGCACCACCACATGGGCTAGGCCCTTGGATGGTGGCCGTATGGCCTTGATCTCCATGGGCCAGTGGCATGCCATCACCTTCTTCATGGTGCTTCTCCAATGCTTTGTTTCCAAAGTTTGCACAACGCTCGAACCTAAGAATGCACAAAGTGTTTATATGAAATAGTATCTAATTCTCATCAAAGGCAATAGGATACTAATTAAGAAACAAAAGCACCTGTTGGTTTAGAAGCTTGGCTCTTGCTCTAGTCATTGGACCTTTTGGTGCTTCATGAACAGCCTCATGCACACTTGGAGTGGAAATGTAGCAGTAGTAGGGATATGCTCATCAGACACCTTATTGGGAGAGTGGGACAAGTAGGCGACCGGTGGAGCAGGGCAGGCAAGCAAGGGTATTTGTCCCGTTCTCAGTTGTAATTAAATATTTGTATTAAAGACCATAGCCTTGCGTGGTTACCTACTGTAATAAAGTATAGTTTCTATTTTATTGTTCAGCTGTGTTAACTTTGGTAAAGCTTATTATTCGTTGGAGTGGTGTCCTACCGGGTAGACGAATAATAATCTGTATGCTTAAGTGTGATTACCCTTCGGGGTAATGACACAGGGCACCACACCACAACAATTAGTTAGTTAAACTAATCACTTCAGTTAAATACCTCATTGTAGTTAATTTAGAATTAAATTATCTTACTAATGTGTAATCGATAGATGGCCCCGCATTAGATTTTGATTAAGCCATTACACTAATTAGATCAATTAGGGTATAGTTACCTATAGTAAGTAGTTTAGCAATATAATGTTAATAATAAATAATAATGACGATAATATGTCGATGGCATGTGGGTCATGCTAATAATTGATTAAGTAATATAATTAATTTAATTAAGTGTGTTATTAATATTTAAATTAAATAGAAATTTAACTAGAGATTACGTTAAACTATGATTTTGCACCTTTCATAAAATATAGCTATATATATATATATAATGTATAAATGACCACTAAACCCTTGGCCAATGCTTAAAAATAATTAATTTAGGTAATATTTTATCTAGTAGCAGACCCTAGGTCGTTAGCAATTGTCTAGTTGAAAATTAATTTATTGCAATAAGTGCAATTTAAATAAACGATAATATGAGAGATATGCCCCAAATATAATTAGGTCTTAATTGAAAATACAAGCTAAACTATGAGTCCATGCCACGTGAGATCCTCCCATTAGTGCTACTATGTTGAAATAAAAAGCAGCCACAATGATTCCTATAAATGGCCTCTTATTATTTAAATGATAATCAAGTTAATTAGCATAATTAATTGCTAAGTAAGAATTAGTAGTCAATAACACATAGGCCTTATATAGTTAAATAAGTAGTTAGAGACTTAACTAAAAATAGTAATTAGTATGTATTATAACTGAAAGTTAACCTAGTACATCAGGTGTACTTTAGGGTGCGTTTGGTTGGTGGGATAAGGTTAAATGGGATGGGATGGTACAGGTAGGATAGGATTGTCCTGTATGGGATGGTACAATTAGTCTGTTTGGTTGGTTGTATAGGATGATACAGGGTTTTGTTTGGTTGGTTGTATAGGATGATTTTGGATGGTTCAAGATATTGTTTGGTTTGGTGGATGAAGTTTGATATGATAACCCTCTCACTAGAGGTGGTGAGTTCACCTCTTACAATTGTGAGAATTGAGTTTAGAAATTGATTTGAATTTAAATTCAAGTTTGAAAATAGCTTTACAAACAATTAACTGTTATATTTTTTTTGCCAAGCCGAATTTGTGGCAAGGAAATTATTTTAACTTTCGAAATTTAACAACATTTAATGATATTTAATGCCATTTGACGATAATTGACAAAATTTAATGATATTTAACAACATTTAATGATATTTAACAACATTTAACGACATTTAACAACATTTAACGATATTTAACGATAATTAACAATATTTAACGATATTTAACAACATTTAACGATATTTAACGACATTTGACGATAATTTACAATATTTAACAACATTTGACGACGACTAACAATATTTAACGACATTTAACGATAATTGACGATTATTAACGACGACTAACACAATTGAGGCATTGACAACAAGAGGAATATGCATTAATGGATATAATTACAATAAGAGTGACCGAACAAATTTCTATAGATGTTGAGACATCCAGAGTTACTGCATAGTTATTGTAAACTACTTTTGAGCAAGTTTTATTGATCTTCTAGATATCAAATACACCTTACCAACCTCAATTAGATCATAAAACTGATCAAACACCGAATTGAATCCATGAATCCTATAACTAACGGTCCTACAAATGTTCAGTAATCTAAAGTTTGCAAATTGTTACAGAAACAAAGTGAAAACAAGGAGGGAAATGTGTTGATGTTTCAAGTGCAGCGGAGCAAAGGTAAGTAGTGCATTGCTGAAGATAGTAGTCATGTCCATACATTTTCAAGGTGGCTGTGAAGAGAGAAGAGCAGTAGGGGACAAGTTGAGAGATGTACACTAGCTTTTTTCTTTTTATTCAGCTTGTAAGAGTATTGCATACATAACTAAAGACATTAATATTACATCAAAATGTACAGTCTTGAAATGGTCCACAACGACAAACATTATTGTTTCCTTGTTTATGCCGCACAAGCATACCACCACGACGAATTCCCTGGCTATGCCAACATGGTCAGGAGCAGTAAAAAAATATGGATGCCGCCCAAATGTTATATTAAAATGGAAAAAGTCCGGTTTACTCCCTCGAACTATCAGAAAAGTCTGGTTTACCCCCAGAACTACAACACCGGTTATCTAACCCCCTGAATTTGCGAAATCCGGTCAAATAACACCCCGTAGCGGTTTAGAGCGGTGGTTTTGCTGACGTGGCCGGTTTTGTCCAAGTCAGCAAGTGTTTATCACCCAAGTCAGTATCCAAGTCAGCATGTGTTTGTCCAAGTCCGCTTTCTTCTTCACAGCGCTGCCTCCCTTTGCTCGTCCTTGGTGCTGCCGCCCCTAGCTCCCTCATGCGCGCCCGGCTTCATGGCTCCGCCGGCACCGCCGGCCTACGTCGCGAAGGAGGCGAGGAAGGCGTCGATGACCGGGGACGCCATGGCCCTCCACCTCGCTAGCGGCGGCGAATCTCGCGGCGGCGTGGCGCTCGTGGAGAAGTTGCGGGTGCAGGGTCTCCACCTCCCTCCGACGCCGCTGCCGCAGCTGCCGCCTCGGTGCCCGCGCCATGGCCACCATCTCGTTCGCCATGGCCCTCCACCTTGCTGGCGGCGGCAAATCTCACGACGGCGCGGCGCTTGTGGAGAAGTTGCGGTGCGACGAGCAGCTAGAGCCAGAGGCCCTGGGGAGGAAGCGACGCCGGGGGGAGGAACCGGAGGCGGCGCAAGTGGCAGCAGGCGCAGCGTAGGAGCCTGGAGGAGAGGGCGGCGCCATGGGGAGACCCTGGGGAGGAAGCGACGCTGGGGGGGGAGGGGAGGAGTCGGCAATGTTCCGCGGCATGATGCGGATGGTGGGGATGAAAAGCAGCGAGATGGCGGCAGGGAGCCACGCCATAAGCAGCACGAGCGACGCGTCGTCGTCATTGACGTCGTAGATGGCGCGGTAGAGCTACGTGAATATGGTGCCACTGAGGCCAACGAAGCCCTTGAGAAGGTCGAGCACGACGCTGCGGTCCTCGGGGAAGTTCTTGACGGTGGTGACGAGAGCCGCCGCCGCCTTCCTCCTTGCTTCTTCTTGTGCGGCGGCAATGATGGCGGGGACCTCTGGATCCACGACGAGCAGCTAGAGCCGGAGGCCCTAGGGAGGAAGCGACGCCGGGGGGGGAGGAGCTGGAGGCAGCGCAGTGGCGGCGGGCGCGGCGTAGGAGCCCGAAGGAGAGGGCAGGCGCTAGAGGCGGCGGTAGAGCCGGGCCAGCCGGAGGAAGGGAGAGGCGGCGCCATGCACCGGATTGGAGAGAAGGAAGGAGAAGAGCCAGCGGAGAGAGATGGAGGAGAACACGTTCACACTGGTCAAACACATATTGACTTGACAAAACCGGCCACGTCAGCAAAACTACCGCTCTAAACCGCTACGGAGTGTTAACTTTTTCCTATTAAAATTGCAATATATAATAGTCCATGGATCCTATAGCTAACCGTGCTACAAATGTTCAAATGTTCAAGAATCTGAAGTTTGCAAATTGTTACTGTAAACAAAGTGAAAACAAGGAGGAAATGTGTTGATGTTTCAAGTGCAATGAGCAAAGGTAAGTTTGAACAAAGTGCAAAGAAAACCATTGGATGAAAACACTTGAATGGATCATAGTATCATAATCAATAAATTGAATGTAAAACTGGGGTCAAATAAACAAGTTTTTTTTAAAAAAAAATTCTAGCATCCAAATGACTTCTGTTGTGAATTGAATCGTGCAGCAGGAAAATGACTAGCAAAATTTGTTCTTCAATGCTCATAGCAGACCCCTCATCAAAAATAAATAAATGTCAGTATCCCATAGAAAAATGACATAAATTAACAGCTTCTTGACACCATGATCTTCAATTTCTTCAGAAAGAATGTCATCCAGAATGAGCTAGAAACAATACCAAAGAAAAGCAATTAGCACCATGGAAAGGAATCAGTGGGTGCCAGAGATGCTAAAATTGACCACGCTCAAGGTCGAAGCTCGCCAGAGAGGAGGTATTTTATATCACTCATCAAACAAGCAACTTCACATGGGCTCTCATTCTCTAACAAACATTATTCGATAGTATTTTCTTTTGTTCTCATTATAGTTTTCTGTAGCCATTGCTAAATATACAATTGTTTCAGACACATTATCTTTGTCTTGTGCATATATTCTCTAATAGACAGTGCATAGCCAAACTGAAATTCTAACAACCAGTTCATAGACTTTCGATGTCGGTAAAATCGCTCTCAATACGAAGATCATTATGTCAGTCTTGTGCATATATTCTCTAATGAGAGGTGCATAGCCAAACGTAAATTCTAATAACTAGGTTCGGACATTCAATGTCAAGAAAATCGCTCTCAAGACGTAAGACCATTATCACTTCATCTATAGCACTCGCACAATAAGTTTAATGGATTTGATTTAATATGACTGTAAATGGCAATCCATTCAAGCTAAGTCCAAAGCATCAAACGAAGCAACTATTTGTGCTTTGCAAAAAATAATTTACATATGAACAATTCAACATTTCCTTCAACCTAGAAATGCAATTAAGTGTAACTTCATAAGCTTCATTCAGATAACAACAATACAAGGACCTATGATCAGTATAACATGCTAGAGATGCTAGAGCAACTCATCGAAGGGCAAAAAGAATCACAACTACTAACCTTTCCCAAGCAAATCAAAGTCTGATACTGGCAATTTCGCTATAACTATGATCCAGTTTTCACCCCAAGAATCACAAAATCTCCTTGATGAAGTCGAGATTGAGTGTGTCGCGCACAATAAGGAACATGCCAACCATCAAGACCACCAATATCACGACGACATGATCCTCGCTCAATTTCACGGGATCTTCCGCCACCACGAGCCGCCTCAACAAGGATCGGTGGGAGTAGTCTTGCGTCTTGCGTCTTAGACGCAAGACGGCACTCGATGGGCCGTGGGCCTCGGCGAACCCGACGGTCGGCACGGCGAGCTCCTCCGGCCGTCTGCGTCTTGCACCGGACACCCGCCGGAGAGGCCCAAGACGGCACATTGGCCCGCCGTCTTTGCCGTCGGGCCGTGTCGGCACGGCGCGGCACAAAGTAGCTATTGCGCGACGCGAGGAGGCAGCGAGAGAGGCGGCTTGGGCCAAGGCCCAAGGGCGGCGAGGTCGCCGAGGTGGCCACGTGACGGGAGACCACCATGAGCCCACGATGCCACTGGCTGGGGCCTCCTCCTCCTTGTCGCGCCGAGCCCTGCGGCGCCGTGCCGTGGTTGGAGATCTTGTGAGGCCGAGCCGGTTGTGGTTGGAGGCGGGAGGCGGCGGCTTGGGACCTTGCTGGCGTTGCCGCCTTGGGCAGCTCCACAGCTAGGCTGAGGAGGGGAGGAATGGAGCCAGCAGCCAGCCAAGCCATGGATTGGAGACGGAGGTTGAGAGAAGCGAAGAAATGAAAAGGAACCAAAGCAGAAGAAGAAGATAGAGAATTAGAGAGAGAGAGAGTAGCTCTGGCCAGTAGCCACTGCCCACTACTCCAAGTCCACTAGCATGCGGCTCGGCTGCAGTCGGCAGAGATTGGAGTTCTAACGTGTCTTGGTCTTGGAACTTGGATGTTTGGAAAGGCTCAAAGCCTCAAAGGCAAGTCTTGGTCTTGGAAGTTAAGGCTGAAACCTGAAAGCCTCAAAGGCAGGGAAAGTGGCGTGTAGTACTACCAAATATTTAATTGACATTAAAACTACCTGGTGGCTGGTGCTCTATGCCTCCATGTGAGTATGTGACCATGTGCATGCCTGCTTGCTAGTACTACTACTAGTCTACTAGACTAGAGTACTAACTAGTGCACTGGTGCATGTGATGACTGATCGGTGATTAGAAAAATTATGTACAGAGCTGTACTTATATAAGTTGACGAAAAAATAGAATCCTACACACACAGCCCAACTGGTAATTAGCTAACAGTTTGCTAGTATTAGTAGTATTGTTATGTTATACTGTAACCATACTATTAGTTTTTCTATTGAGTGTGAATAACTAAACTATTATTAAAGGATGAGAAAGAAAAGAGAAATCTTGAATGATATGAAATTATGGACACTTAAAAATTGGAGGGGAAAGTGAAATTTCATTAATATTATATACAGACATGGTTACTGTCTCGTTAAAAACCTTACGCCCCAGTGCGGGGTTTCCCCGGTAAGGAAAAGAGTGCAGTAACTACATTTATACATACATGTCGGCTATTCGACATTGAGATCGGCTAACGCATCTACGATCTCAGCATCCTCTAGTTGATGCTGTTGTCGCTCTTTTGCCAATTCCCAGTCCTTGAGGCAGGTAATTGCCTCCACTATCTTAGGCGTGAGAGATGACTGCCTTTCTTCAATTATTCTTCCTACCATACTGAACGTCGCTTCTGAAGAGACGGAGGACACCGGAACCAGTAGAACATCTCGTGCGAAATGGCACAGCACAGGGAATATTCGTTTGTTGTTCTTCCACCAATCAAGCAAATCTAACTTGCCTTCGCCAGAAAGATCAGGATCCATGTTTGCAAAATCATGCTCCAAGTAGTGGTTCAGTTTGGAGGTAGAATTCCACTTGGGGGCCGCTTGAGACTGAGAGGGTGAAGAACTAGACTTTCCCTTCAGCTTCTTCCACAAGTGCGCTGTCAAGCTTGTCTTGCTTTGATGCATTTGCTGTGAGGCCTCCGATCTCGTGCTACCGCCAAGCTTGTCATGATACAAGCGGAAAACACGAACAAACTCCTTTTTGACGTGTTCGAAAGCTTCGGAGAAATCAAGGCCGAGGCACTCACCTATTCCCTCCATGGCCATCTGCAAACCTGCTAACTTTTTTGTAGGATCCAAAATGATAGCAAAACAATATAGGTGTGAAATAGATCCAAAATATTTAACAAATTTTTCCTCCATTGCTGCAACAACATGACCTAAAAGGGGATGTTCTCTAGATTTAGCAAACTTGTTTGCAATTAGCCAAATAAAATCTATAACTAAGTAAGAGGTAGGATAGTAAATACCGGATAGAGTCTTAGTTGCTTTGTAAAAAGGTCTCAAAAACTCTCGAAAATAACTAACAATTTCCCAATCTGAGTTAGCGACTACCAATTTATCTGTGTTAGCATTGACAAAGACAGATATAAGATGTTCATACCCTTGCACCTTCTTCAGCATGATGTATGTCGAGTTCCACCTCACCTTCATGTCAAGACCGAATTTTCTTGGGGCCTTGTTGTTGGCTCACGCAATATACTCATCGGCCGCCACCACCATTGAATGTGAGAGGAAACGAAGGGCATCGCGGATATTGTTCAAATAAACGCCAATCACCTCCATACCGTCTTGCACAACGAGGTTGAGGATGTGACATACGCATCTCTGGTAGAGAACATATCCACCAATATATGTCTGTAACCTTGGGGTGAGGATGTTTATAGTTGTTGTATTCGACGATGCGTTGTCAAGAGTTATAAAAGCAAACTTATTTCCTATTTGAAAATCATCAATTACCCCTAGTATGAGCTCAGCAATGGCATCTCCCGTGTGTGATTCAGTAATTAACTTAAACCCTATGACTCTCTTGTTTAGCTTATACTCGTCATCTAAATAATGGGCTACAACACTAATGTAGGCAGTTCTCTAGTGCGATGATGTCCAAATATCCGAAGTTAAAGCAAAAGAGTACTGAACTTTTAAAAAAATTTCTTTTAGTGCTGCTAACTCTCTACTATATATCCCCAAAATATCGAGCGATGTCGTTCTCCTACTAACATGTTGGTATTGTGGACAAAAGCGCGTTGGATCATTCTTTCAAGCTAACGACTTTCACCCATCCTAATCGGTTGATCCTCGAAACAATGAATCTAGCAATTTCCTCACGGGCATAATGAGGATTGTATGTCCAAGTACTTACAGAGCCATCAGCCTCGAAGTTGAGCTACGTCTGGACTCCTCCACCTCGTGTGTGCGCCCCCATCTTTTTCAAGCATGCTTTGTAGTGTCGGTTCAAGTGCCCCGTCCCTCCACCTGTACGAGCAGTTAATTGAGCTTTGCAATAATTACAAGTTGCGATTTCTACCATTTGGCCATCTCGAATTTCCTCGCTTCAGGTCATGTGCTTCAAAGACGCCCTTCGCCTTGGGCGCAAGCTATCGCCGGAGTGGACCCTTCAATATTGCCATCCGTGGACGGGGTGCAAGTCCGCATCTCCATCGGGTCCGAATCGTGTTGGTACTCCTCGTATCCCTCATCATCGATCCATATGACGATCATCCATGCCGTAGTCCCCATGCTCGGAGAGAGGCGATGGGCATCGATGGGAGAGGCGGAGGAGGAGGACTAGGGGAGCGGCGGGAGATTGAGCGGCGTGAGACTGAGCGTCTCCCTCTCCCCGCTGCTGCTTTTGTGCTACGACTCCTCGCTAGCATAGCGCTACCGAGCTCCGTCGCTCCCTCCGTCAGCTTTATGTTTCGACTCCTTGGTAGCATGTTTTTTATTTAATAGAGCACTAGAGCAAAAGAGGAGCTGCGTTTTGTGTGGAGAAGAAATGAGCAAGAGAGAGTCAGCAGAATAAAAGATGAGCTAAACTTCGTATGGAGAACAAATGAGCAAGAGAGTTTCTGTGGTGAACAAATGAGCTATGGACTTGTGTTTTTATAGGCATAGTCACTTGGAGCACCGAAGAGAAAGAATCCTGCCGTTGTGTTTGCCCGTTGCCTCTTCCCTTTATCGTGTCTTGTCATATCAAGTAACGTCATGTCATGTCTAGCGAAGAGTCGTTGGTTTATTTCCGTTACCTCTCAATAAGTCCAGCTGAATTTTTTGCGTGTTACTACAATGTTGCTGTTACCTGTTGTCATGTCAAATCAGCTGGCAATGGACTCATGACCTATGCACCCATCCTATGCGTAGTGCAGTACAGCAGTACTGCTTTCCAAGACGCAGTGATAAATCGATCAATGTACACAAGGTTCACCGAACACCATGGGCCTAACACATGAATTCGCTACACCTGGTCAAAAATGCCATCGACGGCTCTACATTAAATTAATCTAGTGTATGTGGATGGCTGGAGCCTGGATGCCTCGCCCTACTACGAATAATTTGGTCAAATACTAGCAAGTTGAAACAGTTGCACGAGGGTCATTCCATTAAACTAAACCAGCTGTCCAGCTCTACTCAGGCTTCCGGAGCCTTCTTCTTAACGCCACCTCCCCCTCCTGTCCTGTGATCCTGTCCTGAGTCCTGAGTTCATGACTATTGGGTTGAGCTGCCACTTTCTTTTCCTCCTCGTTCTCCCCAATCTCCCGAGCGGCCAAAGCGCCACCGCGGCCGGCGAGGGCGGCAAGCCGGTGGTCACTCGGCGGGTGTGGGCGCGGCGGCGCGAGCGGCGGCCGGCTGGCGGGCGCGCGAAGCGTCGGCGTATAAGGGTGGCGATTCGGCGAACGCAAGGCTGGCGCAGGCGCTTGCTGGCTTGAGGGCGGTAAGCAGCCGCTTCGGCTTCGGCGAAGGGCGCGACCACATGCGAGGGCGGCAAGCTCTCTCGCCTCAGCGCCTCAAGCCCGCTAGTTTATTTCGCATTGCTTGTGTTGTGTTTTGTGTAGTTCGTTGTGTTGTGCAACGTGCATCTTCTTGGTTTGGTTTAGGAAGGTTTGTTGAATGCAATTTTGATCATCTCGTGCTTGTAGTTTTTCGTTTCCATCATCTCCCCTTCTCCGGGCGGCGAAGATGGCTTGTCGGTCTTGGCGTCTTGACCTTGGGGTCTGCAGTCGTCTTGCGCCGTCTTTGATCGTCTTGGCCGCCGAGCATTCGCCCCATCGGCCGGGCCGTGTCGTACACGTTCGCGAGCCCACGCCGCCCGCCCTTTGAAGAGTGCCATGACGGCCCGACGCGACGTGGCGTGGCGGGCGTTGAAGCGGCCATGCCGACAAGACCTCGGGCCACCAAAAGCACGGCCCAAGTCCTGTGTCGTGACCGGAAGTTCGGCGAGAGCGCATGTCGTCGCGCCAAATTTCATCGGTGCTAGTGTCCGACAACGGTGATGTCAATGGATCGCCTGCCCCTGGTGGGCTCGGTTCTTGACATGGTGACGGGCCTTCTTATTGGGTGGCCTTGGCGAGGTCGACGAGACGGCACGGATGGCTCAATGGCGCCGGGGCGACAAGGATGACATCGCCAGGAGTAGCCAGTGGCGGCGGGTGGAGCTGGGATGACCTCGGGGACGAGAACACCGGAGGCGCGCTGGGCCGACGCCGACGGTGAGCGCGTGGGTGAACGATGAGGAAGGCGGCGAGGTTGGCGGCGCGCGAGGGCGATCGCCTCTGGCGGCGGCCTTCGGCCTCGAGGCGGCGGGCGAGGCGTCGAGGGGTTGTTGGCGATGGCCTTGACTGCGTCGAAGTCGGAGTAAGTCGCCGACGCCTTTCTGTGGGGGAGAAGATGTGCAGGCGGATGAAGTTCTCTGGGGGGAGGAGATGCGTGTGGCGTGGATCTGGGAGATGATCGCAGCGGGGGAGTGGGAGATGAGCGCAGGCGGGCGGCGGGGTTCTGCCGGGGGAGGCGAGGCGAGGAGAGTGAGCGCACTCGCGAGGAGAAGCTGGAGCATGTGGTTAGCGTTTTTTCGACGAACGGGATGATACTAATATTCTTTCTGAGGGAACGAGTTGATTCTGAATCGATCAGTTTCATTCACTGAACCAAACACGTGAATCGTCTTATTTCTTGAATCATCCGTACTGGACCAAGTCATTCAATCATCCAAATAGACCCTTAGTGTATGCATGGCCACGTAAGTAATTATGTTAGTGAAGATTAACTCAATGATATGTCACTAACACCTAGGGGCCACTTATTAATTTGTAAGGATAATATCTAGTTAATACTCACAGGTCTTACCTAACTCTTATGGAACTTTTTTGATAAATAGAAATTTACATAGGAAATCATTAAATAAACTAGGCCTCGCTGTGAGTCGTGGTGAGGTATTTTCAATGAAATGATAGTAATTCAACAACAAAGCAAAGCCAAATTGATTTTGTCTATAACCCACAATTATCTACTTCCAATAGAAGAGCAATTCGTAAAAGAAATAAAGATTAGTATATCCTACTTGCTAACAAAATATCTCCCATCTGAATGACACAAGAAGAGCATTCCTGATAATACTCTCTCTCTCTCTCTCTCTCTCTCTCTCTCTCTCCTTTTCCATAATTTCACCACCAACGAATATTCCGGGAGCCCGACCCCTCTTGTCCTAACTCTGAATCAAATAATTCTCGATCCTATATCCATCAAAAATCCAAATCTATACCCTCATACCAAATGCATGAAGTATGGGATTTATTTGAGTTTGTCTGAATTCTTTTGGATCTATTTATTTGCCTTGCCTTTATTTGGTTTCGTTTGGTTGTTTTCAGGCATTCTTGCATACGGTCGTAGTTTGCAAAATTAGATTTCAAAGTCCTGGAGTAGCAGCAATTCGAGCAAGCGCAAGAACAAGACCAAGGTTATCAAAACATTGAGCAAGGTGAGTCAAAACTTTGATCATATTGCACCTACTTTTGAATGCCAATTACGTTTTAAATTATTCAATTGCATGCTATATTTTGATTACAATTATATTGTCATTAATGCCTTAATGTTAAGTGAGTTGTTAAATTCCATTCATTGAGCTTGGACATTAGCCTTTATCACTCTAAAAATAATGGTAAACATGATTAGTCACTAAGTCTGTATCTATGTGTCATGCTTAGCATTGCTTACATATATTGACATGGGGACATTAATTTGCCCTGACATTATTCAAACATTAAAACTTGGTTCAGGCAACCATTGGAGGTTAATGGCTGGTATGTTGAACTTGGCAAGTATTTTTCAAACAAAAACTCAAACATTGTCTTAGACTTGGGTGGATGGTTAGTAGGGTGGGTGCGGAGGTAGCATGAGAACCGGTAATGTGGTAGTTTCGCCCAAGTCAATTAAAGAGCGAATCTTGTAATGACCTCTCGGGTACTATAGTGCAACCACATGGCTATAATGGTGTCGGCTTGGCCAAATAATTTGTCGAACCTTAGTACCCACTTGTAGTAAGTGCAACATGTAACACCTTGTGCAAGTTGCTCTGGCGGGAGGTCTAGGGACTCGGGCTACACAAGTCTTTCTGGCGAGAGGTCCAAGGACTTGGGGTAGTGTACCCAAGTCGGTCTAGCAGGAGGTCCAGGAACTCAGGTTACACAAGTCGGTCCGGTGGGTTGTCGGGACCCCGGATATGCAACTCCGAGACCCTCTGTGTATTCTAAACTAGTGCCATGATCAGTATCTAGCCCACACAATTTGCAACATCGATGAAATCATATCCATACAACAAGGTAGCTAAGAAGCAGATAAATTAATATTACTTAGTAGTAAAAGGACCTTATGGTCAAGGTTTTACAAAGCTTGCCACGCAGGGCTAAAGTCACGACCAGATCTAAGACCAGATCCACGACCAAAGTAAACTTGCAGCAGAATAAAATAGGCTCGTGGAAGCCATTCGACATGCCCACAGACAATAGAGTGGAGAACGCATCCTAATTCGTTTAGTCTTTGAAATACTCCTCTTCACAGAACTCGGTGCTCCCCGGGTCTTTTTCGGTGACTGATCAACAAATGGCGCAAAGTCATGAGTAAGTCATAGAGAAATGTATGTAAATAGTATTCATGCAAGGCTTGACAAGGATAGCTTTATGGCTATTTTGTAGAAAGCAGTATTGTCAGTAAATACAGTAAGTAGATTGTAAAGCACAATTTGAAAGATTAATACATAAGTAATCAAGTTTCTTTGAAACAACTCGTGAACACCCTGTTCACTTCCCAACCAGCAACCACGACCAGATCGCTTCCACGACTAGATCGCTTCCCAACCAAACCATTCCAACAACTACTCGAAACCATCCATGACAAAATTTTGAGGAAATCTACCCCTCGTGTGAAATCACTAGGCATTGTCCATAACCGGGGACATGTCTATTTGAATAGTTTTACACTCTGCAGAGGTGTACAGCTTTACCCACATGACACGACTTCTCTAGTTTGTTTGGCATCCGTCGATACCACTTCTCACTACCTTAGGTAAGTAGTCTAGAGCATGTGTCAAGGCCTTTACAAAGTTCTGTTTTGACCTGGTTCTGCTCGCTAAGGCTTCGCCATTCTGGACCCCCTCTTGCGCCAATTCATCCACCAAAACAGAACTAAATAAAAACATTGCTAATTAGTTGGCCAGGTCTATCCCAGTCTAGACATGTGGTGGTACGGTAAGGCCTAGATTAATGGCACACAAAATTAAGTCCTTAAAGACTACTCAGGCAAGGCAACCACATCCCAAAATCTCCCCTTTTAATGCACGATCATTTGCCTGAGTATGAAATCATTTTTTATTTAACCCGACCAAATGACAACCCTTGCCATGGCACAACAACTTTTAATAACAGTGGTCATGCCACAATTCCATAAATCATTAAGTCAAGTTTATCATCATTGAATCATGTGATCGAGAAATCATCGCATAACTAAAGCATGACTAAGCATAATACGCACCCATATTGGTATTACAATAATGTCCAACTAAGATTATCCAACCTATAGTGTCCAAGAGTACATGTCAACATGTCATTCACAATTATTCAAGGAGCCATACTGTCAAGTAGGTATTTAACTATTCACAAAACTATTTTTATATAACTAGCCATGCATGTTTATATCAAACAATATAATTTTATAAATTAGGTACGACATGATCAAAGGTCTACGACTTGCCTTCATTGAATGCTTGAGTTGCTTCGGCAGACGGTTATAGGAATTCTTCAGAGAAGCCAGAATCTTCGTTGAAGTGTTGAGATGCTTCGGTTGTCGGGTCCAAGAACTCTTCTGAAACACAAAAATCTATACGTGTGAAAAGATCCAAATAAACAAAACAATCCCAAATAAAATCCAAAAAATTACCAAACTAGAACCAAAAGGAAGGTACTAAATTTAGAGATTTGAATCACTCGAATCAGAGTTCAAACGAAGGAGAATGGGCTCTCAGAAGGAGGTTCGACTACATGTGGTCGGTAGGAAGTTCGACTACTTGGTCGGGAGGAGGTTCGACTATTTGGTCGGAAGGAGGTTCAACTGGTCGGAAGGTTTCGGTGACCTGGTCGAAAGAGGTTTGACTGGTCGGAAGCAGCATGACTACCTAGTCAAAAGAGGTTCGATAGGTTGGAAGGAGCATGACTACCTGATCAAAAGAGGTTTGACTGGTCGGAAGGAGCATGACTACCTGGTCGAAAGAGGTTCGACTGGTCAGAAGGAGCAGAGGAAATGCGGTGGCTCCTGTGAAACAAAACTGAAGTTGAGTGAGGGGATTTCTTCAAGGAGCTCTCGGGCATGAATTGACGTGGGTAGAAGAGGAGGGGGGCTGCACTGGTTGCCACACGGGTGCTGACGAAGGTGGGTGGGCAAGGAGGTGCGCACCAAGTTCGCCACGACCTTGCGATGCCAACAGTGAAGACCACGTCGGCGAAGAAGCTTTGACAGCGGCGCGATCGACGGTGGCGTGAGTTCCAGCCGACGGCAGCGAAACTCAAAGCGCGACGAAACGAGGATGAGAGAGAGAGAGGGAGAGTTCATGGAACTAGGGGGTCCTAGGGCACTATTTAACAGGGAAGGAGGAGTAGCGGAGAAGCTTCGCGGCATAAGCGGAGCTCCGGATGGCAAGGGCTTGGAGCATAGCAAGTGAGGGAGGGGATGGGGGCAGGTGAGGCGGAGAAAAAGGAGGGCAACAAGCATGGCGGAAGTGACGGCATTTAATGCGCGCGTCGCCGAGGGAAAAAGGGGCGAGATTCGTGCCGGGGCGACGACTTTTGCGACAGCCGAGATGCGGGTGTCCTCTCAGTAGCATGGGCGAGTGGGGAAGGAGGTAACCAGGGGTGAGGGAGGAGCTAATAGGTGGGGCTGGTCGAAACCTGGTCGGAGGGTTTGGTCAAAACCGAGAGATGGTCGATACCGAGAGGTGGTCGACTACAAGAGGATGGTCGACACCGAGAGGTGATCGACACCGAAAGGGTGGGGGGAGAGGGAGAAGCTCGGGGAAGGTGGTGCCAGGGCGTGGAAAAGGGGCGCACAGGGAGGCAGCAAGGTCAAGGGTAGGTGAGGGAGGAGGCAGGAGTAGGAACGACCGATGGGAATTTGGCCAAAATAGAGAAAGGGAATTTCAAATACCAGAGAACTCCAATAAACTCAAAATAAACCAATTCAGATTTAGTTGAAGTTTGCTTAATTCATATTAAATTTCTTTTAATCCTAAAATTGTAAATTAAGCTTTGACGATTTAATAAAATCAAATGGTTATTTTTATTTTTGGAAATTTTCAAAAAGGCTTGAAAAGTTTGGATGATACATGGGAGGTCTAGGGACTTGAATGAGACGAGTGTCAAAAGAGGTCACTTGGTAAGACGCCAAGCATCACAACGTTGGTCGGCCTGGCGGGAGGTCCAATGACTTCTCTCACAACTTTAGGCCTTTCATTGAAAATGATCCTCAGGAACACGAGGGTAATTTTGGGGGTGGCCTTATGAGGACATTGTCCCAGTGTTGAAGGAATCGACCTATATGGGCGGGTTGGTACTAAGGTAAGACATTGTAAAGGCATCGTTATAATCTTCTTCGTCGCAGTTGACAGTATAAGTTGATTGTATCGTTTGTGTAAAGATTTACAACCTCTGCAAAGTGAAAAACTGTCTATATAGCCAAGCCCGCGTTCATGGGTGATACGTGGGAACTTGCTTGGTTAGTCTATGTTTTATAAAAACTATTTGTGGGTGGGATGGAATTGTCGGGTGGATGCAGCCTTGGAATTGTTGGGTGGATGTAGCCCTGGAATTGTTTGGTGGAGGTAGCCTTGAAAATAATATAGCATGAGGTGGATGGAACCATTATCTCCTCATGGGTGGACGGAACCTTCGGGGACTATTTTCTTAAAATTGGTTTAGTCAAAATGCTAGGTCTCAGGACTTATCTACTACTTAATCTATTTTCACAGTGGATTCATGCGAATAAAAGAGCCTCAAGCCATTCCTTTGATCAGCCTTGCATCTATTATAATGAAAATTTGTGTGTTGGCTTGTAGAGTACGGTTGTGTACTCACAATATCTCAATATTATCATTCAGTAAGTGAAAAAAGAGAAAGACTCTACGGGTGCTTAATCGCGTTCGACAAGATTAGAAATCGAGGAGGCCAAGAACTAGATCGCGAGCCCTAGTTGATTGCATGTGGGCATATCCTTAGAGTCCCACCTGTTGTGTTATTGATTATGTTTCCGATGCAGATATTTAAGGTATTTGGCCATATCAGCTCATATGTAAGTCAAGTGATGTACAGCCTACTTAGGTATTGTTTAATATTACGCAAATAGCTTTACGTTTGTGAGATATGTGTTTGATATTCAATAATGTAATTGTGTGCACTAGCTACTGATCCAGATATTAGTGCTGATATACACAGAGGGTTACTGACGGTAAATCCGGGTCCCAACACGACACATATGTTTTAGCTTATGAATAATATCACATGTCATATGGTCCAATAGATAAAACAAAATATTCCATTGGTACTTCCTAATTATTCTAGTAGTTTATGGACGATGTTTCAGTGCATATCTTTTGAATTGGATAGAGGAATGAACTGGGTGGGTGTTAGATGTTCCGGTATGTCAATTCAAATGTTCCACATATTTGATTTTTGATGTTTTAGTAGTTCATTGATGATGTTCCACGCATTAAGTTCCAAGGTGGAGATGGCCAATGTTCCATGCATTTGGTTGCAAAGTTCCGACAGTTCATCAACGATGTTCCAATAGCTCATTGATGATGTTCCACGCATTAAATTCTAAAGAGAAATGGCAAATGTTCCACACATTTGGTTTCAATGTTCGGACAGTTTGTCATCAATGATGTTTAGAGAAAAATAAAAATATTAGTGAAAAAAATCATACATGCTCCAATTTAAAGACTACATGCATGTTTGGTTTATGCCTAACTTTGCCACAACTAACCTTCGCTAGATGTAGCTTGCCACACTTTTAATGGCAACAAAATTCAGCGCCACAAGTGTGGCAAACTTAGAATTTTTTTTGTCTAGTCGAAAGTGTGGCAAGCCATAATTGTGGCAACAAACCAAACTCCCGCCTAAGAAGCTGTGGCGCGCCTAAGGTTAGGTGTGAAAACCTTAGGTTGCAAACCAAAGAAACCCTACTAGTGAAAACTAGGGGTGTAATAGGAGCATATATGGTCAGATATCTCTCATCCTATATCATATTCTGTATTTTTTTTCGGAGTCGGAGTCAGACACGGATAGTGTCAGATACCTATTTCTCCATCTCGTATTCGCTCCCCGAGCCTTCGGTCAGACGGATATTATCTATTTTTTTTGCACCTCTATATAGGACATTAGACAGTAGCGGTACAATCAGAGCGAACACACAGAGACTAATCGGTGAGATGTTAAAAGAAAAATACTTAGTATTAGTTGCTTGCTCAGATATAGCAACCCACCTGTCTGTTATCATGTTCTTAAATGAAGTCACAACAGGCTTTCCTCATAGCACCTGATATACGGATATATACGGATGAATATCGCTCATCCTACATCCTATTCCGCATTTTTCTTTGGAGTCGGAGTCAGACACGGATAGTACCGGATAATCATTTATCTCTTCTGTATTCGTTCTGCAAGCTTTCGGTCGGTCGGTCAAAAATTATCCGCCCCGTTTGCACCCCTAGTGAAAACAATAGAAGTCTATTAGTGAAACAAATCAAGACAATTAGTAAAAATAATAATAAAATTAGTAAAACTAGGGTGAAAAAAATGACACGAGGAAACAAAGACTTACTACAACATCCGGCAAAAAAAAGCTTCGACTAAAATGAGAAGAAAGACATAAGAAAGATAAAAAAAGGGCGCACTTGCTTGGACACAAGGATTAATTAGCAACCGTGCTCCACTAATCACTGCTTTCATACGACTGTTTCATTAAACAGAGGACGCGTAGTGAGGCTGGTCGCGCACCGCCTGATCGAGTGAGGTGAGGGGAGCCCATGGAAACTCGAGTGGTGGTGGCCCTTCGCTGTGCAGTCTGCCTGTAAATAGATCGTGGGCCGTAGGCTCTTTGTGGTGGTATGTAGGATTTGCCCGTGGACGGTGACGGGAGGAGCAACGAGCAGCATCCTATAAGACTCATGCTTACTCGGCCTGAAATCCCACCAGCCGACGGGACATCGGCCCAGTGTTGCTATTGACTGCGCGCGGCCGACGTGAAATTGCTGCGGACTCGGCACAAATCGGAGACGTCCCAGCCCGTCGTCGCGACTCGCGAGGGCTCTCTCTGGACGCTCTTGACTAGGGCTGGAAACGAGCCTCGGCTCGCTCAGGCTCGGCTCGAATGGGCTCGTTTTTAGAACGAGCTAAAGAGCGGTTCGGCTCGGCTCGAAAAGCGGTTCGAACCGGCTCGCGAGGGCTCGCGAGCCAGGATCAAATGCTATGCGACTGTGAACTGCAGTGCAGAGTGCATCATAATCCATTCAAATTCAATAAAAAAAAAATCACAAAATCATCAATCAACAAAATCAGTGCATGTGCATCCATCACACGCAATCCACACCTAAAGCATCTCAATTAAGCAAAAATGGAGGAATACAACTCGTGATGCAAGAATCAGCCAAGACCAAGAATGAGAAGCTCTTGGCGACGCCGTCGAGTATGCGTCGCGAAGTCTGGCGCCAGCCATGACGACGTCATGAAGACGGGTCTCGATTCGAGGAATCGATCCGGCGGTTTCTGAGGGAGGTCGTGGCGGTGATGATCTCGACGAACAGCAGCTTCGATGCCTCCTTCTTGGGCTTGGGGTTGGGGGATCGGGTTCGGAGGTGGGAGCAAGACGGCGGAGGGGAGAAGAACGGGAGGAGGTGATGCGAATGGAGGAGGGGCGGCGGCGCGGAGGACCGGAGTGGGGAGCCGGGAGGACGTGGAAGGCCTGCATGTGAGGACTGAGCGAGGAGGACGAGGAGCGGAGGGACGGGACTGGGGGAGTGGAGAACCGGAGCGAGGAGGACGCGGGGTGGGGAGGACCGGAGCGGGGGTGGGGAGGATGGGGGCGGCCTGGCGAGGAGGAGGGGGGATTCGGTAGTACTACTCGGGAGGAAATCGGGCCTTGGGACTGGAGAGCTTTATTTACTCGGGAGGGTGGCGTCAGTGGCGGCGGCAGAGAAAACAAGCAGGCTCGAAGCGGCCGTAGAGCATTCATGGCGGCTCGAGCTCGGCTCGAAAAATTAGCGAGCCAGGAGTAGAGCTTGGCTTGGTTTGAAAATACTCGAGCCCGAGCCGAGCCGAGCCGAGCCGTAACGAGCTCGAGCAGGCTTACGAGTCTCGAGCTATTTTTCCAGCCATACTCTTGACTATGAAGTAGCTTCGCAGTTCTCGTTGCCGTACATTCTTTTCACTTCCCGTCTTGAAAACAAACGGCCGCCCGGCCGATTGCCTTAGGGCCAGTTTGCGGTTGTGCTACCTGTGCTGTAGAATCTAGTTAGTTACATGAATCTTCTCTAGTATTACGCCGGAAGGAATCGGAGGCCACTCGCTCGCTCCGTACGTTAAGTCGTCGAATTGTAGTGTCACACGTATGCTTCTTTTCCAATGAACGCGCTAGGCGACTGCTTGCTATCGGTTTCCGGATGTTTGCTCGGCTGGGCCGGTGGCGTTTCTCTCTTGCGTTACTCTCATTTTTTTCTTTAGCCGGTCAAAGGAACTGCGTAGCCCTTAATGCGTTTTCCAGTGCCTTCGCGTTGTGTCGTCCATGCATCTGGTTCACACGGTTGCCTCGCCCTTGTGCTTGAGTTCCTTTGTGTGGTCCATGTAAACGTGCATGGACGTGGACGGGCGGACCCAAGAAAGGAAATCCTTTTCCTACAGATGCGCCACGCTTCCGTGGTACGCGAACCTTCTTCCGTCGCAGTTCCTCCAGTCCTCCCCTGTGTCCGGCCTCCGCAGCGGCGCCAGGCGCCCTCCCCCTCCCCGATCGACACCCTTCCCCTCCGGCATCCGTTCGACGCCGTCCACATCCGTCACCTTCTTCCGCCGCAATTCCTCCAATCCTCCCCTATGTCCGGCCTCAGTAGCGGTGCCAGGTGCCCTGCCCCTCCTTGTCCGGACTGGTCGGCACCCGGTGCCCTCCACATCTGCCGTCAACCCTCTCCCTCTGGCCAGCACCCTCCCCCTCCCCCTCTGCGTCCGGCCCAGTTCCCGAGTGCTCCGCGTCGAGCCCGGCACCCTCCTTTCCTACAGGTTGTTTTTTTTCCCAAATTGATATTGAAGCCTCCCCCTCCGGCCTACGCCGTCCGCCCTGGCTGGTGCCCTCCCCCTCCGACCTCCGGCCTCCACATCCGCCCTCCGCCCTCTCCCTCTAGCCAGCACCCTCCCCCTCCGCGTCCGGCTCGGCTCCCGACTGCTCCGCGTACGGCCAGGCTCCCTCCTTTCCTGCAGGTTGTTTTTTGCAAATTGATATTGAGGTCTTCGCTTTCCTTTCTAGACATGTTGTAGCAGTATACCCCTAATCTTTTTTGCGTTATACAGCTTCGCTGATTGCATAATTTTTTCCTTACGTCAGCTGAATTGGATTTGTTCATTCACAGTGTCTCCGCATCTGGCCTTCACCCTCTCCCTTTGGTTGACACCCTCCCCCTCCGCGTTTGGGCCGGCGCCCTCCTGTTCTGCGTCCGGCTCGGCGCCCTCCTTTCACGCAGTTTGTTTTTTGCAGATTGATATTTAAGTCTTCGGTTTCATTTCGAAACATGTAGTAGTAGTACCCCTAATCTTTGTTTTTGTTATACAGTTTATCTGATTGCAAGCATCTTTTTCCCTTACGTCAGGCGTGTTGAATTTCTTCATTCATGGTCTTTGCTTCTAGATACTACGCCCGTCAATTTTCTTATGGCCGTTCAGAAGGCAGTGAATCATGTGGGTCGTTCTTCAGCCAATTATTTACTTATGAGTTATAGGGCTTAGTTTGGTAACACACTGGATTACTTGGTGTCGCTGCAAAATGATATATTTATTCCAACATATGATGGTAGTATGACTAAAGTTGTTGAGGGACATCGCAGGTATCGATTTCGCACGCTCTTTGCTTTCCTTTCGAAACAGGTTGTAGTAGTGGCCCTGATCTTTTGTGCGTTATACAATTTCGCTAATTGCAGCATCTTGTTTACTTGTGTCAGCCGAGTTGTATTTGTTCATTCAAAGTCTTTGCTTCTAGATACTACGCTAGACAAATTTCTTATGAGCCTTTGGAATTAAACGTATCATGTGAGTCATTCTTCGACCTATTATTTCCTTATGAGTTATATTGCTTACTTTAGTATCGCACTAGATTACTTGATATCACTTCAAAATGATATATTTATTCCATCATATGATGGTAACATGTCTAAAGTTGTTGAGGGACATTGCAGTTATATATTCTGCACGCCCGGACATCACAAGTATATATTCCACACGCCAGGGACTATAAGATGCATGGTCTTTTTTCTTGGCATGCATACTTTTCGTATTTCTTTTGGAATTTCCCATTTCCAGATTCTGTCAGCAGGGATTTCTGAGTTCACGAGCCGTGTCTAATATTTTTAGTGGGTCTTAGGATAGAAAAATGATAAGAAGTAGGGGTGTTTCGTGTTATGTCCTGTATGCCACTTGGTTTTGTTGTATAGCCAATCTATAGTAGTTTCCTTGTTTTAGTTGTTTTAGATTGTAGGTGCCAGTTCTGCCATATATAGTGCTTTTCAGTTCCTACAGATGTCAAATAGAAAATTGATTTAGTTGATTAGATGTGTTCGGCAGTGTTTACTCATTGCCATCTATTTTATGATTCGCAGAACTAAGAAACTAAAGCCATGCTATGTTGTAACTTTTCATTAGTTTGTCTTGCCGGCAGGTTAGTTGTTGCATACTGCACGTGCAGTCTTTTGTCACAAAGAAAAGTTCATTTTTTTTATTGTCCAACTAGTCAGCCTTTGTGCTTGTCATCTCACACCGTGTTCCTGAATGGTTGTAATTGCTTCAAGTAAACATGTCATGGATAGATCTATTGAAGACCGATTTTTAAAACTTGCTTTTTTCTGAAGAGAAGACACTACTGCTCATGCAGTAAGTTCCTTTTATTAGATCCTTTTGTCAATTTAATTATAACAGATGTGCTACGTACCAAAAACTGAGCAAAGTTAATTGTAGTCATCATGCTTCAGCTTATCTCATGCGCTATGAATGGCATTGATCCTGCGTATTAAGCCATACACTTAATGCTTACTAATCATTTTTTATACCTTACAGATTGATGTTTCCCTATTCTGTGCATTGGCAATCCACAGCCGCTTGCCTATAGGTCCCTGCATATTATTTACCTGGGGTTATCTTGCTTAGGTCTTGGCAGAAGCTATGGTGCGTTATTCGCCCTTTTCTTGTTCGGAAAAAAAAGATTTATTTAATGATAAGCCATGCTATTTTGTAACTTTTTGTTAATTCGTCTCGCCAACAGTTTTGTTGTTGGTGCAGTCTTTTGTCACAAAGAAAATTTCATTTAGTTTTTTACTGTCCAACTGGTCAGCCTTTGTGCTTATCATCTCCCACCGTGTTACTGAATGGTTCTAATTGCTTCAAGTAAACATGTCATGGATAGATCTATTTAAGATCGATTTTTTCAACTTGCGTTTTTTTATAAAGAATACACTACTGCTCATGTAGTAAGTTCCTTTCATCAGATCCTTCTGTCAGTTTAGTTATAATAGATGTGCTAAGTACCAAAACCAGAGCAAAGTTAACTGTAGTCATCATGCTTCAGCTTATCTCATGCGCTACGAATGGCATTATTCCTCCATATTACACCATATACTTAATGCTTACTAATCATTTTTTTACCTAATAGATCGATGTTTCCCTATTCTGTCCATTGGCAATCCACATCTTCTTACCTATGGGTCCCTGGATATTGTTTACTTAGTGTTATCTTGCTTAGGTCTTGGCAGAAGCCACGGTGTGTTATTCGCATTTTTCTTATTCAAAAAAAGGGATCTGTTTAATGAACCATGCACATATCTATTCGTATCTTTTATTTTGAATTAAATGCCTTTTAGCATACATGTTTACAGATGCCATAAGCATTGGTGTTTCTTATCCTTACCCTTTTGCAGCTTTATTCCCATACTTCATCTACAATGATTGGAGTGTTCGCTGAAATTTAAGGATGCTCTGCGTAAACTGGATTACCTGGTATCACTTGAAACTAATATATTTATTCCATCGTATGACGGTAATCTTCCTAAAGTTGTTGAGGGACATCGCAGGTATATATTCCACACAACCAGACATCGTAGGTATATATTCCACACACCACGGACTTGAACATGTATGTTCTGTTCTTTTTGCATGCATGCTTTTTGTGTTTCTTTTGGAATTTCCCCGTTTCCAAACTCTATCAGCAAGGATTTCAGAGTTCACGAGTTGTGTCTAATATTTTTCATGGATCTTACGATAGAAAAATGATAAGAACTATCAGTGTTTCGTGTTATGTCTTGTATGACGCTTGGTTTTGTTGTATATGCAAACTATAGCAATTTCCTTGTGTTAGTTGTTCTAGATGGTAGGTTCCAGTCCTGCCATAAATGGTGCCTTTTAATTCCTGCATATGTTAAATAAAGAGTTGCTTTAGTTGATAAAACGTGTGATGCAATGTTTACTCATTGCCGTCTATTTTATGATCCCGTTCTGTTAGCTGCTTTACAGGGTGTCTTCCAGCTCTGTCATAGATGTTTTTTTAATGGTTCTTTCATATGTCAGATAAAGAATTGATTTCATTTATTCCAGGTGCACTGCAATGTCTGCTCATAGCTATCAATATCCTGATTTCTAGAACTAAGGAGCAAAAGCCATATTCTTCTGTAACTTTTCTATAGTTCACATCGTCAACATGTTTGCTGTTGTAGAGATCAAGAACAGTCTTTTGTCATAAAGAAAACGATTCCTTTTATTTTAAGTGTACAGTTGGTCACCCTTTGTTCTTATGATCTCACACCATGTTAGTGCATAGTAGCAATTAGGTAAAGATGACTCATGTCATGGACAGTTCAATTGAAGACCGATTCAGAAAATAACTTGCATGTGGAAATGCTTTCAAAATAAACTACTATGAAGATAGCGCTTTTCTTTCAGTAGTTTCTCATGTGAAAGATGTACGAATGGAATTGTACATAATCATGTTTTGTTACAGTACATGTGCTCGATTTCAATTGACTACCAAAATGTTTTTTAGTCGTCGTGCTTCATCTTAACACATGCTAGGAATAGCTTGAATCCTAAGTATTAGACAATGCACCAAATGGTTGCTAATCCCTTTTTTTGGTTTTCCCTCACAGATTAGTGTATGGAATTACTCCTAGTAGTCCAAGGAAAAGAAGAGGAAGAGCTGACTGGATGCATGATTCAAAGCAGAGTCATCTGATATTGCCAAATAGTTCATGTTAGTACCATTCTGCATAACCGTAGCATGCTTCTGATTAATGTTATATTGCTTACGAGTTCTGCTCTTTTTTTTGTTCATGGTATACACAGTTTATGTTGGCTCCATAGAAGGATTAGTTGTTAAGATTGTAGGATGCGCCTCTCTAAAAATTTTTGCTTAATAAATCAATGAATTTAAAGATTATTGAAGAACCTGTTAGTGTTACATCCTGCTAGTTATAGTTGAAAGACATCATGACACTATTCTTTTCTTTCTCATCAGTATACCATGCATCAGACCATTGGGTCAAAATTATTATTGTCTTACATATTTACACCAGTCCAGCCTCATACAAAGCCATACTGTCTACCCCTTTACCTGTGGCGAGATGTGCCTTACCCCTTTTGCTTCCACTATTATGTAATGTATTCATTTGGCCTGATCAGTCATATTGTAAACTTGTCCCGATGCGGTTTATTTGAACTTTGATGCTATGTATTTAATGTATGGTACGGTTTTTGTCAGGTATGAAATGATTCAGTGATTTACCTGTGAGTACTATCGACTGATACTGGGAATAGTGCAGTGGTTTCACAGAGAATTCTGGATTGCGAAATCCGGGTCCGACAGAGCTGGTATTAGAGCATACGACTGTAGAAGCCTTAGTTAATCTGGTCGTGCCTAAGGACTTGAGTCTTATTTTCAAAAACTAAGAAAAAAAAGCTTTGGCCAAAATATAGCATACTTATTGCTCTTACTCATCCCTCTTAGTTCTTTACTGTGGATATCGTGGGGATATGTGCACGATCTTAGGATGATGTTACAATTGGCAATGTCGTTAACGGTTTATCGAAACACGTGTTTTCGTCGAAGTTTGGAATGTTGTCGTTGAGCGCGGTCGGCCGGCGTTGACGCTGTGATCGACCTACCGTAAACCAATGGCCGATTAGGTCGTGGTCGCACCGCCATTGAATGGCAGTCTAACCGATTTCTTGTTGTTCATTGGCCAAAAGTGGTGATGAGTGTTGGGTTAGGTCAAGTTCATGGGTTTCATGGCATATGTGTTGCATGATACATGTTTTGACTAACGTGGGTTAAGTTGTAAAGAACTTGTTCCCGGAATCGATTTCTTTATCTATGTTATGCAGGTTGCTTGGAGGTCAATGATGGTCAACGGCGAGGATGATCGGGACTAAGTATGGAGAGTCAAGTCCGAACGATCGGGATGCTTAAAGTGAAGTCAATGGAGTCAAGCATAGCGCAAGAGGACAAAGGTGACCGAGGCGATTCGGTGCGACGAGGTTGGATCAAGCGGCGTGGGGTTGGTGCAAGTGCCATGGTGGTTTCGGTGGGAGCTGGACGGGAGAGACTTGCCGACATGATGAGAGCGTGGATCAACCTACACGTGGCGAAGCATGGAAGTGCTTCACGAAGATGGGACTCGGTCTTTGCAAAAAGATTGAGAAGGGGTATTTTGGTAATTTTACCAAATACTACCTTGGTGACCTTTTGCCAACCTGCGGCGCAAGACGGTGCATGATGAAGCGGATTAGGTCAAGAGGAGATGAAGACAGTGCTTTAAAATGAGTGTGTATGTGACCCATTTGTGTGTGGGCCTTAACAGGAGCCCATTAGGGTTAATGCTTCTGGAAGGTCTAAGCCTCCACTATAAATAGAGGAGGGAGGTGGCTGCACCCCCTTCAACCCTTTCATTTGTTGAAACCCTAGTTTTGTGTTCTTAGGGTTTTGGGTGTTTAGTGGGAGGTTAGGGTTGTAGAGAGTTTGATTTGATTTTGTGCTCATGTGTTGAGTCTTTGTCCTCCTTGATGGAGTGGCTGTAAACCAACATCATATCAAATCAATCCAAGGAAAGATTTCTCAAAGATGTGTATCTTTGTGTTCTTTCTCTCTATGTTGTGATTTTGATTCTTTCTTTGATCCGCGAGTTTTTCTTTGGTTTCTTGCCGTGATCTAGCTTGCTGTGACATGTGGGAATACATTTAGGATCATCTTGATCATTAATCACCCACGAGCAAGTGTTTGGATCATATTTTGGTTTTGACTCAGTTTTTGGAGCAACCTTCGTTCGAACGGAAAAAAGTCAGAACTTTGGCAAGGATCTTCACGATCGTTGCATGGAATAGGTGCCTGACATCCTTAGGAAGGTGTGTTTCAAGTTTCGTGAAGTTTGGAGTTGCGGATCAAAAGTTACGTCAATTTTTTTATTTCGTTTTCAGGATATTTACTATTCATGCGCCTGATTTTACTGTTCACAGCGGTATGACCGGCACTATTCATCCAGTTGTTCCGATTTGCGGTATGACCGTCACTATTCATCTGGTACAACCAGTACTGTTCATCAACGTGTTTTTGTGTTTTTGGTCGTTTCTCTTGGGGGTTTGAAGGAGATTCAGTACAAGTCTTCCGCTATGCTTATATATATTGATCTTCGTAGTTCTCATAGCTATTGGAGTTAATATCATGTTTGAATCCGATCAAAGTGAAAAATAGATAGTGCTCCTATTCACCTCCCCCCTCTAGTCTCCGTTTTGGTCCAACATTTACTTACCTTACCTCACTTGTGATTTACTCTGTTGCTGAGCTAGAATGGAATGCAGTGGTCGTCACGATCTACGCTCTAGCTACTCCTGTTCTCGGTTGCCCAGCTTCAGCCACAGCCATTCCTATTCCAGCTCCTCGGGTAACTGCACCGCATGTGGTGGTCAGCACCCAATGGAAGAGTAGTCAATATTAGTTAGGTTAGCTAGCAGTGCTTGATAGGGCAGTCTTTTGGGTTACAAGCTCTTTGTCCTTCTTTTGTAGACGTTGTGGTTTGTATCTTGTATCATGGCTTAGCATAGCCTATATGCTATGTTTTTCAAGCCATGTAATACTTAACCCCTTATTATTAATGTGATGCACCATCTTAGGCTTTGTATTGCATTTGATTGTTTTTGTTGTTGGTTCGAGTTCTTCTATTGTGCCTTAGAGGGCTAGTGAACCCTCATATATACCGTTTAGTCCTAAACCTAAGTTGTTCTCTTAGATGGCCCCCAAGAGAGCCGCTGCCCAAAGGCATGATGCAAATGCTACAGGCTAAGGAAGAGGTCGTGGCCATGGACAAGGTCTACCTCCCCCACCAACAATGCATTCAACCATGGCACAAGTCATGGCCCAGCAAACTCAGATTCTTCAGGTGATGCTTGCTAGTTAGTAGGCTGGAGTAGCCAGTCGCAACTCCAAGTTGGCATATTTTCTCAGGACCAGACCTCTAACTTTCTCATTCGCAAGTGAACCCCTGGAAGCTGAGGATTGGCTTTGTGACACGGAGAAGAAGCTTCGTCTTGCACGATGTGTAGAAGACGACAAAGTGGACTTTGCCACCCATCAACTCAAAGGAACCATAGCTGCTTGGTGGGAAAACTACCTCGCCGCACGAGGAGGAGAAAGTCTAGTAGCTGATGAAGAGTCAGACGAAGAAGAAGCACTAGAAGCCAGTGACCAACAAGACCTAGCCACAGAAGAAGATGTTGAAGTGCAAATGGAAGAAGAGACTGGACCAATGAGGCATGCAATTCCTTGGAGTGAATTCAAGATAGTCTTTAGAACCAACTTTGTACCTGCCGGCACCATGAGAATGAAGAAGAATGAATTCAGAGCTCTAAAGCAAGGCCACATGTCGATCAATGAGTACCTCACCAAGTTCAACCAACTCGCCCGCTGCGCCCCAAGTGACGTCGCTAATGAAGAAGAGAAGATTGATCACTTCTTAGAAGGCATGCGCGAGGATACATATCACAAACGGTTAATAAAAAGAACCATCTGTGATATCCGACATATCATAGATGGTTGTTGATGGTAGTCGTCTGTGATAGTATGCATTCACAGACGATTTATACCACAAAACCGTCTGTGATAGTTCATTCTATACCTATTTTTTTTGTTTTTCGGCTAGCCTTAGGAAATACTAGCCATGCCCTTTAAAAACAAGCAAGTAGAAAACAGATAAATCACAATTAATTTGATATAGAACAACTCAAAGTGATTTAAAACTAAATATCAATTACAAAAAAATGTTCATGTATTGTCGCTAGAGTTACAATTGAATTACAACTCAAAGTGAATTACAATTGAACATGTATTAATTGGTGTCGCTTGAGTGAAACTCTCCTTTCGAGCTAATGATGTCTGCCTTGATGAAGGTGGAGAGCCGTCCTCGAACGTCCGAGAGTTCGCTTAGATTGAATGTACTTGATTCGATTGTCATGCCCTATCGCTAGGAGGAGTAAAGTAGTAAGCATATATATTTAAATTGATAATTATGAAATAATTATTGCTAGATTGACAAACCTTTGGATCCTTCGTCTTAGCACTCATGATTTCCTGCATATGACGGCAAATGTAGAATGCACATATGTTGCCTTGTATTTGCTGGTGGCACTGCAAAAAAAATTACATATATAGGTATAGTCAGTTCGAGAAGCCAGGTTACGAAGTGTGATATAGGATTATTGTGTTGTACCGGGTACCAAAAATCGTGTCCTGTGTTGCAGTGTGGCGTTCAGTTCCTTGTGTGTCCCTCCCCCGGCAAAATAGGCGCTAAACGATCTACGTGATTCCAAAAAGTTATCCTAGGCCATTTCAAATGAAGGAAGACTACAATAGAGTTACGTATGGAGGAAATGAGCATATCTATCTGGTACTTTTTGCACAAGGGTAAGGTCGTGGTTGTTGTTGACTAGGGAATCAAGTTATATTACCTTGTTCCACTTTGGTACAATGACTAAAAGGATCTAGTGCCACTTACTCATATATGTTACTATAGTCATTAAACCTAAGTGCGTGTTGAGTATAAAGTATAAATGAAATTTGTATAGCAAGTAGTGAAGCACTTACCCTTGGTTGTACGGTACTAGTATGTAGTTATTGTCACGGTGAGCAAGCAATCCCTCGTTATATACTTCTAGACGTAGGATGCTTCTTGGGTGATGCATTGCTCAGAGATCAACTGTGGGTTGAGGAAACCTACCGGTTCTCACGATCGCCAGGCTTGTTGCATCATGTATCTATACATAAGCAATGAGTTATGATATTTATCGGTATTACATGAATATAGAACTTGATTGTACACACTTATAGTGTCCAACATCGTAGAAGTAAGATGTCGAGGACGTCAAGGTTGAATAGTTCGAATGTCTTGGAAGCCCACGACGAACTATCTCAGCTTGTGGAGGAAATGGTTCTTCGTGTAGCTAATGGTGATTCCAGTAGGCCGGTTTTTCCTCCGCTCGTTGGTTGTCTCCATGTACCAGGCATGCAAAGTCACACAACCCATTCCAAGGCAGGGTAATAGTGTGTTGGGGACCAACGACATTCCGAGGGAGAACGTCCCGGGCATGTGAGGCAAATTAATCTTCTTCGATTTGGCCTTAGCGTCTCATATGCTATTTGTCTTCATGGGAGACGACTCGTCACACTTTTCTTATTTCTTTGCCGTCGTCTCCACGGGAGCCGATACGGAGGCCATCTAAAGCGGGGGTTGAGGTGGAGTCATCGAGGGATCTATTGGAGAGGCATGGTCGTGTTCCAATCATGGCACTGCAGGGTCCAGGGTGATGTCCCTCTTGGGCCAGTGGACAAAAGTGTGCACAACATCATCTAGTGTTATCAATCTTCGTTTGGGGCCTTCTCCAGTGGGACGGCCATGAAATTTTCATGTACAATGTCCATCTGGACCTTGGTGTAACCCTCCGCTAGCTGGGCACCGTGTAGCACTGTCCCTTCCTGGCATGGAAACGCCATCCCCCGCCCAGCCTCAATAGAACTAGACCCAACTAGCCTCACTTGGAGCTTGTAGGGCGTGGGCTCCTACAAAACGATACACAATTAGCTAAGGCGTCTTATAGGTCTATCTTTGGAGCATTCCAGATATGTACATTACCTAAATATCATCGATAGGTAAATTAATGTCGCCATGTTCAGAAAGTGGTGTGGACGCGCAGCTGCTCTGACGTTGAGGGGGACTGGCTCCCAAAATCACGGAGGTGGCATGCGACTGGTTGATGAGTTGATTCATTTGTTCCTATAATGATGTCATCTGTCCTCAAAATTCTACACTAATCTTCACACTAATATCCACACGAATCTCCTCTTTCAACCGTTCCTCACGCTCGGCCTTGGATCTCTTTCGACTCCTATACGCCTTAGAGTCATGTGGCAATCCCTACCTCCAAGGTACAAAAACCTCAAGGCCTCGCGTGCGACCCAAGTGCTCCTTGTTTCCCAAAGCCGTGGATAGCATATTCCTCTCCCTGACTGCTTCGAAGGAGCCTTCGAAAGATTCGGTAGTCAATGTTTGCTGCAAAAGGCCGTCATGTTATTTTAGACCCTACGAAGTTATAGACTTATTAACAAATAGGTAGTTCGACATATCTTACCGGACGTTGGGACACTCCCTCGTGTGCTGGGTTTTTGAAAGAGGTGGTGCCCGAAGACGTGCTTGATGACCTTGCTCTTAACTAATTTCGGGTGCGCTCGTCTATGATTCCAGCAAATGGCGGGGAGGACTCCCACCGGATTGCCTCCTCATCCTTTGTCGTCCATTGTGGGATTTTTCCCGCGTACCCAGCGGTGCCGAGTCTGTGGGGGTGAGTGTTTTTTTTTGTCTGGATAGCCTTGTGCGCCACACTTTACTCCTGAAATTTGGTCATCATCTTCATCCACACAAAGGCGTCCCATGTATCCCGTGACATGAAATGATACTTCGTGAAGGGCATCTGATTCTTGTTCACATACTCCGTGACAAGCATGCTCTTGAAGGTCTTCCATGCTTTCCCTCTCGCGATCAACGCCTACTGTGCAAGCGAGAGAAGCAGGGAAGCTTCCTTTTGTAGTTGTGTAATACTTGTAATAAGAACTATAGTCTTGTGTGGCTATTACTGTAATAAAGATGTACAGTTTCTATCTTATTGTTCTGCTGTGCAACTCTGATAAATGGCTTACTATTCGTTGGAGCAGTATTCTACTGGGCAAACGAATAGTAATCCGTATGCCTAAGTGTGATTACCCTTGGGGTAATGACACGGGGCGTCGTAGGTGGTATCAGAGCAATAAGATCGGGCCACGCTAATAAAATAGAAACTGTAGCAAGAACTTAGGTGTGCTTCTCGCTTGCTATATTGCACTAATTACTTATTAACTCTCATCTCCATATCAATTTCCATTCTAAACCCTTTTCAAAAATATATGTTAAAAAGCTTACCTCTTCTTAAAGTGACATTCCTGCTAACGTAGGACCATCTCTAAGTTAGTTCTTCTTCCGAGAGAGTGCGGGGGAACACGTTATTGCCTTAGGATCGGTACGTTTGTCTCATACAAGTAGATGGTTAGATTTCAGCTCAACCTAGGGAAGAAAATATAGGTTGTGGGTGCAGTATCATAAGATTTAGACTTTAGTGCCTGGAATAGAGGCATGGAGTAGAATTCTGGCATGGACCTGCTCTTCCACTTGTTGGATAAGTATGGACCATACCCATAGCATTCCTTATCTATTCGTCTGAATCACTAAATTAAACCGTCAGCATTTTAAAAGAAAGAAGGTATACTTAAAGAAAACACCTAAAGGCTGACGATGTAAAAATGTGACTTATCCCATTTCTGCATATCAGATTTCCCGGACGAGTGGTCCGTGGCACTCCGAGTGTGTAGCTCTGGCGTACCCAGGAGCGAAATCCTAGGCGTACTCAGTAATCGTTCGATGGTCACCCAAAGATGGTCTGCCTCAAGAACCAAGTAGAAATGCGCCCATAGGCTATCTTCTCTTACTTGAGGGGTCTTGGCTTGGTCGACTCGGTCGCCCGCCGCCTCGATGTCACATTCCAAGCGACGGTAATACTCCTGGAGACGTTCAATGTCGTTGTGAAGGACTACGTCGATGGCGAGGTTAGCTCGTCAGAAGATGCAGACCACCTGGAAGACACGGCGGAGGAGGTGGTCAAGACGACGGAACGTCGCCGTCACATGCGCTGGCATAACCTCCGCTGGAGGAGGGAGGACACTGTTAGCACAGTGTCCTTCCACGTCTTTCACTAGTGTATGGCCGGTGAGGTGCTCGTACAGGAAGGCTAGGTCGGCCATCAATGCCGGTGTAAGGGGAGAAGAGTGGGGAGCCATTTTGTTTGTGGTTGAGAGTAGAGCGATGTGTGAGGAGTACGGTGGCGGATGATCATTCTTATAAAACAAGGAGTAACGTCGGCGCGCGAGACGAAGAGACGCATCGTAACGTCGGCAATTATCGCAAACACTTCCAACCACAAACCGTCTGTGATACAAAATTATCGTAGACGGTTCTTGTTAAGGAGCGTCTATAAATTATCACAGACGGTTCTTGTTTAGTACCGTCTGTGTTACTTCACAGATGGTTTTAGACATGAACCGTCTGTGATATTACCTCTTCACAGACAGTTTTGTGCAACTAGTAACACAGACGGTCGCTAAACCAAAACCATCTGTGATTGTATATAATACTGACGGTTTTTGTCAACCGTATGTGATGAGGTGTCCAATATTAGCCTTTTTGTAGTAGCACCAGTGCTCTTTTCAAGAATTTACAAACACATTGTGTGGCAATGCTAAATATTTAGTATCATTTTATGTAACATAAACTTTTCAAGGTAAATATGGTCTACAAAAAATAACTGGGCTTGTATGTGGGGTGATAGGATTTATCTACTCATCATGGCAGTCAAAAGTATTATTTTAATATTAAAATAATTGGCATAAATATGATAATGAAGTAATAATATAAGTACATGAAATATAGGCTCAAAATGATCAAATGAATACGACTTGCCTCCTTGCTCAAAGTCTTCTATTAACTCATCTTGTCGGCGTTTTCCAGAGCTTGGTCATCGAAGTTGGGACCTAACACAAAATAAATAATCCAAATAAAAATCTGGGCTCAACAAGGAGCGAGCTGGGAACAATATGAAATAAAGAAATTCGGAAAGAATATAAAGAAGGGTGGTGTGGGTGATTAGGATATACGGGATGCTTGATCTGGTTAAATGGAGTTGAAAATGGGATTCACGGGCTCAAAACGGTCGAAATAGACATATCATGTCGGAAATGGGTTTCGATGAATAGTAATGGCATGATGAATAGTGCCAATTTTGTACTATTCATGGCTGGTTAGGGTTTATGAACAGTAGTGGGTCTTAGGCTAATGGGTTGGGTTATGAATAGTGTTGGACTTGCATAGTACTAGGCTTGAAATAGTGCTCATGCACAGTGTTGGCCCAAGCCCAACATTCATTGGGCCATTTGGCCTCTTGGGCTAAGCCTAAGGCCCAGCTCTGGGTAGGTTGAGCTGCACTCAGCTTCGAGCCAGAGCACGCTCTAGCTCACCGGAGCCAGTGGCAGCGGCGTCGACGGCGAATGCGGTGGCTCTGATGGCGGGTTGCGACGCCGGGTGGTGCAGAGAGCATCACCGCAATGTGCGCAACCCATTTTTGGGTTTTGCGTCAACGGTGGTGGCTTGGGGATAGGGTGGCGACGGTAGCGCAACGCCAGAGTAGCGGAATAAGGAGGGGGCGAATTGGTGGTGTTCTAGCCAAATTGGCCAAGGCTTGAGCACTAGTGAGTGTAACATCTCAAAGTTATGTTACCAAAAATAAAATTATTATTTTATTAGATTTTCTGAGTTTTAAATGAGTTTCCCGTATTTGCTGAATTTCTTAGTTTTTAAAAGTCAAAAATAAAATTTAGTGAGTTTTCTGGAATTAAAAAAAGATTTCCTATTTTCGAATAAAAATAATAATTTACGTGCAAAAAAAACCAATTTTAAGTTGGAAATAATTTTATTAAGTTCAAAAATAACTTCCCAATTTTTAGGACTTTTGAAGCTTTAAAAATAAAATAAACCATCTGAATTTTATTGGATTAATTTTAAGCTTAATTTGAATTTTCAAAGAAAGAAAAAACATTTTAAGTGATTGAAATAAACTTCAATTAAATACAAAATTATTTTATTCGATCTATTCATGTTCCAAGGATTTTTATAAAATTTTATTGAATTTTTGGATTTTCTTCCTTTCTTTTTCTTTTTCGTTTTCTTTTTCTCTCTCCTCGCTGACTTGCGGACCCCTCATGTTAGTCTCTCTCTCCCACTTTAAGAGACTGGCCCACCTCCTTCCTCTCCCATTCTCCATTTTTCCCCCTAGAGTGCGCCACCCCTTTCCTCCTTCCCAAGTCAAGCCGTCGCCACCCCCTATTGTTCTACCCCTCCGGCCATCGCCTTGTCGCGCCACCCACGTCACGAGATGCACACCGGCCTCCTCCCTCAAAGACCTGAAGTCTTGTCACTGTAATCACCCTCGTTGCTCCGGTTATCGCTGAACAGGCTCGCCGCCGCCGCAAGCTTCCTCGCCGGTTTTCCTCACTATTGAAGGTCCTCCGCCTTCATCGACGTCACCATTGGATGTGCCCCATCACGTTCTAGGTGCTGCTCCTACCTTCTTCACCTGAAGGTCACCGCCTCGCCGTCGACCCTTTCTCCTCCAAGTCCAGCCGCCACTTCTTGTCTTTGACTCCCCCGTCGGTGAGCCTCCTTACCCCTTCGTGCGTGTCACAGTGTGCCCTTTCTCTTCCTCCTCCCATCCCCCAAATATTAGCCTCTCTCTCACTTTCCCCTCACTGCACTTCGCATTTAAACCCCACTGGCTAAAGCACGCTCCGCCATCAAATCCGCCGCCCTCGACGACTCTTCGGCGACTTCGTCCACACCTCCGGCACTGTGTCACCACGTTCTGCACGAAGCTCTCTTCGCCTTCACTGGAACCCTACCGAAGAGCTCATGTCGCCTTCAACCGCCACCGTCGCTGCTTTTTCTTCTCACCATCGGTCACCTCCTTGTGTTTCGATGTCGCAACCGAGAGCGCTAGGATTGGCATCTTATCACCCACCTATTGCGCACCCTCACTTACCTCACTGTGGCGCGTAGCGCCGGTGAGCTCCGACTTGAGCCGCCCCTACCCATTCTTCCCCAACTTTGGCCACACCGCCAGTGCTTCAACCCGCTGTTCCAATCATCCCCTTGCCTCCCTAGATGCATCACATCGTGTTCCCAGACCTCCTCTCTCTTTCTCCTACCTCCTCCCATCCTCTCCCTCGCCGTAGAGCCCCGTCGCCACGAGCTCTTCACCACCGGCCATGGCCGCCGTGGAGTCGCTGTAATATCCCATTTATTTTAAGAGAATATAAGGAGATTGAGAGATTCCTTTATTTGCCTCACCAAGAAATAGGAAAGAATATGTAATCATCTTGCAATGTGATTTTCGTGATTGTAACGGCTTCGAATGGAAAACCTCATAACTACAAAGTTATAGATATCGTTCCATAGTCCAATTTAGAGTCCTCATTGACCTAATTTGGAGTTCCGACATATGAGATATGGGGCCCGCAAGGAAGGCTGCACAGAGAACCAGGGTTCGCAATTGAGTCAACTTCCAAAGCAAATTTCATAATGAAGATTGTGTTTTTAGAAAAGCTCCACAAATAGAAATTTTAAGTACTATGAGTTAGATAAATGGGAAAAAATAATCACTCCATTTCGAGTTCAGGAGAGAAAGTTATGACCTCCGAAGGGTTCACTACATAGAAGGAAAGTGGAAAACCGACTCGACTTCAATGTGTATTTCGAATCATATTCAATGCTGGTTGTTTCCAACCCTACCACGTCCAAGCCACGACCCTCCAGCCCCTTGGCCTTTAAATTGGACTCTAGGGGTGTAACCTGTGTTTCCCAAACCCCCAAGCCACCACCACCACCACCACCCCACCCCTTGCACCTCCATCCCTTCTCGTACAGCCGTCGCCCCTGCCACTAGTGCTGCTGCCAAAGAGGAGAAGTGGGATAACAAGGAGGAGAGAAAGGAAGGAAGAGAAAGAGAAGTATTTCACGATATTTCATGATCGACTCTGTATTCTTCGAGGGTAACGATCTGAAAACCTACAGATGTCCCTAAATTAGTCGCTGTTCATTCGGTAGATGTGTTTGGGTAATAGGAAGAGTCGATTACAATATGCCCTAGTTTGTCGAGATTAGATGCAGATTCTTGCGGGGTCGATTAGGGGTAATTAGACTTGGAATTAGAGTTTGGTCTAATTAGAGAAAAGCCAGTTTTTCGCATTAGCTTTCTAGGAAGGGCTGGATCGTTAAAATCAGAGTAGCGAGCGAAAACATACAGCCTGAGAAAGGCTGCTGTCCAGATTTTGGAGGTAGTTGGCGGACGTCGTGAAGTTGGGTCGATTTCGTGTAGAACCTAGTAAAATTAAATATTTGTGTCAACTTAAATAGTATAGAAAATCTTGTGTAGTTTCCAGAACTCATATTGTTCCTATATTTTAAAGTTTTAGAATTAAAGATATAAAATTGTGAAAGACACTGTTCTGACAAAATCTGGAACGGTCTTTAGGTAACGAAACGGGGTACAAAACGGGAGAATTAGAGGTTTGCCATAACTAGGAAAAGGTAGGTTGTTTCGTGAGGATTCCATAAAGTTTTAGATGGCCGAATTTGGAATTCAGATTAGTAAGATATGACCGTTTTGTTAATGGGACAGCGGGTAGTGCGTCCAGTAGTTTTGGGTTAAAAAGGAGTTGGTTTTGTGTAGACGAGCGATGTTGGCTAGAATATAGTGTTGGTGCTATAAGGTTAAGATTTTGAGTTGTGTTTTGAATTGTTTGTCCAAGGAGTGTGGTCTCTTATGCATTGCCACCGTTTCACTCTTCAACGTCACAAGGATAAGAGGCGAGTGCATGGTAGACAGTGGTCATTGGTTGATCACTGTATACTTTACCATTTTATTACCATTATATTGCTATGCTTTTACTTATTTTATTGCAAGTAATGTTAATGGTTATTATTTATTCCTTGTGGTTGGATATGATATTGTTGAACAATGGCAATGTTGATGAAACAATGAATATTTGTGCATTCATAAACATCATTGCATGTGAGAAGGTGATCATATTGATCACAACTCCACAGGAGTGGAGCAGGTCCCCGATCCTTCAGGAGGACGGGCTTGAGAGTGTTTCATCGATGGGTGAACACTCATGCTATACCAGTATATGCAAAAGAAGTGCATGTGGACATGTAGTGTAGAGATGCATGGATTGAAAGGTAGATGGTAATTGTGTATATGAATAAAGAAGGAGAATCGAATGATTGAGCATGAGAATAATGGAAAGAGATCAATTAATGTTAATGATGATATTGTGTACTGCGGATTAAGCATTGTTCATTGCTTACTATTGTGTTTGCTGAGTCGTGGACTCACCCCTTGCTTAATTTTTGTTTTTAGGTGATCGTTGACGGCGCTTCGGTTGGGAAGGTCTAGCACACTTGAATCCACATCATATACATGTTTACTTGGTCCATGGGATACGAGAATTCACTTTATCGATCGATGATTTATAGCTAAGACATGATAGTATTGGCTAGTCTTAGAAGATAGGTTGGAATTTATTATTCTATTAATAGACTTGCTTGGATAAGTTTTTATGTTGATCTGTGTTTATTACCTTACCATGTTCTTATGTGTTAATTAACTATGATTTCTTTATACGTTATTGTGACTCATGAACGGGTGTTAGTATTGAATTGTGTGTTGGAATTTATTGTTAATTGTTATAAAATTATTGGTTAGAGTAGTTTGGTGGCATTCCGGGCTTAGTGTTGGGCCGGGGTGTTACAGTTGGTATTAGAGCGGGCTTTAGGTCTGTAGTGAATAGATTAACAACTTAGGTAACCTTAAATTGCTAAAATTTGTTTTACGACTAGTAAATTAACTAACATTTGCTAATTGTTAATTAACTTAAAATTTGACACGCTACTGCACAATAGGATGGGAATGGGATGAGTATTGCTCTTACGCTTTCGATATGTTGTTATACTAATGTATGAGTTGATATTGGTTCTTTGAACGTATTGTGTGTTGTTGATTGTGGTTGATAGCTATGACGAGAGGTAGAGATTGTGGTTATGGCCATGGGTATGGTCAGGTTGTACCTCCGTTCGTGGTATGGGAATAGTGAAGTGTTTACCTCGGGTAAACTAGTTAAATGTGTTGAGGATGGGTTTCTTTGGGAAGGTTGTTGTCTTCCTTGAGTTTGCATTGGTTATTTTTATTACAGTTGTGGTTGATGAATGTTCTTAAGTTAGTGGTTACAGTGTAGTTGATAGGTTTCAATTGGTCTTTATTGGTTCCACAAAGCGATTATTTGTTCTCCCGACTATTGAGTTGTTTTTGCTGCATGTGAGCGTTGTAAATTGGCAAGATTAATCTTTTCTTGGGGTTTCTACCTCTCTTGTTGGGACTCGTGACTCTTTATTTCACTTGGTGTTTTGGATAATGAAAATTATCTTTTGGCAAGTCCTTTATCATGTGGAAGTTTTGACTCTACAAGTTTCTTCTAGAGTATTTGGTGTGTGGAAATTTAATGCCTCTCTTTTTCTCAAAGAAAGTGTTAAAACCCTTTTGTGATATCTTGTTATGTTTAAGCGAGAGGTGGTAAATATAGAAGTTCATTAATAAGGTATGAGTTATCAAGTTGGGTCAGTGGCGTGATACCTAATCGATCTTAACCAGGATCCTCAGAAGTGAAGTTGATTAATTTGAGGTTGTCTTAGAGTAATTACATGATGAATAGTGACTAAGAGTATGTCCATACCTAATTGGAGTCAAATGAGTTATTAAGAAGTGTGGAACATTAATGAACTGATTTGATCATTAAAATTATTTAGTTTGCTAAACGTGTTGGATTATTTGGTCTCAATGGAGTAATCTAACTATGTGGGAAGGAAAAATTGAGGAGATGCTAGATTATTGCCTTAGTGAATATTAATCTTGGAGTGATCTTATCTATAGATACTTGGTGATCATATATAGTTGCTAGATTTACATATTCCTTAGTATGATCAATTGTTGGAATTGTGTACCAAAGATTAGAGGGATTGAATATTAGTGGATCTAGAATTTATAGGAGGAGTTTCTAGATAGTTATTCTAGCTAGAATAATTGGATTAATTTGGTTGTAGCGTCATTGAGACTTTTGATCGATGGAAGACTATGATTATCGAAGTTTTATTGGGATTTTGCACAAAATCTGAACACGAGGAGGAACAGTTGAATATATGTTTGTAAATATTCATGTGATTTGCAAAGAGAAGTAGGTAGGAACTAGATTTCATGATTGTGAGGACCCCCGGGTTATTCCCGTAAGATCAAAGCCTTCCCGGTCTTATGGAGATAACTCTGGGCCTCAAGTTAATGGATTGTATGTTAACTCCATCTAAGTGAGAGGTCTTTACTGAAATTAGAGCTCCGGTGATCATGCGTACCGCTCCACTGCAAGTATTGCATGATTATCGGTTCTTTAAACAATCAAATACCACACTTAGTGAGTTAAAATGAAATCCTTGAACAGCGAGCATGAGGTCATGTTGGCTCCCAAGATTAGTGACCAACATGCCCAAACTAACATACAAGATTAATAACATCCATACAACATTCATATATTAATAGTTCAAAAGAGATACATCAAAATAGTTCAAGTCTACAATTATTACAAGTGGCCGACCGGCCAAATTCAAACAAGAACTTAAAGTAGCAATGGAAGCAAGGTAAATAAACCAAAAGTCCAGCATGGTATGCCCTATAACCCATCGGCAACCAACTGGGAGTTAAATGATAGCACTACTCGTCAGTGTCGCCTAAATTGACACTCAGAAGCTCATCGGGTTCAAAGTCTTCCTCACCTGAAACCAGTAGATAAGCTGGTTGAGTACAAAGTTGTACTCGCAAGTCTTACACAAAAATAAAATTAGTTATGCATAGAGGACATTCAAAAGATAGCATTAGTGGCTTTAGTGTTGCGAAAAATGCAACAATTTTCCAATCTACACATACTAGTTTATCAATTGCCATTTTAAAAACAGATTTGAAGTAGAAGTAAATCATGTGATAAAGTAATACAAAGATAAAAAAATGAATCAAACAAACACCAAAATGGCAGCCCACTTTGATACACTAAAAATGCATGAACACCCGTTCATACCGAATACCAAGTTTCACCCACAACAATAGTTCAAAATCTAACAATAGTAACTACCAAACTCAAGCGATCGTCCATAACTGCGGACACGGCTATTCAAATAGATTTATATCTGCAGAGTTTACTACTTTACCCACACGACTCGACTAGCCCGTAAGCCTCCGAATGCCTCCGAATAATGACACACTTCCTTTGGTATGCCGGCCAGGGAGAATCGAGATACGGTCGTTTTCAGCAAGAAAATCCTATTGGGCTAAGTCCCCCTTGCAAGATGTTCCCTTACTTAGTACAAGCGACAGATAGCACTTGCTAAGCGGCTCACAAGTTGTATTGGAAATACCGATGCAATGTAAATATAAAAAATTGGTGCTCCCATGCACACTATAGAACATCACATTGGCTCCTACGGACAAATTATCAACACAAGTGCCCTTACACTACCTTGGGACTTATCACAATAAAACCTTCCCCCTACTTAACCGTACAGTACCTATATCCCGCATGTGGTAGCACGAGTTTTACTTGAATCGACGGTACCAAAGTTCGGTCCTTAATGGTCCGAACAAAACAACCACATACCCGATCTTGTGCACGAAGGCACCCTCACTAGTAACCACTTGTCTAGACCCCAAAACTTATTTAAAATGATAAAATTTGTCTCATAAAACAGATATGAAGATCTAAAATAAAAAGGAATATAAGAAAGTGTATTTCTCCCATAATTGTCGGGTTAATCCCAACAACCAAACTACTGTTTCTAGACTTGCATTGATAAGCAAACCCGTACAATATATTTCACACAACCTAACTTAAGCATGTAGCACTAGAATAATTCAAGATTAACCTCAATGAATAGGATATAACTAATCTACACATCACAAAAATAGCAACATAATCAAAATAGCATGCAAGCAATTATCATTGCTCTAACTTAACAAAACTGGGATCAAATATGATGCAAAAGAAAGTTCAAATGATGCTTGCCTTGCTGATAGTTCAGTTGTTCACTCTCGGTGGCGTATGAGTCAATATCAATGGCCTCGGGATCTAAAGAATTAACGATATCGATAAACACAGAGAAATACCTCAAAAATCAAATTGCTCATAATTGCATGGATTTTCTACGGTGACTAGTGCATGATTTTAGATGAATTTAGGTAAAATAATTACTCCATTTGGGGTTATTATGGGAAAGTTATAGCAATCTGATTTTCAGATTCCAATATGTCTTAGTTCATGTAATTTAATTATTTGGTCAAAATTTATAGAACGATTGGGGATATAAGGATTATATAGATAAATATAGAATATTATTACATGTCTAAAACATTTGGGTTCACCTCATTTGTAGTTTTTATGAATTAGTTATGCATACAAATTATCGGCATTTTTCTATTGTAAAAATAATAGAATTGTGGATCAATTTCTAACATAATACCCTCTGGTATAGAGACATGTTTGAAACCAATTTTAATATAAAGTTCATTAAAAATGAAAATTATCAGCACTGGTTTCATCCATTTTGGAGTTGAGAAGAATTAGTTATGTATTTTTGAAGTTAATAGAATTTTTAGTGTGCAAATTAATAGATTTCGAATTTTATAAAGCAATTATTCCTTTTCTTACCGAGCGCTTGCTAGGCGCAGTCGCTGACTGGCGGGCCTAATGAATAGTGTGTTTTCTATTTAACTTCTGATTTAAATCCTTGTGCTGACATGTGGGGCTTGTCCGTTAGTGACTCTATTCCATGAACCGAGTTCACTGGTGACGTGCACAGCTCACGGGTTTTAAGGGCTAGGCCCACCTGTCATACACCGCGGTGTTTGACTTATCTTTTCAGATTTCTGTGCGCGGTCCCATATGTAAGTGACTCATCTAGTTTCTTAAGACAACAATTAAAGGACTAAGCAATCATTAGTCATTAATGATCTGGATTTGGGTCCTAAGTACATTGCTACGGTGCATGTCCACGTACAACAATGGGGATTCTGTCCTGCGCGTTTGCCCGGCGGCTCGCTGGCACTACGCACCACGGTGGAGCCGTGTGAGGACCCCAGCTTATTTGGCTTGTAATGCTTAGTCATCCATTGACCCTAGCATCACAAACAAAATAACCCGTGTCTTCGAGATATGTATACTTCCCAGAAATGGAATATACACACCCCTTTACAAAATCATGCATCAATTCCATACAAACATAGAACTCAAGCACGAACTAGCTTAATAAAAGACATATATAATAGAGAGAGTTATTACAAAAGAGGCCGACCGGCTAAATGCAACTAAGAGAAAAACTAAAGCGGAAGCGAAAGCCATAAGATGGCGATAACCAAAAGAGAGCCATATGGTTTGCCTTTAGCCCACAAGGCAACCAACCAAGCCACCAACCTAGTCGTCCCAACCACCGCACATCTCACAAAAGTAGGGCCCTTGGGGCTCCACTTCTTCCTCTGCAACAATTACAGTTAAGCAAAGCAAATGAGTACAAAAATGTACTCGCAAGACTGACGTGTAAGGGTAACAGACCTATACATATGCTACATGCAAGCTTTATTTAAGTGGAAGGCTTTAGGCTCATTTTTAGCATAAAGCAAGTTTTCATTTGCAATATTGTAATAGATTGAAAGCAATTTGACAAAGCATTTTATTTGTTGAAGTAACAACGATACAATAATAATAACAACAGTAAGAACAACCTAGAAGTGACTAACCCAATAGTCACCACAACAATAGTATGAATCACCAAATTCATACCACCCAACAAGTTTTAATTAAATGGTTGAGTCTAGTTCTTGAACGACCTTGCCAAGCATGTCCATAACCTAGGACGAGGCTATTCGAATAGTTTATCCCTGCAGGGGTGTACCAATGTACCCACACGTCGGACCGCCTTTTTGCCACTAGATTTAGCACACTTCCTTTGGTATGCCGGCACGGCTAAGTCCTACGAGACATTTCCAATGGATAATGCTAATTAAGAGCCGCAACCCACAAAGAGAAAGACACATCAGCCAGCTCAAGCCGAATTATAGATGTTCCCCTCATATCACATTTCTTTTTAACCACCAACCAGCTCAATAATTAACACCGCCCAAAGTACTTAGCCAAGAGAGGTCCCATATCCCCCTCGCGTGGTTAGCACGCAATATTGCTCAGTTTAGTGGCCCAAGTAACTCGGTCCTTAGGGACTTAAGCACCATTCCATCACACCAACATCCATTGTGCCCAAGTCAATAACAATTTTGTTTTCATTTTTATTTTTTTACAAAGTAACAAAGCATACATGCTGGACATAATGGAACAATAGTTTTGTGTGATCAAAGTTATCGACATAATGTCGACAACCGCTCATTTCTACCGTTATCTAAGCATTTCTAAGCATTATCAATGCAACTACTAAGTGATAAGAGTCCATCCATCGAACTCTAAATCACAGCAAGATAATCCTAGGCTTAGTAGTGGAGAAAGAACATTTACCTACAGAGTATGCATCTATATGATCACTGATCGATATCATTTAACAACAAAATAGCCATGCATACATACAAGTTAAACAATATATTAGACTTTAAAGTAATGGGACATAGTGGATATGATCAAACTGCTTGCCTTGCTGGATATGCTCAGGTTGCTGCAGGGGAACACTCTCGTGATCAACACACTCGTCGGCACCTAACGAAAAATGTGAAAAGAACCGATAAGAAAGAAGGAAACTACAAGGACTCCACAGCAAACTCTCTCCAAATGCAATGAAATTTTTATAGCAGAAAGAGCATGATTGTTAGAGAATTTAGCAATAAGAACCAATTGATTTGGATTCTTAATGCAAAAGTTATGGCTAAAACAATTCTGCTCAGCCTGGAAATGGCTGGAAAATTCAAATCGGTTACTGTTCATCCGACTTAAATTCTCAAGCACAATTTTCTAAAGAGGTGTTGCATCTGGGATTTTTATGGTAAGTAAAGCACCTCATGATATGAATAACACAATTGAGTTCACCTCATTTGGAGGTATGATGCATGTTTTATGATTTTTCGAAGACCTTGCAAAAGAGCATAAGTAAAATGCACCCACAATTCTTTTGAAAATAGTGACATGCCTAAATCCTATTCTACCATTTAGTGCATTAACAGAGGAAGCCAACACAATTGGATTCACTCAAAAAGGATCTATAGAGAATTACTTATGCATTTTACAAGTTAATTGCAACATTTAGGGCAACATTTAAAGTTAATTTCTAAACCAATTTCCAAATCCATTTTCTGGAGCCGAACCAAGCTTACAACCATTTTTAGATTAAATCTCAACTCAAACCAGAGCTACCAAAATTTGAATCAACTCAAAAGGATTTAAAATGAATTAGTTATGAAATTTTGAAGTTTATTACCTTTTTCAGTTCACAAATAATCCTCTCGGGAACTCCTAAAATCCAAATCGACGTGGACGATTGTGGGCCGTTGAGATTGGATCGGACGGCCCAACGACCGGATGCACACGACGATGCACGTGTGCGGCAACCCTGGTCGTAGACCGTTGATCTTGGATCCAACGGTCCAGATTGGATCTCGCACGCCGCGTTTGAACTCACGCGCTCGCCGGTTTCAGCGACGAAATGCCGGCGACCTAAGGCACGGCGGCGCCATCCAAAGCCAGCTACGGGTGCACAATAGCAGTGCGCACCCATTGGTACCACCCACACCTACGGTGGTGGACCAGAGCGGCGGCTAGCCGGAGAGGGGCGGTGCGGCAACGCACGGCCAAAAGCAAAGCCAAAATAGAGCTCCGCAGCGGTTCATTCAAGCGGGTGCCCAGCATCTAGGGGTTACTTAGAAGGTTACCTAGGTGCAGGGAGGACTCGAGGAGGACTGAGGAGCTCTGGCGGCGGAGGACCTTGCCGGCGCCGAGGAGGACAATGTGGAGAAGAGGACCTGGGCGTAATTAACAGCACCGGGTCATCAAGATGTATTCCTTAAAGCTAGCAGATGCTCCCAGAGCCAGGAATTGAAAGGAGGAGGTCCTTACCGGCGATGGGGAAGAAGGGGGTGCTCACGCCGCAAGGACCCAAACTCGAAATTAAGTCGCCCCTGTGGAGACAATCTAAAATCAAGTTAGGGGAAAGCACCAGGGTGATGAGGTGCTCAAGGGGAAGCAAAAAGAACGGAGGAAGGACCCCTGTGACCCTGTCGGCACCGAGGAGCTCCGAGGTGTAGCAATGGCGGTTGGGGCTCCCGGTTGCTTTGAGCACCATAGAACCGAGAGCAGTGGAGGAGGTGTTTAAAGGAAGCCAAGGAGGATCAAGGGGAGGTTTTTATAGCCCAGGGAGCAGAGGTAAGGAACTAGGGTTAAGCTCCATGGTGAGCTTAGCCCATGGCTCGGTGCATGGCTTGACAAGGACGAGGAGGGGATGGGGGTAGGTCTGCGCGTGACTTTGGGGGCGGAAAGACTGACCCGCATTTAATGCTTGCAGCAAAGAGCTGTTGTGAGGTGACTAGGCGCTGCTCTTCCTCTGCCATGGCACACGCGCATGAGCCCGAGGAAGGAGAAGAACAGGCACTGCCCTCGACCGTTCGATAAGAAAAGGGGGGAGGTCGTGACCCTTAGATCTGAAACGGTGTGATCTGAAAGGAAAGGGGGAGGTCGCGACCACAAGATCTTCATCGCACGGTTCCGACAAGGAAGGGGAGGTCGTGACCATTGGATTTGCATCCAAGGGCGATCAACAGAGGCAGGAGGTCTGGCTGGTGCGCACGATGCGAAGGGAGGTCGTGGCTGTTGGATTTCGATCCAACAGCGCACAATAGAGGTGGGAGGTCCTGGGCATGACTCACGACGCAAAGGGAGGTCGTGGCCATTGGATCTCAATCCATGGGCACACAACAACGATGGGAGGTCATGGCTGTTGGATCTCGATCCAATGGCGCACAACGGGGATGAGAGGTCGGGGCCAGTGGATCTCGATCCAATGGTGCACAGCCAAGAGGGAGGTCGTGGCCGAGGTTGTGGCGGTTGCGCACGACACAGAAAAGAGGTGGGGAGGTCGTGGCGGATGGATGTTGATCCAATGGTGACAAAAGGGAGAGGGGAGGTCGTGGCGATTGGATTCTAATCCAGCGGAGCACGACCTCGCGCGGGGAGGAGCTCGATTGAGCTGGGCCGTGGTGGGTTGTGGCGGAGGTCGTGGCCGTTGATTTTGGATCCAACGGGCACGACCTCGCGCGGGAGGAGGACCACGGGCTGAGCCAGGGAAGAGGGTTGGGTTCGACCCACTTGGAAAGTTGTTCGGACCCAGGGAACAGTGCCCGGTTTGAGTTTAAATTTGAAGGCTGAGTTTGAAGAATTTTTAGAGGTAGCAAACTAACTCCAAAAATTCCGAAATTTTGGCTGAAGCTTCCTCACTCCAGGATTACATAAATTTTCCAGAGGTTTTTGTGAACTGCATTTTTATCTAGAAATTCAACAAGGGCTGTTCTAGGGTTTGACCAATTGAAAAATTGGTTCGACACCTCCAAAAATTATCAAATAATTTCTAAAAATTATGAAATTTTTTAGAGGGCTCACACAGCACCTCTAGAACTTAGGAAAAATATTTCCAAAGGTTGGCACAAGATTTGTGACACAGTGGAATAGGGGTTTGACTTTAGTCAACAGGAGGTTCAGGTTTTTGAACTCCACAACTCTTGACAAGAATTATGGAAATGTTCAAGAGTTTCAAGATGTGAGAAAAGTTTTAATTTCTACACATTTTCTTACATTTGAAACACACCCATTATAGATTACACTTGAAACACAAACCTGGGTTTGGTTCTATTTGTACATTTGGGATGTTACAAAATCTCTCCCCCTTACAGAAATCTCGTCCCGAGATTTGGCTCACTTGGAAAAGAAAGAGGGGTAGTCTGCACGCAGACGATCTTCCCTTTTCCAAGTAGCTTCATCCTCGGAATGGTTCAACCACTGAACCTTAAGGAACTTGATGGAACGATTCCTCGGAATCGTCCCGAGATTTGGCTCACTCGGAAAAGAAAGGATTGAGAAAAAAAGGGGGTATTCTCGGGTTGTGAAATATTCTCTTAGTTCTTATTTGATCTGTGTGTTTATGATAGATGTCATTTACAAATTGACTTGATTATCGTTGGTACGTGTGGTACTTCCCGGTTAAGAAAAAAATAGGTAATGTGGGCAGTTAAGTGATTTTCGCCTTTGGCTTTATGTAGTGTATATTTGCAAACTGGTTACTTGGGAAGAGGAAAAGATTTCTTGATGAATCTTTGATTTTGGATTGGAGTCTTTTGGAGGAAAGATGGTAATGAGTTAGTTGCATTGTGAATCCTTTATTTTCAGTTGGGTTCTGTTTGTAAAAGAGTTTATTTAACACGAGTTTTTTTTTTGCGTCCCTAGTTAAAGGAGATGCTCCTTGTTAATGTAAAGAGATCGATTTAGAGATGGAAAAAGAGTTATGTGTGTTATGAGAAGGTTGTGTGATTTGATACCAAAGGGAAGGTTGACCCAAGGTACATTAGTGTTTCTGAAAGTTGCAGGGATTTTGAAAGATGGTGTGAGTAGAATTTGGGGTCAAATTCTGTTTAAGGGGGATAGAATATAATATCCCGTTTATTTGAAGAGAATATAAGGAGATTGATAGATTCCTTATTTGCCTCACCAAGAAATGTGATATAATCTGTAATCATCTTGCAATATAATTTTTGCGACTGTAACGGCTTCGAATGGAACACCTCATAACTACAAAGTTGTAAATCTTGTTCCATAGTCCAATTTAGAGTCCTCATTGACCTAATTTAGAGTTCCGACATATGAGATATGGGGCCTACAAGGCAGGTTGCACAGAGAACTAGGGTCCACAATTGAGTCAACTTCCAAAGCAAATTTCATAATGAAGATGACGTTTTGAGAAAAGCTCCACAAATAGAAATTTGAAGTATTATGAGTTAGATAAACAAGAAAAAAGAATACTCCATTCCGAGTTCAGGAGAGAAAGTTATGACCTCCGAAGGGTTCGCTGCACGGAAGGAAAGTGGGAAACCGACTCGAATTCAAAGTGTATTCCGAATCATATTCAATGCTGGTTGTTTCCAACCCTACCACGTCCAAGCCACGACCCTCTAGCCCCTTAGCCTTTAAATAGGACTCTAGGGGTGCCCCCTGTGCTCCCCAAACCCCCAAGCCAACGCCACCCCACCCCTTGCGCCTCCATCCCTTACCTTACAGCCGCCGCCCCTGCTGCCAGCGCTGCTACCAAAGAGGAGAAGAGGGACAACAAGGAGGAGAGAAAGGAAGGAACAGGAAGAGAAGGATTTCATAGGATTTCATGATCGGCTCCATGTTCTTTGAGGGTAAGGATCCAAAAACCTCTAGATGTCCCTAAATTAGTCATTGTTCATTCGATAGATTGTTTGGGTAATGGGGAGAGTCAATTACAGTATGCCCTAGTTCATCGAGATTAGATGTAGATTCTTGCGGGGTTGATTAGGGGTATTTAGTCTTAGAATTAGAGTTCAGTCTAATTAGACAAGAGCTAGTTTTTCGCATTAGCTTCCCAGGAAGGGCTGGATTGTTAAAATCGGGGTAGCGAACGAAAAGATACAGCCACCAGAAGGCTGTTGTCCAGATTATGGATGTAGTTAGCGGACGTTATGAAGTTGGGTCGATTTCGCGTAGAAATTGGTAAAATTAAACATTGGTGTCAACCTAAATAATGTAGAAAATCTTGTGTAGTTTCCGTGACTCATATTGTTCCTATATTCTAAAGTTTTAGAATTAAAGATATAGAATTGTGAAACAGACTGTTCTGACAGAATCTGGAACGGTCTTTGGGTAATGAAACATGTTACAAAACTATAGAATCAAAGGTTTGCCATAACTAGGAAAAGGTAGGTTGTTTCGTGAGAATTCCAAAAAGTGTTGGATGGCCGAATTTGGAATTCAGATGAGTAAGATATGACTGTTTTGCTACTGGAACAGCGGGTAGTGCGTCCAATAGTTTTGGGTTAAAATGGGGTCAGTCTGGCGTAGACAAGCGATGTCGGCTAGAATATAGTGTCGATGCTGTAAGGTTAATATTTTAAGTAGTGTTTTGAATTGTTTGTCAAGGTAGTGTGGTCTCTTGTACATTGCCACCGTTTCGCTCTTCAACGTCACAAGGATAAGAGGCAAGTGTATGGTAGACAGTGGTCATTGGTTGATCACTGTATACTATACCATTTATTACCATTATATCATTGTGCTTTTACTTATTTAATTGCAAGTAATGTTAATGGTCATTATTTATTCCTTGTGGTTGGATATGATATTGTTGAACAATGGTAATGTTGTTGAAACAATAAATATTTGTGCATTCATAAACATCATTGAATATGTGAAGGTGATCATGTTGATCACAACTCCACGGGAGTAGAGGAGGTCCTCGATCCTTCAGGAGGATGGGCTTGAGTATGTTTAATCGACGGGTGAACACTAATACTATACCGGTATACGCAAAAGAAGTGCATATGGACATGTAGTGCAGAGATGCATGGATTGAAAGGTAGATGGTAATTGTGTATGTGAATAAAGAAGGAGAATTAAATGATTGAGCATGAGAATAAAGGAAAGAGATCAATTAATGTTGATGATGATATTGTGTACTACTGATTAAACATTGTTCATTGCTTACTATTGTGCTTACTGAGTCTTGGTCTCACCCTTGCTTTACTGTTGTTTTTAGGTGATCGTTGATGACGCTTCACTTGGGAAGGGCTAGCACACTTGAATCCACATCATATGCATGTTTACTTGGTCCATTGGATATGAGATCTCACTTTATCGATTGACGATTTATAGCTAAGACATGATAGTATTGGCTAGTCTTAGAAGATAGGTTGGAATTTATTATTCTATTAATAGACTTGCTTGGATAAGTTTTTACGTCGATCTGTGTTTATTACCTTGCCATGTTCTTATGAGTTAATTAACTGTGATTTCTTTATATGTCATTGTGATCCATGGACGGGTGTTAGTATTGAATTGTGTGCTCGAATTTATTGTTAATTGTTGATAAATTAGTTTGGTGGCATTCTGGGCTTCGTGTTGTGCCAAGGTGTTATAGCCACCTCCCCGAACCTTCCCCGGCCAAACCGACACCACCAACGCGTTCCCCACCTTTGGGCACAGCCTGTGCTCCCTCCATCTTCCTCCCCGTGCCGCCTAGTTGCTGGTGCCACATGCAACCCGATCGCCGTCGCCACTCCTAACTACATCGCCGGCCACCCCCTCAAGCCTCGCCACCGGCAAGGTGAGCATCACCATCCCCTCGCACTCTTCTTTCCAATGCACCCCTCGTCGGCCACCAGAACGCTACCGTTTTGCCGGACCATAGCCGCCCGTGCACGCTGCCACCTTTGTGCCAATGTGGCTGCCACATGGCAAGCCACGTCATGGCCACCTCAACCACCTGCCAGCGTGTCACACCCATGTGGCAAGCCCACATGGCAAAGCCACTATTGCACTAGCCGGGTGCACCATGGACCTTTGACCGAGTGGTGGACTTGGTCCACAGACCAAGGGGCCGACGTGTCATTGACTCCCTCCCTTTCCCTTCACAAAAATATTTTGGCCAAAAAATCAAAATTCCCATTGCTAACATCAGCATGACCCAATAATTGATTTTCCTTTAGAAAATCAATTCCTCAAATTCTGAAATTTCCTATTCCATCATTTCATGTGATTTTCGAACTTTCGAACATTCCTTCTCCCTCATACGAACTCCGATTTCGATGATTCGAATTTCTAAAATTCATCTAAAATCGATATATAACTATCTATACTAAAATTATTAAATTTGGAGTTCATTTGAATTTATTTGAATATTATTTGAATTTGGCTTATTTTCGCGTGTAGGTTTCGACGACTCTGGGGAACCCGAGTTATTTGAAGAATTAGATCCTCAAGCTTTTGAGCAAGGCAAGTTACATTCTTTGACAATATTTGATCCTAGTACTTAAAGTTATTTAATTTTCATTTTAAACTATCACTGCATGCTTATTTATATTCAGTTATTTAAATTCCTATTTTAAATTATAGTTACGCCAAGATCCTTTGTACCACCAATCTTGACATTGATTCAAACATACCTTGATACCTTAGATGAAAATCTAGTTTATGCAATAGTCTAAACTAGAACAATTTGGAAAAATTATGCTTAGCGATGCTTAGACCTGAAATATTTGTTTTGGGAATTTATAGCAAAAGATTAAATGTTGTTTAAAATTGTATCCATGACATTGGTTTGTCATGGGAATTTACAAATGCTTTGAAAACTGAAATAAAATTAAAAACTAGTTTAGACTTGGGTGAAATGGATGTTTGGTGGGTGCATGTTTATGCACGGGCTCAATTCGGAAATGGTTGAGGCTCAGGGTTTTTTTGGAAGTTGCCCAGGTCAGTTAAGGAGCGGTCTTCAAGCCGCCTCTTGCTAAGCCCCATCGTACTACCACATGTCCTGTATGGGCAAGTCTGGACTAAATAATTTACAACATTCCACTGTGGTTGTGCCATCTGGTTGTGTGGGTGTTTTAATGACCTACTTTTTATTTATTCCCACCTGGCACAAGAGGGGGCTTCCGACGGTGTGTCTAATGGAAGCGAAACCTTAGCTAGCATGACTATGTTGGGATGGCGCATTGTAAATGCCTCGTGATATTTGCTTAGTCGCACGCCTTCGGAAGCGTGTCTTGGCCGACATATTAAGCAAACTATATCTTGTGGATAAAGTTGTACAACCTCTGCAGAGTGTAAAACTATTCGAATAGCCATGTCTACGGTCATGGACATGCTTAGCAAAGCCAAAGCAAAGTTAGACTTTGGTTTTTAATTTCAAATGATTTTGGATAGTTTATCCAATTTGGAAATTTGGGCGATCTGCTATGTGATTGGAGGTTATCCTTCACCAAAAATGTATGGAGATTATCCTACTATAAAACTTGAGAATTTAGAAAATGAATTTTAGTTATAGAATAACTGCTTTGGAACTTAGTACATATATTTGAAGAAAACCTTGCTTTATGCAAAATTAACCTTATGAGCCATCATTTGTTATACCCTCATGCATTATAATTTGTTATTGGGTGTAACTTGCGGAATACATTCATTTGTACTCACCTTGCTTAAAAAAAATTAAACAGATGAGGAATACTATGAGGAGGACGAGAACTTGGACGACTAGGCTACGCCCCCAGACGATTGCCTGTGGTGAATCATGTGGTCCACCTTATTACTTGCTTCTGCTATATTTTTTTCTGTATTATGTCCTTTTGTAACGAACTTTAAGTTATTATGAATTAATCGTGTATTATGGATATGCTATCACCTTTTGTGTGATTGTGTACACTAGCTATTGATCATGGGACCAGTGTGGAATACACAGAGGATCTGGGATCCTTCGCTCCCAGGTTCGACGGCAAGTGAAGAGGAGCTCGGGGAAGGTGACGGCAAGGCTTGGGGTGTATCGAGGCGGCCTAGCCACATGAGCCGTGGGCAGCGCGGTGGTGGAGGATGGTGCCGGGGAGGTGGTGGTGACGATAGGGGTGGAGGGGTTGGGGAAAAGTTTTGGGGTGGAGACACGGTAGTTGTGATGGGGTTGAGAGGTGAAGGGCGAGTTGGTGGCAGTGGGATTGCCTTCGGGCTTGTCAGGGAAGAAAGATTGAGCAACAAAAATTCCCACGATTTGCCGGTGTTGGGGAAGAAAGGTGGTGAGGGTGAGGATGGGTGGGTGCTAGTTATGAAGTAGGCACGGGTTGGCGGGCTTTTATAGCACGAGGAGGCATTGGCGGCAGTGACCGAGCTAGGTGCACACGACGTGTGGTGGCGAGGTGGACGGTGGGGCAATCGGCACCGTACGAGGGTAAGGTGGAGGTATGACGACGTCACAGTGGCGATGATGCCTCACTAGCGCGAAGACATGCGTTGGCAAGGCTGGGTGCAGCGAACGCGGAGCGGCAAGCAGGTACAAGGGGCGCTGTGGTGCGCGGTGCAGGCGAATGCGTTTGGCGGGTGGAGCTAGTGTGCGCATTGATGGCGAGGCAGAGGCCATCGGTGATGTGGCGCGGGAGGTGGCGGTTACTGGTGTGGCTTGGCACGAAGTGGGGGCGGTGTGAGGAAGATGGCCGGTGAGGTGCAGTGAGTGCTGATGCGACACGTGACAAAGAAGAACATGGCGGTGACGACTTTGAAGTAGGATTTTTCAGTAGAGGGAGGCAGGATGGTCAAAAGAGGAAAGCGAAAATTGTCTAGGAGTTTCCAAATTGGGAAGGAATTCAAAATCAAGCCAAAAACTCAAAAACTTCAAATTTTAAAGAAACTCGAGTTATTTCAGTAGCAGCACGAGTACAAGTTCTGTAAATATGTGTCGGGACCCAACAATGCAATTCTGGACCCTCTATGTATAATCCACTAGTCCAGGATCACGCTAGTGCACACAGTTTCAATATAGATGAATATCGATCCACACAAGGCGATTAATAGCATAAACGAGTAATTTAATTATTAAATAAGGGTTTTGACCTTATGGTCAAGTTTACACTAATAAGCCACGCAGGGCTAATAGAGAATTTAAATAGCAGCGGAAACAGAAACGGCAGTGGTATCCCATCAATTTACCATAGGCAACCGACTGGGATCAAGACCCTATGATCAAGCGCCTTCAACGAACTCCTCCTCGAAAGCTGGCGATGACTCCTCCTCTTCTGTTGCATGTTTTCCAACAAGCATGAGTACACAACCGTACTCGCAAGTCATACCACAGAAATGCAAGTATACATGATGGTTTATTCCAAAGGAATGGCTTTTGTGGTTCTTTTGCAAAAATACAGTTTATTTTCACAAAGACACATAGCCTAAACAGGTTATTCACATAGCCATATGACTTAAATCACTCTGTAGAGTTTTTACACTTTACCCACAAGATACAACTAGTGTTGCAAGCACTAATCATAACAAAACGTTTCGGAAACTTCATCTCAGCATTGTTACTCCCGGTGTGCTTTGTCGTCATACCAACCCTAACACAGAGGATGGTACAACACACACCGTTGGACAGGGAAGCGGCGAACCGTCCCGCGATCCGACTACTTGGTAGCACACCTCCACCCAATCAACACAGTCTAACCTACAACCTGAGTAGCAATGTCAAGACTCCATAACTTACTAAGTTAGACCCGTCCCATACCAGACATGTGGTCGTACAGTAAGGCTCAGTTTAATGGCGCACAAAGTTAAGTCCTTAATTGACCAATGCAAGACTTCCAAGTTATACTAAAAATTTCTATGCACACAGATTTTTAAGCCCATGCACACAGATCCACCAAAAGTAGCACACAGTACCACTTGCCTCTGTCTAAATCCTTTTCCACCCTGTTGGTTAAGTGCAACATATGCCATCAACGAGTAATAGCACATAGTACACATAGTTTTATCACATAGTTCCATAATCACTTCGTCAAGTTTATAATTGCGACTCACATGAGATGATGACTCGTGGCATGGCTAAGTAGACTAATCGTATCTAACCAATCCACGTTGGTGTTACGATAATACCAACTAGTAAACCAATCTAGGGTGACAAAAGATTATGACATATACAATTAAGCAAGGTGGATATAACAAATTGGATTAATAACAAAACACAAAAGCATTTAAATAAATACTTAAAGTAGATCCAATAATTTGAATCAATATAACTTATGAAAACTGGGTTCAATATGATCAAAGGTATAACTTGTCTTGAAATAGGTCTAGGTACTGATCTTGCTCTTGAGGTGCTCCTTTCTTCTTCAAATCTTCCTGAAGTATCGACGTCTACTCGCAAACGAAGCAAACAAACAAAACAAATAAATAACAGAGGCAAAACAAACTCCAAAAATCAAATAAAAATCCCCAATAAATAGATCTTGAATTTATATGAATTTAGAAATTTGAATGGACTTAAACGGAGTTCGGATGCAAAAGATATGGACTTTGGAAGTTTGAATCTAAAAGAAACCCTAATAATTGGATTATTCCGAATTATTTCTCCAAAAAAAATTGGATTATTGCGCAACGATGACGTCAGCAATAGAATTTCCGGAATAAGAGAATAAAAAGAAAATACTGACATGTGGGACCCACATGTCATCCTCACGGTCCACGGTAGACCAAGTCCACCAACCAGGTATGAGTTTAGATCGGACCGCCAACAGTCGCACACGTGGACGCTGATGCAGCTCCACACGGCTGCCATGCAAGCACAGAGGACGAGGTGGCGCTAACGCGGACGGCGGCGGCACACGGGAACCAAGGTTCCAGCGAACGGCGGCGAACCAGCGGCAATGGGTGGTACCAAGGGGTAGAGGGGAACGCGGGGATCACGATGGTGTGCTCACGGGCGGACGGGAGTGACAAGGATGGCTGGTGGTGAGGTTGAAGCGGCGACGGGTGCACGAGCTTGACGGCGACGGCGAAGCAGGGCGTCTCTAGGGAAACGGGTGCGCGCACCAGATGGCTATCGACGCGGTGAACCCGAAGAGGTGCTCGACGACGGCTAAGGATCATCGACGGCGGTGGAATCCGATGAAGAAGCTCACGGCGGCACTAGGGTTCAAGCTCCAAATCCGGCGAAGAGGCGGCGCGCTAGGGTTGGCGACTGTAGGGGAAAGGCGGCGGCTTGATCACGAACCTCGTGACGCGATCCACGGCCCCATAAATAGGCACGGGAGGTGGGGATTCGCGAGCGGCACGGCGGCGCAGTCCGGCTCGGACACGGACGCAGAGTCCGCGACGAAGATGACGATGACGTGGTGGCGGGGTCCACAAGGCAGCAAAAGAGGCTCGGGCAAGTCCGCGTGCGAAACGGCGTTGCTGCGGCTGACGGGTGGGACCGGGAGCGGCTGCGAGAGAGAGAGAGAGACCGACAGGTGGGGACCACATGTTAGTGATTTATGAGCTACATGGGGGAAGCCCTGCCAGACAGAGATGGGCCGGAAGTGAATAGGGTTTGGGTTTCGGCCCAAACACTATTCCAGGATTTTAAATAGGTTTTCTATTTTAGAAAATACCAGAAATCCCAAAAGGCAATAGAAAATAGCAAATGAACTTAGAAAAATTCTAGAAAATCTAGAAAATATATCCAAGCACATAGAATCCAAATAAAATAGTTTGACCATTGTTCATGTTGACTTTAATAATATTAAATTGTTTTGATGCACAAGGTTCAATATTAAGCTTTTGAATTAAATTCAAATAAATCCAATGGTGAATTTTCTCCCTACTAACTATTAAAAGATTTTTAAAGCTCAGAAAATTGGGATGTTACAATATGCATTTTTTTTTTTTGCAGAATGAGAAGATACAACACATGACATTGAATGGATTAAGGGCTCATATGTAATACATGAATTTTACAGAAATTTTGTGGGAATTTCACACGAACAAATCAATTTTCGCTCGATTCGAGAATGTTCCAATCGAGATCTTAGAGGTTTTCTAATAGTTCAGAGTTGTTTGAGATTTCTTTAGAGAGAGTTGTTTTAGCTTGTGAACCGCTGCCATATGGGCCTTGAGACCAACTCATTACTTAGCCCATTAGGTCGACGCACTTGAACCCCAATGAGAACAAGCCTAGAGCCCAGCTCATTATACTAGTAGTTGTAAACCAGCCCACTCAATACAAACATTTTGACAAAAAGCCTTTCATGGGCCCAATACAACAAGCCCATAAAACCCTATGCCTCCACCTTGTTACGCGCAGCGGCTTGGCGCAGCATCCCAGTGGGCCCCATTTCCAATTAAACAAACCCGAAACGATCCAGCTTTGCATATATCGGAAGGAAATACCGAACCCCCCAAATCAGCCACGACCGCCGCGACACTCGTCGTTGTACGGGCACGCCTCCTCCCTCCTCCCCTCTACTGCCATCGCGACGTCCCCAAGACCCAATATCATGCCTTTGCAAAAGGCCAAACAATGACAGGTGGGGTCATGGTGTGGAGTGGGTCCTGTGTGTAGTGTGTGATTGGAGACTCACATGGCATTGTGTGGGTGTGTTTGGATTTAAAAGGGGAGCCCCTTTACTCAATTGGGATATCAAATAAATGAAATAAAATTCCAATTCCCCACCTACTATTATTCTCTCTCATCTAGCTCTTCTTTGATTTCCCCCATTCCTAGTCTATAATTGTTGTTCCCCTCGCGATTTGTTGTGCTTGTTCATTGACAATCTCATTGCCGCGACCGGGATATAACAGTTGTATCAAAGCAAACTAGAGCTGGCCAGATGGGCTGTGCCAGCCGGCCCGGCCCGAGGTACAACACTGTTGGCCCGACTCAAGCACGACACGGCCCGCACTATTTATGGGCCGTGTCAGCCCGGCACGATGGCCCGTGACGTGCTTGGACCGACACTTCGGCACGGTGGGCTGGCATGGCACGAACAGTGTCGAGCCGTGCCAGGCATGACCCACGTGGCCGAGGAGGTGCCATCGAGCAAGACTGCCGCAAGCCATAGCGTTAGGAGAGGCCGACTGCCGGGACTTGGAGTTAGGGAAGAGGAGCGGTGCTGGCGGCTAGCCGGTCGCTAGAGAGGGAGGAGTGGCGAGGGATAGAGGAAGGAGGAGGAGTCAGTGCCGGCATGGGGGAAGGAGGGAGGAGGCCAGCAGTGGGTGGCGTGGAGGAAGGAGGGAGGAGGTCGACAGTGGGCGGCATGGATGAAGGAGGAAGGAGGTCGACTCGGTAAGGAGGGAGGAGGATCAGCGTGGCTAGCCGGCAAGGGAGGGAAGGAGCCAGGAGGAGCAGCGCAACGCCGGCGTGGAGGGCGGTGATGGCGGCGGGCGAGCCCGAGCCTCGAGGGCATGGAGGTGCGGCACACACTGCATGCAGCGGGCGTGTAGTGGCGTGCGACAATGCCGTACTAGGGCACACTGTTGCATGTGGGCAGGGGCGCACGTGCAGGGGAGAGGATAGGGTAGGCGGGCAGCCGAGAAGGTGGGAGGCGGGCCGCGCCGGCACGGCACGGCTCGAGATAATATGACTGTTCGCTATTTTTTGACCGTTTGGGTCTTTAAAAATAGCAAAAAAAATCAAAAATCCCCTTTTTTTTGTATGAATAACAACCATACCTCCCCTCATTCAGCACCCCTCCATTCCTCATTCTCTCTTTGAAATTTTGTTGTGCAAATTCAAATTCGTGTTGAGCTAATTTGGCAAAATTCAAAAACATTGTGCCAAATTTTGGAAAATTCAATTTTTGACAGCAAGTCAGCAAAAGAGGTACAATACTATTTTTTGCGTACTTTTTATTGTTAGTGCTTGTTATGCTAAGATGAAAGTAATAATAGTATTAGTTTCGAATTTGTAGTTTTTGTTATGGACAATTATGACAGCTTTGCTCTTGGTGATTACGGACTTTCACTAGAGGAAATTGCATCCATGGAGGCGACTGCGGCTGCCTCAAGCCAACCGAAAGGGCAAGACGGACTTCTATCACCAGGCTCCATGGCAACATCAGTCTCCACGACAACATCAGGCTCCATGCCAACCGGAGCAAAGAGGTTAAGGCCGTCTATCTCGGGAGTGTGGGAGAATTTTGACAGGATAACCAAGCAAAATACATAAAGAAATGAGGTACCATATGCTATTTGCAAAATTTATCGCAATGAATTGTCTGCAAGGTCTATAGGTGGAACGAGGCACTTTCTTAGACATGCTACAAGATGTAAGGCCAAGTAAGGATTGGTGATGAGGCAAACGCAGCTGCAGTATAACTCCGACGGTATGGTACGTAGCAGGGACTACGATCCTAAGGTAGCATGTCAATCTCTTTGTCGTTTAATTGCTTCTGAGAATTTACCGTTAGGCTTTGGGGAGTCTGCTGCTTTCCAAAATTAAATTAGGATTGCGCATAATCCTAGATTTTCTTCTGTTTCTAGATAGACAAAAACTAGGGATCTAGTAAAATACTACAATGAACGTTGTAATAAAATAAAGGAACTATTTAGTACGTGCACATTTTCAGTGGCCCTGACCTTGGACATATAGAGTGGTCGGGCTAGGGAGGATTATCTTATGTTAATGACGATTAGGTAATGGAGAAAAGAATTATAGGTTTGAAATTAATTGATGTAGCACACCCGGATGAGAATATTGCGGACTGTATTATCAAAGTCATAGAAGACTTTGGTCTTACAGACAAAATATTCTCAATTACTTTAGACAATGCTGCTTCGAACTCTAGGGCCATGGATATTCTTACTCTAGTGTTCAGTACATATGCCGCTTCCTTCTTGTTACATCAACGATGTGCTTGTCATATTATTAACCTTATAGTCAAATGTGGTTTGAAGAGGTTGACTCCGTATATTAAAGCTTTTCACGATGCAACTTCTTTCTTCAATAATTCTAACGTAAGAATAGCATAATATAAGAACTTCTGCAGGACGATGGGTGTACGTTCAAAAAAGTTCGGTTTGGACATGCTGGTAAGGTGAAACTCTACTTACCTAATACTTAAGAATCTTTTACCATATAAGAGCACCTTTTCTGTTTTTATTCACACTATCAAGCACTAACGGTAGTATACTATTGACTGAGCAACATTAGTTCGTTGCTGAGAAGATACTATAGTTTTTAGTAAGTTTTTATGAGGCCACTGTTGCTTTGTTCGCTATGTACTATCCAATATCTCCTATCATTATGCATAGTATTTTACATTTGGCCAGCTCTAGAGCAAACACACGATGACCCACTTGTCAATCGTCATTGTTCGCCCTTTTGCATAGGCATGACACCCTTCCACCGCGAGCCTACGCCGCCCACAATGAGCGGCCGCGACCATCACCACCGGGTGCCGCCGCACCACAGCCACAACGACTCCGCCGCCGCCGCTTGAAAGAGGATGAGGATTGGAAAACCCAATGTCTGGATAAGGGGCGCCTTTACTGTTCTGGCTCTGTAGCAAATTTTAATTTCAAAAGTAGCCCTCTTTTGCCATAATTTGCAAAAGTGGCCTGTGAATAGTGCTCTACATGGTACCAAGGGCGGTAGGATCTGCCCCCCGCCGGTATGGCAGTCGCTGCCCCCTGGCGGAGCGCGGCGGCGGGACCTTCGCATGTGACCACGTGCCGCCGCTTATACCAAAGCAGCTCATTGCATCATGCGTTTTTGTTTTTACCTTTAAATCACATCGAAGTCACATCATTTCACATAGATGTCATTCGCTGTTTGTTTTCTCTGCGTATATAAACGAACGCGCGCGGCCGAATCGCTCATAAGCCGCAGCGCACGTTCCATTAGATTAGCTAAGTACGTATTTAATTTTTTCTTATTGCAAATTTTAGACTTAAGTACATACTTAGATTTCGCTAACTGTTAGTTTTTCTCTATTTGCAGCAATGGCACGTCTGTTAGTTTTTCTCTATTTGCAGCAATGGCACGTACTCTACCACCCCTACATGAGGAGGCATGGGACGCCAAGCATCGCTATCACGCTTGGATCGGTGGTGATGGCCCGCCAACTCTGGTGACACGGGGACCGAGGGAGACCTGGCCGTTGGACGAGTGGTATGTTTCGAGGCTTCGTCAATCCGGGCTGATTGCGTTCGCCCGCATGCTGAACATGGGGCAGAACCTCCTAATTGATGCCTCCCTTCTTTCCACCCTGGTTGATCGTTGGCGGTCGGAGACCCACACGTTCCACTTCCGATGGGGCAAGATGACCGTGACACTGCAAGACGTCAGCTTCATTACTGACCTGCCGTTGCGAGGCTGTGCAGTTGTTCCCCCTCCAAGGTCGCCGGACTGGAAGGCGCGTCTCCTGCATTGCATCGGGCAGCCTATCCCCGAGAGGTCTACGGGCGTTCCACACGTTTGGCTGTGACAATTCATGCATTGCCCGAATGACGCAACGGAGGAGGTTGTTCGATGCCACCTAATTGCATATTTGTTGTTTATAATCGGGTGGGTCATGTTCCCTAGAACGTAGGGGGACATGGTGTACTCGAGTTATATTCACCTTGCGGAGTCCATCGTGGGCGCCGACGATGAGGACGTGCCGCTTGAAGACAGCTTGGGGTTCGGCTATATTGGCGCTATGTCTCATGACTTGTGCGGCGCGCTGTCGCCGCACGGAACAGAGCCCGTGCTCTCGGGTTGCCACACTGCTTTATTCTGGTGTGGTCGTGGGAGCGCCAGCGGTTAGACGTCCGTATACGCTCATGATCCACCCTTACCCACGCACACAACATTTCTATGGTAGGGCGGACGACGAGGATCCCGTGGAAGGCCCGACCATGGGATCCCGATGGACTGTGGCAGTACTGGGGTGGGTTAGGGAGAGAGTCGCGCCGTGATATACCCCGAGTTCCTAGCGAATTGAGGCCTGACGAGGATGACATAATATGGGCTCCTTGGACGGATGCCTTCGTGCAGGGCACGACGCCCTACGGCTTGAGCTTGCTATGCCACCAGAATGCAGCGTACTAGAGGACAACGTGTCATCTGGTGTTCTCCCACATGGTTGAGCCCTACAGCCCACAACGGGTGATGAGGTAGTTCGAGCTGCACTAGAAGATCCCCCCTGCTCTAGGGCGATCGCTTGCGAGGTGTAGTCACTTGTAAGTAGATTGCATTGCTTAATAATATTGTAGGTCCTTTAGTCATATGTTATGTCGGTACCATAATTTATTTATTTTGTTCCACCTTGAGTGCATAAAGAAGGGTCAAGAGTGATGACTGGCTTCAGACGCAGCAGCCGTGGATAGATGCATGGCAAACGCCCACTGATTCCATTTTGCAGGAGGAACGGCCTTACGATGAAGAGACTTACGACACAGGAGCCCCCTTGGCCCGACATGCAGATCCTAGCCACGCCGAACGCTTGGACTTAGGGCTAGACCCGCACTGTGCAGCCCGTCATGACGAATCTGTACGTTGAGCACATAGTAGATTAACCACCCTCCAAAATAGGGTTAACTATCAAAATTTTGTTTGTTCGGTAACCATACAGGTGGACCATTTGCAAAGCGTTGTAGACCGCAGCCACCAAGAACTCGAGCGGGGTACGAACAACATAGTTGAATGCCTTTTTTCGGTCATGAAGACGCTTGTTGCAGATGTTAAGCAGGTCATTCGTAACATGAGCTGTGGAAGGCCCAGCGATGTCGACTTGAGGCATCGGACAGAGCATCGTCGTGTACCCTCGCCCCCTCCATCTTCCCATCCGAGCGAGTCAACTCAGCAGCGCAGCAGCATGGGCGACGGATCGTCCGCGCAGTTGCCACACAGGGACTCTACGCTGATGTCATCGTCGTCACAAAGGGACCCTACGCTGATGCCATCCTCGTCATGGAGGGACCCTACGTTGATGCCATCCTCGTCATGGAGGGACCCTACGCTGATGCCATCCTCGTCACGGAGGGACCCTACGCTGGTGCCGTCATCGTCACAGAGGCAGGAAGAGGCCATTCTAGAGAGCACAGACGTGCAACCCGGAACCTCGAAGGTTATCCCAGATTCTCCCTCCTAGCCCCACACTCTCGGATAATTTCAAATGGGTGATACGGCGCCATGGTATCAGTCCGGCTACACACCGTTCCCTGCGCAGTTCACCCCGCAAGGTGAACCGTACCCCGAGTAGTTCACCCAGTTTATCCCGCAAGCTGAGCCGAGTTGGTGCCCCTCCACGGATCCTACTGCTTGGATCACCGACTTGTTCTCAACGCCACTCCCGCAGGTGATGCCTCCCTGTACGACGACACGGCGGTTGAGGAGCCCTGCTATGACCTACGGTAGAACCCACGGTCACCTGATAGGCTGACATTCCCACAGGAACAGATTCGTCAGAGACCTATGGCAGGAACACGGCGCGGAAGGCTAGTACGGGGTCATATGCCCGAGAGCAGTGAGCAGCAGCGTGAGCAGTAGTAACATTAGAAGTCTATTATATGTTGTAACTTGTACTTCAGTTACTGATTTGTAATCCAAGAAGAGTGTGGTAATTGGAATGTAATTGGACACTTGTACTTTGTTATCTATCTCAGTGGAACAATTTTACTCTCATTCATCAAGGACGTGACCCAAACAAAGTAGTGCAGGTTACAACGCAAATCACTACAACACTCGCATCGCTATGACCAACATGAGTCAATACAGCAGATAGCTTATAGATACTAAGTGGCGCCGGAGGAAGAAGGTCTATTCGGGCAGTTCCTGAATGAGTGCCCATGAGTCTTGCATAGCCTACACCTTATTGGTCTTTGCCGATCTCCACGTTGGCTCGGATCCATGTCGTTGCGGATGCGCCTTGACTGACACCTCCTATGGCCTGGATGCCGTAGTGCTTCATTCGGTGACCACTTCACTGCTCCCCGCCACCCCGCCATAGGTCCCTGTAGTGGCCTTCCACGCCGTAGGAGTTGAACTCCCCATTCCAAGTATCATACAAGTGTCGTATGTTGTAGTACTCCGACATGTACATGCTACAAGATTGGTGAAATACAGCACATGCAGCATATACGTGGGAGCAAGGCTTGTGCAGAGTTGAGGCTTGTTGTAGGTGCAAAGCGCCACATCGCCTAAGGTGCAAACATGCTTCGGTCACCTCTCATGTGGCATGAACGCATTTGTCCCTTGAGCGGATCTCGAACTTTCTCCTAACGCCATCCATTGTGATAGCTACATGGGATCGGGCCTTGGTAATCTTCTTGTCCACGAGGCAAGGGTAACCTCGAGTCTTGCTTCCCTTCGTCCAAATCTTTGGCCATCATTGCCCGATTAATGAAAGTAACCGATCGGCGGTTCCATGTCTCGTCGGCAAAGCGGTGATGGGCGGCACGGACCCCTTTCAACACACCTGTAGACATCGGACAAGTTGGTTGTCATGATGCCGCATCGAGCACCATAGGTGTCGTGAAGAAGGACCATTTCTCATAGTCGGGGCATGCACGCTCATCCACTCGGCGAACTTCGCTGCGGTGTGCACAGGCGAACCTCCACTTGCACGCTCGGTTTCAACCTCAAGCCCCGCCACACGGGCCGAACTTGCGCTTACAGTTCTGCAGCGAGTTTCTTGAACTTCTTCATGAGGTCTTTGCTCCAGAAGCGCGTGTGGAAGTTGGCGGCTAGATGCCGCATGCACCAACGTGTGCGCATGTCGTTCCATTAGAATGGCGGGTTTGTACCGTGCTGCATGGTGTGCAGCGCGGACTACAACCTAGCATGACAGTTGGTTATGATGCACACATTCGGCCGGTCCCTTACAACATGTTGCTTTATGTTGGCTAGGAACCACAACCAACTGTCAGTGTTCTCATTCTCCACAATTGCAAAGGCAACTGGGAGTAACTGGTCGTTGCCATCAGCGGCAATAGCGGTGAGAATGGTGTCCTTGTACTTCCCACAAAGGAAAGTACCGTCCATAGTCAGGATGGGACGGTAGTGGGAGAAGCCCTGGACTGCTGGGCCAAATGCCCAAAAGACTCGATCAAGGATTAGAGAATGTGGGATGTTCGACGGGTCGGGCTTGTCCACCCTGTTGACGCATGTCCCCGGATTAGCATCCGCAATTTGCTTCAGCATTCTGGGGACTAGGTCGTACGCCTCCTTGTAGGTACCGTACAACCCTTCGAGGACCTTCTGCTTCGCCCGCCAGCCCTTACTGTAGCTAACGGCATACCCTACTGTATTCGCTACGTTAGCCATCAGGACCTTCGGCGAAATCGTCAAATCGGCGAAAACTACATGACTTATGATGCTCGCGATGTAGGCTAAGGTTACATTCTTATGCATTTGCAATGGCTCCTGAAGCTCACATGTGTGATCCGTCACGACTGTGATGCGGAAGGCCATTCCCTTGAGGAATCTCTGCGCGGACTTTGCGGGGCAAGAGCTAAGCACGCACTTAACTATGTACGTGTCAGGATTAGACTTGCAGATAATGGAAGCCATATAATAGTTAGCACGACTTACTGTAGATAGTTCAAGATACAACAAACAACGTTCAAACTCACCTGCAAACTTGGTAAGTCCGACTGGTCTTCACCGCGAAACTCACGATAGCTTGCCTGGCGGCAGCCTTGTGTGGGAAATGTTGCCCCACAAGCAGAGTGTTTGCATCGAAGGCCCACGAAGACTCGTGCTTCTGGGCCAGAACAAGGGAAGAGTCCGCTTGGCAATCCAACCGACTTGGAACATAGTCCGTGTCGGTCGAAACAATGCCACCGACGATCCCACCCTCATCGTCGGCTTCGTCCTCGCTGGATTGTGAGTCAAAGTCATCCTCATCTTCAGTGGCAGTGCCCTCGAACATGCCATCGATAATCTCGTGACAATCAACATGTGCACCTCGCCACTTATCCACACCTTCATTCGGTTGGAAACTACCAGAATCTCTATCAATTGGAGCATCCTGCCTAACAACGTCTGGCGCTCTCGAGACCTCTCCCATCGTCAACAAACTGAAGAGGGGGACAAGAGCGTCGCTGCCCCTTAAACGACGCCCTCCCCTCCCAGAGGATTGAGGAGGATAAACAAAATGGACATACACCATGGGTCGTCGATAGATCGGAGCGTGAGGATTGCTAACGATCTCCATGTACTGTGCCCACATGGCACTGCTAGTCACCTTCGCCAGGCCCCACAACATCTGCTCGTGTGGTGGGACCGTGGTGGCGGTGACCGCCTCTATTACTATCTTGTTCCTAGCGATGTGCCTATCGAACAACTGCCGAATGCACCATCGTAGCTCGAGCAAATCGATGTATGCCAGGTTGGGAACGTTTAGCAAGGCACGCTGGTAGCTGGACAAATCAACTCCGTCTGGACCGGTACGCACGTTACCGTGAAACACGTATAGTGTCTCCATTTTTGACGAAAATAAGACAATATTTCAACCAAAACACAGCATGAAAACCATACGTACGTTGCTAAAATGAACTTACCATTACGACGTTACCAACTCTTAACCTCACACACGGAAGACTGCAAATTAAAACATACATCGCATTAGTAATGACTTTGGCAAATGGTGCCAACATACAAACAAAAATGTTAAGTATGGGAGAGGGAAGCACCTCAGAAAGAGGGAGAGATTCCTGAGAGGAACGATCGACCAAGTGCGAAAATTTCCTAACTGAGACCTGAGGCTTCTGAACAATGAGTGTGCGGTAGCGCGTTTAAATAGCTGAGCACGGGAGACGTAAGGTGACCTGCCCCCTCTGCTAGGCGCGGTAGATCACCTGCCGCGCCTGGCGGGGGGAGGGGGGGGGGCAGGTCACCTACCGTGCCTGGCGGAGGGGGTAGGTCACCTACCGCGCTTGGCACAGGGGGCAGGTCCCAACCGCACCTAGCGAAGGGGGCAGGTCACCTACCGCGCCTGGCACAGGGGGCAGGTCCCTACCGCGACGTGACCCAACGAAGCAGGTTTGTGTGGAAACGATGCTATGCGGCCCCAAGATTCGTCGTACACAGACAGCGACTAACAGGTCGAGACGCAACGTGACACCGCCCCCCAGAGGGTGCAGGTCACCTACCGTGCCTAGTACGGGGCCTACTATAGTAGGGTGCATGTTTGTTCAATGCATATGGATGCTTTCGCTGTTATTCACCTCACTCAATTGCAATTCAGCCGCATGCTATATATGGATGCTTTGGCTGCCATTCACCTCACTCCTCATTTTCTCTTCTCCTTTCCTCTAGTCTTAGACGCGATGTCTTCGGCCTCATCTAACTTTCGAGTGAGCAGATAATTACAATCATTGCGGCAACAGCTGGTTTGCCCTCGTTGCAGTGATCCGGTGAATGTGTTCACCTCGCATAAGCCAACAAATCCATCCCGAGTGTTCTTGAAGTGTTCAAATCTTACAGTAAGTTGCGTCTAATCATCCCGACTGAATTCCATTCGAAATAGCATGTTGTTTTTTTCACTTGAAGCTCCAATTCTTTTTCAGAGCACAACTTGTCGGTTTTGGTAGTGGGCTGATGAAGCTGTCCCAGTGGTTCGAGATATTGCAATGCAAATTGCTGCCTTGCAAGATGACTCATGGTGCTGCTGCATTTCGTCCAGTGGCTCGACCCTCTGACCCACCAACGCAGAATGAATAGAATAAACTTAAAAGACTGGACGAAAGGATGGAAATAGTTGAGAACATACTTCAGAAATTAGTTAAGCTAGTTAGTTTTGCGGTCTTTCTTCTATTAGTTCTTGTTGTTGCCAAGTAGAAGTTCAGTTGTAATGAGATTTAATGTCCACTCTTTATGCATGCATCACAGTCCATTATGAATGAGAATAAACCAGTAACATTATGTACCCATCGATGCCTATAACTTAAAGCACGCGACACATCGATGCAACATGTCAACTCCATAAAAGGCAACCGCAATGACGCATCCACCATTTAGTTACATGCTTTAGAAGATTGAACATAAGTGCGTACAGAAGGGGAGACTACCGAGGTACAAGCTTCTCCACCTATGCCTAATGGTAGAAGGTGCCTCTCACTACCCACATAAAGTGTTCTACCGGGGGGCACCTCGGACGTGACTGGCCGTCGTTGTAGTGGCACGCACATATGCAGCTAGGGTTCGTGCAGCAGCATGTGGGATCATAGGAACTTTCTATGTTCACGACCTCTTCGTTGCCCCTCTCGCGCTACATCTGTTGGCAGATGTCATCGTTTTGCTCCTTGAGATCGTCAATTTGCGCCTCCAAATGAAAGATTCGGTTCCACAATATATCCACGTGCATCGCAACATGTCGTTCATAGGGAGGATCGATCCAGCAGGTAAAGTTGTATTTCGTCATCTGCTGCAAGAGACGGTTAGTATGGAGGATGTATTAGCAGTAACATGAACAAAACTATTTACCCCAGAGTATGGGCATCGGAAGAAACGCCGTCCGCCATCGAAAGGGCTGTCTATGACCTGCACGATAGCATCCTTCCCGTGTCCGTATTTCGGTCACTTAGGTTGAGCACGCTTGTTCGGCATCAACCGGTAGTTAGGGCCGAAGTCCTCTCTCCTTTCCAAGAGAAGGTCTTGCTTCGGCGACCCCGGTTGGACTGGTCCCTGGGCGTTTGCCATGGTATGTTAGTGTTTCAAGAGTCGAGTGGTCCTACTTTCGAAGCGTGGGGCGTGTATTTTATAGCCCGCGGGGGGAGGCTAACAAAGCGGGTAATGTGTTAGCTTGCAGATGACAAGACTAGATAGAAATTTGGTTGCTGCGCAGAGACAAGACCAAATGGAGCGACTTTCTTGTGATGACAAGACCAAAGGAGGCTGACTTTGCACGGTGACAAGACCAAAGGAGGCGACTTTTTGCCGTGACAAGACAAGCAGGGCACTTTTGCGATGATAAGACCAAAGGAGACGACTTTTTGCGATGACAAGACCAAACAGGGCAGCTTTGCCCAATGATAAGACCAAAGGACACAGCCTTGCGCAGTGATAAGACCACACGGGCCAGCTTTGCGCAGTGAAAAGACCACACGGGCCAGCTTTGCGCAGTGATAAGACCAAAGGAGACAGCTTTGTGCAGTTTAGGGTTTAGGTTTAGGGTTAGGCTTTTCAGATCGAGTTGACAACCCTGACCGCATCACCAGCTTTTTAGACCGAAAAGACGAGATTCTCTCTGCAAAATAAGACGTGACAACACTATGCCTCGCCAGCTTTTCAAATCGACATGACAACACTCCACCTCCTCAGCTTTTCAGAACTAAAAGACAGGACTCTGCATGAAATTAACCACACCATGCCAACTCTAGAGCTTATAAAAGAGGGTTGAACCAAACCCAACACTACACAAAGAAACCCAACACTACACCAGAGCTTACTTCACCACACCAAGATGGACGACAAGCAGAGGCAATGGGACCGGATCCGCGAACTAGCAAGGGTTGTTGGGGAGCAGGACGACTGAGCAAGGGCTGCTAGGGCCCGGGTCGAACAAGAGACGCGTGCCTACATGGCATCTTTTCGTAATGAAGCCCCTCGTAGTAGCAACCCCATGCCGAACGTTCCAACCGACCATTCGCCGCAACACCTGTCCGAGGGGGAGACGCCGCCCCTCTATTGGTGCAGGGACAGATGCAAGTTCTTCAAGTCCAAGCACCCGCTCAACCTGGGCATGCATTACTGGGGTTGCACGAACTACCCCAGTGACTATCCCAACCGACATCGGGACACGAGCAGCTATCAGCAGCCGGTAAGGACCAGTTACCGTGTGTTCCCGTACTATTTCTCTTTCAAAGTACGCGCTAATAACCTCTCTCGTCTACCTGTAGTCCCCGAATCCGCTATGTGGCTATCGCAAGTGGATCGACCACGAGATCCACCCATATGACCAGTGGTCTCTCGACATGGACGAGTGGCATGAACAAAGAGATCGTGAGATCCTAGAGGAGCAACGCCGCAACGACAAGCACAACGAGCGCATACGTCGGGAGACGCAAGCTTATCTGGAGGCATGCAGGCGCAGGGAGCGCGAGAGAAAGAGGGAAATTACGGCCAAGGCCAAAGAGGCCGACGAGGAGTTCAACGCAGAGCTAGCAAGGAAGGGAAAATGGCCCCATCCACGTAGTAGGTCAGGTCATTCCGTAGTAATCCCCCGTCCCGCCCGCCATGTTTTTTACTATCCCCTAAAGGCATGTATACTTTCATGGTCCGGATGCTTGTGTCGTAGTGTACCGTAGTAGTAGCGAGGATGACTAAAGCAATTAGCCGAACCATCATGCTATGTGACTACGTGTAACATGCTTTTGTCCGCGGACTCTAATGTACTTCTGGTTCTGTGTCTCGGCTAAGCCATCAAAGCAAGCCTATATTGCAAGTATGCCTCTTCTAGTGGAATCCCAGAAAGAACCATTCGCTATATCCTCCATGTTTTAGAACATCTTCATAATCACAACGAGCGTTCTCAACCCCTTCTATCATATTCTGTATAAGCTTCATAGAGTACTTCATCGATTGCCTACCTATATATATGTTCAATAGTACTGGTGCTTATCAATTATCCTTTCTCTAAACGAATAAAATTATACAAAAATTACAGAAGCAACAACACTATGACGGGAGGCTCCACAAAAAGTTTCGTAATTTTCTAAACTCATTTGCTATATTTTAAAATTACTACAAACAGCGTTGAAACTGCGACGAATCTCTGATTTCGGATAAAAGAAAACTCTAATTTACAAACCTCAGTGCCTTTATTTCTTAATGAAAGTTTTTTTACAAATCTCAGTGCTGATATTTTTTATGAATCAAATAAAACTCAATAATATTTAATGTTTAAATTTTTCTAATTTTTCAAAAAAAATCGCTTTTTTTAAATAAAAAAATCGGAATTTGCATGGGGGCAAGACTCTGCGCTTGCTGCCGGGCAAGCGGCGCCTGCCTGTCCGGTGGCGAGGTAGAGTGCTTGCCGCCCAGCACCATGCACGCGTCTTGTTTAGGGGCTAATTTTGTAAATTTTGGTGAAAGAGTGATATTTTGAAATTAAAATTTGCTACTGGGCTAAACAACAGTAAAAAATTCGACTCCACCGCCTCCGCCTCGGCCTCCCCTCCGCGGGGGCAGCAGTGGCGGCGGCTACGAACCCCAACCCACTCAACCCCACGGCTCCAGCCTTCTACCACCACCAGCAGCGGCAGCGGCGGTAGTGACCACCGCTCTATCCCCAAAACCCTCCCCCTTCCCACCAGCAGCGCTCGCATATTGACACACCAGCCTTTCAAGGAGCGCTCACCGCGGCGCCGTGGCGCAAGGACGAGCTTTCGGTGCTTGAGAGGGTAGAGGCGACGGTGGTAGCGAGAAAGGCGCTCGCGCGGGCCGGAGAGGGTGCCATTGGGGCGGAGAAATCTTCGGGCTTCCGTATGCGTGATGATTCAGACGATGGAATTTCCGACCTCGAGCATTTTGGAGAGTAACATGGTAGCAGGGAATGACAAGAAAAGGAAGCTTGAAGAAATCGGGAGCCTGACCTGTTTGTCCACACAGCCCATGCAGCAGCAAAAGCAGATGAAATCAATACTCATGATAAATCCTTGTACCCTAAGCGTGGATAAATTGCAGGAGTTTCTAGCAACTTGGAGGGGGCTTTGCCGTGAACATTCAGTTGAAAAGTTATGCTTAATACTCATGATGAATCCTTGTTTTATTTAAGTAATAACTGTGATCTTGAGTAGTCCTCACCTATGTTTACATTAGTATCTCATATATGATCATAATTCACAAATCTTTTGTTGTCTCTTAATTTATTTAAAGCATGCCATTGATTATCCAGAAGAAGATATCATCAGTATGGCCTTTGCTTATTTCTAAAATAACATTATTTCACACTTATCAACAATGCAGGTCCTGGAATCCACGGTAAATTACTATGCAGGGGCAGGAACTCCAAATCAAAGGAGAAAACTGATAAATTTCTTCACACTATTGGAGGAACTGGTTTGCTGAATGTTGCTGTGAGTTGATTACCTCTTCATATGCAATTTATTCACTTTAGGTGTCTCTTCAGATATCTTTGCAATGTTGTTTTTTCTCCTACTGTGTAACTGAGAGTCTTTTAAGCTTTAAAAATAAAATAAACCAATTGCATTTTATTAGATTAATTTAAAGTTTAATTTGAAATTTCAGAAAATAAAAAATATTTTAAATGATTAAAATAAATTTTAATTAAATTTAAAATTATGTTATTCGATCTTTTCAGTTCCAAACATTTTTGTAGAATTTTCTTGAATTTTTGAATTTTATTTTATTTTTTGATTTTACTATATTTTCTTTTCTTTCTTTTTATATATCTTCCTTCGTCTTCTTCCTCTAAACGTTGCTCTGTTCTTTCTTTTCGTCCTGAAACCAGCATCCACCACCACCTCCATTGCTCGTTCTTTGCATTTGGAGCTCCATTTCCAATTCCGTCAGAAGCTTACGAGCCCCCTTACGAGCAGGGCCGTTCCTGGCATTTCGGAAGCCCTGCGGCGAGACAAAATGGAAAGCCCTTTATTCTAACATAAATAAATAGTGCTACTTTTATATCAACTGCGAAGCTATTCAATACATCAAAAAGATACAAACTACTCATAGAAAGCAATTTCTTCTAACATTTCTAGATGCAAAGTCATTTATAATAGTATCCACATCAATGTGATCTAACATATCCTTTTTAATGCATAAAGTGGCCAGATCATTCAACCTTTCTTGTGATATTGATGACCTCAAATAGTTTTTCAATAACTTCAACTTTGAAAAGCTTCTTTCAGTTGATGCTATAGTCACAGGTACAGTAAATAAGATTTGATAAGCAATTGAAACATTTGGATAACAATCTACATCTCTAACAAACTAAAAAAAATCTCAATTGCAGACATTATCACATGGCAAAGTCATTTGCAACACTCTTAATTCAGAGAAAAGAGATGTATCAGGATACCCATCCCTACACTCTTAACCTCAATCTAGTGAGTAGTTATACTACCCTGCAGAGCAATAGAGCATATATAGGATATACAATTATACAGATACATATATGTAGTATGATGTATCAGGATCGGGGGCCCTTGGCTCTGGTGGGCCCTGGGCGATCGCCCCGGCCGACCCTCCCTCAGGAACGGCCCTGCTTACGAGCCCCTCGTCTCATCATCACCCACGACATGCAACAATCAATTGCACGTTTCGTCCCACGATTGCATTTAATTTCACCGTTTTCCGTCTACCTTCAATGCAAACTAAACTGTCCCGTTTTTCCCGCGGCATTCCCCGTCGATTTGAGCACCGTCTTCGCATTATAAAGTGAGTACCATATGTTCTCATCTCGCCTTTTCAATTCGCCCCAAACCACAGCTCCTAACTCCCCTTCAATTGCCCGGAACGTCCAACGCCATCCACCTCCTTCTCGAAGACCTCTCATCTCGCCTTTTCGATTCGCCCCAAACCACAGCTCCTAACTCCCCTCCAATTGCCCGGAACGTCCAACGCCATCCACATCCTTCTCGAAGACCGGCGACAACGCAACTGCATTGATCTCTCTCTCTGGTGATCCTCCGACCAAACCAACCGCCTCACGTTGTGTCCCCGGTACTCCTCTTCCCATCCCCTACCTCAATTTCAGAATTCCATCACTTTGGAGCTCCGGCACCGTCGTCGCCATTCTTGTGCTGATGGCCACCGTGGGCGCACCACCACGGACCTTCCCTAGCCGAACCAACCGGCCCTACGCATTCGCCAGGCTGGCGCGCACCTCATGCTCCCACCATTTTCTCCGAAGCACCGCCGGTTTGCCGGAGCCCTCGCACACCTCACCACCGTCGCTGCCTCCGGCCACCCTCCAGCGTCGCAGGCACCACCAGTGGTTAGAGGACCTCGCCGGAGTTCCATTTTGCAAGTTCGCCACCACCCTCCTTTTCCTTGTCGGCAGGTGCGGCTCCTGCCACTCGACTCTTGCTCTGCTCGCTCGTTGCTACGCTCTGCTTCTTCTTCTTTCTTTTGCCTTTGAGTCACTTACACGTGGGGCTCATATGTCAATGTCTAAAGAAAACTCCACATGCTGAAAAAAGATTCCAGGGAATATTCCCTCCTCTCATTTTCTTGGAATTTAATTTCTGGTAAATTTCTAGGTGTTCGTTTTCCTTCATACGAACTCCGATTTCATCGATTCTTGTTCCTAAATTCATCTAAATGCTTAATCTTTCTTTTGGTACTGTTTTGTTAATTTTTGGATTTTATTTGGGTTTATTGTATTTATTCGTCTTGTTTTGCGCGTATAGATTCCGACATTTCCGAAGCTTTCGTGGACCAGTCTGCCGAAGCAATTCAAAACTTTGACGAAGGCAAGTCATAGATATTTGATCATTTTGTACCCTTTTTACAAAATTATATTGTTTTATATCAACATGCATTGCTAATTTGATATCAATTGTTTTCGGGAATAGCTAAACGCCTATTCGACAGTATGACACCTTGATAAAATTGTGAATGCCATGTTTCCTTTGAAACCCTAGAAATGGATAAGTTTAGTTAGACATATTTTAATACCAACATGGGAGACATAGATATGCTTAGTCATGCTTTAGTTGTACGATGGGTTCCAATTTACAACGATAATCATGAAAATTTGACTTAATGATATATGGAATTGTGGCGTGATCACTGTTATTAAAATTTGTTGTGCCATGGCAAAGGTTGCCATTTGGCCGGGTTGAACAAAAATGGTTTTATACTCAGGCGAATAATCGTGCAGTAAAGGAGATGGATTTGGGATGTGGTTGTCTCGCCTGAGTAGTTACTAAGAACTTAACTTTGTGCGTCATTGATTTGGGTCTTACCGTACAACCACATGTCCAGGATGAAGTGAACATGGCTGATTAATTAGCAATGTTTCGATTTGGTTCTGTTTGGGTTGATGTTTGGCATAAGAGGGGACCGGTGTGGCGAAACCTTAGCGAGCAGAACCAGGTTAAAGCAGAGCTTTGTAAAAGTCTTGTGATAATCACTTAGTCACACGCCAACAGAAGCGTATCTTGGCCGATATTATAAGTTGATTATCTCTCGTGGGTCAAGCTGTACAACCTCTGTAGAGTGTTAAAAATTATTCGAATAGCCGTGTCCCCGGTTATGGATAATGCTTGGTGATTTCACACAAGGGGTAGAGTTTTCATAAAATATTTGGGTGGTTGAATGGGTAGTTCAGGTGGTTTTGGTTGGGAAGTGAACAGGTAGTTCACTAATTGTTTCAAAAAACTTGTTTAGTTATGTATTTAATCTTTTAAATTATGCTTTTCAATCTATTTACTGTATTTACTGTCAATACGGCTTTCTGCAAAATAACCATACAACTATTCTTTGTTGAAGCCTTGCATGAATACTATTTGCATATATTTTTCTATGACTTGCTGAGTACTTTATGTACTCATAGCTTTACGCGATTGTTAATCAGTCATTAAGGAAGACCTATGGAACACAAAGTTCTACGAGGAGGAATACTTCGAAGATTATGCGAACTAGGGTGTGCTCCCAAGTCAATTGTCTGTGGGCATATCGGTTGGCTACCACAGGAGTTTCTTCTGCTGTAAGTTTATTATTCTGTCGTTAGCCCTGCATGGGAATAATTGTAAAATCTTGACCATAAGGTCCGTTGTTACTATTTAATAATATGTGACTTATTCCTAGCTAATTCGTTGTTTGGATATGGTTTCATCAATATTGACACTATGTGAACTAACTACTGATTATATGACTAGTTCAGAATACATAGAGAGCTTAGATTCAGAAATCCAGGTCCCGACATAATGTTGTGCACATAATGAGCATGCCACTTTTACCGATTTTAGCTCCCATGTTTTATTTGAGTTGGTGTGCTACATGATAGGTCTCACTGGTTGGGTAAAATCCACTTAAATTAGTGTTGGGTTGGCTTGATTTTGGATCTCTCCTGTAGTTGCAAATTTCTCTACTTGACTGAATGGTTTATGTGGTTCGAAATTATTGCTTGATATTTTCCCTGCACACAATTTGAAACATGGTTGTAGTTACTTGCACTGATTTGAATCTGATGCTATAAATAGAGCAAACTTATTGTTTGTAGGTACGAAGAGATATGTTATGTTATGGCATGTCTTTTGATGTTTTGTTTGCTCATTTTATGTAGCTCTCTGGCTAGTATGCGCAAATACATAGTATATTGGAGCCAAAATCTTAATACGATGGAGCTTATTTTGTTTACTCTTATGCATCCATGACTAGCCAGATTATGTAATGTGGCTAAGTAGTTATGAACTTATGATTCATTCTATTTTCTCCATGGGGGTATTTCTTTTTTTATATATACTGTGCTGCTACTGTTTTGGTATCTTTATTTACCGCTTACATGGATATGCAGGTTACATCGATGGGAGCTGTTTTATCATGTCCTTTGTTAAAACCTGCCGTTCCTGAAGGTAATATGGGCGCAGTAACATGGGCAGCAATGAGCCTCGAGACAGTTCTCTCTCTAAAAACCCTTTTAATCTAAAATAAAGCCCTTTTCACATTTGACGTTGCTTTGTGCAGGTGTCGCAATTGATGATTTCACCAGGATAACTACTGAATATTTTGAATCCAACATTGGAGTGACTGGACCAGGGGCTTTGCAAGTGGAAAATTATATTTCTCTAAAGAGACTTCATGATTGTGAAATATGTGTAACTAGTCAATTTTTAGCCCAGCAATTTAGTGCTCTTGGCCATGGGACTTTCCTTGAGTTTTTGGAAAGACATGGTCATCGCTTCCCCGCTACCTTGAGTAGTTTCTTAAACGGGGAACTTTCTAGTTCTTCATCTCTGCAAATTTCTGTAGTGCAGCAACAAATTGGAGTTTTACTCTGCTAAGCTGAGAGTAACTGGCTGGAGAATGGTAAATTTTCAGTGGATAATTTCGTTATGCTTCTCAAAAGGCAGTTCCCAACAACCATCGTTGATACAGAGCAAAATAAATTAGCAGGACTTGTTAGCACTATTAAGGCTCAAAGAAAGGGCGTACAACAGACACCATCAAATTTACCATTGCACTATTGGAGGAACGGTGGTCTGGTCTGGGATTTTGCCAGGTAATTCTGATAATGCCGATGTGTTGAGGAATGCTATTGTTCAACAATCTTATCCTGGGTCAGTTTCTTCACAAGAAGCAATTAACGGCTTACTCAAGGCTCCATTGTCGTCCGATCTTCTTTGGTCAAATTGGGATCTGCTGTTTGCTCCTTCACTGGGCTCCTCCGTACATTGGTTGCTAAATACAGGTCCAATTCAAGAGTTATCATGCATTGTGACCACAGATGGTAGGTTCATTTAAATTGATCCATCGGCCACTGTTGACCAATTTTTAGAAGCTGTCATTCAACGATCACCATTTCATTTCAAGTGGCAGTGAAGCTGCTTTCCCTGACACACATTTACAACGGTTCTTCTAATGCGCCAATGTCGTAACTGATGTGTTATGTGCAACGAGCAATAGATGTTATAATGAACAATCACACTGATTTGATGACCACTGATTCCGAAGGCAAAATATTTGTGCGTGAGGAATAGCCTAGACAAAGTGCTGAACAGCATAACTGCTCTTCTCACAATATTGGCTGTTTTCAAGGAAATTCTGTGATCCCCCCAGCCCCAGGCAAGAACAATTAGGTCTAAAAGCTTATCAAACATTGACAACACTCTTCAGTTGATTGCGAAATTTATACTAGATTGTCTTGGTCATCTACCTTCTGAATTCCGGAGTCTTGCAGCAGATATACTATTGTCAGGACTTCGGACTGTTACCAAGAATTGCTATTCAGCCATCTTGCATGCATGCACGGAACCTGCCTTCGGGAGTCACCCAATGGGTCGAAGATTGTCATGCGACCTGTCTTTGTAATATTCCGAAACGAAATAAAGGAGGAAAACGTATTAGAAAGAGAATTAAAGTATTAAAAAGGGGGTTTTGTATAAGATGAAAACTTAGGCCCATGAAAGAGAATTAGAATACTAAAAAAGGGGTTTTCGTATAAGATGAAAAACTTGGGCCCATGAAAGAGAATTAGAGTATTAAAAAAGAGGTTTTCGCATAGGATGAAAAACTTGGGTCATGGGCTCTCAGCCGCCCCCCCCCCCACCCGAAGACCCTATGTGTATACTGTACTAGTCCCATGATCAGTGGCTAATATACACATTCACAATATTTGTCATTCACATCTATACATACACATACAAAGGAAAAAGAAAAGAGGTACTCTACTTAAGCTATTACAAGTTATTACAACAACGGCCGACCGACCAAATAAAAGCAGTCATCAGAGTAAATTATAGTAGCGGAAGAATATGATATAAGTAGCAAAAGTTCAGCGGTATGTCCATCCGATCTCGCAGGCAACTGACAAGGAACAAGGTCTAGGTAGACCCGTCACTGAACCCTCCGATTCAGGGTGCAAAGAACGTGTCATCTGGTATCGGCTCATTTTCGATCTCTGAACAACAATATTAGCAAGATTGAGTACTTGTGTACTCAGCAAGACTTGTAGTGTATCGTAAAATTATATTAAATGTAAGGCTATCAAAAGAAGAGGCTCTACTCTACAAGTTATTTTGCTCAAAACCATTTTTATTTGCAATATTCATAAGCAGTAATTTGCAACAGAATTTGAAAGAGCAATTTAAATATGTACAGGACAGTAAGTAAAGAACTGAAAAATAACAACATCATCTCATAACCCTTCTCGATTATGAGCACAAAAAGAAGTATAACAACAACTTACAGCCCTCCTCGGCTGCGAGCCACAATTCATGTTCAGCTATAGACATGTTAGTTAACTCAATAAAATAAAACCACATATCATTACCCAAGTTTTGTAACAAACGGTTTTTGAAAATCAAAACTATATCCATACCAGCCACACTAAGCATGCTCATAACCGCGAACGCGGCTATTTAAATAGATTTTCACTCTACAGAGGTGTATAACTTTACCTATAGTACGCAAATATTCTAGTTAGCCTGGAATTCTCTATATCACTACTCACTACCGTAGGTAAGCAGTCTAGAGCTCGCGACACATCCTTTATATCATCTAGTCCTAATCTTGCACTTAGCCCAGCAAATCATTATCAACAAATCATTATCCTTATTTACTCGTTCACGTTTAAAGACAAAGTTTTCATTTTATTTTCATACAAAATAATAGACGTATCCCCTCTAGTCTTAAAATATTCCAAATTCATAAATTATCATATTGTCATTTTATCAGCTTTTCAGAAAATCTGTTGTTCTAGTTGCATTTGTGCGATAATCGCACTAAAAAAAATTCCCAAATGACATTATATATTATCTAACCCATATTCTAAAGGCTACAATAGTAAGGGATCAATATCACAAGGAGATATGTGCAGCAATTAGGATTACAACTACCAATTTTCCAATAATAGTATTTTTCATACAAAACATACACGCATACATAATAGATTTTACAAAACAAAATACAATAAGTAAAATAGTAGGATCAACATGATCAAAGGAGGTGCTTGCCTTGCTCTTGCTGTTCTAGAAATATGGTTGATTGGTCATCGAAATAATTACTCAGACAATTGACATCTAAATCAAAAAGAGCCGGAAACGAATTAAATAACACCAAATAAATTCAACAATGACAAAAATTAAATATTTTTACATATTCTGATATTTCATGATTTTAGATGAATTTATAAACAAATTTTATTCAATTTGGAGTTTTGTAGCAAACGTTATTAAGGTTTGAATTCTATTCGGTTTGATAAATCCAGAGAAAATGAGAAATACGCTTTCTAACAGAGAAAGCGTATCTCACACATGCACTATTGAGGTTTATGCTTTCTAGTAAGGAAAATGTATTCTCCTCAAAACTGAAAATGTATTTTCCATTTTTCATTTGATTTTCGTTTAAACCGACAAGTGGGATCCACTTGTGAGTGACACGGTCTATGCAAATAGTGAGTAGAACGAAGGTCTATACGCATAGTGCACGGGTTCACAGGGTTTCACTGTGCACTTAAAGTTGTGGGGCCCGTATGTCAGTGACTTATTAGAGATATCGATTTGTTTTAACTTTTCTTTAACTTAATGGCTCGGTCCCACACGTTAGTGACTCAACGCTAACTAAAACCGACAGCTAATCATTGGTTTGTCCTAATGATTGAGATTTGGTTTTAATGACCTACTACAGTGCTGGTCGGCGTTCGGACACAATAGGGCTGCGCGATGGCGCTAGCGCTCGTGCTCATCGTTGGCGAGGTGGCGCTCAGCGAGGCCGGAGAGTTCCCAAAATGGGTTCTCCGCACTAATGCGCAGCTACTGGCAGCGACAGCAAGGTTTGAGATGGATCATAGCGGTGGTGCACCAGCGTTGAGTGGTGGCTCAGCTACGGCAATGAGCCATTGCTCAAATGAGCAACGCTCTCAACCAAACTTTGCGCGTATAAGTATCTAGGGATCAAGCAAGGGCAGAGAGGTACAATACCTCCAAGGCATTATTTTCTTATAGGCTGTCAGAAGGTAGCCTAGTCAATCCTCATGTGATTAAGATGATTGGTCACATTGAGAGCTTGAAAAAGCTTGGTTTTCCCCTTAGCCAAGAGTTGGCTACTGATGTGATTCTCCAATCGCTCCCTGTGAGCTTTGGGCCAGTCATATTGAATTTTCATATGAATGACATGGAGAAGTCAATGACCGAGTTGCATGAAATGTTTAAAGGTGCTGAGGAGAGCATCAAGAAAAGTTCTAATTATGTGATGATGGTTCAAAAGACTACTAGCTTCAAGAAGAAGGGTAAGTCTAATGGAAAGGGCAAAGAAAAGACTCAAGATGAAATCAGGAGTGTTAAGGCTAACCTTAAGAAGCTCAAGCTGGGTCCTAAGCCTGATACAGAATGCTACCATTATCATGAGACTAGGCATTAGAAGAGAAATTGTAAGAAGAACTTGGTAGAGATGAAAAAGAACAAAAGAAGTAAGACTTCCAGTTCAAGTATAAATGTTATAGAAATTAATCTTGCTACTTCTCCTACATGTTCTTGGGTATTTGATACCAGATCGGTTGCTCACATTTGTAATACGATGTAGGGACTGATAGGGAGTAGAAGTTTGGCAAGAGGTGAGGTTGATCTTCACGTGGGCAATGTAGCAAGATTTGCTGCATTAGCTATTGACACTTTACTATTAGCTTTACCCTCAGGATTAGTTATAGAACTAAATAATTGTTATTATGTTCTAGCCTTAAGCAAAAACATTATTTCTGCTTCATGTTTAGGAGTAGAAGGTTATGAGTTCAGAATAAAGAACAATTGTTGTTTAATTTATTTTGAAGATATGCTTTATGGTCATGCTCCATTGATGAATGAATTATATGTTTTGAATCTTAAGGATGTGCTTGTCTATAACATTAATGCTAAGAGATTTCGACCTAATGATTTGAATCCCACTTTTATTTGGCATTGTCGTCTAGGTCATATAAATGAGAAGCACATGACGAAGCTCCACAAAGATGGTCTTTTAAACTCATTTGATTTTGAATCATTTGAAATATGTGAATCTTGTTTACTTGGCAAAATAAAAAAAGTGCCTTTCACGAACAGAGGTGAAAGGGCAAGTGACTTGTTGATCATTGTACATACGGATGTATGTGGATCAATGAGCACTCCGACCAGAGGTGGTTTTTAGTACTTCATAACTTTTACTAATGACTTTAGTAGATATGGTTACGTCTACTTGATGAGGCATAAGTTGGAATCCTTTGAAAAGTTCAAAGAATTCTAGAATAAGGTACAGAATCAACTTGGCAAGACAATTAAATATCTACGATCAGATCGTGGTGGTGAATATTTGAGCCATGAGTTTGGTGATCATCTAAAGCAATGTGGAATTATTCCACAACTTACTCCGCTGGGAACACCTCAATGGAATGGGGGTGTCTGGACGACGGAATCGAACATTGTTAAACATAGTACGGTCAATGATGAGCCAATCTAATCTTCTATTGTATTTCTGGGTATACGCTCTAGAAATAGTGCCTTTTACTTTAAATAGGGTTCCATCAAAAGCAGTAGAAACAACACTATATGAGATATGGTAAATAGGGTTCCATCAAAAGCAATAGAAACAACACTATATGAGATATGGTCTGGGAAGTGTTTTGGATTGTCTTTTCTCAGGATATGGGGTTGTAAGGTATATGTAAAACATTTGACATTTGACAAACTCACACCCAAGTCGGATAAACGCTTCTTTGTGGGATATCCTAAGGAAACTAAAGGATATTACTTTTATAAGCGGGATGATGACAAAGTGTTTGTTGTCCTAAATGGTGTCTTCTTAGAGAAAGAGTTTCTTTCCAAAGGAATAAGTGGGAGTAAGGTGCAACTCGAAGAAATTCGGGAAACATCTTAAAATGTTTCAAGTCCTACTAAACCTCTACAGGATGAACAAAATATTGTTAAACCTGTAGATGATGCATCAGCCCCATGTAGATCTAAAAGGCCACGTCAATTGTCTATAAGGTATGGGCATGACGTTTTATTATTGAATAATGATGAGCCTAAGACTTATGAGAAAGCAATGATGGACCCAGACTCTAAGTCATGGCTTGAAGCCATGAGATCTGAGATAAAATCCATGTATGACAATCAAGTTTGGAACCTAGCTGATCCACCTGATGGTATTAAAACCATTGAGTGTAAATGGATTTTTAAGAAAAAGATAGATATGGATGGAAATGTTCACATTTATAAGGCACAACTGATTGCGAAGGGTTTCAAACAAATTCAAGGTGTTGATTATGATGACACATTCTCGCCTGTCGCTATGCTTAAGTCTATCCGGATCATTTTAGCTATTGTTGTATATTTCGATTATAAGATATGGCAAATGGATGTCAAAACGACTTTCCTAAATAGAAATCTAATTGAGGATGTGTACATGACATAACCTGAGGGTTTTGTCGATCCACAGGAAGCTAGAAAGGTATTCAAGCTTTAGAAATCCATCTATGGATTAAAGTAAGCATCTCAGAGTTGGAACATTCGTTTTGATGAAGTGTTTAAAAGGTTTGACTTCATCAAGAATGAAGAAGAACCTTGTGTTTACAAGAAGGTTAGTGGGAGTAAACTTGTTTTTCTGATCTTATATGTGGATGACATATTACTAATTGGAAATAATATTCCTATGCTTGAATATGTTAAAACTTCATTAAGAAATAGTTTCTCTATGAAAGATTTAGGAGATGCAACATATATTTTAGGCGTACGGATCTATAGAGATAGATCTAAAGGGCTAATTGGATTAAGCCAAGATATGTACATTGGCAATGTGTTGAAGCGGTTGAACATGCAAGATTCCAAGAAAGGTTTCTTACTCATATCACATGGAATTAATCTTAGCAAGAGTCAATGTCCTTCGACATCTATTAAGCGTGACAAAATGAGTAGAATTCCATATGCTTTAACTATTAGATCTGTCATGTATGCCACGCTTTGTACACAACCGGATGTGTCGCATGCTCTAAGTGTTACGAGCAGATATCAGTTAGATCCAGGTGAAGGTCACTGAATAGCAGTCAAGAATATCCTAAAATACTTGAGAAGGACTAAGGATGCATTCCTTGTTTATGATGGTGAGGAAGAGCTAGTTGTAAATGGTTATACCGATGCTAGCTTCCAAACCGACAAGGATGATTTCATATCGCAGTCTGGGTTTGTGTTTTGTCTTAATGGAGGAGCAGTGAGCTCGAAAAGTTTCAAGCAAGAAACAATTGCTGATTCTACAACAGAGGCTGAGTACATTGTGGCTTTTGAAGCTGCAAAAGAAGTCGTATGGATTAGGAAGTTCATTAATGAACTAGGTGTGGTTTCTAGTGTTTGCAGTCTAATGGATCTTTATTGTGATAATAGTGGAGCCATTGCACAAGCTAAGGAACCTAGGTCACATCAAAAGTCCAAACACATACTTCGACGTTGTCACATTATTCGTGAGATTGTTGAAAGAGGTAATGTGAAGATATGCAAAGTGCACACGAATTTGAATATTGCTAATCCGTTGACCAAATCTCTCCCGCAACCTAAGCATGTGGTGCACACAAGAGCTATGGGTATTAGATACATGTATGATTGACTCTAGTGAAAGTGCGAGCACTACTACAGAAAAGGTCTTCATAGACGATTCAAAAACGTCATCACAGACGATTTCGTGAGTCATCTAAGTCAGTGGGTCAGTGATGACATGAGGTCATCATAGACGGTTTTTGAACTGTCTTTGATGCATACTATCACAGACGGTTATTAATTCAGAACCGTCTGTGATAGTTGACTATCACAGACGGTTTATAGATGAAACCGTCTATGATATCTAGATGCATCATAGACGGTTTATAGATGAAACCGTCTGTGATATCTGGATGCATCACAGACGGTTTGTATATGAAACCATCCGTGATAGATGATGCATCACAGACGGTTTGTCCTAAGGAGCCGTTTGTGATATTCTTTTTGTATTGCTAAATCTATTTCCATTTATTAGCTAGCCTCAGGAAATGCTAGCCATACCCTCTGAAACAAGAAGAAACACAACAAGTACATATCCAATTCACATTCATTTCAGAAACAAGCACATCCATTTCATAAATCAATTAACTCAAATGAACTAAAATTAACCATTCATGAACAAATATACACACATGTTCCATAAAGTTCAATCTTAACCCAATCAAGTTCAATCTACATTGTGGAACTTCCCTTTTGGGCTTATGGCCTCACACATCAAGAAGGCCGCAAACTGTCTTCGAATGCATTCGAGCTGGGCCTGTTCCAATGGAGTTTCAGCGATGGATGCAACCAGTCGCTAGGAAGATTAAAGTCGTGCATATATAAATTAATAAGTATGAAATAATTGTTGTAAGATTGGCAAACTTGAGGATCTTTGGTCATCAGGGAACCGAGGAGTAGTTCCATGTTGTGGCAAACATAGTATCCACAAGTGTTGCCCGGCGGTTGCTGGTGGCACTACAAAAATAGAATTGGTTAGTTCAAGAGGCATTACTACGAAGTATTATATAAGATTAATGTGTATTAGCGAATATCGGGAATTTGAAATTGTGTCGCAGGTTCACTCCCTTGCATTTCCCTCCCTTTGCATAGCACATGATGAACGACCTACGTGATTCCAAAAACTTAGCCTTAGCCATTGCAAAGGAAGGAAAAACTACAATAGAGTTATCTACGGAGGAAATGTGTTTACCTGTCGATTAAGTTTTTGACAACCGTGAAGTTGTTATTAGACCTCTTTAGGGAATCAAGGTATCTTACCTAGTTTTATTTTGGTATAATTACAATTAGAATCCAGTGGTACCTACATAGATATGTCGCCATGGTCATTAAACCTAAGTTCGTGTTGCTTATAAAGTACAAATCAACAAGTATAGCCACTAGTGCAGCAATTACCCCTGGTTGTAGGGCAAAAGTATGAAATCCTTCTCACGGTGATCCAGCAAAAACGTCGCCATGTAATCCTCAACGAAGGTTGCATTGTCGTTGATGCATTGCTCAGAGACCAAGTGTGGGTTGAGGAAACCTACCGATGGTTTACCTGATGTGGTTTCTACGATCATGTATCTATATATATATGTACAAAAGCTAGAAGTGATATATGACATTTATCGGTATTACACAAACATAGACTGTGATTGTACACGCTTATAGTGTCTAGCATTGCATGAGTGAGGTGTCAAGGGAATCGAGGTTGAAGAGTAAGAACAAGTCATCGAAGGTCACCGTAAAGACACAATCTTGAAACTTGTGGTTAAAATGAATTTTCTTTAACTTGACGATGACACCTGAGCACCGTTGTATACCTGTCTTTTTGGCCTGTTCCATGTACCATTCATGCAATATCTGGGAAGCCAATCCTGGGGTTTTGAGGTCCTCTTCTGGGGTGACCAACAGCTCACCATGCACGAAGCATGTCCGCTAAGAGACCTAATAGTGCCGTGAAACTCTTGTCGGAGCAACCGTTGCTTGCCTTCAATTTCAGTAGTTCAGGCACGGATGACAACCTTGTGTATTCCGGCTTGCAGCCCGGGAACAAAGGCTTCTCCGAGTCCTCCATCAAGCCCTCGAATTTACCAAACTCTCTCTCACTATAGTTCATACAGATCGCAGCATGTCGATCCAGATTGTTATCGTGCAGCCTATCTGAATCGGAACCACAATCGACATCATCCAGCGGCATATCATTGACTTCAGCGGCAATGTCGTTATTACTACCTTCTTGTATAATCTGCTTTTCATCGTGACTGGTCCAACGTGTATACCCCTTTTTGAAACCCCTTCGAATCAAGTGTGGTTCTATCTGCGCTTGGTTCTTAAACATTTTCAGATTCTCGCAGTCAATGCATGGACAGTACATATATTCCAACCCCTTATTCAACATATCCTCCTCGGCAGCTCTTGTAAAAGTAGACACGCCATTAATGTACTCTTCACTCACATGGTTCTTAGCGTACATCCAGCTTCAGTCCATCACATGGTTTGTATTGAAAACCCTGGAAATAAATAAAAGGGTGACTTCAAAAGCTTATTTTTTAAGGCTTATGCTTTCCAACAGAGAAAGTGTATTTTTCTCTGAACTAAAGGTGGCTTTTCTCATTTTTTTTGGATTTTATTAACTTACATGTGGGCCCTACTTGTCAGTGACTCATCTTTTTATTTCATTATTTTATTTATAAAATCTATGGCGGTCCCACTTGTCATAGACTCATTAGTTTATTACCTAAATGATTAAAAGCAGTAGGATTTGAAGCTCAAATTGGGCTCATGGGCTTCACTAGCGATTTCGGCTTAAATGTTCGAAACTACTCAAATTAAAGGATGTTTAGGCTCCAGTAGCTCACCTCGATCATGAGGAAGGTGTTAATGAAGTCGGGGAAGGTCCAAGGCGGCTGGTCATCGGTGAACAGAGACGACGGCGGCAAACTCCTCGGCGACAGGTCTTCTCGGTGGAAATAAACTGAAATGAAGCACATGCACAACTTTAGGGGGACAAATAGGTGGGGAAATCGACCTTGGTGGGGTTGATGACTCACTGGAGAAGAGTTGGCGTCGATGGCGGCGGCGGTGACAGAGAGGTCCACGGTGATAGCTCGGCGTGGGCGACAATAGCTGAAATAGACCATGCGAGCGGGCTCAATGAGGTGAGGTGATACTCAAACTAGGTACGGAGTGGCGATGGACTCACCGTAGCACCAGAGATGGAGAAGAAGACTCTGTTGAGGAGCTACACTACTGCACCAGATGATTAGTAAGCGAGCAAAATGACGCACCGTCTGTGATGAGTTAATTATCACTGACGGTTTTCAACAAAAACCATCTGTGATGTGTAGTAATATCACAGACGGTTATTGTTAAGAACTGTCTGTGAGGTATCACAGACGGTTGTATGTTGAAAATCGTCTGTGATATGTAGAATTATCACAGACGGTTATTGTTAATAACCATCTGTGATACTTCACAGATGGTTTTCATTATGAACTATCTGTGATATTACTTCTTCACAGACGTTTTTTAGCACAGCCAGTAACACAGACGGTCTCTAAACCAAAACTATTTGTGATTGCATGTAATACAGACAGTTTTGGTCAACCGTCTGTAATGAGGCGTCCAGTATTAGTCTTTTTGTAGTAGTGGAGACTATTGGTGATATGCTCTAGAGGCAATCATAGAGATGATTGTATCACATCTATGTTTATGAGTTAAAGAATAAATGTTATTATGTTCCTTGAATTAATTATTAGTTATAAAGATTGACAAGCAGGTGACTTGTTGGTGAAGCTCTTTAACTTATATGATGTCACTATAAATGTATCTCGTCGATATCCTTTGGTGGAATACTAGTGACTTATCGACCAGCACATGTATTGATTGATGACCGTGTTTCACCGGTCATGGATATAGGTATATCGAATCAATAATGTGAACACATGTTAGAGAACATGGTGTTGGATTGACCCACCTTGAGACACTATTGAGATTGTTATGATTTTATGTGTCATCAGTTGGTCTCAAGCAATGATGATGTATAATCCTTAGACTCGAGATCAGCATGGTTTCCTGCATGTGTAATAGTACACTTAGGGGTTACCAAACGATACTCTGTAACTGGGTAGTTATAAAGGTAGATTTCGGGTATACTATGAAACACAAGGAGGGATGTGATAGGTCGGATATGGGATTTGCCCCTCCTAACATAACGGGAGAGATATCTATGGGGCCCTCGATGTGGCCGGATAAAGAAAGTGCATGGCCATGCCGCATGTGGTCGAAGAGTCGACCACATGAAGTTATCCGACACTTGGTCAAGAAAGTATTGAACAGTCCCTAGATGACAAAATATCTCACCTAGAGTTCAACCAGATATCATGACGCAAAGGGAGAACACACAAGCAGGTCGATCAGTTCGACCAGATACGGATTGGTCGTATAGGGATACGAGCTGATCGTAGACTGGTCAAACATAATCACTAAACTGGTCATAAACTGGTCGTAACGAGTTACAAACTAGTCATGACTAAATATGAACTAGTCGTATAGATATATGAGTTGGTCGCAAGTAATAAGAACCTACTCATAGATCATATTGCATTAAGGTTCATCTAATATAATTTATGTATATTCGGAAATCGTTATGTCCTACTAGGAATAGCTAACGACTCGTGGTCGAAAAAGAGTTTTCGAGTCGCAACTGATTACACATGAACCTACAGGGTCACACACTTAACGGGTTGGAACAAACGTGTCTGGATAGGATCCGTCATAGGCTCTTTATAAGGGGATCCATGAGGGTGGTGGGAAGATACACGATGTGAGTTGCTTCATTGAAACCCTATCCGCCATCTTCTCGAAGATCCTGCCATGTGCACCGGTGCTAGCACACCGACGTACGATGTTCCATCCCTGGATGTATAGATATCGTAGAGGCGCTACTGCGATTGCTGTTGCGCTGAACGAGGACGATCCACAATCTTCACAAGGAACGTGATTGGTTGCTAGAAGTGGACGATCAACTATGCTGGACGATCAACTTCGACCACTATATCGACATGCTTGACGTTGGATTAGGCTAATCCAACTCTTCTTCCGCTGCGCTGCGCGTCTAGTGGTAACGATCTATGATCTCTTGCTTGCATGGCTTCCTGGTTTACATGGTAGAATTTTTGAATTCCCAGCTAGTGTAACCTACCTGTATCCCTTCAATTCAACCACATAAGCCTTCCTTTGATATATCTCTACAAGCATTATAATGTTATTGGGTTAAACTTGCGGAGTACATTTTTGTACTCACCCCTACTTAATAAAATGTTGTTAAGAAGAGAATGACTTCGCTACCGGTGGGGATCTCGATGACTAGGCCGCTACCCTAATCGATTGCCTATGGCAGATTTGCTGGGCTCTACTACTTTTTTGTCTTCCACTATATTCTTTTATTATTGGCTTGTAAGCCATTCTTGTAGTAAACTCTGATATTTATTAATAAAGTTGTGCAAGATGTGGTTGTTACCATATTTGTTTACTGTGTACACTAGCTACCGTTCCAGAAACTACTGTAGAATACACAGAGGATTTGGGGGTGTTACTCTCAGGTTCGACACTCTCCCCTTGCCGCCAGCCATCCATGCGCGCCTAGCTGCTGCCGAGGTGAGCACCGTGCTCCCTATCCCTCCCGCTCTCTATCCCGCCCCTCGTCGTCCGTCGCTGCGCCACTGTTCGCCAGAGCCCTTAGTTCCCAAGCCGCCGCCGCTTTTGTGCTGACATGGTGTAGGATCGTATGGCACAATCAGAGGGGGGGGGGTTGAATGATTTGCGCAGATTTGACCTTCAATAAATTCAGCCGAACCCAAATTGTAAAATCCCTCAGAGAACCTCTTTAAGATCAGCTCAAAGATCTATCCTGGATATCTTCAACAACCTCCAGAAGCTATCTTCAAGATTTCCACCAACTACCTCATGCACAGCAGAAACAAAGCAAAGCTCCGGAGACAATATAGAATAAATCTAAATTGTATTACTCAAGACTTTGATCTGTGGCTACAAGGTGCCTCTCAAACACCCCTCAAAGTCTTCCACAGAAGACCTTACAAAGCTATCTCAACTTTACGCTCAAAATATAACTTAAAACCGTAACTCCAAAGCTGCGGCCAAAACTATCTCTCCCGTGTACATAGGTTAGCTCCTAACCTGCCTCTATTTATACCCTAGAATCCTATCCACGTCCAACATGACACCGACACGGATTCTATCTAAAAAACGTCAAGATTTGGAACTCCTTCCAAATCTGTAACTCTTTCCATAACAACCCACGCCGCAAGCCTCCAGGACTCCTCCCGTAGCTCTAGCGCGAACCACCTTTGAACTCCACGTGCTCTAGCGCAAGCTCAACCATCTCGCAACATCCACAACCACCAAGACCTCAGATCTCCCCAATCCTAGTCCGAGTCCTCCTCGTCACGACAATAGTTGTCTTCACGGTCATCCTGCACATGCAAAGATCAAAGAAACAAAATTCGGCACAAGTTCTCCAAACTTGACCAACATTAGCTTAGACACACGCATAAACACTATCATGCATCATGCAACAACTAAAAACCATTATCTCAATCAATCCCGTAATCAATTCTTCAATCAAAAGCAGTTACGTTCGAAGCAGTATACCGACATGTTATGAACGGTACTACCGCTTCTTTGTCGATCAAGCATTCATAACTGCGGTCGTACCGCACCACGAAGAATTCCAAAAACAAGCTCTCTCGAAAATCCATACTGTAAACAAACGGTCATACCTTGTTGCGGTACTACCGCCATTGAAACAACGGTATTACTAGCCTGCGGTCGTACCGTTACATAGCTACGGTACTACCGTAATTCACTTATCAAAGCTTGTCAGAAACACTCTCTCTCTGGAAAAACTATCGTGGTACTACCGTCGTTATACCAACGGTACTAACGGAACAAACGGTACTACCGCCCTTTACCCGTGATATGAATGTATGTCAAAACATTTCACGAACCTCAAAGATGCACGGATGGTCCAGATGACATGGCCGAACGGACCACGCTTCACAATCGTCGGATTTTAAGAGTACTGTAGAAAGTCCGAATGTTCCTGTTGATTTCATCCGTTAGATTTCCATCCAAAAGCTCACAATGCTTTAGGATCTCGGACGGTCCGAACGTCCCTCTCAATATGAGCCGTCAGATCAAGATCTAATGGTTCGAGCAAAACACGCGTTCGGAACCTTGACTTGCGGTACTACTGCGCTTCACAAACGGTCATACCGCACTACGGTAGTTCCGCATATAAAAAGCCGGTACTACCACTTCCAGAGAAAATTCAAAATCCAAACACAAGACTTGGGGAAATTGTACCACCAACAATCACACGATCGAACCGTCGAGCGGTAGTACCGCGGCCACAATGCCGGTACTACCGCAAAACCTGACTAAAGCTGATTTCCACAGAATTCAAAGAACTCAAAAAGTATTTCAAAGCAGGTTAACGACTTAGGTCACAAACATGTTCCTTTGGCAATGTATTCATCATTAAATAACATGATTAAGACCTCTGGGTCTAACAATCTCCCCCCTTGATGAATACATTGACAAAACGCCAAAAACATGATTTGAAATTGTGAAAGCCTTCAACTGAAAAACTGCCCTTAATTGAAGGATTCCTGAAAAACTCCCCCTCAATACAAGAGAAGCAAATAAGTAAATGTTTTCAAAATTTTCCCATTTTTCTCCAGTTTTCTCCCCCTTTGGCAATGTAATCATCAAGAGCATCAAGGAAGAAGTAATTCTAAAACAAGGAGCACAGAGAGTAAAAATCAAGAAGCTTTGGAAATTATTCAAGTCAATGCTCACAATTTTACAAGATTAACCAAGCCATCTTATTGAGTAGAGCTATTTAGATCATATAAAGTCATGTATCATGTAGCAAAATCAAGACATGTCTGTACCACTTGAATATCTCTTGTAGGATGATACCATTTGTAAGATGATGAAGTAATTTTAAATATATGACTGGCATCTCAAACAATGACTAAACCAATTATAAGCACCACAAAAAGATATCACCAAGAAAAGTGAGAGCCTAACAGTGAGACACAAATTAAATCTAGATGAGCTAGTAGTCCCATAGAGCACCATATTGCTTCACTTTCAACTTTTATTTGCATGTGGCATGCTTGCAACATACTTCTTTTTCAAGGGTGGCATGCTTGAAGCATACTTCTTTTCATATGAGCACTGTTGTGTGCAGAATTTTTCTTTGAATATACATAGCTATGTATGGCATGCTTGAAGCATACTTCTTTTTATTTGAGCACTTTTGTGTGCATATTTTTGTGCTTTTGAATACAGAGCTATGTATGGCATGCTTGAAGCACACATCTTTTCATATTTCTTTTCTCAACCCTTTATCTTTTATAACATGCCAAATTGAGTGAGCAACATTGGATTGAAATGAGGGACTTACTTGCTTCAGATCCAAAATTTAAAATAAGACTCACAAACAAGCTCATCCTTTTCAATAGACATCACAAGGTGCTAGTAATAATCAATCTAGTCAATGTTTTCAGCCAAGTCATGCTTTAGTTAAAATGTAGCAAATTTATTAAACCAGTCAATGATCAATGCTACACAGCACATGAGTAAATATGATAAAGAAAGCTCTCTTATTTAATTTCAATGGCTTGAACTTGATGAATTTGTTGACAAGAACAATAATCAAAACTTCTGAAATTTTTAAACACAAGCCCCCCCCCTAGAACAAGCTTACTTTACCAAAGAGCAAACTGTGCAAAATCAAGCAGATTTGAGAAGGAACAGCAAACAGCAAATTAAACTCAACAAAGTGAAGAGCCATATCATCCTTTCCACATGAGCTTACAGAAAAAAGCATTTCTTGAAAGCTATCAAGGAAAGGTGGAGAACCATCAAATGTTCTAGTCAAGTGAGAAACCAAAAGACTGAAATCAAACAAAGCTCATGTTCTCCAACCGACAACAGTTCTCACATCGCAAAAGACACCGGTTTCACAGTACTGGGGTTAGTGAGATAAGTTTTGGGAATCCAATACTGAGATACACGATGTGGAGTGACAACAACAAGTCTAGAATCAGAACCATGTGTGTGAGAGCGATTAGAAAGCCGAAAAGAGGACTGTCTAGCTGTCCCTTGACTTGCTGGAAAAGCTGAATGAAATTTCTTTGTATGATAACCCAAACCAGCATGTGAACCATACTTAAAATCATCATAAAAGTTTTCTAAAAACCTAGCCTTCACATTAGTTCTAGGAACAACAACAGTGGATGCACGTTTTTGTTTTAATGCATTCAATCTTTCCTTTTTCTCTTTCTTGGCTTTTCGAAAACAAAACAGAACCGGATGACCTTCTTTACCACAATGAGTACATAGATACTTGTCTTGGTGAGAAATTGTAGTTTTTCCTTTTTGAATACTCACTGTAATAGATGAGTCCTTTGCAAAACCAGCAGATTTAAACATTACTTGTTTTGGCTCATATTCCACTTCAATTTTTCCAGGTTCAAGAAGCTTAATAACTTTAGGAGGATGATTCTTGGTATGCTCAACAAAATTAAATCCTAGACCTTGGCTTTTAACACTGACTTTTGACTTGTCTAGGATCATGTTCAAATTCTTCTTGCCAAAAGAGAACCTCTCTAAAGTGTCCTTGAGATACTCAATTTCTTTAGTCAAAGTGGGACAAGTTGAGCAGTTGACAGATTCATTCACATTTTTCTTAGAAGCACTAAACTGAGCCAATCTTTCTTTTTCAGCAAATTCATTTAATTGTCTAGTCAAAACTTTTATCTCTATTGTAATTAAGTTTAGGGCAATTAGAGCAAGAGGGTATCTCATGATAAAGCATCTGTTGAATTGTTTCCTGAGATGAATTCAGTCTAGCTTCTATCAATTCACACTTAGAGCAGGTTTTAGTTTGTGCATTTAACATACTTGACTCTAAACCAGTAGAATTAGACTTGAGCTTTTCAATTTCATTATATGCAAGTTTCAGCTTATCATCACAAGAATCATGTTCTAGTTTTAACTTTTCAAATTTAGTATGAATAGACCTAGCAGCTTCTAATTTAGAGTGCAAAACTTGACAGGATTCACAAGATTCATCATCAGGAATAGAAGCCTTAAGCCTATTAATTTCAGAATTTAAGCTATCAACAACAAGGTCATGTTTCTTTACTTTCTTTTGATATTTCTTAAGCTCATTTGTCAGTTTAAGCACAGCACGAGATAAATCAGTATAGGAAGGTTTTACCTCATCAGGGTCACTGTAGAGTTCATCATAATTAAGCTCCTCACTGCTTGCCATAAAGCACATCCCTGTGAAGTCCACTTCCTTTGCCTTCTTGCCATTGTCCTCAAGGTCGCTTCCAGAATCAACATCACTCAAATTAATCTCATCAAGTGCTGAAAGTACCTTGTTGACCACCTTACGATAGTTTTGCTTCTTGCTTGAGTTAATCTTGAATTTAGAGCGTCGAGTTGATACTTTGTCATCTTTGTCCTCATTACTCCTCAGATTGGGACAATTTATCCTTATGTGGTTTAGCTCTCCACACTCATAGCATCTGATTGGACCACCTCTTCGCCTTGATCTAATGTTGTTAATTGCTTTGGTCACCCTGTTGGAGAAGAGTACAAGTTGTTCTTCTGGAATCTCCTCCAATTGTTCATCTGAAGAAGAAGACAAAACAGACACAAGACAAGAACTCGAAGAAGCAGCCTGCATGGGGTTAGTCATAAGATCTAATGATGAAGATTTATCAATCTTAGATGGCAAAACTTCCATCTCATAGGTTTTTAATCTAGAGAACAGATCATCCATAGTTAAGGTATCTAGATCAACAGTTTGATTGATAGTTGTGACAACCATCAACCACTCAGAACCTAAAGATTTCAAAATTTTAGATGCATCATCTTCATCACTTGGAATAACACCAACACCACGCAAATTACTCAGTATCTTTTCAAAACGAGCAAAAAGATCATCAATAGTTTCACCAGGCTTCATAGCAAAATCTGAATACTCCTTTTGAAAAAGATTTTTGCGCACTTTCTTAATTTTAGTAGTTCCCTCATGATAATCACAAAGAGTTTTCCAAATTAGATGGGCAGAGCTAATGTGAGCTACACGATCAAATTCTTTGTGAGATATACCTTGAAATAACAAGTTACAAGCTTGAGCATTAAGATCAACATCAGCTTTATTCAAATTAGTAACAGTAGTAGGAACCTCATAAGGACAAGAAACCTTTCTCCAAACATCATTACCTTGAGCTTCAATGTAGGCTTGCATACGACACTTCCAAAAAGCAAAATCAGTACCATCTAACATGGGGGGACGATTCACATACCTCTCTAACGCCATAGCAACCTCGTTCTGATACCACTTGTAGGATCGTATGGCACAATCAGAGAGGGGGGGGTGAATGATTTGCGCAGATTTGACCTTCAATAAATTCAGCCGAACCCAAATTGTTAAATCCCTCAGAGAACCTCTTTAAGATCAGCTCAAAGATCTCTCCTGGATATCTTCAAGAACCTCCAGAAGCTATCTTCAAGATTTCCACCAACTACCTCATGCACAGCAGAAAACAAAGCAAAGCTCCGGAGACAATATAAAATAAATCTAAATTGTATTACTCAAGACTTTGATCTGTGGCTACAAGGTGCCTCTCAAACACCCCTCAAAGTCTTCCACAGAAGACCTTACAAAGCTATCTCAACTTTACGCTCAAAATATAACTTAAAACCGTAACTCCAAAGCTGCGGCCAAAACTATCTCTCCCGTGCACACAAGTTAGCTCCTAACCTGCCTCTATTTATACCCTAGAATCCTATCCATGTCCAACACGACACCGACACAGATTCTATCTCAAAAAAGTCAAGATTTGGAACTCCTTCCAAATCTGTAACTCTTTCCATAACAACCCACACCGCAAGCCTCTCCAGCGCAAGCTCAACCATCTCGCAACATCCACGACCACCAAGACCTCAGATCTCCCCAATCCTGGTCCGAGTCCTCCTCGTCACGACAATAGTTGTCTTCACGGTCATCCTGCACATGCAAAGATCAAAGAAACAAAATCCGGCACAAGTTCTCCAAACTTGACCAACATTAGCTTAGACACACGCATAAACACTATCATGCATCATGCAACAACTAAAAACCATTATCTCAATCAATCCCGTAATCAATTCTTCAATCGAACAAAGATTACGTTCTAAAAGCGGATTATCGACATGTTATGAATGGTACTACCGATCATTGTCAGATCAAGATTCATAACTGCGGTCGTACCGCACCACGAAGAATTCCAAAAATAAGCTCTCTGGAAAATCCTTACTGTAAACAAACGGTCATACCTTGTTGCGGTACTACTGCCATTGAAACAACGGTATTACCGGCCCACGGTCGTACCGTTACATAGCTGCGGTACTACCGTAATTCACTTATCAAAGCTTGTCAAAAAAACTTTCTCTCTGGAAAAACTATCGCGGTACTACCGTCGTTAAACCAACGGTACTAACGGAACAAACGGTACTACCGCCCTTTACCCGCGGTATGAATGTATGTCAAAACATTTCATGAACCTCAAAGATGCATGGACGGTCCAGATGACATGGCCGAATGGACCACGCTTCACAACCGTCGGATTTTAAGAGTACTGTAGAAAGTCCGAACGTTCCCGTTGATTTCATCCGTTAGATTTCCATCCAAAAGCTCACAATGCTTTAGGATCTCGGACGGTCCGAATGTTCCTCTCAATATGAGCCGTCAGATCAAGATCTAATGGTTCGAGCAAAACACGCATTCGGAACCTTGACTTGCGGTACTACCGCGCTTCACAAACGGTCATACCGCACTATGGTAGTTTCGCGTATAAAAAGCCGGTACTACCGCTTCTAGAGAAAATTCAAAATCCAAACACAAGACTTGGGGAAATTGTACCGCCAACAATCATGCGGTCGAATACGAAGCGGTAATCTGCATGACCACAATGCCTGAGACTACCGCAAAACCCCGACTAAAGTGATTTCCACGAATTCAAAGAACTCAAAAACTATTTCAAAGCAGGTTAACGACTTAGATCACAAGCATGTTCCTTTGACAATGTATTCATCATTAAATAACATGATTAAGACCTCTGGGTCTAACACATGGCATGCCACATCCTGGCCAAGTGTGCTACACTAAACCGTGTGTCAGCCTTGTCACGCCCGCGTGTCACGCTGATGTGGCACCGCCTCGTCACCCGCAAGCCTGGTCCACCGTGGACCAGGCATAAATCTTGTGGACCTAGTCCATGGACCAGGGCCCACCTGTCAGAGACTCAAAATCAAAAACCCCGATGGACCTCACCTGTCAGTCACTGAGCATGTCCTTAATAAAAATAAAAGAAATAGAAATAGAAAACCCAAGTCGGTCCCACCTGTTAGGACTTTCATATTTTCTAAAATTTGCTCTCATGTCAAACTTTGGAGAACTCGTTGTCCCACATTTTAAATCCAAATTATTTTGTTCTTGTTAATGAAAGTTGTGCATTTGCCCATTTATTGTGTCTTGAAAAAAAAGAGCATTTGTTATTCTGGTGTGTGTTTTTTATTTCTTTTTGTGAGGCATCATTGTGCCTGAAAGTTTATTTAAAGGGTTTTATTTTTTGCGGGTATAATTGGTAGTTGTAGAAGTGGTGAGTGTAGAATTCGGAGTCAAATCATGTTAACGGGGTAGTTTGTAATAACCTGTTTAAAAGGACTAGAAAACAATTAAGGAGAAAGAAACAAAGAAAAAAAAAGCGCTCGGGCGAGCAGGTTCGACATCGATATGTCTCGGCGTGGGTGCGGTAGAGCCTAGCTGATCCGACATTACTGACTTACCGGTGAGCCACTACATAGCCCTAGCTGCGCACTACCGTTGCCCTAGTTGCGCTGCTGCTGCCTCTGCCATCGTAGCATCTTGCTCAAGTCGACATCGCCGCCCTACCGCGGCGCTTATCATCGTCCAAGCAACTATAGGTCATCACCACTATGTGCCACTCGCAGTTGCGCCACCGTCGCTACTAGTTGGCTGCAGTCGTTGCACATTGCTGTTGTGCCGTGGGAGGTCATGGTGCCAATGTCAGTGGGGTCATTGTCCAGGCAAATGTGATAGGGGAGGAAGCAGAGGAGGGTTGCTGCAGCAAGGAAGGAGGGAAGGGAGGAAATAGCCAAGGCAGGAGAGAGAGAGAAGAAGAAGAAGAAGAAGAAGAAGAAGAAGAAGAAGAAGAAGAAGAAGAAGAAGAAAAGGAGAAGGGAAATTAGGGCTTCGCGTTCCTATCATCTACATCGTCCGATTTCAAGGGGAATGACCTAAGAACTTTTATAGCAATATTAGAATAGTGTTTTATCAAAGTTTTAAGGTAGATCAGTAGTTTGTATATTTCCATGATTCGGTTTAGTGTGCTACTGAGCCTTGTAAGGGGATTTTGGAATACCTACATCCTGTTTCTTAGCTTTTCTATATTACAAATAATACAGGTAATTGTTTAAGCTTTCCATAGAGTTCACGAACACTAGATTTCGGTAAGTGGTTCACATGTTATGGCACTGGGAAGGCTACTGTCTAGAATTTAGTCGTCAGTAATTGCGGTTGTGTTAATTGACATATTAACCTTAATATATGCTCGAATTAAATTATGGTCATAACTAGGAAAAGTTGTATAATGTTCCAAAGTTTCCAAAAGTAGTATGGTTTGCCACTTTTTATGTTATATAAAAATAGATACGAAATTGTTAATCCTGCTATCTAGTAACACAACAGAAAGACGGATTGATAAATTTTTTTCCATAATTAGGAAAAGTGGAAAGTTTTGTGTAGGTTCCAGAACACATGGTTTTTTGTGTTTCGATTCCAGAATTGGAAGTTATGGTTGTTTGATCACCAGGATAGCAGGTGGGTTGTCCGGTGAAGGGGGGGGGTTAACTATGTTAGGTTTGTGCGTATAGGCGATGTCAATCTATTTTACGCGTCTGTACTGTTGTCACATGTTTTGAGGTGAGTATTGTCTTTGTCTAAGGGGTGTTGCTTCGGATTTGGTGCCGTCTTCACATCGTTCCATTTTCCGTGGCTAAAAGGTAGGTGCATGGAAGAGCAGAAGACATCGATATGTGTGTGTTACTTGCCTTTAATGACTAATTTACCATGCTATCTCTATATTTTATCCATGCTTATTACAATATCTATATGGTAATGATGGTAATATGAAGATGATGGAACATGTTAATGGATAATGGAAAACTTTGCATTCGCATCATGTGTACCTTCATGTCATGAAAGAGAAAACCCCACCTCGGGTGGGCATGTAAGACCTACTTTGGGATGCCTCCACGGGAGTGGAGAGGACACTAGGCCGATGAGGACGGGCTTTTGAGAGAGTGAAAGCCAACAGGTGATCACTTGGTTATACCGGTATAAACTATGTGAAGAGAAAATAAGCATATAGTGTAGAATTGCATTGCACTAACGAAGATAATAGAATACATGAATGATGAGCTTATTGTGTGTATGTTTATTGTTTTATTATGTATTTACTGAATCTTGGACTCACACTTGCTTCGTTGTTGCTTTTAGGTTATCTTTGAAGGCAACATGTATAGGGTAGAAATACACATCACATGCAAGCAACCATGAATTAATTGCCTTTAGTTACCTCGATTATTTCTTATATAATTAGCTCATCTATTTGGAACTTGATCCGTGGACACTTGATAATTTATGTTAGTTACGTGGATTGTAAGTAGTACTAGTGCATGTGGTAATGACAAGTTATGGATGCATTTATGGTAATAGTTTATTTAATAGTATAGTTGTTGGTCAATGCTCCTGGGCACATGGTTCCAGGCTTTAATACACCGGCTGCTCGTAGTGCGGGCCATGTGGTCCATGTGAAGTTGAGTGATGGGATTAGTCCCATATTGCTTGTCTAAAGTGAGCTGTAGTAGTGTATAATGACTATTGGGTCCAAACGTAGCACCACCGGGTTAACCCTTTTACACGAAGTAAGGACGAAAGTGTAAGTGCGGTGTAATGTGTGAGCAGGTCCACCCCACTGTTGGCTGGGTATTGAGCGGATTTTAGGCCAGAGTGTTACACAAGCGTTCTCGGGGGTGTGGTCCCGAGTGTTCTTGGGCGCGAGGTCCCAAGTTATGTGTGAATGTTTATTCTTATTTATATTTTCTTGATATGCTTGTTGTAGAATAAATTGGTGTGCAGTTTTATTTAGTTATATGTGTTAGAGATATATGTATAGTTTGTTATTCCCCATTGTTATGAGGGGTTCTTTGCATATTCACCACCTGTACTTTGTGTATATATATCGGCCCATTGGCCTCATATTGAATACAAGCGCTATTCATAACATGGTATCAGAGCCTACCTAGGGTTTTGGATTTTCCGTCGCTTCGCTTGTCGTCCCGACGCCGGCCTCCTCCCACAAGGCCGACGCCGGCTCCTTCCTTCCGCGCCGACGGCCTCCCTCCCCACAGCGGGATCCTCGCCGGATCCCTCCGCCGTCGGGTCGCCGCTGTCTCGAGCCCCTCCCACAGGCGCTGGCGCCGCCGCTCATCTCCCCGGCCGCCTCGCCGCCGCCCCTGAGGCTCCTCCCGCCGCCGCCCTCCTCCCGGTCCGCTCCTCCCGCGGATCAGCGCCGCCATCGAGGAGCTTCGGTCCGCTCCTCCCGCCGCTTCGTCCTCGGCCCGGCTCCTCCGCCGCCGCCATCGAGGAGGCTCGGATCCGCTCCGCCCGCGCCTCGGTCCGCTCCTCCCGCGGATCCGAGCCACCGCGCCTCCCTTGCTCGTCCCGCCGCGCCATCGAGGAGCTCCGGTCGCTCCTCCTCCAAGCATGCCGTCCTCCGGCCGCTCCTCCCCGCCGCCATCAGAGGAGCTCGGATCCGGCTCCCGCCACCATCAGAGGTGACTTGGGGGAACTAGGGTTCCCCCGTAAACAGGCCGGGCCTGTTTGATTTTTATTTAAGTCGGCCGACGAGGAAAAAAAACGTCGCTCTAACCGCCGCGCCGTCCAGCGCCGCCTGTTAGACTTCGTTCCCTTGGTCGCCGTGCCGCCCAAAGACCGCCACCAATGGGTACTGCTTTCCTCGCGTTCGGTGATCTTCGATGGTGTTAATTACACCGACTTCGTGTCTCACATGCGCATCCATATGCGTGGTCTTCGTCTCTGGGGCATCCTCTCTGGCGATGTCATCTGCCCGCCTTGCCCTACTCCTCCGACGGAGCCTACGCCCGTCGCGCTGCCCTCGACAGCCGACAAGGCTGCTGTTGAGGCCGCTCACCTTGCTGATGATGAGGCTGCCTCTGCCTACCAAGAGGCTCTGGATTCCTACAAGGATCGACTGACCGTCTATACTCAGTGGTACGACGATGATGCTCGGGCTGCTGCTGTTCTCATTGCCAGTGTCCAGCCTCAGTTCTCTTCTGAGGTTGTGGGACTCTCCTCGGCTTTCCAGATGTGGACTCACCTTCGTCAGTGCTACGAGCCCTCTCGGTGATGCCTTGTACTGTCTGTGGTCCGCCAGAGCACTCTCTTCGCCAGGTGATGCTATCGTTGACGCTTTTACGCCAGAAGCGCCGCTGTTCTGGCCGCTTGGACTCGCCCGACCGCTTTGGTTGTCGCTCTTGTCCGTCTTTGCCACGTATGCGTCTTGATCTGGAGTTTCAGCGGGTCTACGAGTTCCTTACTCGCCTTCATCCTGAGTTCGAGCAGAGGCGTGCCCAGCTCCTTGCACGCCACTCTCGTGTCACTCTCCTGGAGGCTCTTACCGAGATACGAGCGGAGGAGACTCGCCTGAGTGGTGCTGGTCTGATGCCACTCCCCTCTGTGCTCGCCGCTCGACCACCTGCTACACCGCTCGCTTCCACGCCAAAGACACCGCTTCCTCCGGGCGCAAGCATAGCGGTGGTGGCCACCCTCCATCCGGAGGTGGCCGTCCTCACTGCTCCTACTGTGACAAGGTCGGCCATATTGAGTCCCAGTGCTATAAGAAGAAGCGGCATCTTTCACGTCGTTCTTCTACTAGCACTGACACTGGTGCTTCTACATCGACATCTGCATCGACTCCTTCAGCAGTTTCTCACCGAAAGGTGAGATAGCCAAACTTCGACGCCTTTGCTTGCCGCCTGTGTTCTCCTCGGATGTGTTCTGCGCAGTTCGCTCATCGACTCTTCTGCACCGAGAAACCACCCTCTACACAGTCAGGTACCTCTCCGTGGATTTTTGATTCTGGAGCATCTTTTCCCATGACTTCTGATGCTTCCACTCTATCCTTCATTACACCTCTTGATTCTCCTGTTAGTGTTCTCACTGCTGATGGTACCTCTCTTTCTATCTCTGGTCGAGGACCTCTTAGCAACTCATCCTTTCATGTTCCGTCTGTTGCTCATGTTCCTCGCCTTACTATGACTTCTTCTTTTCACAAGCGGACATCGATCTTGGTTATCGTGTCATTCTCGACTCGACTCTTGTTGTGTTCAGACCGCCACACAGAGCTCGGTTGGTTCTGCCTCGGCGCCTTGACTCACAGCGTCTCGGGAGCTTCACTTGCTTCACCTTCCTTCCGCCGCCGTCGCCGCCGGTCTCTCCGCTTCGCCACCGTCACCGGCTCTTTCAAAGAAGTGGCATCACCGCCTTGGCCATCTATGTGGATCTCGTGCTCGTCGTCTTTAGTTCGTCGTGGTCTTCGGGTCTGCATCTCAGAGACGTGTTTTTAGATTGTCGTATCGTAAGTTAGGCAAGCAACTTGACTTCCTTATCCTCATAGTGAGTCAAGATCTCAAACGTCCTTTTGATCTTGTTCATTCAGATGTTTGGGGTCCGGCTCCTTCGTTTGAAAGGGGGTCATCGATATTATATCATATTTATAGATGATTTCTCTCGCCACACTTGGATATATTTCATGTCTTCTCGTAGTGAGGCCTTGTCTATCTATAAACAATTTGCTACTATGGTCCGCACACAGTTCTCCACTCCTATTCGTGTCTTTCGTGCTGACTCTGCCGGCGAGTATCTCTCTCGTCACTTGCGCAGCCTTCCTTCTTTGAGCGAGGCACTCTCGCCGATTCTCTTGTCCCGGTGCTCATGCTCAAAATGGTGTTGCTGAGCGCAAGCATCGTCACCTCCTTGAGTCGGCTCGTGCTCTGATGATTGCCGCCTCTATTCCACCTCACTTTTGGGTCGAGGCTGTTTCCACTGCCACCTATCTCGTCAACATCCGGCCTTCTTACGCTCTTCGTATGCAATCCCTTTGAGCGTCTCTGTGGTCTCCTTCGACTACTCGCCTTCGTCTATTTGGCTGCGTTTGCTACGTTCTTCTCGCCCCGAGAACGTACTCAAACCGATCGCTCGCTTTGTTGAGTGTGTTTTTACGGGATATGATGCGAGCACAAGGGCTATCGGTCTTTGGGATCCTGTTGGTCGATTTAACGCGGATTTCTCGGGATGTGACTTTCGACGAGTCTTGTCCTTTCTATCCACGCCCTGTCTCTCCTTGGCTTCCTCTGTGGAGTCTCTGTCTTTTGACCTTTCGAGATACACCTATATCTGTTTTGCCCTTGTCCACCCGTCCCATCGAGTCTCCACATAGTTCCCCTGTGGCCTCTCCGCCAAGAAATGCTACCGCTTGCCTCCTCGCGGCTCCTCGGGCTCCCCACTACACTCGTCTACACTCGTCGACCTCAGATTGAGGATCTTCCAGATGAGTCATCCTCTTCGATGATCCATCTTCCCGATGGGTCATCTTCCTCGCCACGCTCTCCGCGATCGCTAGTCGCCGCCCCCGCCTGCTTTCGCCTTTTGTCGCGCACTACTCATGAGCTTCGTCTCTTCACGGATCTTGTTACACCCCGAGTGGCAGATGCCATGGCCGAGGAGATTGCTGCCCTTGAGCGCACTAGTACTTGGGATCTTGTTCCTTTCCATCTCACTCTCGTCCCATCACGTGTAAGTGGGTCTATAAGATTAAGACTCGCTCGATGGTTTCTTGAGCGCTATAAGGCGCGTCTTGTTGTCCGTGGCTTCCAAAGAGGAGCATGGTCGTGACTACGACGAGACTTTTTGCTCTGCGCTCACATGACCACCGTGTCGCACTCTTCTTTCGGTGGCGTCTGTTCGCCATCGGGTTCTGCTTTCTCCTTGATGTCAAGAATGCCTTTCTTAATGGCGAGTTGCGTGAGGAGGTCTACATGCATCCGCCACCGGGTATTCATTGCCTCGAGGGTATGGTCTGCCGCCTTGCCGCTCTCTCTATGGCCTTAAGCAAGTCCTCGTGCTTGGTTTGAGCGCTTCTCCTCTGTGGTCATCTTCTGCGGCTTTTCAAATGAGTGATCATGATCCTGCGCTCTTTGTCCACACTTCGTCTCGTGGTCGGACTCTTCTTCTTCAGATATTGATGATATGATCATTACGGAGATGATTCTCGAGTACATTGCCTTTGTCAAGGCTCATCTTAGTGAGCGATTCCTTATGTTGGATCTTGGTCCTCTTCGTTACTTCCTTGGGATTGAGGTTACTTCCACTCCGATGGTTTCTTTATGTCCCAAGAGAAGTATATTCAGGATCTTCTTGATCGCGCCTCTCTCACTGATCAGCGTAATTGTTGAGACTCCCATGGAGCTCAATGTTCACCTCCGACCCTCGATGGCGAGCCTCTTTCTGATCCGACTCGCTATCGTCATCTTGTTGGGAGTCTTGTCTACCTTGCTGTTACTCGTCCGGATATCACTTATCCAGTTCACATTCTGAGTCAGTTCGTTTCTGCTCCCACTCAGGTCCACTACAGCCACATTCTTCGAGTTCTGCGATACCTTCGTGGGACTATCTCTCGCCGTCTCTTCTTTCCACGCTCCAGCTCGTTACAGCTTCAGGCTTATTCGGATGCTACTTGGGCCAGCGATCCCTCTGATCGTCGGTCTATCTCTGCTTACTGTGTTTTTCTTGGTGGTTCTCTCATTGCCTAGAAGACGAAGAAACAGACTGCAGTGTCCCGTTCGAGTGCAGAGGCTGAGTTGCGAGCTATGGCTCTCTTGACAGCAGAGATTACTTGGCTACGGTGGTTACTTGAGGATTTTGGTGTTTGTCACTACAAGCTCCTCTCTTATCGAAAGACAGTGTTATCAAGATGTTGCCGTGATCTGTGAAGCATGAGCTCACCAAGCATATTGGTGTTGATGCTTCCTTCATGAGGTCTTGTGTGCATGATCGGTGATTGCTCTTCAAGATGTGCCTTGAGCTTCAGATAGCGGATTTCTTCACGAAGGCCTAGACTCGAAAGCACAAAGACGATTCTACCTCTCCAAACTCGGTGTTGTTGATCCACCATGAGTTTGAGGGGTGTTAGAGATATATGTATAGTTTGTTATTCCCCATTGTTATTAGGGGTTCTTTGCATATTCACCACCTGTACTTTGTGTATATATATCGGCCCATTGGCCTCATATTGAATACAAGCGCTATTCATAACAATATGATTGTGGTAGTTGTGAATAATTATAGTTTAAATTTAGAATGATAAGTGTAATGGTGACATTCTAACCGGGTGTTACAAAAACATATAACATTACCATACTGGTAGTAAATTAACCCACAGACGTCAAGCTGCAGGTACACCCTTGGGCCATTATTTAGGACATACATAAGAAGCACGGAAGACCCACAGTTAGGCACTACTAGTAGAGGATACCGACATAGTTAATCCCCTAAACTGAATAAGGCCGATCCATCGATCGTGCACACGTTTTTGGGAATATAACATGCATATAAATAGGTAGGTTTCCTTTCCACATGTTCATCAGTTGGCGACAACTCGGAGCTTCATCCCGGCGGAGCAGTGGCCGGGAACACCGCAGATGAAGTAGTTCACACCGTTCTTGAGATCAAACTTCTTGCTCCCCGCCGTTGAGGCTACTGACTCCGCGGCACTGCGCACCTTGCAGCTCCGGTACTCCGATGCGCCCACGGCCACCACGTTGTGCCCGCCCGCCTGGAAGTTGAAAACTGCACCCACAAGTATTAGTTCTCCCCAATGTTATCCTAGATCATAAGTTCATGACAAGGTTGCCACATTCAAGGTATGCTCTTTATGTTCCATTTCATCTTCTTATAGAGAGAGAGAGAGAGAGAGAGAGAGAGAGAGATTGATTAATTTTGTTGACTTTTCTTCTTTTACTTTAGAACACGCAATTCGTTACATTAAAGAAGAAAGAACTCTGATACACCTCTAGTTTTGTTGACTTGTTATGTTAGAAAACCCTTCATGTGTCCACCATTGATGATCTGAGTGTAATATTTTGTTTATTATTAGAGGACCTAAAAGGATTAGAGATAATTTTAGAAGAAATTTAGAGGTGTAAATTTTGAATTTTCTTAAGAGGGGAACTTGGCCCATGAGGACCGCCCAGCCATATAGAGCCCAAGAGGGGGTGGCAACCCTAACCTAGACGCCCCACCCCTCCTCAAGCCGCCCCGGCCCCCTTGCGCCTCCACCCCCAAGTCGCCCCTCCCCCTTGCGCCATCTCCTGCTCCTGTCCATCTTGGTGCCGCCCCTCCTCCCTCTGTGCAACACACGTCGCTATTGGCCAAAGAAGCTGAGGATCAGAAGGGAGTTGGCCAGCAAGAAGAAAGGGAATGAAGGAGGAAAAGGAAGAAGAAATTAAAGAAGGGGGGAAGAGGAGGTTTCATGGGAAATTTGTGACCTTCGCCATGATCTGTAAGGGTAACGATCTAAAATCCTTTAGATTACCCTAGTTTAATCGCTATTTAATTTTTAGGATGTTTGGTCAATGAGAAGAGTAGATGTTGTTCTGCCCTAGTTCGTCGAGTTGTGGCACAGATCCTTGCAGGGGTAATTAGGGATATCTAGACTCGGATTCAGAGGTCTGCCTAATTAGAGAAAAGTTAGATAATATCGTTAGCTTTCCAGGAAGGTCTGGATTATTATAACCGGAGTAGTGAGTGAAAAGGTATGGCCTCGGGAATGTCGCTATCGAGAATTTGGACATACCTGATAGATGTTGTGAAGATGAGTCAGTTTCTTATAGTAAATGGCAGAATTAAAATATGGTGATAACTTTAATAAGTTAGGAAATTTTGTTTAGTTTCTAGAACTGGTATAGTTCATACTTGTTTAAGTTTTAGAATTAAGGATACAAAATTGTGAAACGGACTGTCCTGACAGATTCTGAGATGGTCTTCGGGAAAGGATACGGGGAATAAAATGGTAGAATCAGAGGTTAGTCCTAACTAGTAAGTTTTAGGTTTTTTAGTGAGGATTCCGGAAAGTCTTAGTTTGCTGGATTTGGGATACATATGTGAAAGTTAGAGCATTTTTATTACTGAGACAGTGGGTATGTTGATCGGTAGAATCAAGTTATTTGCATCGTTTTTGCATAATCATGCTAGGGAGAATTATGTGATGTTTTGGTACTGTGTCTGGCATGTTATTGGAATGTATATCAATTCATTGTCTAAGGAGTGTTGCTTCAAGCGTCATGCCTCCTTTGCATCATCCGGCTCCTAGAAGCAAAAGAGGCAAGTGCTTCGTATAATGGTGAACAACGGGTGGTTGCCGTTGTCATGTTGGTTTATTTGCTATGAGATTTATTTATATTGTGTTAAGTTAAATATTTGCCATGGTAATATTGATGAAAAGAGTTATATTGTGATATTGATGCAACTACCATGGGGATGACATGGTGAGAATAGTAATGTTTAATGAATTATTGCATCATTCACTTGCATAAGGGCTAGGGCGATGAGTACTGTCATGTTTATGGCTAATTCGGCATGCCCCATGTTAAAATCCTACAGAGATAGGGACTGCTCCCTCAAGAAGGTGGGGGAGAAAGGTGTGTCACCGATGGGTGAACACATCGCTACACCGGTATCAGCTGAAAGAGGTGCGTCATAGCATTTGCATACATGATAATTATATTGTTGACAATGAGAATGAGAATGATAGATTTTTGATAATGCATCGTTTCTTTATGTAGTCGTTGATAGCATCTCACATGGGGATGGCTAGCACACATGGAAAATCACACTTTCTTCACTCAAATGAATTAATTGGCCGTGTAAACGTTTATTTTGGTGTGATGAATAATTCCTTCTAGGATTTGATAATTGTTGATTAGGCTTAGATGATAGTTATAAGTTGATTATTCATTCGTTGGATTGATTATCCTCTATTTGGTTCCCTATTTAGTATTACTATCTATTGTGTTGATCATTAAGCAGTTCGGGTGTCTTTAAATTGGTAGTTGAGGTAATTTAGTAGCATTCCAGGCTCGGTGTTGGGCCAGAGTGTTACACTGAGCTTTCCTTAATCCGTTAGAACAGTTAGAAGTCAGAACTTGGAACTTCTAAGCTACATACTAAGTACTTTTTTTGTAACTTTAAGGCTTAGTTGACCTGATCAGAGATATAAGCCAAAAGTGAACCGCTATAACCCTAAATGGATTAAGAAGTCCCAAACTTCACATGCATTGCAAGTTTAGCTTCACACACACCAGAGAGAGAGAGAGAGAGAGAGAGAGAGAGAGAGTCTACCGAGCGTGTCACCAGCCGCGAAAGCCCTCCCACTGGCCCAACTGTCATATGCAACGGAGAACCCCCAGCCCTTTGCGTCTCCAACGACATGGGTTTCAGCAAGTACCGTTGCTGAACACACAAGAAGCATCAAACCAAGAGCCAAAAGGTTTGCACTGCAGCTGCCTCTTCCCATGGCTTAGTTATGTGCCTAGGATCTCACACACTAGTTGCTACTGCAAAGTGTAGTGTTCTTATCTAATTTGCTGTGCTCACAATCTATAGCAAGCTTCGTGGTCCTATATATACTGGTATATTGCTGTTACTTGTTAGTGCACATGTACTACTTTTTGATTCCTTAGCAAGTATTAGATTGCCCCACCAAACTGGTGTGGTGTATGAGTAAGCTAGCATGAACAAGCTAGGTCTTTGTCTAAAAATATATGGGCTCCCGTTATCAAGGTACAATTTTTATTTAGAATGTTTTTATCGTTCTGTTTTTGTATTTACATTTTTTTTATACCTACTGTCTTTTTTAGCTACAATTTTTAGCTGTGCTCCATTTTTACCGATAGACCCGGGGGCTCCTTCTATGAACGGTAGAAAATTTGATGAGGGAAGGTCTGGCGTGAGACCCTAGAAACTTTGTATGATGAATTGTGCGTGGTGGAAAATGTGCGTGTACTGTGTAGTACATAAACAAGCACATGTACTATATAGTCACTCTATATATCTCTCTTCAGGTAAAGCCGTCGGTGAGGGAATGCTAGCAGCACACTTTTACGGGAACGATACTTCACAAACTAATAACTTTGTGGTAATTGAATTTAAAAATCATATGATGTGTACTCTTATTTCTACCCATGGCCTACACCAACTATATACATTCATATACACCGTTCAATCAAATATAGCACGAGTTAACACATAAAATTTGGTGCGCATAGCTGTGCTCCATTTTTACCGAGACACCCAGGGGCTCCTATGAACGGATGAAAATTTGATGGGGAGGGTCTGGCGTAAGACCCTATTTCATCAGCTGTTGATTTTGTTGATAGAGTAGAAGTTAATGGCTGATAGGGAGCAACCTCACGTGAGACCTCTCTAGCAAATTTCCTTCCTATATGAACACTCCCACCGTCTCATCGATACGCAGTTGATTATTCACAGTCGGTGTGCTTTAAATTAGGTACAGTGGAGGACGTGGAACCACACCTCTAGCACTCGTATTAAACTAACTTACCAGTGTAGAATGATTCATTTGTCACTTACGAAAGGATTGATTAAAAATCTTGCATGCCATCTGGCTGGAAAATTAACAGGAATTCATGTACGTAATTGCTTTGTAATGAATAGGAATGGAAACGAATCGAATAGTCTTGAATACAAATCAATATTTTTAAAACGAATACAAATACGAATTCGAACATTCTCGAATACGAATACGAATACGAATTCGAATCGAATATGTACTCAATTCGGTCGAATGCGAATATCCTACAACTTTTGCGACAAATCTTGGTAGAACAAATTTATGTAACATGACTATATGACTATAGTCTACACGAGTCGTAGCAATACCCAACAGCCACATATTCGGCACCGAATCAAGACCCCGGCGAAACATAAATGCTTCAAGAAAAATTCAGATAGTATTTGTATTCGTATCTGGGAAAAAATGGATAGTATTCGTATTCGTATCCGGGAAAAATGGATAGTATTCGTATCCGGGAAAAAATGGATAGCATTCGTATTCGTATCCGGGAAAAAATAGATAGTATTCGTTTTCATTTTACCTGGATAGTATTTGTTTTTTCGGATACTATCCGGGTTTTTTTCCGGATATGAATAACACCGAATACGGATACGAATACTATCCATTTTTCCGGATACGAATAACACCGAATACAGATATAAATACTATTCGAATGCGGATTTTACTTACCACATTTGTATTTTCTTGGTTATGAATATCGGATAAAACGGATTATCCTTTACCATTTCCCATCCCTAGTAATGAACACCTTTCAGCGGATGACCTACAAAAAACTACTCATTCTTTCGTATTGCAATATGCACGACTGGATCATGCAAATCTTCATTTGCAATTAAAATGGATTAAATTAATGCTTTTTCTTTTGTAATTTACCCATTCTAACATGTGGATTGCAGACAACAAGCGAGCTCGCAGAGGGAGGGACTACTAAGGGCATCTACATTCATCATATCTAAAGTTGTATCTAAAACTCTCTGCATCATCTAGATACAACCTTAGAAACAAGGGAAAATTAGCTCAGTGACATCGTGTTAGAGCGTAATCGGAGGAACGACACTCTATTCGTGATGCACTGAAAAATAACATCATGAACACCAAAAAATTAGACAAATGACATACGCCTTGATTAGTTCCATTATAGAATTTTTTAAAAATATAAGCTGAGCTCAAAAATTATCAATTTTTTAGAGCCTCCAAACCTGATTTAATTGCTTGTGTATTTTTAAAAAACTTTATCGTTCTAATTTTGTCTCTAAAATTCATTTAAGTATACTATTTGTAGGAATTTTCTAATATAGAAAATGAGGTCCAAACATTATGAAAAAAATTTTCGGGCTCCTTATACATGGACTTGATTGTGTAATTTTTTCAAAATTTTACAAAATTAAGTAATGCAATTTCATAATGTCCTTTGTGTGAGGAGTCTAATATTTCATAATGTAAGGACATTATAAAATTGCATTAATTAATTTTTAAAAATTCTAGAAAAATTACACAATTAAGTCCACCATGTAAGGAGATTGAAAAAAAATCATAATTTTTGCACCTCATTTTATATATTAGAAAATTCCTACAAACAGTATACTTAAATGAATTTTAGAGACAAAATTAGAACGTATAAAGTTTTGAAAAAAATACACAAGCAATTAAACTATGTTGGGAGGCTCCACAAAAAAATTGATAATTTTTTGAGCTCAGTTTCTATATTTAAAAAATTTAGGAAACGGAAGTAACTAGCGGCGATGTCATTCGTCTAATTTTTTGGTATTCGCGATGTTATTTTCCAGTATATCATGAACGAAGTGTCGTTCCTTCGATTACGCTCTAATGCGATGTCACTGAGCTAATTTTCCCTATAAACAATCCCTCCAATCCATTTTTTCACCAACTCTAGACCCACCTATTAGTAAGCTTTTATCTTCGCTCAGCTCACCCTTCTCTCTTTCTCTCCCTCACCTAACATCTCCTAACCCTGACAATCGCTGCCAGTATTCCATCTCCGCTAACCTCTCCGTCACCCTCCCTCAACGCTGCCACCTCTTTCCTCTCTTAGTCGGCTAACCTCTCCCTCACCACCGCCCTCATATCTCCTCTGTACATCATTGCCACCGACTGATTTCGAGCCACCAGAGACCGGACCCGGCTGAATCTGCCTTCCAAATCAACCAGTGGCGTCCCTGGCACTAGGCGGATTTTTTTTATTAATTAATCCTTTTTTAATTTTATTTTAAAGTTAACCCCGGCGCACTTTATTTCCAATTCTGACCCCTTTGGTCACGCCATGGGTGGTGGCGTGACAAAACAACATATTTATCACGCCACCAGATCTGGGCAAGCTCTTGTCACGCCACCACTCGTGGCGTGACAGTGTTATTTGGTCACTCCAAGACCAATGGCGTGACCAAAAGTGCTATTTTGGAGACTTATCCCGTGGCATGACAACATTGTTTTGTCACGCCACGGGTGGTGGCGTGACCAAAGAAGTCAGAATTGAAAATAAAGTGCGCTGGGGGTTAACTTTAAAATAAAAATTAAAAAAAGGTTAAATAATAAATAAAAAAGTTCCACTAGGCGGGGTCGTAGCGTAGCATTTGAGGTCGGTCCTCCTCTTCCCAACCGGTGGGCCCCACAAAATGTGTGATGTTCACATAACCTCAGAATTTTTTTTATATATAAATAATCTAGTTTTTATTCTAAAATACAGTAATAATACTATTTTTTTATTTTACAGAAATAATTATCTATCGCTCAACCGTTGGACGACTAGCCCTAGTCACCCAACGGTTGAGCAACTTGACACTTGTCGCCCAACGGTGTACATGCATGCCCTGCTAGCTAAGCGACCTGTACACTAGGATCAACCGTTAAGCGACAAGTGTCTAAGTTACTCAACCGTTGAGCTACTTGGACACTTATCGCTCAACAGTTGAGCGACAGATGATTATTCCTGTAAAATAAAAAAAGGTATTATTACTGTATTTTAGAATAAAAAATAGATTATTTTTTTAAAAAAAATTCCATAACCTCACCTCTTGTTGTTTATAAGGTTCACATGCAAGATACAACTTTCTCTTTCTTCTCCCTCTCTCTCTCTCTCCACATAGACAAAAATTTCAAGTGGAAACAGCTGGTGTAACTGCACTGTGGATGCCCTAATGCAAGCTTTCGTGTGCGTATGTGCACACGCATTTGTGCTGAAATTAATTGATACTAGAAGATAACCCGTGCCAAATGGTGCGGGTGTTTTTTTTCTAGAAAGTAAGCAACAGGGTTTTAGTATTAATAAGACAATACTGTTGCTGATGCTCGCTGACACAGGAATATTTACATAGCAGTGTTCAAAAGGATTATTAGTATCATTAAAAGTTATATATTACAGAACAGCAATACACAGAAGCAATGAAACATGTAGCAAAAAAAAAATCATTGCTGCTGGTTGGGAAGCACTGATTCTAGCAGCTGCTGATGTTGTTGTTTATAGCAACCGCACAAAGCATCAGTGAGGTAAGACACACTACAGAAGTTTTTTTTGTTCATGAAGCTGGTTAATGCGCACTGTATTTTACTTCACAAGGTGGATTCATAAAGTGACCTCTGATCAATCGTTGGACTTCTTTGTGGATGATTTTTCTTTTTTGCGGGTGGATCAGATGTAGACTTGACAAGAGGTGATGTAGATCTGCAAAGTGAAACAGGACGGATTGTTATGTGCTGTGGATATTACACAAATTACTGCAACTAATGTTTAGCATGGTGTAAGATACATAACTTGATTGGTGAACATACCTTTTGTATGGGAGATTTGGTAGAGTTCTAATCGGTGATAAAGTAGACCTGTCAGGCTGGGTTTCTGTGTTCTGTGAGTGTAGAGAATAAAGATGTAGCAGGTATTTGTAAAGAGATCTAAATGAAATGATGATCTAGTATGTTTAAGTAAGTGACAAAAGGAAATGATTTGAATGGTAATTAAGTTTTTAGAGCTATGTATGCAGGGTTGTTTGTTTTGAGTTGTTTGTTTGAGTGGTGCATGTTTTATTTTTCTAGCAAGGTTTATCAGGCTAAAGTTTGCATGTGACTGGCTAGCTGCAATGAAGAAAGATAACATAAATAAGGATTTGTTTATAGGATCTGTTGAGGCGATGTAGTTTAGTGCATGTAGGCGCGGATGTAAATATTGAAATCTGTAGTCCAAGAATAGTATGAAATTATGAATCATAGATGTGCTGTAGATGTACCTCTGTGTCCATAACTTGATCTGTAGAAGTGCGATCAAGAAAGGTAAAATTAAGATGCGTGCTATTGCTGGAAGGTTGGTCATTGTAGAAGTGGACCAAAAAGCATGAGATAATGCAAGATGTGATACTGGGTGCGGCATTAGGAATATAGCGCATTTAAGTAGATAGTACAAATAGTTCTGTAGAGCTAATGTAGAAAGTAAATGATGTTGTTGGTGCGTTTGTGGCATTAAGTGGCTGAGAATAGTTTCAGATGTATGATAAAGTTTGGGAATAAAAATTGTTGAGGTAATAGTTGCGGTATCTGTGCCGAACAATTGTTGCTAAAGCAAATCATATTTCTGGCACATGACAGCTACAATAGCTATGACGCTAAGCCTAGGTATTGGAAATTTCATGTATGTACGTAATTCATAAAGAGATAATGTGGAAGGATTTTTGCAAGGACTTTAGTATATTTCAGAATACATGTAGTGATCATTGGTTAAACTCTCCTCTAAGGACTTGACACATTGACATGCTTTTTTCATCAATGATATCAACATAAGTAATAGAGAAAAACATACCATAAATGGAAAGATGAAGCCTAGTTTAGGTAGGCAATGATATGGGCTATCAGCAATAACATTTTTTGTTTCCATCTTGCTAGTAATCAACCAACCATACGTAGCACCTGCATCAGACAAACCCAAACAGATAAATAATCAAACCTTACAATACCAAATGTATGCAATTGAAGAAAGACGATTGCATTTGCCTAATACCTATTATAAGTGTGAAAAAAAATCTTGCCAAGTAGGAAGGTAAAAGAAGAGGAAGGAAATTAATAGAGAAATAACAATCTAGTGTATATTAGTCATGACAGTGCAAATAGACTCTTCTAGACATTCTTTCAAACATGGCATAGGCAAAACTGAATGATTCATTATGAATAAATGTCAATAGAGACCAATGTACTGCTTGTGTTATCCTAATGTCACAAAGATATGTATGTTGGATTCCTTCGGTCGCGGCTATATACTACGCTACTGCTTTCCCATACCACGAATACTACCCATCCAAAATGTGGTGTGTAGTACCTGAAATTTCTGCACTTGTTTTTGTGGCCCATCCTTCCACTGCCCCCACGAAGTTCACTGCCTCACTGGAATCAGGGCTTGTGCCATTGTCCTCATGAGCTAAAGCCCTGGGTGGTGTGTTGAGCTCCATGACCTCCATACTGAACCTCCATACCAAATGGCGCGCTTGTGACTGTTGTACGCGGGTGGCAAGGTTCTAACCGAAATTATTTCTTTTTGAACATTAGGATTGACATGCCATGGCGTATAAGACAAATCTTAAAAATAACAAAAGATGCATATAACAAATATCAATAGAGCATAAATAATAGAGTAATTTTAGATATAGTGACATTTTGGAGCATCACATGTGTTTCTCATTTTAGGGACATAAAATATACATTTCACAACTGAACATAAGTAACATAATAATTTTAGATGTAGTGCCATGTTGGATCATCATATATATACCTCTTGGATCTGATTCGCATAGGGGCACAAACTAAAGAAGTCAAAGACATATATGCTCTTCTTGAAACATCAACACAACTAATTAGCTTCTCCTTTTTCAAACAGATATCTTAAGAGAGTCTTTTCAAGCAATGGCACCTACTGCATAAAAAAGGAATTTTAAAAGTGTTTTCAATAACATCTAGCTATAGGGATTGTTAACACCTAACGTAAGGTAGCAAAGCAAACATTAAGGGGGTGATTAGCATGTAACACTAATAAAAAAACACCCATCTTTTGAATCTACAGGAGAAGAGTTATTCGGTCGACACGATAGGCATGGCACCAATATATTTTAGGATTAGAATAACTATATGTAGTGGAAAGGCTAAAAGGGGAGAGTATGATAAAATCATCATAAGATTAGATGTATGATCACAATATCTCTGAGGAGATAAACTATATTACCTCAAGTTATAAACGATAGCACAGTACACAGTAATGGAATTAAAAGAGTAGATTCAGTATATAGGACGCGGATTATGTATGGATGAAGCCACATAAAATATATAACATCATTGATGAAACGTTTTATTGTGTGGTGCTAGTTTCGAATTCAAGTTATCAGTCAGTACAAAGATCGCACTCTATAGTAGTCATGTACTCTTGTGCAACGATAAATTCCAACAATCCAACCCAACCAAAAACTGACCTGCAGTAAGGGAAACAGATAGTCAAGGTAAATACTTTCTAAAATGCGAGGAGGAGAATTAGAGGTTTATGCATTTAATTATTTCGATATCTGAACACAACAAAGGCTCACCTCCGGTCACGACCACCAAACACACAATTCATCACTGATCCAACCCAATAAAAGGGCTACCAACCCTTATTCGCATACATATGAACAAAGCAAATGTAAAGATGTTAGCACCATGTATTACAAACGCATATTACCTGAAAGTGCATCTCTTGCTTCCTTTGATATGTCACATATGGAGTCTTCGAGTCCTAAAACAATGGTAATTTTTTTAAGAAAAGATTCAGCAGGTAGTTTTATTGACATGTTCCAATGGCCCTAAATTGTAAACTTAAAGGGCGAACTGATAGACTACAACTTACAGAGATCATGACAAAGGCATCATAAGATTAGATGTATGATCACAATATCTTTAAGGAGCTAAACTATATTATCTCAAGCTATAAATGATAGCACAATACAAAGTAATGGACTTCAAATAGCAGATTCAGCATATAGGAAGCGGACTATGTATGGATGAAGCCACATAAATTATATAACATCATTGATGAAACTCTGTATTTTGTGGTGATAGTTCTGGATTCAAGTTATAATCGATATCACAATATTATAACTAAAATAGCAGATTCAGTACACAGGAAGTGGATTATATATGGATGAAGCAACATAAATTATCTAACATCATTGATGGAACTCCTTTATTTTGGTGATAGCAATCAACGTGCTTGACCTGCCCACAATGTGCAAGTAAACATGGCCCCAAGACACCTAGACATCTAGAAACTGTCATCCAGACATCTAGTAAATGTAAATACAACTGAATCACAATAAGTCTCAACAGATAAATGCGTCTATCTACCTTACATTTATGTGATCAACAACAGCCTTCTTAAGACTCACCACAAATGGACAACTTTAAACATTCTCTGATACAGAAAGTAAAACAAAACGAAGAAGAAAGATCAAGCACTTACATTTGAATGCTACAATTAACCACCATCCTAGTAGAGCATTTTGGTGCTTACAATGAAGCTGCACAGCAGCAGCCTTCTTAAGACTCACCACAAATGGACAACTCTAAACATTCTCTCATACAGAAAGTAAAATAAAACGAAGAAGAAAGATCAAGCACTTACATTCGAATGCTGCAATTAACCACCATCCTAGTAGAGCATTTTGGTGCTTACAATGAAGTTGTAGCCAAACACTTTTCCGATAAATAATTTAGACACTAGCAATTTCGTTCTTGGGGAAAAATATCAATTAGGATGTATGCTGGTATAAGCAGAATGCACATGAAGATGAATCGGCGAATAATAGCGCTGGAGGGAGGACTGGCGGCAAAGGTAGGGACGGGAGGTGAACGGGAAAAGGAAGAGAAAGATGGAGAGAGGCCGAGGGGGCGACAGGGGAGGAAGGGGATGACGCAAGGTGGGGGGGAGCCGGAGGGAGCAGGAAAAAACCCAAAGAGGTAAGGAGCGGCTGCGCTGGCGGAGAGAGGCAGCGGAGCGGAAAATGAGAGGGGCCGAACGGGAGAGGAGGCGTCGAAGTAGCGGCTGGGGAGGGAGCTCGAGAGGGTGGCTGGAGAGGAAGAGGGAGGGAGTGGCAACGCTGGTGGAGGAGGGCGTCGAAGGAGGGAGAGGACTGGAGACGGATACATCGGGGGGTAGACGAGGGAGGAAGAGGAGGTGGAGGGGAGGCGCCGAGCATCCGCCGGGGAGGGAGAATGAGGGGTGGGTAGGGGAGCAGCGACGGGAGACGAATACATGAGGGGGTAGACGGGGGAGGAAGAGGAGGCAGAGGGGAGGCACCGAGCATCCGCCGGGGAGGGAGATCGAGGGGTGGGTGGGGGAGCAGCGACGGGCGGAGGGGAGGCGCCGAGCATCCGCCAGGGAGGGAGATCGAGGGGTGTGTGGGGGAGCAGCGACGGGATGCAGCTTCGCGAGAGGATAGAGATGGCAAGCCGAAGACTCGCGAAGACGCAGCTGGCGAGGCGAAGTGGGCTGCGATGAAGCGCAGGCGTCCGTTCGGACCAAGCGCAGGAGGTCGCCCATCCTCACGACATCGTAGACACCCGCTTCACATCCGACGGCTCATCTCTATGTGGGTGACGTGTCCACTGCCGCTGCAGGCCCTTTCTACCGAGAATTAAGTTTAGTAATTAACGGATAAGTTCTTCTTTAATGTGGACTAGATGGAGAAAGTCCTGGACATCAAAAAGAAAGATTATATTTCGAAAAGCTAGTCAAAAAGCGGTGCATATAGTGCAAGCCAACCTGCAGGCAACAAGCTGGAAGTCCTCTTGTTTTGTGGTTATTATCCCGATTCTTTTTACTTAAGATAATGGTAATAATTCAAGGTTTATATTAGTGTAGATTATGAGTGAGATTGTGTGTGAAAGTTAGCACATGCTTAGATATGTTTTCAGTAACAACCTGTTAATTAAGTCTCATCCAAAAGCATTTTCCATGCGAAATATATGTACCTCCAACAACATGAACTTCCCGTGCATGCCGGGAATTCAACTAGGGTTTTTTGTCCCACCTGAAAAAAATACTTTCAATTTGTACTTACCGTGCAATTTCGGGCTAGTTTTGCTGGGGTCTGTCCAGCCAAATTATACCTATCTTCTATCATTTTTGGAGCCGGATGTGCGATTAGTCAGGGCCTGCTTTATATTGGGAACTCGGAGCTACCCAAGAGCATTTTCACCAGCTTCAGTACTAGACTTGGGAAATGCATATACTGAAATTTCCTGAACGCCGCCTCTAGTCGAGTCCGCTAGTTGTAATGTAATATCCCATTTATTTAATTGAGCAACTAAGGAAAATAAGAGAAAGAAATTGAAATTTATGATAAATAATTTCAGATTTTAGAGAGGTATTAGAATTTAGGCCTTTCGGCCCATGTTTCCGAGGCCCAAGTGGGGAGGGGAGCTGGCCGGTCTTAAGGGGAGCCAGGGGCGACAGCCAACCCTAGCCACCACCACCCCCTGCCCCAATGCCCTGGCCACCACCTCCCACTAGTACAGACAGGGTCATCACAGACGGTTCGGAACCGTCATCACTGACAGTTTTTGAACCGTCTGAATTTGTGTGTCTCTAATAACAGGCGGTTTTTGAACCGTCTGTGATAAGGTACAATACAGACGGTTTTTTGTTGAAACCGTCTGTGAAGGGCTAGTATTACAGACGGTTTCCACCAAAAACCGTCTATGAAGGGCTAGTATCACAGACGGTTTTCACTAAAAACCGTATGTGATATGTAGGATATCACAGACAGTTCTATTTACAAACCATCTGTGATTGGAGACATATCACAGATGATTTGTAAATAGAATCATCTGTGATATCCTACGTACCATAGACAATTTGTAAATAGAACCGTCGGTGATACTTGTCCTTTATAGATGGTTTCAACAAAAAACCGTCTGTAATAGTTTTTTTATATCTAACTATATTTTTTAGATTTTCGACTAGCCTCAGTAATTGCTAGCCATGCCCTTTGAAAACAAGCAGGCAGAAAACAGATACATCATAGATGAATCAATTGTTGACAACTCAAAGTGATCATTTACAACTCAAAATCAATTACAAAAAAATATGTTCAAGTATTGTCGCTAGAGTTACAATTGAATTACAACTACTCAAAGTGAATTACAATTGAATCAATTGTTTGAAGGTGGTTCAGAGGTGTTGACGGAGTGAAACTCTCCATCGGCGTTAACGATCTCTGTCTTGATGAAGCCGCCGAGCTTCCCTCGAACCTCCGAGATCTCTCTCACAACGAGTGCATCTAAATCTATGTTCAAGCCCTGTCGCTAGCAGGAGTAAAGTAGTAAACATATATATTTAAATTTATAATTAGAAAATAATTATTGCAAGATTAACAAACCTCGGGATCCTTCATCTTAGCACTCATCATTTGCTGCATATGATGGTTAACGTAGAATGCACATAGGTGATCTTGTTTTTGATAGCGGCACTGCAAAAATAGAATTACATATATAGGTATAGTCAGTTCGAGACGCATTATTACGAAGTATGATATAGGATTATTGTGTTATAGCGCGTACCAAAAATTGTGTCCTGTGTTGTAGTGTGGCGATCAATCCCTTGTATGCCCCTCCCTCGGCAACATAGGCGATGAACGACCCACATAATTCCAAAAAGTTATCCTTGGCCATTTCAAACGAAGGAAGACTACAATAGAGTTATGTATGGAGGAAATGAGCATACATGTCGATTATTCCTTTCACAAGGGTGAAGTCATGGGTGTTGTTGAGTAGGGAATCAAAGTATATTACCTTGTTCCTCTTTGGTATAATGACTAAAAGGATCCAATGGTACCTACTCATGTATGTCGCTATAGTCATTAAACCTAAGTTCATGCTACGTATAAAGTACAAATAAAATTTGTATAGCAAGTAGTAAAGCACTTACTTCTGGTTGTAAGCCACCAGTATGTAGTCCTTGTCATCCTAAACAAGCTATCCTGTCGTTATGTATTTCCCAACGTAGGATGCGTCTTGGTTGATGGTTTGCTCAAAGACCATGTGTGGGTCGAGGAAACCCACCAGTTCTTGCTGTTCCCGGGCATTTTTCATCATGTATCTATACATAAGCAATGAGTTGTGATATTTATGGTATTACGTGAATGTAGAACTTGATTGTACACACTTACAGTGTCCAGCATCGTAGAAGCGAGGCGCCGAGGGCATCGAGGTTGAATAGGTCGAATAAGTCATTGAAGCCCACGACGAAGTGGCCCGGCCCATGGAAGAAATGCTCCTTTGTGTATCTGACGATGATTCCAGTATCGCACCCCTTCTCTTTGGTCTTCCGTATGTACTAGACATGCAAAGCCTGACAACCTACTCCAGTGCGGGCTAATACTGTGTCGGGGGCCAACAGACTTCCAAGGGAGTATTTTCAGGGCTTGGGAGGCGCCTTAATATTCTTTGATTTCAATTTGTCCTTAACGACTGGCCTGCTACATGTCTTCCTGTGAGACAACTCGAGAACTAACACGGCGGCATGCTTTTCTTGTTCCTTCGGCGTCTTCTCCACGGGAACTGATGAGGTGGCCTTCTGAAGCGAAAGTTGAGGTGGAGTCATCGAGGGTCCTCTTGGAGAGGCATGGTCGTGTCGAGATTGCAGCACTGTAGGGTCCATGGCGATGTCCTTCTTGAGCCACTGGATAAAAGTGTACATGGTGTCCCCTAGTGTTATGATGTCTTTGTTCGGACGAATCTCCAACGGGACGGTCATGAAATTGTCATGTACCATGTCCACTTGGACCCTAGCATAACCCTGCGCCAGCTGGGCACCGTGCTACACTGTCTCTTCCTGGTATGGATACACCATCCCCCGCCCAGCCTCAATAGAAATGGACCCAACCATCCTCACTTGGAGCTTGCAGGGCGTCGGCTCCTACAAAATGATACGCAATTAGCTAAGGCATCCTATAGGTCTATCTTTGGAGCATTCCAGAAATGTACATTACCTTAATGTCGTCGATAGGTAATTGGATGTCACCATGTTCAGAATTTGGCGTGGACGCGATGCTACTCCGATGTTGAGGAGGACTGGCTCCCAAAATAATGGGGACGACTTTCATCTGGTCGAGGAGTTGATTCATTTGATCCTGCAATCTTGTTATCTATCCTTGAAATTTTGCAGTAAGCACATGTTCCAACCAGGCGTCGTGCTCGGCCTTAGATCTCTTCCTACTCCTATACGTGTCGGAGCCGTGTCGGAATCCATCCCTCCAAGATATGTAAGCCCCAACACCTCGCGTGCGACCCGGTTGCTCCTTGTTTCCCAGGGTCGTAGATAGTAGATACTTCTCCCTGTCTACTTAAAAGGAGCTTTGGGAACATGCGGAAGTCAATGCTTGCTGCAAGAGGTCATGATGTTATTATAGACACTATGAAGTTCTGGACTTATTAACAACTACGTAGTTCCACATATTTACCAGATATTGGGACACTGCCTCGTCTGCCGGGTTTGTGAAAGAGATGTCGCCCGAAGACGTGGCTGATGCCCTTGCTCTTAACCAGGTTCGAGTGCGCTCATCTGTGATCTCAGTAAATGGTCTGGTTGCATTCTGGTCCTCTGCCGCCCATTCCGTGCTTTTACCCGCGTACCCAGCGGTGCCGAGTTTGTGGGGGTGAGTGTTTTGTGCCTAGAGAGCTTTGTGCGCCGCACTTTGCTCCTAAAATTCGGTCTTCGTCTTCATCCGCACAAAGGCGTCCCATATATCCCGCGACAAGAATTGATACTTCGTGAAGGGCGTCTGACCCGTGTTCACGTACTTCGTGACAAGTGTGCTCTTGAAGGTCCTCCACGCGTGTCCCATCGCGAGCAACACCTGCCATTGCACGCGTGCCTGGTCTGCTTCTGGGATAGTGAACGAGCTTGAAATTTCAGTCTATAGCTGGCCTCTCTCTACATCCGTCAGTGACTTCCAGCTTGGTGTTGTGATGGGAACCCGTGCTCTTCCAAGTATCCCGCAGATGGTCCGAAATCTCGTCGCTGCTTTCTTAGGACTCAGAGGTACCCCAACGTCACTGACCTCCGTGATAGTCATTCGGCCCGCAGGCAATTTCGATATTCCTCTGCCATCTCGCTTATGTACCCTTTGCTCAGAGATCCAGACACATTCGGCGACGCCGATGACGGCGGCGAAGACGGTGCCTCTACCATCTCGACTTGCTATCTATATAAGTTACATACACAATGGACTAAAATTTCATAATTCAAAACGCTGAGAGTTTAAATAAAATATATTGCAAGTTGATATCCATTAGGTATTTTTGAAGATAATTTATCTTGGAAACATATTTTATACAGAAAAAATAGAAGTTACCCAACCAATTAACTACAATTGCCTTGTAAACAAATTAATTATATAAACAAATAGAAGTTACCCATTGAACTTAAATATAGAATACGTAGTAAAGAAAATTGAAAACTGAAAAGGTACTCATGGGATACTGGACACACAATCAAGAGAATAGATAAAAACACTAACTGTACACTTTCCCAAAAATATACGTAAGGAGTATAATTAGGACTTAATAACAAAAATTATGCATAAAGCACATGACTGAGGCACAAATACCATTAATATTGAAGAATTGGCATACACACATCAGAAATTCAATTCGTAAATCGACCCTATGCACTCAGTATCGAAAGATTCTAGTGGCCATAACTTTTGCCGTGGACCTCTTAACAGACATGAGCTCTTTATCTCAGTAGGCCGCACATTAAAATGCAAATCTTGGAATGACCATGTAGTACTATCCTAGCGACACACAGGAGGATGACACCTTAATATGATGACACCCTCGAGACTATAACCAATAAAAACATTATAAGTATTTCTATGTTATTTGGATTAGCATAACCATATCGCCATGACATCTAGAAACCAACCCATTTACCCTTCAAGCCTTCATAAAAACAAAAATATCTAGCAGCCTGAGCAACATTATACTAATTAGTAGTTAGCTTTCCTACATGGGAGATCATTTGAATATGGAATCTGATAGGCACTGCACATGTGGAGGATCAGCTTAACCCCGAAACATGTCTAAGATAAATTGTTAATCCAATAAACTCATAGGCATTTAAAGACCTTAAAATAGAAAATAACATTATAGCTTCTTTTACATTAATAACATTATAGCTTCTTTTACATTACTTCTGCCCTCTCCTGCACGCACATGCACAAACACACATCACAACGTTATTCCAAAATTTGGTCCTTCAGCATCTAGGGATTACATAATGCATACAGCAATGAGTCTGCAGCTGTGGCCGGCGCGAGGAGCGGAGATGTACCTTGAGAGGTGGCTTTAGATGGCGGTGGGGAGGAAGGGGAGGAGGAGGCTTAGCGGCGTCGAGGCCGAGCGGCGTCGAGGTCGGGAAGGTGGCTTCAGAGGCGTCAGGGAGGAGGCTTCGGGCGGCGTCGAGGTCGCAGGCGAACGAGCGCGTCAAGAGGAGGCTTCGGGCGGTGGTGTCGAGGTCGGAGGCAAACAAGCGAGAGCAAGGGGCTAAGGCGCTGGGGAGGTGAACGGGCGAGAGTAAGGGAGAGTAACGAGTAAGGGCGCACAAACCCTAGCGTTTCCCTCCTAATAAAGGGATATCACAGATGAACTGTCTGTGATAAGTAATCACAGATGGTTCCATCATAGAACCGTCTGTGATATGGACATATCACAGATGGCCCTATAATAGAACTGTCTGCGATTAATTATCACAAACGGTTCCATAATAGAACCTCCTGTGATATGCTACTATGTGATAGTTCATTCTATTTATCCACATGAACCTGGTGACAAGTCCATAACACAACTCCAAATTATTTGACTGAAAATTCATTTGACTTCAAAAATTCATATCTAATTCAACTCAACTCCAAATCAAGTGAAACCAATTTTGATACTCCACATTACAATAAAGTCCACATTGACATCAATATCAGAGATGATAAGTCCATAACACATTAACACATGACAATTCCACGTTGACATCAAAATAAGATATTATAAGTCCATAACACATGACAAGTCCACATTGACATGTCTCATGTTATGGAATAAATTCTTAATTAAAATATAGCCATTCATGATGATCGACGCGTATATTGCTAGCTTCCTCACTGGGTTCTTCCTCGAGCCTGATGCCGTCACCGAAAGAAGGCAACTCGTCAAATTGATTGTACACTTCCTCATCCACGACATTCTCAACTCCGACAATCCTTCTTTTTTCATGAAGAACTATGTGGCGGTTTTTATTTGCTGGGTCCGTTACATAAAAAACTTGAACAACTTGCTTAGCGAGTACGAATGGTTCGTCCTTGTATCCGACACGTTTGAGGTCCATAGTAGTGACGTCATACTTGTCGACCTTCACGCCCTGGGAAGTTTAACCCAATGGCATCGAAACAGGGGAATCTCGAAAAGTACGTAGTCGAGCTCCCAAATCTCCTATATGAACTTGTCGGGTCCCCGGGTAAGCAACCCTGAGACCCTATGTGCATTCTGAGCTAGTCCCAAGATCAGCAGCTAGCTCACACAGTTTCAACATCGATGTAATCAAAACCATACAACAAACTATAGAAGAAGCAAACAAATTAATATTAAAAGCAGCAAAAGACCTTATGGTCAAGGTTTTTACAGAGTTGCCACGCAGGGCTTACAACAAAAGAGAGCTCACAGCGGAAAATAAAACACTCGTGGAAGCCATTCGATATGCCCATAAGCAATCGAGTGGAGGACGTCTCCTAGCTCGCATGGTCTTCGAAGAACTCCTCTTCAAAGAGCTCGGAGCTCCTTGGGTCCTCTTCAGCGACTAATCAACCAGAGGGCATAAAGCTGTGAGTACTTTGAATGTACCCAGCAAGCCGTAGGGAATTGTATGCAAATAATATTCATGCCAGGCTTGACAAGGATAGCTTTATGGTTACTTTGCAGAAAGCAGCATTGACTGGAAATACAGTAAGTAGATTGCAAAGCACAAGTTGAAAGATTAATACATAAGTAATCAAGTTTCTTTGAAACAACTCGTGAACACCCTGTCCACTTCCCAGACCACTCGGAACCCACCACGACCAAAATTTTTGAGAAAGCCTACCCCTTGCGTGAAATCACCAGGCATTGTCCATAACCAGGGACACGGCTATTCGAATAGTTTTACACTCCGCAGAGGTTGTACAGCTTAACCCACAAGACACGACTTCTCTAGTTGGTTGGGCATCCGTCGATACGCCTGCTCACTATCTTAGGTAAGCAGTCTAGAGCACGTGACAAGGCATTGACAAAGCTCTGTTTTGACCCGATTCTACTGGCTAGGGATTCGCCTTCCTGGCCCCCTCTTGCGCCATTCTCAACCAAAACAGAACCAGCTCAAAGCATTGCTAATTAGTTGGCCAGGTCCACCCCATCCTGGACGTGGTTGTACGGTATGGCTTAGATCAATGGCTTACAAGGTTAAGTCCTTAGTGACTACTCAGGCGAGACAACCACATCCCAATGTGCTTCCTGCACCCCCTTTACTGCATGATCACTCACCGGAGTATAAATCATTTTGGGGTCATCCTGGCCAAATGACCACCCTAGCCATGGCACAACATCTTTTAACAACAGTGGCCGCGCCACAATTCCATATATCATTAAGTCAAATTCATCATCTGCGAATCATGTGATCGAGAGACATCGTATAACTAAAGCATGTCTAAGCAATATACACACCCATGTTGGTATATCAAAAATGTCCAACTAAGATTAGCCAACCTATGGTGTCCAAGGGTACATGTCAACATGTCAATCACAAGTATTCAAGGATTCATACTGCCGAGTAGGTATTTAGCTATTTCCCAAACCATTTTTATACAATTAGCCATGCATGTTGGTATAAAACAATGTAATTTTTGCAAACTGGGTATGACATGATCAAAGGTCTACGACTTGCCTTCGTTAAAAAGTTGGGATGCTTCGGTCGAGGTCGTCGGATCCACGAATCCTTCAGAGCAGCCAGATTCTACATGTCAGACCCGGGATTAACACCCCAAATCCTCTGTGCATTTCTGAACTAGTCCCATGATTAGTAGCTAGTTCACACAGTTAAATAGATATGGTAACATCCATAAATCGCACAATTATATTAAAAATCAACAGAGTTTATTACAAAAGAGGCTTATAAGCCAACAATAAAGAACACAGTGGAAGACGAAGAAGATGTAGTAGAGTCCAATTAATCTGCCACAGGCAATCGACTGAGGTAGCGGCCTAGTCGTCGAGATCCACACCGGTAGCAAAGTCCTTCTCCTCTGAAATTTGTTTGCATAAAGCAAGTATGAGCACAACTACCGTGCTCGCAAGTTACACTCGTCAAATAACAGAATGACATGCATATATGGATATCTCAAAGGAAGGCTTATAGGGTTATTTGTGCGAAAGCAATACTTGACAATTTAAATACAATATTTCTCAAGTGTAGGATAAATCTCCGTACACAAGTGGTGAAGGACTACCCCCCTTGCACCAGGCTTTCTGCCCAAATTTTCCACATGGAAAAACATTCATGAAATCATTTCGTTAAACCATTTTTAAAACAAAATCATAGTCTAATCCGCAAAAAAATTTGTTCAGCATGTCCATGACCGTGGACACGGCTATTCGTATAGATTGACACTCTGCAGAGGTTGTACAACTTTACCCACAAGACACGACTTCTCTAGTTTGTTTGGCATCCGTCGATACCACTGCTCACTACCTTTGGTAAGCAATCTAGAGCACGTGCCAAGGCCTTTACAATGCGCCATTCCAACGTAGTTATGCATCGCTAAGGTTTCGCTCCCTTTGGATCAAACACTGCCGGATGAGAGCCCCCTCTTGCGCCATGTGGGATTACGTAAAAAGTAGGTCACTCGGACACCCACACAACCGGATGGCACAACCACATTGAAACGTTGCAAATTAGTTAGCCAGATCCGTCCCACTCCGAACTTGTGGTAGTACGATTTGGCTTAACAAGTCGCAACTCACATACCGGTCCTTAATTGACTAGGCGACTTCCAAAAGAAACCCTGGGCCTCAACCATTCCAGAGAAGAGCCCGTACATAAACTTGCACCCACCAACTATCCATTTCGCCCAAGTCCAAACCAGTTTTTCATTTTATTTTATTTTTCAAAATATTTGCAAACTTCCATGACACACCACTGCCATGGATACAATTTAAACAACATTTGATTTTTGGCTGAAAATTCCCAAATCAAACGATTTTTGGTCTAAGCATGGCTAAGCATAATTTTTCTCAAAATGATCCTAGTTCATACTATCGTATCGACTAGGTTTTATCTAGAGTGACAATATGTTTGATTCAATTATCAAAATTAGCTATACAAAGGATTTTAGGCATAACTATAGATTTAAAACAGGAATTTAAATTATTGAATATAAATAAGCATGCAGTAATAATTTAAAACAGAATATAAATAATTTGAAATAATGGGTGCAAATATGATCAAGAATGTAACTTGCCTTACTCAAAAGTCTGATCGTTGATTAATTCTGGTTCTTCAGACTCGTCGAAATCTAAACGCGAAAATAAGCCAAATTCAAACAAAATTCAAAATAAACTTCAAATGAACTCCAAATTAAATAATTTTAGTTTAGTTAGCTAGATTTTGAATTTATAAGAATTTAGAAATTTGAAACGACAAAATCGGAGTTCGTATGAAGGAGAACGAACCCTAGGAAGTTTGAAAATCATATGAAATGATGAATTCCAAAAATTGTAGTATTCATCGAAAATTGTGGTTTCGGATGACTGAGAACAAAGAAAGAGCTTTATGGCCATGGAGAGGAAGTATGACGTAGAACACGTTGAGGCAAACTCAATGGTGTAGACGGTTCGGCCAGATGACCTTCGATGGCGACGCAGTCCGACGGAGAAGTCCTTCAGCGGGTGACGGGCTGACGTCGATGTTCCGAGCGAACAGAGAGGATTTAGTGGGTGAGTTTTGTGGCGAAACGAAGAGGGAACCACGGGTAATGCAACGCTCGCCTCGGTTGGGGTGGAAAGCGCACGGTAGGCCGGCGATGGCAACAACGCGCAAAATGTACCAAATAATTAACGGAAATTAAATAACATCTAAAATTTACAAAATAAATACTAAAAATAGTAGATGAATTTAGGAGAAAGAATCAACGGATTTGGAGTTTGTATGCGAGAGAACAAATTTTTGGAAGGATTAAAAGGGACATGTACTAAGCAATGACATGGGTAACTAGAAAAATCTTTACTGTTTATCTTCATTCCTAGTCGGCAGAAGCAAAAGTATGGCCGGCGGCTTGGGCATGGTGCCGGTGGTGCTCTGGCAACGGCACCAGCGAGGGGAGGAGAGCATCATGTAGAGCACGATGATGCGAAACCAGGGGTGGAGACTATGTGGCCGGAGCTAGCTCGACGGCGACACAATTCGCAATGGGAGAAGCTTCAGTCTATGGTTTGGATGGCGATGTTGCCGGCGAACGGCGGCGTTTCGGCGGCCAGCGAGGGGTGAAATGGAGAGAGGGGATGACAGGGATGCCGGTGCTCACCTCGGTGGTTGCGGAACATGTACGGATGGCCGGAGGCGAGGACGACGACGTCGGCGCGGCTTGGGCTCACGGTGGCGCGGATGTTCCAGCGATGCTCCGGCGCCGAGAGGGCAAGCACGGCGTAGAACACGTCGAGGCGAAGCTAGCAGTGGTGTCAAAGACGGAGGAGCTCCACTAACGAGGGCGCTAGAAGCGACGGAAGGGAGTTCGGCCGGCGTCGAAGAAATGCCGATTCCGGCGAGGTGAGAGCGAAAGAGGAGAGGTGAGTGGTGGAGATGGGATGAGTGAGAGGAGGGGCACCTCGTGCTCCCTTTTATAGGGGCGGAGAGGGTCGGGAGAGGGAGATCGTGGGGCTACCGTTCCGAGTGCAATTGAAGAATGAAAAGAAAACAGCTTAATTATTTGCATGTAGTGGATGAAACGTCCAATTGAAGGTGTTGCAACGTGGGTGAGGTTAGTGCACATGTTTCGCTTCAGACGGAATCCAATTTAACGCATTGAGTGTGGAGAATGGGGAGAAAGAGTGATTGGCTGCCATTAATGGAGGTTGGAGCTCCATTGCAACAGTGGCAGCCATGAAAGAGGAAAAGAGATGGGGCGGCGGCTGGAGGAGGATGCGACTCGCCGAGCGGTGGCGCCGGCGGTGGTGGCCGGAGTCGGCAAGGGTGGCGGCGGGGTTGGCTGTAGAGGCTGGTCATGGCTGCCATTTGCAGCTCGGTTGAGAAAGAATATGCACAGAGAAGAAAAGTTCACGTGAGGAAGAAGATGGCTAGGAGAGAGAAAGAAAAGGATATAAAAGAATGAAGAGGCTGTATATGGATAGTTGAAATGAAGAGGAGAGTTGGCATGCAATGTTGTGTTGAGTTAAGCGTGCATGTCATGGGGGCAGCCCAAGGATGTGTGCACTGCGCGTGAGAGAAAAAGAAAATATTTTTTTAAATATATTTTTTCTCGAAATACTGTTCACAGGGCCACTGTTCACAGTCCGAACCTATTATTGATTTTCGGATTTAAAATAAACAATAAATCAAATAGATTTTTAGAAAATAGCAAATAGAGTCTAAAAATTCTAGAAAAATTCACAAAAATTCCTAGAATTATTTTGGACTTAAATAAAATAATTTCGATTTAAAGTTGACTTTTATTTTCGCACATAATTTATTTTGGCTTTAAAATAATTAGGGAAATCTTTTAAAAATCCAGAAAATAACTACAATTTTACTTTTAACTTTTAAAACCTCAGAAATTCAAGAGAAGCAATAAAACTCTTTCAAATTTTAGAAAATCCAACAAAATAATAACTTTATTTATTTTTATTTTGGTAACAGCACTTTGGGATGTTACACTACACGTGCGAAAGGAGCCAGATAAATAAAACAAATCCACAAAAACTCCAACGAAAGCACCAAACTAGAGCCAAAAGAAAGATATAGAATTAAGAGATTTGATTCACTCAAATCGGAGCTCGAATGAAGGAGAACGGTCTCTCGAAAGGAGGCTCGACTGGTCGGAAGGAGGTCCAAGAAGGATACGACTACTCAATGTGGTCGCAAGGACAAGAAAGGAGAAATGGGGAAAAAAGGAAGAGGAGGACGAGAGGCTCCGGGGCTTCTATTTATAGCAGCCGAGGAGGAAGAGAGAGGCGGCTCAATGGGTGGGGCGCACGAGCAAAACTTTGGCCAGCACAGAGTGATGGGATGGGATCTGGTGAGGCGAGGCAACGAGACAGAACAGAGGCATGGCACGGAGCAAAAGTGACAGGCGCATTTAATGCGCGCAACGGGGGCAGGTAAGTCGGCGTGAAATGCGCGCACGATGCTGACGCGGGTGGAGGTGGAAGATGACCAGGGATGGACTGGTCAAAACCGAAAGGGTGGTCCAAACCGAAAGGGGTGGTTGTGACCAAAAGGGAGGTCCTGAGGAGGGAGGTCCTAAGGAGGAGGTGACCAACGGGAAAATGAAACGAGCAGAGAAAGGGGTTTTCAAATACCAGAGAACTCCAGCACTCAAAATAAACCAAATTCAAATTAATTGGAGTTCGATTAATTCATATTAAATCGCTTCTAATTTTTCTAAAATCTCCAAATTAAGCTTGAGCAATTCAACAAAACCAAATGATTAATTTTAAACTTGAAATTTTTTAAAAACTCAGAAAAACTGGGACGTTACAAACCTACACCCCTTAAAGGGAATCTCGACCCCGAGATTCAGGCTGACTAGAGAATAGGCGCAGAAACTCGGCCTTCAGGTCTTCTTCACGCTCCCAGGTGGCTTCCTCTTCAGTGTGATTGCTTCACTGAACTTTGCAAAAACGGATGATCTTGCTTCTTGTCAATCGCTCGGACACTTTCAAAATCTTGATGGGTTGCTCCTTATAGGTGAGATCTTGCTGCAAGTCAACGACTTCTACGAGCATCTTCTCCTCGGGCACATGAAGATATTTCTTCAATTGCGACACGTGGAAGACATCATGCACATCTGACAGCTGGGGTGGAAGCTCCAATTTGTAAGCAACTTCTCCCCTTCTAACTAGAATTGGAAAGGGTCCGATGTATCAAGGTGCAAGCTTCCCACTTACTCTGAAGCGACGCATTCCTTTGAGAGGTGAAACCTTTAGATACACATGATCTCGTGGTGCAAAAGCTAAATCTCGGCGACGGTTATCCGCATAACTTTCCTACCAGGTCTGAGCTGTGCTCAGCTTTTCTTTGATTGACTTAACTTGATCTTCGGCTTCCTTCAGGATATTAGGTCCAAGTACTTGCCATTCTCCTGTTTCAGTCCAATACAACGGTGTTCTACACTTTCTTTCGTAAAGAGCTTCAAACGGGGACATCTGCAAACTTGATTGATGGCTATTGTTATAAGAAAATTTTGCATAAGGCAACATTTGATCCCAGCTGGTCTAGTTCTCTAGAGCACAGGCTCTCAGCATATCTTCTAGGATCTAATTTACTCTTTCCGTTTTCCCATCTGTCTAAGGATGGTAGGCTGTACTGAAATTCAGATTAGTACCCAAAGCGTTGTGCAGCTTCTGCTAGAATGTGGAGGTGAACTGAGATCCTCGATCCAACACGATCTTCTTTGGTACTCCATGCTGATATAGCCATATACAACTCTGCAAGTTTGCCTCCTGAGTAGGTGGTCTTAACCGGGATGAAGTGTGCAACTTTTGTCAAGCGATCTATAATTACCCAGATAGAATCATATCCACCTGGGGTTCTTGGCAGACCGGTAATAAAGTCCATGCCAATTTCTTCCCATTTCCATTCAAGTATATTCAAAGGTTGTAAGAGTTCAGCGGGTCTTTAATGCTCGACTTTAACTCGTTGACAAACATCACACTATGCTACATACTCAGTGATCTCATGCTTCATGCTAGGCCACCAATACAATTCCTTGAGATCTTGATACATCTTAGTGCTTCTGGGGTGAATGGAGTACAAGGTTTTGTGAGCTTCCTTGAGTATCAACTGCTTAAGCTCTCCCTGGTGTGGTACACAAATACGCTTATCGAACCAGACAGTTCCTTGTTCATCTTCGGAAAATCTTAGGGATTTACCCTTCTTCATGTTTCTTTTGATCTCCATGACATTTGCATCTTCTCCTTGGACTTTCCGGATATGATCTTGGAGAGTTGGTTGCATTTCCAGAGCAGCTAGGTAACCTTCTTCAACCAATTCCAGCTTGAGCTTCTGAAATTCTTCGTGAAGTGCTAGCTGACTTTCCTTGATCATTAGAGTATTGCAGTAGACCTTCCGACTTAAAGCATCGGATACCACATTAGCCTTTCCTGGATGGTAATGGATTCCCATATTGTAATCTTTGATCAATTCCAACCATCTTCTTTGCCTCATATTAAGATCATCTTGAATGAAAATGTACTTCAAGCTTTTATGGTCAGTGTAAACTTCACAGCGATTACCGATGAGGTAATGGCACCATATCTTTAAAGCATGCACTACGGTAGCCAATTTTAAGTCATGAGTAGGGTAATTGACCTCATGAGGCTTTAGTTGACGGGAAGCGTAAGCTACTACCTTTCTTTCTTGCATTAGGACACAACCGAGACCTTGTCGTGAGGCATCACAGAAAACCTCAAAGTCCTTTTGAACATCAGACAAGATCAGCACTGGAGCGGTGATCAATCGCTTCTTTAACTCCTGAAAACTCTGCTCACATTCTAGCGTCCAAGCATACTTCTTTTCCTTCTTCAGCAACTGAGTGAGGGGTCTTGCTATTTTAGAGAATCCTTCTATAAATTTGTGGTAGTAGCCTCCCATTCCAAGGAAACTTCTGATCTAAGGCACTGACGTACTTGGGTGACTCCCAATTGAGCACATCCTTGACTTTGCTAGGATTGACGACGACTCCATCTGTAGACAAGACGTGTCACAAAAAGGTGACTTCCTTCATCCAAAACTCACACTTGTCGAATTTAGTATAAAGTTGATGATCTCTAAGCTTGTTCAGGACTAAGCGAAGGTGCTCTTCATGCTCTTCTTCACTGTTAGAGTATACTAGAATATTGTCAATAAAGACAATGACGAACTTATCCAAATACTCCATGAATACTTTATTCATCAAGTTCATAAAGTAAGTAGGGGCATTGGTCAATCCAAACGACATGACCGTGTACTCGTACAGTCCATAACGTGTTGAGAAAGCTGTCTTGGGGATATCCTCTTGGCAAATCTTCAACTGATGGTATCCTGACCTCAAATCTATCTTGGAGAACACTCCAACTCCTTTCAGCTGGTTGAACAGATCATCAATCCTGGGCAGAGGGTACTTGTTCTTGATGGTGACTTCGTTGAGTGAGCGATAATCCACACACATCCTATAGGTACCGTCCTTCTTTGCAACAAAGATCACTAGGGCTCCCCAAGGTGAGGAACTTAGTCTGACAAAACCTTTAACTTGCATATCCTCAATCTACTTCTTCAGCTCGACCAAGTCGTCAACAAGCAAACGGTAGGGTCTCTTGGAAATTGGTGCAGTTTCAAGAACTAGGTTGATGACGAACTCTAAGTCTCTGTCTGGTGGCATTCCAGGTAACTCATCCGGAAAGACATCTGGAAACTCACTGACCACTGGCACATCTTCTAAAGATGCAGCCTTGACACTACAGACTATTGATCCTTCATGCTTCTCCGAGGAGGCTGCAAATTTTACTTTAATCCCAACTGGACTGACCAAGGTGATGCTTTTTCCACCACAATCCAAAATTGCTTGGTGATAGTAAGCTAATTCATTCCCAAAATCACATCTAAAGACTTAGTGTTGATGCTAATTAGGTTGCCTAGAAATTCTACCCCTTTCATGATCATCTTAACTTGTGGGAAACCCTCGCTCATACTTAACTCCGAACCAGAGGATTGAACCAACAAGGCGGTTTTTAAAGTTGAAACCTTCAACTGATGCTTTGTAGCAAAAATCCGAGAAACAAACAAATGCGAAGCTCCAAAATCAAATAAAACAGTAGCAGGTGCTGAATTTACTAGGAACTTACCCAGCACGACGTCCTAGGCTGTCTGGGCTTCCTCTACTGTGACATGGTTCACACGGCCTCTCCCAAAAGGCTGGGGGGTTTTGGTTGGTGCTTGTTTGAGTCCGAGGGCTCCACGCCCCGCTCCCAAGATGGCGGTCCCGGGTCAAGTAGCTCCCAAGTTGAATATGATTGGTGATGGACCTTGCTTCAAGGGACAATTGCTGGTGTAATGTCCCAATTGCTGACAATTGAAACAGGTGATTCCTGTGGCATGATTGTTGTTTCTTGACTGCTGGTTGTTGTTGCTAGGGCTGCGAAAACCTGGAGTAACCGGGCGAGGTGTTGTTGCAGGGGTCCTGGAAGCAACAGGAGGAGCAAAGCGAGCAGGGGGTTGTGCATTCGTTTTGGCTCTCTACGGATGACCTTGATGGGTACCATGCTGTATTGTCTTCCTTTTATGAAATTTTACAAGCTCGCGACGAGACTCTTCTATAAGCATAGCTTTATTCACTATATGCTGAAAATCCATATAGTCGTTGCCAACGACTTGAACCTTCAAGCTAGTTTGGAGTCCTCGCTTAAAACGCTTCTGATATGCATCGTCCGTGGCAACGTCCTCTTGAGCATAATGCGAGAGTTGAGTGAACTTATTGAGGTATTCACTTACTGACATGTTTCCTTGGAGCAGCTCACGGAACTTGTTCTTCTTCATTTCTATCTTTCCATCGGGAATATGGGAGTGGCGGAAGGCTTTAGAAAACTCAGCCCAACTAATGTTCTGGTGGTTTTCATGGGTGGCGCAGTAGTTCTCCCACCATTCTATGGCGGCGCCTACAAGTTGGTGTGTAGCATACAGAACTTTTTCACGGTCGTCACACCGGGTGATGGCAAGCTTCTTTTCAATTGAGCGCAGCCAGTCATTTGCGTCCAATGGCTCGGAGGAGCTGGAGAACGTCGGTGGACGGGTCCTCATGAATTCTGCCAGTCTTGACTGTGGGATAATTGGTGGTGGCAGTGGTGGCATGGCAGCTGCTTGGTTTTTCTGGTTCAGCATTGCGAGAAGAGCAGCAGCTGTCTGATTTTGTTGAGTTATCATCTGGTTCATGTTCTGCATCATTGCATTCATCAACTGCGTCTAGGCTACCATGAACTGTCCCAAACCCTGATCTGTGGTTGCAGCTGGAGGAGGCGGTGGTGCGAAAGGATCCACTGGCTAGAATCTTCCCAGGCTTAATAGATGAGGAGAAGAAAGCACAATAGATCAGAGGGAAAAGCACAATAGACAAGAAAGAGCAAAGGAGAAAGATAGAGGCAACTAACTGGGTGGGGGGGGCAGGCGGTTAAACCCAATGAGCAAATAGCCGGAGAACTATTAAGAGGCAACAAAACTCAAACAGAAGATCCTAATTACTGGACTAAATGATACGGGAACTAAGAAGGGCAGCTTTCCTACAGCACTTCTAATCTAACTTGAACAACTTGCTTAGCGAGTACGAATGGTTCGTCCTTGTATCCGACACGTTTGAGGTCTATAGTACTGACGTCGTGCTTATCGACCTTCACGCCCTACGGAAGTTTAACCCAATGGCATCGAAACAGGGGATCTTGAAAAGTACGTAATCGAGCTCCCAAATCTCCTCTATGAACTTGTCGGGTCCCCAGGTAAGCAACCCCGAGATCAGCAGCTAGCTCACACAGTTTCAACATCGATGTAATCAAAACCATACAACAAACTATAGAAGAAGCAAACAAATTAATATTAAAAGCAGCAAAAGACCTTATCGTCAAGGTTTTTATAGAGTTACCATGCAGGGTTTACAACAAAAGAGAGCTCGCAGCAGAAAATAAAACACTCGTGGAAACCATTCGACATGCCCACAGGCAATCGAGTGGAGGATGTCTCCTAGCTCGCATGGTCTTCGAAGAACTCCCCTTCAAAGAGCTCGGAGCTCCCTGGGTCTACTTCAGCGACTGATCAACTAGAGGGCACAAAGCCATGAGTACTTTGAATGTACCTAGCAAGTCATAGGGAAATGTATGCAAATAGTATTCATGCTAGGCTTGACAAGGATAGCTTTATGGTTACTTTGCAGAAAGCAGCATTGACTGGAAATACAGTAAGTAGATTGCAAAGCACAAGTTGAAAGATTAATACATAAGTAATCAAGTTTCTTTGAAACAACTCGTGAACACCATGTCCACTTCCCAGACCACTCGAAACCCACCACGACCAAAATTTTTGAGAAAACCTACCCCTTGCGTGAAATCACCAGGTATTGTCCATAACCAGGGACACGACTATTCGAATAGTTTTACACTCCACAGAGGTTGTACAGCTTAACCCACAAGACACGACTTCTCTAGTTGGTTGGGCATCCGTCGATGCCCCTGCTCACTACCTTAGGTAAGCAGTCTAGAGCACGTGACAAGGCATTTACAAAGCTCTGCTTTGACCCGGTTCTGCTCGCTAGAGATTCGCCTTCCTGGCCCCCTCTTGCGCCATTCTTAACCAAAACAGAACCAGCTCAAAGCATTGCTAATTAGTTGGCCAAGTCCACCCCATCCTGGACATGTGGTTGTACGGTATGGCTCAGATCAGTGGCTTACAAGGTTAAGTCCTTAGTGACTACTCAGGCGAGACAACCACATCCCAATGTGCTTCCTGCACCCCCTTTACTGCATGATCACTCACCCGAGTATAAATCATTTTGGGGTCATCCTGGCCAAATGACCACCCTAGCCATGGCATAACATCTTTTAACAACAGTGGCCGCGCCACAATTCCATATATCATTAAGTCAAATTCATCATCCGTGAATCATGTGATCGAGAGACATCGTATAACTAAAGCATGTCTAAGCAATATACGCACCCGTGTTGGTATCTCAAAAATGTCCAACTAAGATTAGCCAACCTATGGTGTCCAAGGGTACATATCAACATGTCAATCACAAGTATTCAAGGAGTCATACTATCGAGTAGGTATTTAGCTATTTTCTAAACCATTTTTATACAATTAGCCATGCATGTTGGTATAAAATAATGTAATTTTTGCAAACTGGGTACGACATGATCAAAGGTCTACGACTTGCCTTCGTTGAAGAGTTGGGATGTTTCGATCGAGGTCGTTGGGTCCATTTAATCCTTTAGAGCACCGGATTCTACGTGCGAAAGGAACCAGATAAATAAAACAAATCCACAAAAACTCCAACGAAAGCACCAAACTAGAGCCAAAAGAAAGATATAGAATTAAGAGATTTGATTCTCTCAAATCGGAGCTCGAATGAAGGAGCACGGGCTCTCGGAAGGAGGCTCGACTGGTCGGAAGGAGGTCCAAGAAGGATACGACTACTCAACGTGGTCGCAAAGACAAGGAAGGAGAAATAGGGAAAAAGGAAGAGGAGGATGAGAGGCTCCGGGGCTTCTATTTATAGCAGCCGAGGAGGAGGAGGAGAGAGACGGCTCAATGGGTGGGGTGCACGAACAGAACTCTAGCCAGCACAGAGTGACGGGATGGGAGCAGGTCAGGCGAGGTGATGGGACAGAGCAGAGGCATGGTGCGGAGCAAAAGTGACATGCACATTTAATGCGTGCGACTAGGGCAGGTAAGTCGGCGTGAAACGTGCGCACGGCGCTGACGCAGGCAGAGGTGGAAGATGACTAGGGTGGGGTTGGTCAAAACCGAAAGGGTGGTTGTGACCAAAAGGGAGGTCCTGAGGAGGAGATCCTGGGAAGGAGGTCCTTAGGTGGGAGGTCTTGAGGAGAGGTGCTGAGGAGGAGGTGACCAACTAGAAAATGGAACGAGCAGAGAAAGCGGATTTTCAAACACCAGAGAACTCCAACACTCAAAATAAACCAAATTCGAATTAATTGGAGTTTGATTAATTCATATTAAATAGCTTCCAATTTTTCTAAAATCTCCAAATTAAGCTTGAGCAATTCAACAAAACCAAATGGTTAATTTTAAACTTGAAAATTTTCAAAAACTCAGAAAAACTGGGACGTTACAGAACCCATAGTAGGAGTTCAACCCACGTGCCCCGACGGTATTGAACTGCTCGTGAAACGCATCTATGCAGACACCATTGTTCTGGACTATGCTCTTCCTATCCTGAGTTGCCGTATAAAATGTGTACCTATTTATGTCGTATCCTTGCCGTGTCACAATTGTAAACTTTGGCCCTTTCGCCAACCATAGTAGTATATCATCACTTGATGTCCTCCTAGTGAATTGCACCTTTAACCATTCGTTGAACCGATGGTTGTGCTCTTTCGTGATCCAAACCTCCGACCAGTCTGGATTCTGTTGGCGTATCATGTCTTTGTGCTCGCCGATGTACGGGACACAGGTCATGTGTTGTAAGACCGTGAAATGGGCTTGTGCTTACGTATCAAGATCGGGAGTGATTGCTTTCCTTCGATGGTCCCAATACCCTCCGCCTACCCTCATGACGAGACAGAGGCACACCTATCGGTCCCACTCGAGCCATGTAGTCGACGCAGAACTCAATGACCTCTTCGGTTGCATAGCCTTCGATGATCTTGCCCTCCTACGAGATCTATTCTCAGACGAGGACTTGAGAATTCCCATGTACCTCTCGAACGGGTACATATGACGTAGGAACACAGAGCAGTATATCTTTATCTCTTTCACAAGGTGAACAATGAGATGGACCATGATATTGAAAAATGACGAAGGGAAATACATCTCAAGATGACACAGAGTCGTCACCACCTCGGCCTGCAGAGCATCTAGTCCTTCAAGATCGATGACCTTCTGAGCAATTGAGTTAAAGAAATAACACAGTCGGAAGATTGCCACTCGGACCCAAGGTAGTCAGAGTCGAGATCCTAAGTTGGATCGATTTGCCTCCAGTAGGATCGAATCGTAGTATCGAATCGTAGAATCGGCGATTCTACATAATTGTAAAAATACATATATTTAACATCTATACTATAAGCTTGTATGATTCTTATATGGTTTACCACTTACTTATAACTGAAAAAGGGACAAAGCACTCTTTATCGCACAACAGAAAAGCATAATGGTACTAGCATGATGGGTGATATAGTTCTGAACTACAGGAGAACATCCAATGACCATGACTAGTTTACTAAAACTACATGAGAAATGTTCACAACTTTTGTAAATCAATATCTAATTGCAACACTTGCATGTTCCTTAAAAGCAGCTAGACATACTCCAGGAATAAAAATAGTTTATCATTATCAAGCTCAAGATTGCTCATATCATAATATAGATATTTGTACTAGCATTACCACACTGATATTTATAGTTTCATTCTCAGAAATTAATATCAACAAATTTTGCTCTAAAACAAAATATTAGCAAACCATGGCCCCTAAAAAAATAAAAAAAAATTGCAAAATGTTTTTGCCCAAATGACTCTACCACGATTCTACGTGATTCTACTCTTTGGATCGCGACTCTACCATGATTCTATCTGATTCTGATTCATGGTGCGATTTGGATCGATAGGCTATCATGTGTTCGTAGAATCGTAAGACTCTAAGAGTAGGTGTAACAGCCCCAATTTTAATAAACAGTAAATATATGCATTTTTATATTATAATTGTTATTTCTGGAGCATGTGCATAAATTATGCATTAGAAAAATCTTAAAACCAAATGTAAATCTTAAAATCAAATGTAAATCTCTAAATTCAAACTAAAGCCACAAAAGAAATTTTAAATAAAAGCTCATGAAAATCACTCGAAAACAATTTATTTAAATAATAGAATAATTACTATAAATAAAAATGAATTTTATCAAATTTAGGAACTCAATCTAACCTTGATAAAAATTCAAATTTAATTAATAAACATCTTCTAAGTGAATTTAAACAAATAAATAAATCATGAATGTAATTTTTAGAAAAGTATATATATAACATAAAATCCTCAAACAATTGTATAAGAATTTGCAATATATCATAAACCCGCTCGAAATTTTATAATTTTTGGAGCCCGATAACTTTATTTAGCAATTCACTTATCCATCGGCCCCTAGTTATTTGTCCGAAAATCTGAAAATTCCATTCTTTTTCCTCTCATCGGCGATGGGGTCCGCGGGCCGACTTCTCCATGCCACGCCACCCCCATCTCTAGAAGCCTCTTGATTTTGCTAGGAGCAAAGACGCCTCATTTTTTCTTCCTTCCTTCCCCATTCGGTCAAAGCACCAGAGCCACTTTCCTTTCCTCTTCTTCCCCAAATCCTCCTTCTCCCTTCCCTATTCCATGGCGCCACCTTTTTCCCCCGTCGCCGCCCCGGCCCGATTAGCCCTCTCGCAACAACCGCCGCCCCTCACCTCCTCGCTCCTCGCCCGACCTCCTCGTCGTCCGGCCGCCTCCCAACCCTTCCTCCCCAGCCTCCAATTCCCCGCCGCTGCCTCCGCTTATTGCCACCGCCACCCGAGTCCTCCGCGCCGCCGTTGGAGCTTCAACCGCCGGCCGCCTCCACGCCTCCTCCGCTCCTCGCTCCATGGCATCGCCGCCGGTCCCGCAACGGTTCCGCTTGGTCCTGCGCCTCTCGGCCCGATCTCGCTGCCGCCGCCCTCGCCCAGACCACCTCCGGTTTCTCCACTGCCTTGGCTCGCTGGTTCCTCCCCTCCGTCCGCGCCTCGGCCTCGAGTCTCGCCGCCCTCCGTCGCTGTTTTCTTCTGCCCTCCCGAGACCGCCGTCTTGACTTTGCCGGCTAGCTCGTGCATACCCGACCCGTCTCCTCCTCGACCGCAACAACTCCGACTTTGTTCGGCTCGCCGACGACGACGCTTACGACCACGAGGACGACAACTGCGCCAGCGCCCTTCCGGAGCTTGAGGCCGTGGTCGACGCCGCCATCGCCGACCTGCCGTCGCCAAGCGCTCCACAAGCTCAAGCGAGCGCGCCCTAGACATAACCTTCATGTCACCGACACCACGCTCTGCTGCACCTACTTTGCCGAGGTTGCCATGCTGCTCTGCTCCTCCGACTACGTCGCCCACGACATCGTGTGCGTGCGCCCCTCTTGCCAGGACTTTGTGCGTGCAAAGGGTGTTCGTCAAAATGCCAAGCCGCCCCTAATGCTCCTTTGTTCCCCACGTGGATGATGCAGATGACAACAGGCTAGTGACAGTTTGAAACTAATAGTTAGAAAGTTTATTGATTCCCTGGCTAAGAGTTCTGTGATTGAATTAGGACCTTGGGTTAGCAAGAAATAGATAGTTGGATGATTAGTTTTAGCCAGATAGCTGTGATTAATGGCAGTAAGCCCTCAACCTGTTAGGTGTTTAGATATAAGAATCTAAGAGGAGATTAATGAAATTGCTAATGCATTGATTCAATTAACCACTCTGAAAGAAATGTAATTAGTGAAATAGATGGTTGAACAATTAGCTCGGTTAAGTATTATAGTGTTTGACTTGTGAAAACTTCATTCATCAATAACAATAGGGGTCATCTTGATGAAGGTCTAACCTAAATTGGTTGGTGAGGTGACTGATAACTGATAATGTAAATTACCATATATCTTCAATGGTTAGTTTCAGGTGAACCCCTATGTTTATGGGTATAACTCTCTGTGTGTTGATGTTCATGACAGTGAAACCTCTCTCCCTCTATCTCTTTCTTTTCCTGTTGGTAGTGAAGTCAATAGACTCATGAATTAGTAAGTGCAGTAGCTAGAAATTTAAAAATTTAATTAACCTTTGAGCAATCAAACTATTCGTAGTAGTTAAATCTGAAAATCAAGTTTAGAGTTGAATATTTTGAATCCATTAAGGAGGCTATCAAAATAAAAACCTGAAATGTCAGTAACCCAATCGCAATACCAATAGTTACTTCTGCTAACTAATTTTGTGAATATCAATTGAGTTAATAAATTGGAAGTTTGAATTTGAAAGAAGGTTAGCTAATAGAACTTTAGTTCTTAAAAAAACTGCTGTCATATATGCATGAATAGTAATATGAAGATGTTAGTTTTGTCAGTAGGATTATAACAGGGTTAATTCAATAATTAGAAATGTTTCCAATTCTTTTAGTCTTTTGAGTACTTAAGCTATCTACAAGAAGAAGTCACCCAAATCTAAATATGAAAACCCATTATAAAGTTAAATTTTCGAACAATAAAAGAAGGCAATTAACTCACTCTGTTGTAGAAACATAAATAGTAAAGAAAGATTTAATACTTTATGTTGTGTTTAGCTCAGAGATCACTCCACTAAATTAGTTAATCCGAAAGAATCGGTTTTGTTGATAGGCATATGGCAAGGTTAATTCAAGTAGCTAGAGGTGTTAATAATTTCAGTTGGTCTTTTGATCATCACCTAGCAAGCAAAGATTTTAATCAAATATAGTGAAATTAGGAAGCTAAATAGCTTAGTAATTAATAAATTGTTTAAGGTGTTTAAACTAGCTAGCTAATTGGAGTTTAACTAAAATTAATTTTGTTGTCTGACTCTTGGCCAAGTGGCAATAGCATAAGGCATTTCTAGAATTTTGATCTTAACAGCTTTTTGGTCCATTTGAATTTTAGCCCTTAAACTAACCAAGGCCAAGTTAAAGGTCAAAACGCTGTTGTCTTTCCATTTGTGTGAATAGTGTCTTAGTAGTTAGTAAAATAGTGAAATAAGCTGTTCTTTTGAATACTTTTAAGACTTTAGAAGATTAATTGATAAGAGAACATATAAGAGGATTAATTTTGACTGTATGATCATCGTGGATGTATACATAGAATGCCTAGAGAGAGTGCTGTGAGTACTAAGTGTCCTGTTAAGGAAAACAATATCACCTAAACTCTAGGTATCGTCATTTATTATGATTACACTGAAAATTTAATTAATTTCAACAAGTCCATACGAAATTGAACTCTAATTAAACTAAAATCTATATCTAAATGCATCTAGAATTATAACCTCATTAATATGTAATTATCATGCATTTTTGAGCATTTTGGATTTCTCGATTTTATCGGTGTTTATTCGCTATCGCATTTTCTCTCTAGATTATAAATTGCACGGAGTGAACATTTACGCCTACAAGAGTGAACAAGTGGGCTTCTACCAAGGCAAGCTTCCTCTCTGCACCATGTTGATCCCAAATTTGTGAACTGTAGATTTACAAAATAAAGTGATACTGTTGCATGCAATTTTCTAAAAATTATTTGTGATCTGTCTCTAGTTAGTTACAACCCAATCTTTGTGGCTTACCTTGAATTTAATCATACACTCACTTAAGGTATTGTTTGTATTACAATATCTAGGTTAGAGCTTTGCTTAGCCATGCAAATCCATAGAACGGTAGTGTTTGGCGTGCTTATCTTGTCAAACATGGGAACAACAAATGAATTTTATTTATTTTGATTCTTTGTTCAGTTTATTTAAATCAGAAATGAATTTAAATTTTGTTTGATAAGCTGAATTTAAATCTGGACAAGTGGATGCTAGTGAGGGTGCCTTAGTGCACGAGAATTGGGAAATGTCTGGGTTGATTAAGGACTGAACATTGACTGGACAATTCAAGCCCCAACGTACTTCCACACGCGGTGTATGGGCACTGTTTGGTTAAGTAAAGGGTTAATACTATTGAGTTGGAAACAGGAGAGTAAGGACATGTGTATTGATTTCATATGGCATAGATGCTTAAGTCTTCGGGCCGTGTCGTATGCCATGTGGAGTTTATATCGATATCAGATGTTCTTAGAAGGGTGAGGGCGTAGATGTGTTCCATCGCATGTACGTACCTTCAGGGCCCCGACTGCGGTCTAATATGTGTAGTGAGCACAGTTCGCATTTAATTGATTGGGTCGGCATTCTCGGCACAACATGTGGACCCTGGTTGAGCAAATGCTATCAGTCGTTGTTTAAGCGGGATCAGTCGCACATGGGTTATCCAACTCAATAGTGTCAACTTGTTGAAAAATACCAAATCTTAGTTTACCCGGCCGGCATACCAAAGGCAGTGTGCTATTATCCCGGGGGCTATGGGCTAACTAAGTCGTGTGGGTAAAGATGTACACCCCTGCAGGGTTTAAAACTATTCGAATAGCCGTGTCCACGGTTACGGACAACGCTTGGATTGAATAGCGCTTTGTATAGATTTTGGAAATCAAAATTTGGTTATGGGTACTTTCGGCATGATTGATGTCATGCAATGTTTTGGTAGTGAATAGCCATTTTGTTAATGTTACTGTTTATGATTTCAGTCATTTTGTTGATATTACTGTTTATGATTATGTCTCATTTCCTTACTATTTAGTCCAAATTGATTTATTAAACTGCTTTGTAAAAATTTAGCAATGGTAGGTTAAGTTGTATTGCTTTACGCATAAAATTGAACCCTTATAACCTTCTGTTGTTAACCTTATGCATGTATCAATTCTAATCCTTTGTATAGGTTGTATCAAACACTTCATTTTAGTAGTTTGTGTAAGTCTTGTTGAGTACCTTACGTACTCGATGGAAATTGTCCACTTGTTGCGGTGAAGACGTTCTAATTAATATTTCAATTTGAGGCGATTACGTTGGTTCTTGGCTTTAATCCGATCAAGTTGCCCTTGGGTTGTGGCGCTCCACTGGAAAGTTTATTTTCTTAATTCTTCTTCTGTTTCTTGGTTACTAAATGTTTCCGCTGTTAAGTTTTACCGGTGTGTATATTCTAATTGTGTATGCATAATCTACTCGTGTATGCTTGTGATATAATGTTGTAAGGATATGTGTATGTTAGCAGCTGATTCTGGGAGCTAACTTGAGGCACATATCCGGGAACCTGAATGTTGGATTTGTAACTTATTAAGAATTATGCTTCTATTATGATTTTTAATTAAGGACCGATTGTTCTTGATTAAGACTTATGCTTTAAGTATGATTCTTAATTCGGCATAAATTCCAATATTCCGGGTCCTTACAGTAGGATCGCGATTCTAACTATCTTGCTCGGACCTTGTTCGGCAAGATACTCCTAATTGCAACAGGAAGCATTAGTGTCATCAACACATGACAATCATGAGACTTCATACCAATTAATTTCAAATCTTTCATGGAAACAAGTTTCTTAATACTAGCAGAGTAACCGGACGGAACTTTCACACCACGCAAGCTCTGGCATAGTTCATTTCTCTCGGCCTTGGACAAAGTGTAGCAAGTGGGGAAGGACGTTAAATCCTTTATCGGTCTCTTTCGGTGCTAACTCAGTCCTTATGTTCATATCAACCATGTCACGCCGTGCGTTAACACCATCCTTTGTTTTGCCACTAATGTTCAGTAAGAGACCAATCAAGCTATCACATACATTCTTCTCCACGTTCATAACATCGATGCAGTGGCGAACTTCTAAGTGCTCCCAATAAGGCAAGTCCTAAAAAATTGACCGCTTTTTCTGACGAGTCCTTAATTTACGTCCCTTGCCAAGCACAACATCGATATTCTTAACCATATCATAGACCTCTTTCCCTCTAAAAGCCATTGGAGCTAAACTGTCATCCTTATTTCCGTCGAATTGTTTCTTTATCTTGCGGTATGGGTGAATCCTGGGAAGGAACCTACGGTGACGCATATACACAGTTTTGCACGAGTTATTCAGCCATACACTCTCGGTACCATCTAAACAGTGCGGACAGGCTTTGGCTCCTTTTGTACTGAAGTCCGACAGGTTACCAAGGGTAGAAAAATCATTGATGGTGCAGAACAACATGGCGCGTAAAGTGAAGTTCTCTTGTTTGTACGCATCCCATACTTGTACCCCCTTCGTTCTACAATGTCACAAGATCTTCCAGCAATGGTGCTAGGTAAACATCAATATCATTCCTAGGTTGCTTCGGCCCTTAGATAAGTAGTGACATCAAAATGTACTTCTGCTTCATACACAACTAAGGAGGAAGGTTGTACATACATAAATTTACGGGCCTGGTGCTATATCGGCTGCTCATGTTACCAAAAGGATTAATTCCATCTGTACTCAATTCTAACCTTATGTTTCTCGGTTCCTTTGAACTAAATCGAAGCTCGATCAAGCTTCTCCACTAGGCAGAATCAGTAGGGTGTCTTAGCTTTCCATCTTTTTTACACTCCTTCGAGTGCCAACGCAGCAATCTTGCCTCTTTTTGGTTCACAAATAAACGCTTCAAATGTGGGATCACAGGAAGATACCACAACATCTTAGCAGGAGGTCCATGGTTCACCTTAGCAGTATTCTTACGTTTGTATCGGGATGCTTTGCACACGGGACATACATGCATGTCTGCATACTCTTTACGGTAGAGGTTACAATCGTTTGGACATGCATGTATTCTTTCTACTTCCATTCCCAATTGACAAAGAACCTTCTTGGTTTGGTAGGTGGTGCTGGGAAACACGTTTCCCTCCGGAAGGATGTCCGCTAGGAGACCTAACAACGCTGTGAAACTCTTGTCGGACCAACCATTGCTTGCCTTCAATTTCAGCAGTTCAAGCACGGTTGACAACCTTATGTATTTCAGCCTGCAGCCAGGGAACAAAGGTTTTCCCGAGTCCTCCATTAAGCCCTTAAATTTACCAAACTCTCTTTCACTGTAGTTCCCTTCTGCATCGCGTAGCATCTGATCCAGATTGTCATTGTGCGACCTATCCTCATCAAAAGCACAGTCCACATCCGGCATATCTTTGACTTTCTTAGCGATATCGTCATTATTAACTTCCTGTATAATCTGTTCTTCATCGTAACTGGTACAACATGTATACCCTTTTTTGAAACCCTTCAATCAAGTGTGCTTCAATCAGATAGGGTTGTTAAACATCTTCAAATTACCGCAATCAATGAATGGACGATTACATAAATTTTATCCTTCTTCAACATATCCTGCTCGGCGGCTCTTCTAAAAGCAAGCACGCCATTAATATACTCTTCACACACACGGTTCTCACCATACATCTAGTTTCGGTCTATCTCGCTCACAGCGTAACAAATTAGTGTTAAATTAGAGCAAGTACTCTTGCTATTGACCAAACATACTAAAATTGATCAGCGATTAACCTAGAGCAAATATAAAGGATTACAGATCGTTACCCTCGGAGCTCACGATGAATATCCCAAAATAATATCCCGTGATATCCTCCTCTCTTTCTTCCTCTCTCTTCTCCTCCTTCCTCTCTTTAGCTTCCTCCTTTCCTTCTCCTCTCTAAGGTGTCTCAATGGGGAGGAGGCGGAGGGATGGCGGCTCAAGCAGAAGAAATTTGGGCGTTAGGGCGTGGGTCTGTCAGATGGCTCGATATTTATAATCTTGGCATATCACGAGCGGTTCTAGTTATAAACCGTTTGTGATGTTGCATTATCCACGACGGTTTATAACTAGAACCGTCTATGAATTATCATAGATGGTTCTTAATAAGAACTGTCTGTAATGTCTCGATTATCACAGATGGTTCTGCTTAAGAACCGTCTATGAATTATCACAGACGGTTTTAGTTATAAACCGTCTGTGATAGTTACATATTGTAGAGGAACCGTCTGTGATGAGGCGTCTACTATAGCCTGTTTTATAGTAGTATCCTGTCGCCCCTTGTGTTGTAACATCCTAAATTTAGAGTTCATTTAAAATATTTAAAAATAAAAATAACCATTTGAATTTTCTTGGTTAAGTCTAAGCTTAATTTGAATTTTCAGAAATTAAAATAATTTAATGTGAATAATCTAAAATTCAATTAAATTAAAAGCTATTTTATTTGGGTTCTTTGAGTTCCAAAGTATTTTCTAAAATTTTCTTGGAATTTTTGGAGTTTATTTACTATGTTTGTTTTAGCATGGTTTGCTTTAATCTTTTTTTGAAATTCAAAAGTCTTTTCACCGCCGGCCCACCTCTATTCTCGATTTTTCAGCGCCGCAGCCCGCTCAACCCGAGCCGTCAGCTTCTTCCTCCCTCCTCCTCTCGCTGCCGTGTGGCCCCACCCTCTCAGTGTCGCCGTGTTCGTCCCGTCTCCGTTTCTACTGCAAAGTGTAGTGTTCTTATCTAAAATCTATAGCAAGCTTCGTGGTCCTATATATACTGGTATATTGCTGTTACTTGTTAGTGCACATGTACTACTTTTTGATTCCTTAGCAAGTATTAGATTGTCTGATATATCCGGCCCCACCAAACTGGTGTTGTGTATGAGTAAGCTAGCATGAACAAGCTAGGTCTTTGTCTAAAAAATATATGGGCTCCCGTTATCAGGTACAATTTTTAGCTAGAATATTTTTATCGTTCTGTTTTTGTATTTACATCTTTTTTAGCTACAATTTTTAGCTGTGCTCCATTTTTACCGATAGACCAGGGGCTCCTCTATGAGCAGTAGAAAATTTGACGAGGAGGGTCTGGCGTGAGACCCTAGAAACTTTGTATGATGAATTGTGCGTGGTGGAAAATGTGTGTACTGTGTAGTACATAAACAAGCATATGCTATATATATATATATATATATATATATATATATATATATATATATATATATATATATATGGGGGCATTATCTAGTGCTAATGGCTATTTAAGTGATAAGGTGCTAATGCCAACTCAGCCGTCCGATCGGCTCATGTAGTGGGATCTACAAGGTGGAATGCCCCAAATCACTTAAACCGTTTTGCAAAAACACCTAATTCCTAAACGTCTTGCGAACTAGTCCTTACCACTAAACCCTGATGCCCTTTCGATTCACCCGCCGATCCACGACACGACGCGTCGCCTTCCTCTCACCCATGAGCCGCCGCCGCTGTCGCTCTCTAGCACCCTCCCGGACGCCTCGCCTTCCTGGTCTTCCTCTTACTCGGCGAATCATTGCTGCCGCTTTTCCTCTCACCCGGACGAACCGCCGCCGCCGCCGCCCTCCACAGCCCTGTGCGCGCTCGGCCCCCTCTGGGCGCCTCGCCTTCCCTGGTCCTGACCTTCCTCTCACCCGGTGAACCGCCGTCGTCGCCCTTTCCTCTCACTCGAACGAACTACCGCTACCGCCATTGCCGCCGCCACCGCCCTCCACAGCCTCCTGCCAAGACTCCGGCCCCTCCCGGACGCCTTGCCTCCCTAGTCCTGGCCTTCCTCTCACCCGACCGAACCGCCACCGCCCTCCACCTCGCCTGCCCGCGCAAAGACCCCTCCGGATGCCTCGCCTTCCCTGGTCCTTCAAGCAGGTATCACATCTTCGGTGCATGCCATGAATAGAATAGATTAATCTGGAACATATTTTGTCACACTAAATCGAATAGCCAGTACAATATTTACGAAAAGAAACATTGTATCGACTTAGAATTCAAGATCGACATACATTTAATGCACCCTTCAAGTCGATGTTAACTGTGATACGTTTACTTCCTATGTTTGATTCATTATCGATATTAACTCTTACGACGAATAGTTGAAGATATAAGTCTCGCTTTGTGTGTTTGGCACAATATAGCAGGCATGGAATCTATGGCCAATGAGAGCGTGACATTGGCTTTGCCGGGACAAGGAAGCCTTGATGCGCACTGTGTCGCTCAAATTAGTTCACCTCCCCAACAATTAATTCATTTTGGTACCCCGGAAAAGAGCAGAGGCACACCATTCGTAGTAAGTATCGTGTTGTGTGCACGTGTTTGATTTTATCGGTCATTCGATCATACTTCACAGTTAATCATTTGCATTGCAGGGTTCTTCTTATAGTCCTTGTGTTGACCCAGCTATCAACCTATTTGAAGGGATGGTTTTTGATGACTTGGACGCTACTGAGGAATTCTACAAGACGTATGCATATTCAGCCGGGTTTGGAGTCCGTGTTGGTCCGCATACGGATGTCAATGGTGTTACGAGATGGAAGCGATGGATGTGCTCAAGAGAAGGCTTTCGGTCTGAGAAAGATAAGGACAACGTCGAGTCAAAGAAAAGAAAATATGTCAGGAAGTTAACTAGGTGTGGTTGCAAGGCAATTTTAGGTCAGAAACGACTTGCGATGAGAAGTTTAGGGTGGAGACATTTGTTGAGTCACATACACATGAATTGGTATCACCTAGCAAACAACAATTGATAAGGTCTAATAGGAAGTAAATGAGAAGGCCAAGCGTGCATTAATCACATGTCATAAAGGAGGCATTGGCACAAGCGGGCATATAGATATCTCCGTATTAGTGAGGTGGATTTGAGAATGTGGGATGCACGAGGAGAGACTTGCAGAATTATCATAAAGAGCTAAGAAGTCATATTAAGTCATCGGATGCTCGGATGTTTGTTGACAACCTTTGTAGGAAGAAGGACATAAATCATTCCTTTTACTTTGATTATATTGTTGATGACAAGGGTAGGTTGGTACATGCATTTTGGGCGGATAGTACATGTCGGAAAAATTATCTCCATTTTGGAGATCTTGTGTCATTGATTCTACATAAAACACCAACCATTATAACATGATCTTCACACCATTCATGGAGTAAATCACCATAAGGTAATGATGTCAAATTATTCTCGAATTTGTTAATTTATTTTGTTACTAACTATCTTGATTGTTTCATTGTTCTATGTTACGTGAAGCAAAGGAGTTGGTTCCATTACATATCCAAGCGACCATTATTCATTACATACCCGAAGCGACCATTACAAATCCGAAGTGCTATAATGTCATTTATGTTACATATCCGTAGCGGCATTCACAAGTGCTATAATGTCAAGAAGTGCTACATATCCAAAAGTAGCATTCACAAGTGCTATAATGTCAAGAAGTGCTACATATCCAAAAGTGCTATAATGTCAAGTTAGTTACATACACATGAGAATGGTCTGTGTTGGAAATGGAATGTAGTGAAACTTTGTCAAGTTCTTGGTCAGTTTTTTATTTTCAACATCATTGCTTACTAGCTGAAACTTTGTGTTATGTTACTGTTACATTCAGAACATGTATTTTAGGGCAATGCTTATTCTGTTACTTTCATCCATTTACTGATTCTTGATTGTTGAGGAAAAAGACATACTAAAAGAGTATTATTGTTTGACACTGCACATCCGTCATTAACAGGGCATAATTCAATCAACATTCCTCCATAAACCTGATAGGCTGATACTGTTAGATTCAGAAACATTTTTCATAGCAACAAGCATTTCTGCAATTCAAATGCACAATTTCACAAGCATTCACATTCACAGGATTCAACAATCTAATACCAGTTAGTGCATCAAATGCTAAGTAGCCACAAGCATTCACAGTCACAGTCACAAGTGCCAGCAAAAGACTTCATTTCATCCATCAATACACATAGGAACACAAGTGCCAGCAAAAGACTTCATTTTCTCAAAGTTTATACTTAATTCATACAAAACCATTACATATCCGATGCAAAATTACAGAGAACAAGCAAAATAACAAGGTCAGGCTATCCATTTGCCAAACCGATACATAGCATTTTCATTCTGAGTTCATCCATTGAAAACAAAAAATGTCATCCATTGTCAGTTATAGAGCACTTTCTTCCAATCAACTTCTTGTCACCATCTTCTGCGTAGGAGACAAATGTGGTACTGAATGACTCAAAGAACATGTCCCAGTCAGTGATGTGTTTTTGTCCGGCCAGGTTTATCTAGTCAGTTGTGGGGCTTCCATATCTTCAACTGTTCCCCTGCTCCCTAGCTTGAAGCCTCTAATCCCATATTCAGAATCATTGGTTGAGAGAAGTGCTAGGGAAACACTAATGAGGCTTATAGCTTCAGCACCACCCGCAAGCAATCCCCAGTTGGCCAACATTCTCCCTGCGTTACTTGCTGATGTGCCTGAAAATATTTCTCGAGCTACTAATGTAAGGCGTTACTTGCTGATGTGCATGAAGATCAAGTGCAGTATCACCTGGAACAATTCCATCAGTTAGTGGAGCATCCAATGAAGTCTGAATTGTGATGTTATGGACCATTACATTGCTGGGAAGAAAAAAATAATAAAAATGTATTGTTAGCATGTCTGCAAACAATTTTCCAATCCATGTCTGAAACATTAAGCAGAATGGAGTAAAGCGAGCTATATCTCTGAAAAAAGATGTCAACATGTCACGTAAAAAAAGTGTCAGCATACCTACAATACACAGGATGTATACTTCATGCAGGGGAATTCAAGAATGTCAAGTTTGAAATCACAATTTCTTCAGAATCCACAAATTCCACAAGATGAGGGTGGCTATACCTCACACCTGGAAGATCGATTCCTTGGCCATTGAGACACCTCCAATAATGAAGAACATGTTCAAGAACATGAAGCAGACAAGGGTTAAGGGAGGCGGTGGTGCTGGGGCACAGGCGGTGGCGCCACAAGAGGGAGGTGGAAGGAGGAGGCGGTGGCGGCGACGGTGATCCGTGGCTCCTCGACTTGGTGGCGGCCCGGTCGGGGGGCCGAGAGGTGGCTGCAGCCAAGAGGAGGAAGGAGGCGGTCGGGTGAGAGGAAGGTGAGGGTCAAGGAGGCGGCCAACTTGAAACAGCCGTCTTGACGCATAGGGGAGGAGGAGGAGGTGGAGGGGGAAGGAGGAGGAGGTGGCGCTGGGGGTGGAGGCGGATTGGAGGTGGGCGAGGAGGCGCAGAGGCGGATTGGAGGCGGCGGCGAGGAGGCGCGGAGGTGGATTGGAGGCGGCGGCGACAAGGCGTGGAGGCTCGTCAAGGTGGAGAAGCGGCGCGGCAGTCGGGAGGGGGAAGGAGGGCGGCGGTGGCAGTTCGGCCAGGTGAGAGGGCGGCGCTAGGGAAGCCGATGCGTCTGGAGGATGAAACGTAGCCGCATGAAGTGCTTTGGTGTATTTCAAAGCAAGAAGGAACATGAGGTTTTTTGCAAAATGGTTTAAGTGATTTGGGGCTTTCCACCCTTGTATATCCCAACCACAGAGCGGATCGGACGGCTGAGTTGGCATTAGCACCTTATCACTCAAATAGCCATTAGTACTAGATCGTTCCTATATATATATATATATATATATATATATATATATATATATATATATATAGACACACACACACAAACCGCTATTTCTCTCGTCACATGTTTTTCCTCTGATTTTAGTCATTTTTTCGGCCATCTGATTCGCTTTGAGATTTGTGTTTTCTTTTCCAGATCCGCTATTCGATTTCAGTTTATTTCGAACCCGTTTCTTGTCCGAAACGGCGAGTGTGTCCGAGAGAGACCTTGATTTGTCGCGGTATCGTTGTTTTTAATATTTATTGGGAACCGTCTTTGGTTTGCTTAATTGCTTATCGCTTTATCCGAGCGAAACGTTTGAGACAGGTCATGGGCGGAGAGCGTGGAGTAAAGTCTCGAGATAGGGAAGAGATGCGATTTCGGAGCCGATTTTCGCTAGTGATTCAGAGGCATGGTGAAGGCGATTTTGGTGGTGGTGTTTCGGCGTTGGCGTTAGTGTCAGCGTGTTCTTCGTCTTTTTCGTCGTGATTTTCATCGGTGTTGGCGTAGTGGTCGGCTCCCGCGACGGGGTCATCAGGATCCGCTACGACGGTGACGGCGCGGTGGTGTGTTTGCCTTGACTTCCTCCCATTGTTTCATTCCGTTTTGATTTGACCTGGCCGGCACCCGTGCGTGGGCGCCCAAACCAGCACGGTTCCCAATAAATATTAAAAAAACAACGCATACCGAGACAGTCAAGGTCTCTCTCGGACACACCTAGCTATTCGGCAGCAAAACAGGTTCAAAATAAACCCAGAATTGAACAGCGGACCCAGAAAAGAAAACACAAATCTCAAAGAGAATCAGACAGCCGAAAAAACGACTGAAATAAGAGGAAAAAACGTTCTTATTTTGTTCTGAGTACAAACTCATGTACATAGAACCATAAGATGTACTTTGTTAGATATAGCTACTTCTTAATGGCCAAGTACTTTGTAACTCGGCTATCTGGGCTCTTCTTTTTTGTCCTATTGGGTTGGTAGAATGACGAATGGGCTTTGCAAATGAAGAAAATAAAAATGAAATAAAGGCCCAAAAATCATACCTGCTAAGAATTTCTGACCCATTAAGTTTTATGGTCTCATTAAGCATGTGTCATGCTTCATTTTATTTTGGTGACGTGGAAGCAATCCAAGATAGGTTGGTTTCCATCCTACAGCTTAAAATCTGACTGATGTACCAAAAAAATCAGTCAAAAGACAGAATTCGACTGTTTTCTCTGTAAAAAACTGTCATATTCTGAAAGTTCATTTACAACTCCATTACACATAAATTACAGTAAATTATTTATGTAATTTTGGTTCTTGGTCACTGTAATTATTCTTGAAAGTCTTAATAACTCATATTTCCATCACATGATTCAAAATCTCACATGTACTTTGAGAGGTTGAGCAAAAACAAAGACAAAAAAAATTATATACCAACAAAATACGGCAATGTGGTGAGCCCGTTATGTTCTTCACATGTACTTTGAGAGGTTGAGCAAAACAAAGACAAAAAATAAAATTATATACCAACAAAATACCGCAATGTAGTGAACCGTTATGTTTTGAATAAATAATCATAATAAATTGGACCCAATTCATCATATGAAAAAAAGTGCAAATCTTAAAGCATATTGGACGAATGAAAATTCAATTATTAAGATTTTTTTCTTACAAAGACATCAACAACACGAATCTTATAGCACATCTAACGATCGAAAATGACAATTTTAGCTTAAAAAACTGTTGGAAGTGATATAACAATTCCATGCAGATGTTGCTTCTGGAGAGTGAGTTGGGCAAGGAAAAATCATGAGCCATACTGTGTTTTCGGGGATTTAGGGAGCCATTGAAAATTGAAGGAATTAATGGCGAGTTCATTGGGAATCTAGGAAATTGACCACTGTCCTTCTACGTACTCTCCTCCTCCATTAATGACGCCGACCTGGGAAGTGGGAAACAATGAACAGCGGACGCGTGCGGACTTAGTGCCGTTGCGGCGTTGTTTCGGGGAAAGACGTGAATGAGCAGTAAAGATGTGCCGTTGCGGCGTTGTTTCAAGACGCGAATGAGCAGTAAAGATGTGCCGTTGCGGCGTTGTTTCGGGAAAGACGCGAATGAGCAGTAAAGATGTGCCGTGCCAGCATCTTCCTTGCTTGTTTGACTTCCTACGGGCCTGCAAGCTGCCTCAAGGATAAAGCGATGGGTTATTCGACTTCTTGGGCCTTTCCCACAGTATACATACATGTGTATATGGCCTGGGCCCCCTATCTGTCGTGGGCCCTGGGCGGTCGCCCCGGCTGCCTTTGCCCAGGAACGGCCCTGTCAGCACTTTGATATATTTAGGCCCCATGATTTTGTCGGCTTAGTATATTATTATATGGAGCTTATCTTGTTTCAGACCATAAGAAAGGTACTAGAACGAGGGTAAAGGGTTTGCTGGGAACGCATCACATATCTAGGAATTTCGGAAGAACGAAAGAGCAAAAGCATCACGTCTCCATGTGACCATGTCCCAGCATCGGGTAATCCAACGGCTGGCAGCTCGCAAACTACGGTCTGGCGCACCTCCGCTGTGTACCCGAGCCACGTGGAAGCAGCACAGGGGAAGCCTGGCGAGCTGAGCTTACTCATCGGCCATGCTTCGCACTCGTACCGTGCAAAACATATATGTTTTGAACGGTACGATCACGAAAATAAACGATGGACTCGGATGGTTTCCCAGTAATTAATGGTTCATGATTCATCCACGGTTCTTCAGATCCATCATTTTCCTTCCTTAACTTTCCTACTCGCAAAAAAGAACTAATCTTTTTGAGAAAAAAATAAACCTAGATACTGACTTAACATACGGCATAACACTCACTCGCAACAAAGAAGCTGTTCGGCTATAAATCCACGAAATTTTTCGCAATTCAAACCATATATTTGGCCTCTATTTGTTTTGTTGCTAAACTTTGCTAAATCTAGTTGTGGCAAAGCGTGCTAAATAACATATTTTTGTGAGACCAATCTGTCCTCAACAACGAAGCTTAGGGCTTGTCTCTTTGGGTTTAGGCTTTCTAGCTTGATCAGCTTATTAGAGGGTCCTGTTTGGGGAAGCTGCAGTTTTGGTGAAAAGCTGTTTTTGGCTTTTTGAACTGAAAAATAGCTGAGAGCGGTGGTTGTAGCTTTTCCTGTGGTGTCGTTTGGCAACCTTTGGCTTTTTGTTAGGCTGATTGGCTACTGCAGCTGTACATGAATGATGAAATATCTGAAATACCATTGAGGGTTCTGAATACTTGTTTGTGTGCTGATTTAGCCTAAATATTGAGTTTTTTTTTATAAAAATATTGATTGAACGACTTAATTTTATTAAATCATGAACAATTGAGCGATATTTTACAACGTAATTTAAGGGACCTTACAACTGACATCTTAGCCGGCTAGCAATGACCTGCACCTTCCACAAAATATTTATTTAGAGGGAGCTCACATTGTGCATTCGGACCCAGCCAAACAGATGTCCTGGACCCGACCGGGAGGGGTAGAATCGTCCGTTGACGTGTGGGCCTGGGCCAATAATACGAAAAAAGCATTTAAATACTCTAAAATGGCAAATAAACAGGAAGATAAGCAAATGTGTGGCAAAAAAATATATTGCAAGAAATATAATGATATTTTTATCAAAACCAACTGTAAGGTGTGGTAAATTGGCAATTATCCCTTGTATATACTACTAGCTTAGCTAGTGGTGTACACAACGGTGAGGATCCTGCGTGTTAGGGTCGTTGGTGCACGCTGAGCCTGCTGCTGCCCTGCTCTCTGGCATCAGCCACACCGGTTCAGCAGCCACGGGCCCTGCAGCAGTTCGATCATGGACACCTCCACCGCTGTGCAATGGTCGTGCCGCCATTGCAGCGTTGGGAAGGGAAGCAATGACGAGCAGAAGGATCAAAAGCGCCATGGCGACGGCCGCGTCTCTTCCACCTCCGTTCTTCCTCCTCTGATCATCTAGAGCAACTTGCACGATCATGATCAGGGCTATTAGACTGGTCGTGCTTAAGTGGACGGCCCGATCGAAGAGCAATCCAGAGCTGGTGACAATGTGGTACGTCTTGCTAACCGCCACGGTGAACGGCGCCGGCGACGAGCAGTCAGGGCACGTCGCGTCGCGAATTCCGGAGGCGTGCAAGGAGCGGTTGAAACTTGCGCGCACGCTGTATGAAAGAGACTGCATGCAAAGATGCCAATAAAACGTCATCACGAAGTGCCATCTGTGTACGACAAGAACCTAAAGCGTTGAATTTTAGGTTCCAAAAGTGATATTTTTTTAACCTACTTGTAAGCTTTTTTTCTGGAGCGCATATCCTGGTTAGAATATTTGCGCATCAGAATGTCTACAGGTACTGCTAATGTGTAACATTCTAATTATATACTACGTTGAAAGCGGTAGCATGTTTGATCAAATTAATGATTTTATACGGGTAACATCAATTCTAGTAATTAATGTGTTGCGCAAGACGTCAGGTGATTAACCAATATTAGAAGGAAAAATGCGTTGAAATTATATATAGAGCTGTTGATTGTCTAGGTCCAATCTTATCGTCATTTCTTCGTACTAAAAACTATTAAAATTGAATCAAACTTTCTTCCTTTAACAACGCAAATAAAGAGCTTCGATCCACCGACCCCAACTTCAATTTTCCGTATACGAAAAAGCCAACCGGTCTACGTGGCTGACTATATCTGCTCTACATTCTACGCAGCTCACTCGTACCTCAGCAATTTATTAGTAATAGTAATATATTTTCTTCCCTTCATATGCACATAAAACAGCCTTTTGGGCTTGTTAAACCATTCAAAATTATCTTTAGACTCCGCTGATAAATTAGAGACAGGTTTTCTACTACTCTGAGACTACCGACTACGAGTACAAGAGGATTAAACTGAACTGGCCATGTAGGGGATTAGTCCATGTCAGAATCGAACGAGAATACTGCACGCAGCATGACACAAAGTACACAACCCATGCGTATACGGTTTACGTGCATGGTCTCTCGTCGGTTGTTTATTCCATGCAATCATGCATATGCGTCAAACAAATCTTGACCAACCAGTGCTAGTGCATACGTACCAGCTGGGGCTCGCCGACCAAGACAGATGGAACAGCGGCGACGCCGGCCGCCGCCTGCGCGTGCCAGTTCCACCACTCGTCGAGGGGGACGACGGGGTGGTCGCAGTCGCACGCGAGCGTCTCAGCCTCGGCGCGGCCCGGCACCAACACCGCCGTTATGCCGTTGTCGCGCCCCGCCGTGCGCCGCGTGTCCTCGCGCGCTAGGTGGACGTCGGTGTGCTTGCGGCCGTAGGCGAACGGCTCGGCCTGGCAGGCCGGCACAGCCACGAAGGTCGTGCCGTTGAGGTTGAGCCCCGGGGAGCGCTGCACGCCGTGGTGTGCGTGGCGCGTGTACGCGCCCGGCTGGTCGACGACGAACCTGTACGTGAAAGTGTCGCCCGGCGGGATCGGGCACTGCGCCACGCCCTCCGTCCCGTCCGCCCACGGCGTCCCGATCTGCATACAGGACTACAGGAAGCATCGCGCTACAGGTTAGAAATGGAGAAGAACTATATCTCCATTCTCTACAAGCTTTGCAAGTTGCATGGTGCGTGTGCATGCCTGGCGGATGCCGTGCCAATGGATGGCGACGTGCTCGGTGAGGGAGAAGTTCTTGACGGTGACGTCGGCGGCGGCGCCCTGCACCGCGCGGATGGTCGGGCGGGGGATCTGGCCGATCCAGACCAGGGGAACGGACGCGACACCGGTGTCCGCCTGCTCGTAAGTGCTCCTTTTCCGTCGGTCGTCGTGCTCGCGGCGGTACGCGAACGACTCGGCCTCGGATGCCGCCGGCAACGACGTGGCCATCCTGCCGTTGAGCCCCGCCGACCGCTGCGCGCCGTCGCGCTTGAGGTGAACGGCGTGCTCGTGGTGGTACGCGAACGGCCCTTCCTCCTCTGCGACCTCCAGCACTGACACCACGTTCATGCCGCTGCGCCTCACCGAGAGCGCCAAGCCATAGCGCATGAGGAGGACGGCGTGGTCCGGCCGGTCGTACGCGTGCGACTCGGCCTCGAGGCCCTCCGGCACGGCCAGCACACGGATCATGCCTCTGGGCTCCACCGGCCGCGCCACGCCATAGCACACGACGAGCATGGCGTGCTCCTTCCAGTCGTAAGGACGCGGCCCCACCCCGGGGCCCACCGGCACTGCCGGCACATCGATCATGCCGTGGCGCGCTTTGTACGTGTTGGCGATGAGGCCGCCGTCGACGTCCACGGTGCCGCCCTGCGCGGCGTGGACGGTGGTGCCGAGCGGTTGGACGTTCATGGTGTGGGCGATCTCCGGGACGCAGCGGGGCCACCTGGAACTGGTTGCCGGAGATGCGGTGGTGCGCCTCGGCGGCGGCGGCGGAGGCGAGGAGTAGGAGGGGGAGGTGGCAAAGGAGGAGCTTCTTTGACTGCGACATGGCAACGCCTGCAAGAGATTAATTAGTATGTCAGAATCAGATCCTAGCTAATTCATTCATGCGTGTAGGAATAATGAATAAAAAGATGTTTTTTTAGAGATTTGCTGTTTTCTTTTACGTAGGTTGGTAGGTAGCAGGGTATATACCTAGGTTGGCCCTGACGGCGTCGCCGTAGGTGTAGTTCCTCTTGCCGTGGACGGGGTCCGGTGAGCGGTAGCTGTCGGCGAGGAGGCTGGAGCAGAACCAGGTGATGACGGAGAAGGCGACGAGCACGGCGGGGCCGATCACCCACCCCATCTGCGCGATGGACCACACCAGTGACAGCACCCCGGACCCAATCACCGCCGTGATGATGTGCGCGCTCGCCGTCACAAGCGTCCCTGCATGCAGCAGCACACATATTACATATACATACATGCGAGTATGCTCATGCCGTCACAAGAGGAAGAAGGATGCACGCATGCGCACCGGTGCGCTTCTCGCGGCCGTCGTCATCGAGGTCGGACCGGTCGCCGAAGCCGGCCTCGGCGATGTTGAACGCGGCGGGGTTGGCCGTCTGCTTGCCCATGCCCTTCTCCTGCCTCTCCATCACCATTGTGCCTGCAGCCTCACTTGACCTGCTCGCACTCGTACTGCTTGTCACAAAGCTCACAAATCGTGTGAGAGAGCCTAATGTTGGCGCCAATGCGGTAGGAGGCTTGCCTCCCTTTTGTAAGCGAGGGAAGGGAGGACGAGCGGTTGGGATTTGCGTGTGAGACGAGCGGTTGGGATTTGATGTGGCGTTTTGCGTGTGTCGAAAGTGCTCCCGGTGCGTATTTGGAATCATCCCGGTGCCTTGCTTTTTGACACCGGCCAACTTTTGGGTTGTCATCCTCTCAGATTACGCATGTGCACGTCTTGGAACAGGACGACAAATCGTCCAAACTCCAAAGAGATCGAGTGGAAGTGGAAGTGGAAGTGGACGTGGACGTGGAAATCGAAGATACATCTGAGCGGGCAGAGACGTGCGCATATTACAGAGTTGACTAGGATTGTCCGCATTAAACCTATCAGATCCACAGTGCATAGCCACCATGATCGATCACTGAAAAAGGACTAGATCAATTGCTATAGAGTTTTTTTCGTGCATTACAAATTTTGCTGTTGCTGTAATACTTTTTTATACACCGCAGAGTACTCAGCAGTATCGTAGAGGATCTGAACCCTGTAGAGCACATCAGCACAAGATTATCTTAAAGGTTTACATGCTCTCAAGGTTAGTTGAGATCGATGATCAATAGGTACAAATAAAAAGATACGCTTGAAATTCTACGAGAAGGCATTGAACGTGCAGATGATCAATGAACAATTTTTTTTTAGAAATACTTCAAGATAATCGTTCATTAAAAAGGATACAATTCTATTTATGCTTCCATTATTTTTACTGAACTATGTATGAATGTACGTATGTATCAATCACATACTAGCACAGTAGTACTATACCTCCTTCTGTCAACGATATTTGTAGCTTGTGAACTACTCGCCAGCATTAATTGTACTCATATACAGCAATGACGGCAATGATAAAGGTACGCAGCCAGCTTGCTTGCAACTGTATGCACGAACCTCTCGTGCTTAAATAGAACTAGAAGATCACCTGCGCACATGCGCGGGCACGCTCGTGTTGTTCCGCCGAATGTGGGGCCCACGGGACAGACGAGCGTCATGGAAGGCGTGGCCAGACACGAGTGAAGCAACCGATTGCAAATCGTACGAGTGAGAGGCGAGCACGGCGCGATCGAATGGGCGCGGCATCTCGTGCGACGTGGAGCGCGCGGGGCCAAGAATTCCCAGCATGCGCAAGAGCTCAGATCGGACGGTCACAAGAAGGCGCATCGCGCGATTGGACAGCGGCCGAGCGTGCACAAAACTCAAAAAATCACTACTACAGAAAGGATCATCACAGACGGTTTCTAAACCGTCTAACTTTATGTGTCTGTGATAACCGACGGTTATCACAGGCAGTTTTTGAGATGTCTGTGATAATCAACAACACAGACGGTTTTATATGTACCGGCAATGCGTGATTAGATACATAACACAAGCGGTCGATAAAAAGTAACCGTGCGTGATATCATAAATATCACGAGCGATTTTTTTTAGTAGCCGCTCTGTGATATATCGGATATCACTGCAGCGGTTTTTGGTTATAGCCGTCTCGTAATCTATCAGATATCACAGATGGTTTTTGGTTGTAGCCGTCTGTGATATATCGGATATCACAGACGGTTTTTTGTGGTATCCGTCTGTGATTGGATAAGTATCACAAACGATTGTTAGTAGTAGCCATCTGTGATTGTATATATATCGCAGACGGTTAGTAAAAACAACAATCTGTGATTTCCGACATATCACAAACGGTTTGTTGGTGGTAGCCGTCTATGATAGTATGCATTCACAGACGGTTTGTTGGTGGTAGCCGTCCATGATAGTATACATTCATAGATTGTTTTTTATGGTAACTGTCTATGATAGTATGTATTCACAAATGGTTTTAGGTTTTTTCGGCAGCCTCGTGTAATACTAGCCATGCCCTCCGAAAACAAGCAAGCGAGAAAAGATACATCACAATTGATTTATATAGAACAACTCAAAGTGATTTAAAACTCAATATTAATTACAAAGTAATTTGAATAACAACTCAAAGTGAATTACAACAAATCGGTGTCGCCAGAGTGAAACTCTCCATTCAGTGAATGATCTCCCCGTGATGAAGTTGGTGAGTCGTCCTCGAATGTCCGTGAATAAGTCCGGATGGTAGGCACTTTCTTCGATTGTCATTCCTATCGTTAGCAGTAAAGTATATATATATATATATATATATATATATATATATATATATATATATATATATATATATATATATATATATATATATATATATATATATATATATATATATATATATATATATATATTTAAATTCATAATTATATAGGATTGATGACAAACCTCTGGATCCTTCGTCTTAGCACTCATGATTTCCGGCATATAACGACAAACGTAGAATGCATATATGTTGCCTTGCGAGTTGTTCTTGGTGGCTTCGCAAAAATGTAAGTGTGATATAGGATATATGTATAGTCGGTTCGAGAGGCTAGGTTACGAAGTGTAATATAGGATTATTGTGTCAGAAGGGTCTTGAAAATTTAGTCCCAGTGTCGTAGTGTATCGCTCCGTTCCTTGTGTGTTTCTCCCCTGGCAACACAGGCGCTAAACGACCTACGTGATTCCAAAAAGTTATTCTCAGACATTTCAAACGAAGGAAGACTACAATAGAGTTGCGTATGGAGGAAATGAGCATACCTGTCGAGTAAATTTTGCACAATAGTGAAGTCGTATTTTTTATCGACTAGGAATCAAGGTATATTACCTTGTTCCACTTTGGTACAATGACTAAAAGGATCCAAATGGTACCTATGAGTATGTCGCTATAGTCATTAAACCTAAGTTCGTGTTATGTATAAAGAACAAATGAAATTTGTATAGCAAGTAGTGAAGCACTTACCCACGATTGTAGGGCACTAGTATGTAGTCCTTGTCACGATGAGTAAACAATCCCTCGTTATGTACTTCTCAACGTAAGATGCGTCTTGAGTGATGCTTTGCTCAAAGATCAAGCGTGGATCGAGAAACCCACCGATTGTCGTGGATGGGCTTCTTGCATCATGTATCTATACATAAGCAATGAGTTATGATATTTATCGGTATTGTGTGAATGTAGAACTTGATTGTACACACTTACAACGTCGAGATCGTAGAAGTAAAGGCGTCGAGGGCGCCGAGGTTGAATAGATCAAATAAGTCTTTGAAACCCACGATGAAGTAGCCCACCTTGTGGAGGAAATGGTTCTCCGTGTATGTAAGTGTTGGACCGAAAAAAAAAGCGACTAGAGGGGGAGGTGAATAGGAGCACGATCCTTTTTCACCTTGATCGAATTCAATATGATTTTCACTCCAATAGCTATAAAAGCTATGAAGATCAATATACAAGTACAGTGGAAGACTTGTATTGAATCCAATCAAAACCCCGAAGCAAATAAACCAAAAACATAAAAACTCAAAACCTAAAAGAGTTGGGCGGTCTGACCTCCAACTAGAAATCGGTCTGACCTTTGGAAATCGGTTTGACCTCTCAATACATGGCGGTCAGACCTCCAGGCTAATGAACAGTGAAATCAGCCCGAAAACTAAAACTCAAATCGATCTAACTTTTGATTCATAAGGCCAAACCTTACCAAATTTGAGACACACCTCTAAGATATTGGGAACCTATTCCAATCAAGGATCGCATAGATCCATGCCAAAGTTCCTATCTTTTTCAGTTTGAATGAAGAGTGCTTAAAAACTGAGTCAAAATCAAAATATGATCTAAAGACTTGCTCGTGGGTGATTGATGATCAAGATGATCCTAGATAGGTTCCCACATGTCACAGCAAGTCAGATCAAGGCAAGAACCCAAGCAAAAACTTGTGGATCAAAGAAAGACTCAAAATCACCAAATAGAGATAAAGAAAGCCATGCTTGACTCCATTGACCTCACCCGGCATCCCCGATCGTTCTGGACCTCAGCTCTCTAAGCTTAGTCCCGATCATCCTCGCCGTTGACCGTCATTGACCTCCAAGCAACCTGCACAACAATAGACAAAGAAATCGATTCCGGGGACAAGTTCTTCACAACTTGACCCACGTTAGTCAAAACATGCATCATGCAACACATAAGCCACGAAACGCAAGAATATAACCTAACCAAGCAATCATCGCCACCGAGTTGACCAAAGAACAAACCAAAAACCGGTCAGACCGCCACTTTGGCCGATCGGCCGCCCTCGCCGGATCGGACCGCCACTGTTGGCATCGACCGCCAGTGAGACAGCCAAAATTCCTTCTGGAAAACCGAAACCTCTGGAATTTTCCAACCAATAGAACTTTTTCCAGAAGCCCCAAAAATTATGAAAGCAAGAGTAGTAAAATCTACTCTTTTGCCTACACTCTCTATTTTTGGGCCCAGCTTCAAAATCCAAAATCTCATAAAAGCCGGTCTGACCGATTTCCCAAAGCCGGTCAGACCGCCACCTGGACCGGTCAGACCGCCACTTGCTCGACAAATAGTTTGAACTTCGCAAAAACGCGTGAATCGACAAACCTTAAACAGCATTGCCAATTGTAACATCATCCTAAGATCTCGGGCATATCTCCATGATATCCACAATCTCCTATTGATGAACACATTGGCAATTTCCCAAAATGTAAGTTTTGAGGTTTGAAAAGTAAAATACTTGATGTTTTTCGCTCAAAGGCACAACTTGGTCCATATGAAAGAAAGCAATGGAAATGACCAAACTGGCTTGAAATAGTAAAGGCAAGTGAGATAAGGCAAAAGAAAGTAAGAAAGCTTCAATTTGCAGAAGGAGTCAAAATCTCACTTAAGATCCTTATGAAAGAACAATTGTTCGATATGACCTTTGATCATTGTGAGGATCAAGAATTACAATTCAAGTCCAGAAGTAGCAATAAGACCATAAGAATGCAAATAAGAAACTCCCCCTCACTATGATCCTCAAATTTCAGAAAATCTCAAATTTTCAATTCTTCTCCAAGTAGCTCCCCTTTTTCGTAACTCCCCTTTTTCAACCATCTTCTCCCCTTTAACAATGGAGTCATCAAAGAATCACGCCTTCCTCTCGTCGAGAGATGACAAAAGCGAGAATGAGGAAAAAGTATAAGGAGCATGCATGAAATGCAATGGAGTGGCTTGATTTTATATATATATATATATATATATATATATATATATATATATATATATATATATATATATATATATATATATATATTACAAGAAGTTTTGAAGATTACCCAAAAGAACCAACTAGCATTTCTAATATTGCACAAACAACATATCAAGCCTAATAGCTAGCAAGATCATGACAAGACATATATATCAAAGCTAAGCTCGAAGGCTCAAAGTAAAGTAATAAATTTTAGCATTTTAAGCAACACTTCAAATCTAGCAAGTTCATCAACAGGGATCCTAAATTGATACTAGCCATGTCAAAATGTCAATGTGAGATCAAAAAGCTAACAATGACCACATTAAGAGACAAAAAGGTCCTGAAATGAATTATTTTGCTCAATTTTCTCAAATGCCCATTTGTCAACAGTTTTTCATTTGCAATGAATATTGAAGTTGACTAATGGTCTAACTTAGTGAAAAGATCCTAGACTAGGAGCCATCCACAAAATCTTCTTAAGCTTCGATCAGAAGTTGATTAAAGGTATATCTTAGTGAAGAAGATCCTAGACTAGGAGCCATCCACAAACTCTTCCTAAGCTTCTACCAGGGCAACAAATCTTGAGGTCCATGTCAGTTTTGAAAAGCAGTTCCCATGAGATCGTCTGGATCATCAAACTATCTCCAAGTTCATGTCTATGACATGTAGTCTCGTAAGAGTAGTTTGACACAATTTAAGCATAAGACAATCTTGAAATTGATTTTTCATTTTTTTTATTTTGCACAAGAGCAGTTTTAGATTCTCAAGAACACAAGAAGCTCAAGTAATGATCAATTTTAGATTCAAGAGCTAACACAGCAATTTTGACAGGGTCATTGTCACAAAAGGAGCACTATTGCGTAACTAATTAAAACATCCACAAATTGCAGTTTTTAGTTCGAGATGTCTTAAAGTTCTAGCTCATACAACAAAGACTTAGCTACACATGTGAAAGCATGATAATTCTAGCAAGTCAAAGAACTAGACATGGCATTGAGCAACAATTGAAATACTAAAGCTCCAAAGGGTAATAAGGAAAGCTTCATCAATTTTAAAAGATAAGCGAGAAAAGCTTATATTACAATGCATCTTTTGGATTTTTCATATGAGTGCAATATGATACAGTGAGATGCAAGAAAAGCTCAAAAAGCCTAAAAAGATAAAAAAGATCAACAAGATAAAAAGAAGATCAAGAAAAGATCAAATGAACAAGAAAAGATCCAACTCCCCCTCAAACCAACCCATAGGGATAAATTACCCCGAACTCACTCCTCAAGGTGGCAAACCTTGATGGGTCTAAAGACTTGGTGAGGATATCAGCCAACTGAGCCTCGGACTCCATAAAATGCAGCACAATATCACCCTTCTCAACATGCTCTCTAAGGAAGTGATAGTGAATGTCTATGTACTTGGTCCTAGAATGTTGCACTGGGTTCTTAGCAATGTTAATAGCAGAAGTGTTATCACAGAAAAGAGGAGCACTAGCAAAGGTTAACCCAAAATCCTTAAGAGTGGAGACCATCCACAAAATCGACTCTGACAACTAGCGTAGACTACATATTGACTTCAAGATGGATTGTGCAATGAGAAGACTGCTTCCTAGAGGACCAAGAGACAAGAGAAGTGCCTAAGAAATGACAAGTGCCGAGGTACTCTTCCTATCTAATGCCGACCCACAAAATCGAGAATCGAAAACCCTCGAATGGACATGAAGAAGAACAGGAATACCAAATGCCATACTGGAGGGTAGAGTGTAAATATCTGAAGGTGTGCTTAGCGGCTTAGCGATGTGAAGTCCTCGGTGACGCCTGAAACCTCGCACAGAGGCAGACCACGAAGTGAATGTCCGGTCTTGAGGCTGTCAGGTACAGGAGGGAGCCGATCATGTTGCGGTACTCGCGTTGATCCACGACTTCTCCTTCCTCATCTGGATCCAAAACAGTCGAAGTCGCCATAGGAGTGGCGATCGGCTTGCAGTCACTCATCTCAAAATGCTTGAGCAAATCCTTGGTGTAATTCGTTTGATGAATGAAGATCCCTTCCTTGAACTGCTTGATTTGTAGCCCCAGAAAGTAATTGAGTTCTCCCATCATGCTCATCTCAAATTCCCTAGACATGGTCTCAGAAAAACTGGAAACAAGAGCATTAGAGGAATCATCAAAGATAATATCATCAATATAAATCTGAAAAAGCAGGAAGTCATTGTCATGCCTAAGAATGAAAATAGTCTTATCTACTTTTCCCATTTCAAAATCATTCTTAAGCAAAAAAGTCTTAAGCCTATCATACCAAGCTCTAGGGGCTTGTTTAAAACCATACAAGGCTTTGGATAGCTTGTAAACACGATCAGGATGCTTGCGATTCTCAAAGCCAGGGGGTTGTCTAACATACACTTCCTCCTCTATAAAACCATTCAAAAAGGCACTCTTAACATCCATTTGATGCAACCTAAAACCTTTAGATGCAGCAAATGCAAGCAAGATGCGAATGGCTTCTAGTCTAACAGGAGGCGAAGGTCTCATCAAAATCTAACCCCTCAACTTTGGCTAAAACCACTGAGCTACCAACCTAGCCTTATTCTAACCACAGAACCATCCTCATTTTGTTTATTTTTGAACACCCAGCGAGTTCCTATAACATTATGACCACTATGAGGTTCTATAAGGTTCCAAACTTTATTTCTTTCAAAATTCTCTAACTCCTCATGCATGGCATTGACCCAACTAGCATCGAGATAAAGCATGTGATATATCTTTGGGTTCAAAAAAGCCACAAATGCGAGTGAGAGAAAAGACTCGGATCATGATACTTGGGCGAGTGACTCGCTCATGGAGATTACCAATCATCGATCAGGAGGTGTTGCTTCGAATGTGCAAAAGCGCTTGGGAGAGATAAGCGTCTCCTCGACCTCCATTGAGATCTTGCGATGAAGAAGTTGCGATGGGAGCCTCAATTGGAGGTGAAGCGGTTATAGCGAGGTTACGGGAACTTGGGCGACATACGCAGGAACATCAGCAACAAGTGGAGGAGCAGTATCAAGTTCATCCTCATCTTCTTCAATAAAAATGTTCTCTGTCACCTGTAAGTCACCTTAAACATCGGATCTCGCTCCAGGGCTAGTCTCATCAAAAGTGACATTGCATGTCTCCTAGACAAGGTTAGTTTCAACATTAAAAACCCGAAAACCCCTCGAATGAGCAGGATAACCCAGAAATAAACCATCACAAGTCCTTGATTCAAATTTATCTAGGTTTCTTGTTTTCAAAATGAAACACTTGATCCAAAGACTTCGAAAATGTGAAAGCAGAGGTTTTCTCCCAAATCGAAGCTCATAAGAAGTCTTGCCCAAAACGGTCTCAAAAAGACACGGTTTGAAATATGGCAAAATTTGTAGCAATAGCCCGCCCAAAACCTCCTCGGTGTGCTATACTCATCTAGCATCGTCCTAGCCATCTCGACTAAGGTTCTATTCTTCCTTTCCACAGCGCCATTTTGTTGAGGGGCGTGTGGAGAAAGAAGCGATGCTCAATACCAGGCCGGCACAAAAAGAAGCAAAAGAAGCATTCTTGAACTCCGTGCTATTGTCACTACGGATCGCTCTCAAGGCACCGGGAAGTTCGAAGCCAAATGAAGAACAAGATCATGATAATAATCAAAAGCCTCATCCTTGAAGCAAGAAAGAACACACAAGAGTATCTCCAAAATCATCGACTATGACAAGAATGTACCATATCCCACCGATGACCGAACCCTAGCGGGACCAACGATATCCATATGAAGCAAGCTGTCGGTCCGCGATCATGACCATAGTTAATGAAGGGTGTGAGGCGACAACTTGCTTGCCATGCCTACGAGTAGCACATATAGCATCCTTGACAGCTTTGAGTTTAGGCAAACCTCTCATGAGATCAAGGCCGCTAACTCGTGTCAGATGATCAAAACCAATATGCCCCAAGCGTCGGTGCCAAAGCTAGATATCAGAAGAAGATGCAACTAAACATTTGAGAGATCCAGTAAGAGATTTAGAAAAATCAGCTCCAAAGATTCTATCAACTCTAGAAATCCCAAAAACAAGCTCACCGGCAGAATCAAGCACACAATAGGCATTTTTCTTAAAATGAGTTTCATAGCCATCATCAAGAAGCTGCGAAACAGAAAGCAAGTTGTACTTTAGTTTGTCCACAAGAGCGACGTCCTTGAGAATGAACCTGTCGTTTACCCTGATCGATCCAGTTTGTTCGATCCGCCCTTGTGTATCATCTCCGAAGGTGATGAAGTCATCACCCTTCGACCGCGTGAAGGAAGTGAACCATCTTGAGTCTCCGGTCATGTGGCGTGAACAGCCGAAGTCGACGAACCACGTGTTCTTCCTCCTTCACGGCGATCCTGAAAAATCAAGACACAAAAGAACGATGTGTCTCAATACTGGGGTTAGTTAAAAGCGACTTGGGAACCCGATCAGAGACACCGTCTCTGAGTAGTATGCAAAGCGAAGTGCTATCCTTGATTTTATTAGAAGTTCTATTATGAGCAATGATTACTTTAACATGAGAAGCATCCTGTCTAGGAACATGATGAGCATGTGAAACAAATCCTAGTCCAGGTTTCTTATTTTCTAAGTGACCATGTCTCATAAAAGCTCTAGGTTAATGAGATGAAAATCTAGCAATATTTCTCCTAGCATTTTTCAACCTACGCCAATAGAACTCTACCAAATGTCCACTCTTCTTGCAATAGGTGCAATGATATTTGGTACCACTGGGAGAAGCACCTTTTGCCTCCAAAGAAGGTTGGAAAAACCCTGCAGATTTAAAAACAGTTTTTGCAGGTTGGGTTTTGAATTCAACTAAGCCATTTTCCAAGACTTGAATGACATTAGGCTTGGATATGTCCTGGGTAGAGTTGTATCCTAAACCTTGCTTCTTATAAGGAGTTTTAGACGTGTCCAGAATCATGTTTAACTATTTCTTACCTTTAGAAAATTTTTCTAGAGTGTCCTTAAGGTAAGCATTTTCTTTCCCAAAGTTAACACATGATTCACAAGTCTTGGCCTTAATGGCTCTAGCATGTTTCTCCTTAAGATGAGCAACTTCAAGCTTATATGCTGCACAAGAGGCACAAGGTGTAGACTCAATTGTGTTATTAAGCTTGGCATATTTAGCTCTAACTGCTTCTAAAATGTCCTTGACTTCATGTTCACATTTTATGCAGAAAGAGCAAAAGCTAGATTTAACATTCCCTGAAGCATCCAACTTACTAGACTCTAAGCATTTTTCACAGGGAGCAGATTTAACATCAATTAGCTCAATCCTAACATTTTCAAGTTGATGCAAAGCAATATCATGAGCAGATTGCAGTTTAGCAAATTCAGAATGTAAAGCATGGCAAGAGGAACATTCATCAGATTCAAGAGTCTTAGCATTTGTAAGTTATAATGTCAAATTATCTACTTGTGACTCTAAGTTCTTGTTCCTAGCCATGGTAAACTCTAAGGTCTTATCCTGACTCATGAGTTGCTCAAACATGTCATCGCATCTAGCAGAAAGAACATCATAGGAAGGAGGTACCTCATCTTTGTCATTGATGTCGACGATGTCGGCCATGAAGCACATGCCAGTGAAGTCCTTGGCCTTCCCTTTCTTATCTTGAGGGATCTCCTCCTCTTTGTCCTCCTCGCTCCCGAAGTCCACATCGCTCATGGATTGATCTCCAAAAGCGGCAAGAACTTGGTGAGCAGCCTTTATGAGCTTAGCGACATCATACTTGGGCTTGCCCCCTTGAGGCTTCTTCCAGCGGGCTTCTCATCCTTGTGGTTGCCCTTACCTTTCGACTTAGGGCGGTTGCCCGGATGTGATATAGCTCTCCACACTCATAGCATGTCACGGGGCCACCTCTTTTCTTGTTTCTAACATTGTTATATGCCGTGTGACTTTCTTGACTAAAAGAGCTAAATTAGTTTCCGGAAGACTCTCAAACTATTCTCCTTGAACAATGAGATAAACACGCAAGAGAAAACCGTAAAAAAACTCGGAAGAACCATCGAGAGTCCTTTGAGAAGATCAGCCACCAAAGCCATGTTATCTTTCTTAGGAAGGCTACCTCTCTTGATCTCATGAGTTTTGAGCTTGCTATAAAGCAGCTCCAAAGTGAGAGTAGAGATCGACGTTCTCCTCAATGGCGTAGCCTTGATCTCCCACTCCTTGGTGTTGATTGCGGCCAAGAGGTGGGTGGCATTCTCGATTGAGAGTACTCAATGTCAACAGACTCTCATCCGATTGATCACCTTGTTAAGCGAGTAAAACGTCATCGATGCTCTCACGGGACTCATCTCGAATTTGTTATACTCGCTTGTAAACCGTCTGGCGCACTTGCTTGATCAGGGATGATCCCTCATGGTAAGTTTCGGTGTGCCAAATCTCATATCTTGATCGTAAGGTTGCAAATTCTATCGTACTCTTGCCTACCAAGTCCAGCATATAGAAGGTTCTTTGCCTTGTTGTTGTTAGCCAAGAGGGTCTTTGAAGCTGGCGTAGTAACAACCGGACAAAATGAGCGAGGCTCAAACAACCTCCCATATAGCTTGTCGCCGGCTCTCAAGGAAAACTTCGCATGCGATTCTTCCAATAGGCATAGTCGAGCCCATCGAAGACATGCGGCTTGGTCGATACTTATCCATCTCCAAGTTCGATGTAGGTTAAGATCAAGATTGAACTAACCGGGCTCTGATACCACTTGTTGGACCGAAAAGGCGACTAGAGGGGGGTGAATAGGAGCACGATCTCTTTTTCACCTTGATCGAATTCAATACGATTTTCACTCCAATAGCTATAAAAGCTATGAAGATCAATATACAAGCACAGTGGAAGACTTGTATTGAATCCAATCAAAACCCGAAGCAAATAGACCAAAAACATAAAAACTTAAAACCTAAATGAGTTGGGCGGTCTGACCTCCAACTAGAAATCGGTCTGACCTTTGGAAATCGTTCTGACCTCTCAATACATGGCGGTCGAGACCTCCGAGCCAATGAGCAGTGAAATCGGCAAAACTAAAACTCAAATCGATCTAACTTTTGATTCGTAAGGCCAAATCTTACCAAATTTGAGACACACCTTCTCTAAGATATTGGGAACCTATTCACTCAAGGATCATAGATCCATGCCAAAGTTCCTATCTTTTTCAGTTTGAATGAAGAATGCTCAAAAACTGAGTCAAAATCATAATATGATCTAAAAACTTGCTCGTGGGTGATTGATGATCAAGATGATCCTAGATGGGTTCCCACATGTCATAGCAAGTTAGATCAAGGCAAGAACCCAAGGAAAAACTCGCGGATCAAAGAAAGACTCAAAATCACCAAATAGAGAGAAAGAAAGCAAATGAACTCATCTTTGAGAGAACTTTCTTTGGATTGATTTGATATAGTATTGGTTTCTGACCACTCCATCAATGGAGGATAAAGACTCAATACATGAGCACGAAATCAAATCCAACTCTCTAGAATCCTAACCTCCAACTATCCTTCCCTAAGCACAAAAGCAAAATTAGGGTTTACAATGTCATGAAAGGGTTGAGGGAGGTGCAGCCACCTCCCTCCTCTATTTATAGTGGAGGCTTAGACCTTCTAGAAGCGTTAACCCTAATGGGATCCCGTTAAGGCCCAACACAAATGGGTCACACAAGCACGTATTTTAAAGCGCCGTCTTCATCTCCTCTTGACCTAATCCACTTCTCCACGCACCGACATGCGCCGAGGGTTGGCAAAAGGTCACCAAGGCGGTATTTGGTAAAATTACCAAAATACCCCTTCTCGATCTTTTCAAGACCGAGTCCCATCTTCTTGAAGCCGTCCCATGCTCCCATGCGTGTAGGTTGATCCAATGGCTCTCATCATGTCGGCAAGTCTCTCCCAACCGGTTCCCACCGAACCACCATGGCACTTGCGACCCCATGGCAGCTTGATCCAACTCATTGCCTTTGGGCCTTTCGTTCGGTCACCTTTGTCCCTCTTGCGCCATGCTTGACTCCATTGACCTCACCCGGCATCCCGATCGTTACGGATCTCGGCTCTCGAAGCTTAGTCCGATCATCTCGCCGTTGACCGTCATTGACCTCTAAGCAACATGCACAACAATAGACAAAGAAATCGATTCCGAAACAAGTTCTTCACAACTTGACCCACGTTAGTCAAAACATGCATCATGCAACACATAAGCCATGAAACCCATGAATATGACCTAACCAAGCAATCATCACCAAAGGTTGGCCAAAGAACAAACCAAAAAGCTGGTCGGACCGCTACTTTGGCGGTCTGGTGCCACACTGCTGGCGGTCGACCCGCTCGGCTAGGACTTAGCCAAAATTCCTTCTGGAAAACCTAAACCAAAAATTTTCCAACTAATAGAACTTTTGCTCGAAGCCCCAAAATTATGAGACCAAGAGTAGTAAAATCTACTCTCTTACCTACACCCTCTATTTTTAGCCCGACTCCAAAATCCAAAAATCTCATAAAGGCGGTCGACCGATTTCCCAAAGCCGTCAGGCCGCCACTGGACCGGTCGATTGCCACTTGCACGACAAATAGTTTGAACTGCGAAAACGCAGCGTTGTCGACAAACCTTAAAACGGCATTGCCAATTGTAACATCATCCTAAGATCTCGGTATATCCCCATGATATCCACAGATGAGACCGAGATTAACACCCCAAATTCTCGTGCATTTACGAACTAGTCCCATGATCGAAGAAACAAATATGGTAACACCCATAATCACAAGGTTTTATTAATAAATATCAGAGTTTAATTACCAGAAAAGCTTACAAGCCAACAAATAAGAATACAGCGGAAGACGAATGAATAGCAGTAGAGCCTAGCTAATCTGCCACAGGCAATCGACTGGGGTAGCGGCCAAGTCATCAAGATCTTCAGCAGATGCAAGATTCTTCTCCTCTGAACAATATTTTATTAAGCAAGAGTGAGCACAAACAACCGTGCCCCGCAAGTTACACCCTACAACAGAATTATAATGCATGCATGTATACATCAAAGGAAGGCTTATATGGTTGAGTTTGCATAAAGCAATGTTTCTTTTTAAATATCCATACTAAGTTCCAAAGCAATTATTCTATAACTAAAATTCATTTTCTAAATTCTCAAGTTTTATAGTCAAATAACATTCATCAACGAGTGGTGAAGGATACCATCCTGTCACAATGCTACCGGCCTAAATTCCCATTTGGATAAAAAACCAAAATCATTTGATAAAGTCTTTTGAAATCAAAACCAAAATCTAACTTTGAGTGGTTTTGCTTAGCATATCCATGACGTGTAGACACGGATATTGAATAGTTTTACACTCTTGCGAGAGGTGCAGATTTTACCCACAAGAGATAATCAATTATCTTTGTCCACTCACACATACGAAGGTGTGCGACTAAGAGATTATCACAAGGCCTTTACAATGTACCATCCCACCGTATTCCCGCCTCGCTAAGGTTTCGCCACCCTTTGGATAGAAACCCACCAGGTTTAGGCCCCCTCTTGCGCCAGGTAGGAATACATAAAAGTAGGTCATAAAAGACACCCACATAACCAGAAGGCACAACCACGGTAAAATATTACAAATTAGTTAGCTAGGTCCAGCCCTTTCAAAACATGTGGTAGTACGATAGGGCTTTAGCAAAATGCGCTCGAACACCGGTCCTTAATTGACATGGGTGATTTTCCATAAAACCCATGGGCATTGATCATAGATATGATTCGATCCCGTACATCAACGTGCACCATCCAACCATCCATTTCACTCAAATCCAAACCAATTTTCATTTTGTTTAACAAGACCACGAATTCTCTAGTTTGTTTGGCACCCGTCGATGCCCCTGCTCACTACCTTAGGTAAGTAGGCTAGAGCACGTGACAAAGCCTTTACAAGGTCCTGCTTTGACTCGGTTCCGCTCGCTAAGGTTTCGCCTTCCTAGCCCCTTCTTGCGCCAAGTGTGTGTGTCCATCCCATATCTTACACACTTCCACCAAAACGGAATTGAGGCAAAGCATTGCCAATTAGTTGGCCAAGTCCACCCCATCCTAGACATGTGGTTGCACGGTATGGCCTAGATCGAACTCTTACAAGGTTAAGTCCTTAGTGGTTGCTCAGGCGAGACCTCCTCATCCCAATATGCTTCTTGCACCCCCTTTACTGCACAATCACTCGCCCGAGCGAAAACAGATTGGGTTCAACCCAGCCAAATGACCACCCTGGTCATGGCACAACAAGTTTTATTAATGGCAACACATGCCAGGGCCACGCTTGCCAAGACAACATATGCCAAAGCAACACGTGCCACAGTTCCATAATCTCTTAGTCAAATTCATTATTATTAGGACAAGTGATCGAGAGGCATCATATAACTAAGCAGGTCTAAGCAACATACACACCCATGTTGGTTATCACAAAGAGGTCCAACTAAGGTTACCCAACCTATGGTGGTCCAAAGAATACATGTCAACATGTCATCACAAATATTCAAGGATTCATATTGCCAATTAGGTGTTTAACTAATTCCCAAACCATTTTTATACAAATAGCCATGCATGTTGATATAAAACAATATACTTTTTGTAAACTACGTTCAACATGATCAAAGGTCTATGACTTGCCTTCATTGAAGAGCTGATATTCTTGGTAGAGGTCGCGGGTCCACGAACTCTTGATTAGCCGGAATCTACGTGCGAAAAAGAGCTAAATAAATACAACGAAGTCAAATAAAACCAAAACTACAAAAGTAGAACAAAAGAGAAACACTGAAATAGAAACGGACTCTCGGGAGGAGGTCCAATGAGAAGGTCCATAGGAGGAGGTCCATAGGAGGAGGTCCACGGCGAGCAGTGCAGGCGCGCCTCTGTGGTCTCTGGCGGCCGGGGCGTGGCGGCCTTGAGGACTCGGCGAACTTCTTGGCAACGAGGATGTAACATCCCAAAGTTCTGTTACCAAAATAAAAATAAATAAAGATATTATTTTATTGGATTTTCTGTCTGTCCAAGTTCTTTCTTGATTTTACGTAATTTAAAAGAGTTTTCTTCGTTAAAAGAAGAAAAAAACAATTATTTAATTTCTTGGCTTTTAAAATCAAAAAGAAAATTTATTGAGTTTTCTGTTATTTCATTGGATTTAAAGTGAAAAATAAAATTTTAATTACTTTTGAAATTTTCTAGTATTTAAAAATGTTTTTCCTTTTTAGAGAAAAAATCACTATACAAAAATAAAAGAAAAATTTAAGTTGTAATTATTTTTTATTAAGTCCAAAATAATTGAAGAAATTTTGGTGAATTTTCTAGAATTTTTGGACTTTATTTGCTATTTTTAAAAGTCTATTTGATTTATCGCATATCACGAAATTCAAAAAATCAAAGAAAAGCTGCTAGGACCGTTGAACTCATGAACAGTAACTTTGCGTAGTGCCTTGGTGAACAGTGTTTTGTGAGCATCCGGTTGAACCAAATTATTTTGGTCTTATAATTTTATTCTCTATTTATCCTTGAAACATCTCGGTCGGACTCCCCAAGCGATACTCCCGTTCGTTGGATGAGTTCATTCTAGATGGGTTGATCCTATTCACCTATCCAAAATCGTCTCAATTGAAATCCTTGTTCTAAAAACCCATTTGATTTCTTGCTCTATCTTTATTTGAATTATATATATATATATATATATATATATATATATATATATATGTTGGAAGAATAGTTCGTCACTCTAAAATTGGGGCCCGCATTTGTAGCAAAACACACGTACAAGTCCAAGGAATGTCTGTTATACTCATGAAAGACTGTAAATACCCTAAGCTTGTATTTTTAGAGTAGCCAACCCAAGGGGTACTTTGGTCATTTATGCAGTGAGGAGCCTATAAATACCCATGTATCCTCTCATTTGGGAGGTCTCTTGAGCAATACATCAAGGAAGACACTAGGTGAGCCCTCGGGAGGAACCCCGAACCCCATGAGCCACCAAGAGGTAGGCGGTCCTCTCGGACCCCGAACCTCAGATAAATCCTCGTGTTCACGCTCGCTCTCGTGGGCCGAAGGCCCATAGCACTAGCCGCGCGTCGCCATCTCCTGTGTTTGGTTTTACACCTACAACATTAGCGCCCGTCAGTGATCTGTGGCTAATCAGCAGATGGCTATGGCTCCTACCAGAAGTACTCCAAGTCCACGTAGCCTCCTCCTGCCCTGCAGAGCATAAGGAGCCCATGGACGATCAGCCGTTCTCTCAAAAACCGGGCGCGGGTTATCTTCGGAGATCGGGGCTGTTCACCGAGGCGAGACAATGTCTTGCGCATCCACAGGATGTCAGCGTTCCCATCCATCGCATCGCCGTGAAGTGTCGGCCAAGGCAAGAGGCCGAGTGTCATCGGCTCTCTAGGCCGTCAGTGGCTCTGGGAGCTGGCGCATTGGTGCCAAGCTTGGAGGAGGCGCGCTTTGGCAAACATCCAACCCAAAAGCTCTAGAGAGCATGAGCGGAGAAATGGGGAAAAAGCCAGAAGAGGCGCTTTGTGTATGTATGGCTGTTTGCTAGTGAAGGAAAGAAATAAAAGGACGTGGGTTTGCGCAGTGCAGTGTCCGTTTTCTTGTCTCCCGGTCTTCCACTGCGCAAAGCCAAACAGAGCCTTGGATTCCTGGTCTCCTACTGGCACACCTAGCCGAAGGAGCAGATCTTTGTCTGAAGGCTCGCTTTTCTTGTCTCCCCATCAGTGAGCATCCTAATGGCGGGACCCACAGGTGCCTGGTGGTATGAGCCGTATGGTTTAGCTTTCCTGGCTTGCAAAGGCACACCAAGCTGGTTCATGTGAGGTGATATTTTAACAATCTTATGCCTATAAGTGGCCTTTGCTGCCGGCGCTCAAGTGCCCCACTTGTTGACTGGCGAATGGGGAATGCTTTTGAATGGGAGAAATGAAGCATAGAGATGCTATTGGAGAAGCAGGGATCAAACTGCGTTTTGCATCATGTTGGTCTATTGGAGAGAGCATGGTTTTCCACTCTATTTCAACTTTCTCTGCACCTCCCAGTGCCCGACATAGCCTGTTTACAAAGATCTACTCTTCTGAAGTGTCAACCTTTGCATAAAGGGCACAATCAAAGACTACCCCTTTTGGCTTCTCTCTCGAAACGCCAAGGGGCAGGGGGGCTACTGTTGGAAGAATAGTTCGTCCCACCTAAATTTGGGGCCCACCTTGCAGCAAACACACGTACAAGTCCAAGGAATGCTGTTATACTCATGAAAGACGGTAATACCCCTCGCTTGTATTTTTAGAGTAGCCAACCCCAAGGGGTACTTTGGTCATTTGTACAGGCTGAGGAGCCTATAAATACCCCATGTATCCCTCTCATTTGGGGGGAGGCCTCTTGAGCAATACATCAAAGGAAGACACTAGGTGAGCCCTCGGGAGGAACCCTCGAACCCCATGAGCCACCAACAGAGTAGGGCGGTCCTCTCGGACCTCCAACCTCAGATATAAATCCTCGTGTTATGCTCGCTCGTGGGCCGAAGGCGCGAGCTTACGGCCGACGTCCGCCATCTCACTTGTGTTTGGTTTTTACACCTCGACAATATATATATATATATATATATATATATATATATATATATATATATATATAATATTTTTAATTCCGCTGGTCACCCATCCTAGAGTTCTCCCATGCAAACCTCCATAACTCCAAAGCCTTGCATGCATTAACGTGGGGGCTTTTAGTTTCATTTGATTATACACACTCAGAGCACCGGATTTATTAAGCTCATAATACTTAGTCATCCAATTGACCTAGTATTATCAACCAAATAAACCAGTCTCGAGAGATGTATACTCCCGAATCACGATATACATACCTCACAACAAAAGAATGTATCAATTCCATACAACACATAGAACATAAGCAACAAACCGAAGTTAATATTAATAAGGAATAGGTTATTACAAAAGAGGGCCTTTAGGCCAAATAACAACAAGTACTACAAGATAACATTGAAGCAAAAGTGCCATAAAGATGGCTATAACACAAAGCCAATCGGTGTGCCTTAACCCTAGGCATCCGACCGACCGTCAAGCTAATTAGTCGTCAAGAAAGCGCAACACGTAGCACAAAAGAGAGGCTCTTGGAGCTCTCCTTCTTCCTCTGCAACAAAAGCCACAAAATTGCCACAACCACAGGCGGATGAGTACATAAAGTACTCCGCAAGACTTCACGTGTGAGATAATGTAACTATAAATAGCTACATGCAAGCTTTATTTAAGTGGATGAGGCTTTGGACTCATTTTAGCATAAAGCAACCTTTATTTGCAATAACATAATAGATTGAAGGTAATTTGGAAAAGCATTTTTAAATGTTGAAATAACAACGAGATAGTAACATAGTAACAACAACAAGAACAACCTGGAAGTGACTAACCCAAGTCACCACAACAATAGCATGAACTCCCGCTCATACCAACCATGTCAAGTTTTAATTAAAGGTTGTAGTCTAATTCTTACGGAAATAACCAAGCGTGTCCATAACCTAGGACGAGGCTATTCAATAGTTTTATCCTGCGGGGTGTACCAATGTACCCACACGCCGATCGCCTTTCCTTTTAGGCACACTACCTTTGGTATGCCTAAGACGACTAAGTCCTCACGAGACATTTCCAATGGACAATGCTAATTTCGAGTCGCACAACCCACGGGAGAAGGAGACATCACACAACCTACCGGAAGCTAATGCTCCCTCCCACATCACACACACATTTTATTCTTAAAAACACACCAACCGAAGCGACCCCAATTAACACCGCCCAAAGTACTTAGTCAAGAGGGTTCCATATGCCCTCGTGTGGTTAGCACGCAAAATTGCTTGGATCAATGGCGCAAGAATTCGGTCCTTGTTGACTCGTGCATACCACCACATCCAAAAACCACACCATCCATCCAATATGCCCAAGTCTAAATCAATCTTTTATTTTCAGTTTTGATTTTACAAATTAAATCAAAGCACAAGTCTTGGACATATAGGAGTAATAATCAGTTTTGAGTGATCAAGACCATCGACTAAGTCGATGATCGCCCATTTCTACCGATAACTAAGCATGTCTAAGCAATTTAAAACGAAACTACTAAGTGATAAGAGCTCATCCAACGAGCTCAAACCACAGCAAATAACCTAGGCTCATAGTAGTAGAGGATAAACAATTCCTACAGATTATGCAACTATAGGATTACTAGTGACATTTAACACAAAGTAGCATGCATACATAGAAGTAAAACAATATATTAAGCTTTAAAGTAATGGGACAATGATGGAAATGATCAAACTGCTTGCCTTGATGTTGCTGGCCAAGTTGTGGCAGAGGGTCACTCTGGGATCACCACAAATGTCGAAACCTAACGGAAAAGCGATAAAGAACCGATAAGAACGACGAAAAAACAACAAAGACAGCACAACAAACGAACTCCAAATTCTCTGAATTTTCTACAGCAGCAAGAGGGTGATTTTTAGGAATTTGCAACAAGAACCAATTGATTTGGATTCTCAATGCAAAAGTTATGAGCAAAACAATTCTGCTCAGCCCTAAAATACCAAACTGCACTATTCACTAATTTAATTATGAGGCAACATTTTCTAGAAAGGTGGTGACACTGAAATTTTACTGTAAAACCAGCACCTCATGAGATGAATAACACAATTGAGTTCATCTCATTTGGAGCTATATTGCACTTTCTACAATTTTTCAAAAACAAGAACTTGAACAAAATTATAATGCACAAGTCCTCATTTCTACAACAGCAACATGCTCAAAACTAATGTTCACAGTAAGATCATTAATGGAGGAAACCAACAAAGTTGGTCTCACTCAAAAATAATCTCAGAGCATTAGTTATGTATTTTACAAGTTAAGCATTAATTTGAGTGTATATTTAAAGTGGTTTTAAAATCTAATGGTAAACTGTGCTCTGGGGCTGAACTCAACTTACAATCATTTTTGGATTAAAGTCAAGTTCAATACAGAGCTAACACAATTTGAATGACCTTATTTGGATTTAAAACGACAAAGATATGAAATTCTAAAGTTATACCTTATTTCAGTTTATACTTAAGACTTCAATGGAATTTCTAAAAAAAACACAACACATGGGAGGACGTGAGCCACAGATCTCAGAGATCGTGGCTCAAGACCTCCCAGAGAACATCACACACGCTGACGTGAGGTCCAGAGGTCTTGGACCT